>CM077089.1:50770143-51370143 GCA_039513925.1 Platanthera zijinensis | reverse complement strand
GCCCGTGTTCCAGGCCGTGACGCCGCTTGACCCTAAACCCTAAACCCTAAAACCCTAAACCCTAAACCCTAAACCCTAAACCCTAAACCCTAAACCCTAAACCCTAAACCCTAAACCCTAAACCCTAAACCCTAAACCCTAAACCCTAAACCCTAAACCCTAAACCCTAAACCCTAAACCCT
The DNA here is from genome assembly GCA_039513925.1 of Platanthera zijinensis. Classification (NCBI taxonomy): domain Eukaryota; kingdom Viridiplantae; phylum Streptophyta; class Magnoliopsida; order Asparagales; family Orchidaceae; genus Platanthera; species Platanthera zijinensis. The sequence continues at coordinate 51,369,961 of CM077089.1, read as the reverse complement.
AAACCCTAAACCCTAAACCCTAAACCCTAAATCCTAAACCCTAAACCCTAAATCCGTGTCACCGCTATGTATGTTATTCTCCAGCTTCTCGAAAGATCTCGGTCTCTGTTGATATTACCTTCCGGGAAGATCAACCGTTTTTCCCTGCTCCTTTACCCACTCATCTACCACCAACTCCTCTCCCGCCATCCATCCCACGACCGGTTATCCCCGTTACTACACCACCTTTACCGGTTCCACCTGCACCGGCTCTTGCTCCCTCCAAACCACTCGGTATCCGTGTCTACACTCGTCGCCCTCCCAGTTCCGTTGCCCCTCTGCAGTCAGCCTCAACCACGGATACTAATTAACACCGCGACACGCCCAGAACAGACACGTGCCGGACACGCCCTGGGACACGCCCGTGTCCCAGGCCGTGTCGACCGACACGCCGCCCGACCTTGCCGCCTGCAAGTCACTGGCCACCCAACACAACACCTGGCCTGACACGCCCGTGTCGCCGGGCGTGTCAGCCCTCTCAACAATTGTTGAGTACAAGCTGTTGAGTACACGAACCCAAGCAACCCGACAGGACACGCCCTGGGACACGCTCGTGTCCCAGGCCGCGTCAACCTACAAAAATCTCCATTTTGCCTTAGAGATATTTGGGGTGTTACAACCCTCCCCTCCTTAGAGAAATTTCGTCCCGAAATTTAGCGCAACCCACAAGTATCAACACAATCACGATGTTGCGATACAAACCAAAACGATCTAGGTTTAGAGCTCAGAGGCCGCAGCTTGTCTCGCCCCATGGAATCGTACCACCACCACTGTTTGCCACAGACATATATACAGACATACAACATTGAAAAGATAATAAAGTGCACACTCCACTTTATTTTGGCTTCTCCGCATCTAGCAGAATCCGTTTAGCGGCCTCCAGTAATTCCAAAGCATGGATTTGCTGTTCTGCTTGATTTGAGCTTTGCGGCTCCTGCATCTCAAGAGTGTATATTCGCGGTTGTGCCCGCGATGCAGACGATTCTGCCACAGCTTTGCCTTTCTCGTCATAGGACGCACCTGTCTTTCTTTCACCCTTTGACGCACCACTCCAGCAAAATCGCGCGATATGCCCTTGCTTCCCACAAATGAAACATGTACGCGGCCCAACCCGTTCTTGCCCAAACGTTGCTCCGGACGCAACATCCGAAGAAGTTTGTTCAGCAGGCCTGAACCGCTTCTTATCACGTTTCCTGAAATCTGATTGCTCTGATTGCGGAACTTTGAAGTCGGACTTTTCCACTGCTAAGTTCTTCTTCTCCCGTACCCGCTTCAAATCCTTCTCCAGCGCACTAGCGGTATGCACCAATGCTTGGAAGCCTTGGTTCACTGAACTCGGGAGAGCCAACCTCAGCTCATCACGCAGTCCTTCATAGAACCTATTCGTCTTCCACGCCTGGTCCGCAAACGTCGACCCCGCATAACGACCGAGCCTGGTAAACTCATGCAGGTAATCGTCCACGGTCTTATCACCCTGTGCCAGACGTTGAAATTCATTTTCCATTGCAATTCTCTGCGCCATTGGCAAGTATTTCGCCCAAAATAATCTGGAGAATTCGTCCATCGATATGTCGCCCAGGTCTCTACCTCCCAACTGGTGCAACTCGATCTCATCCCACCAAAGCCTCGCCTCGCCTTCCAGGAGGAAAGTGGCTAACAGGACTTTCTGCTCCTTACTAATCCTGAGCGCAGCCAGGATTCTTTTCACTCTGGAGAGCCAATCCTCGGCCTCTGTTGGAGACGTTGCCCCGACAAACGTAGGCGGATGAAACTCCATAAAGTGCTTCAGTTGCTCGTCCGCTGCTAGCACAGCAACCGGAACCTCAACTTGCTCTTGCCTCGCACCCACCGGCACTGGCGCCACAGCAGGCATCGCTTGCCCAAAAGGTTGTGCTTGAAGCATGGCAAAGATCACCTCCGCAACTAAGCGCACCGTTTCCGCAGAAGGGGGAGGTGTAGGCACCTCAGTTGGTGCCGCACTCTCAACTGAACGTTGGGGCTCCGACTGCCCAGCTCCACTCCTTGTCACCTATAGGTGAACAAGATAGCATTACTTTCCATGCTAATACGACAAACTCACCGAATAGACACACACACACATTCCTAGTGGACATTCTTGAGTTCACTTTATGCGCTCCCAACTCAAACCTCCCTCTGATACCAAATTGTAACGCCCCCATTCGTCACATGGAATATAACAGAGGGTCCGGCCGGGGCCCCACACCATATTTGACAGACAGACGAGAGAGCCACTTGAGAGTATCAAAAACCTTTATACACGCATCCTAACTCAGAGCATTCTAGCGGAAGATTTTAAGTTACAGAACTCATAACAATGAATGTCCACTACAACCATATAAATAACACATTTATATACGACCAGGAATGTTTACACGAATACACCGCACACAGCCTTACGGCCTTACAGGTTTCTCTTTACAAATATATAAGTTCATACATCGGCACGCCGGCCGGCCACACATGAAATCCAACACTTCGCACGGCCTTCAAGGGCCTACCTGCAGCATGGGCTTCTGCCCGCTCAATCCAATCAGCCCGCAATACCTGCATATGGGCGTCCACCCCATGGGTGATAAACAAAGCAACGGTCAGCATTCAGCTGACCAATTATAATGACCCTACCCCTTACCCGGGGCAGTGGTTCCTTCCCTGCATGTAAAGCAACCACAACATATATATATATATATATATCACACACACAACATCACAAATGCCGGCCTCAATGCCAGGCGCTCCGTGCACTCAGGGCACATTTATGGTTTGTACTTGGTAGGCGGGGCATAAGCCTCCAAACCCCTGTTGAAGACCTCACGCACCCGTCTCACTCAGAGGTACGCACCTCACCAAAACTCGTGAGCACTACCAGTCGACCTACCCACGTAGTGTAACAAGCCTAGGGAATTCGCCCTGCTGCTTTGCTACCAATCGACCGCTCATCTTGTCTTAACATCGCCACTTGGTGGAATGGGCATAAGCCTCCAAACCCCTGTTGAAGACCTCACACGCCCACCCAATCAGAGGCGTCCGCACTCCAACAACCATCTCTTAATAAGCATGCAACCAAAGGAGCTATACAAAGCATCCTTCACACCAAGCACATCGTCCTCACCATCTCCGCAGGCTAAACGATGAATACACGGAGTCTTCTCCGGTTCGCAATATAAACATCACCAATCCCTACATACGTCAGGATGGGCTTCACACAGCAAGCCTATGCCGTACTACATACTTCCGGCTCTAGATGCAGACTCAACTGCTGGAATCGCTTACGCTTTTCCATCTCTTGATGGAGGATCCCATGCACATGCATAAATAAAGGGCTTCACCTGCCCAAGGAAGAAAGACCGTTACCCTTGACGATCGCTTCGGCGCCATGGAAAAAACTAGCCGGATGGAAATCACCGCAGCAGCCTTGCCTCCGCAACGCTGAACTCGGCTCTCGATTCGGATCGACGAAGCTCCACCGGCGACCGGAAAGCTCCTCCTCCTCCTCCTCCTCCTCCAAGCTCTCCTCTCTTTCTTCTCTTTAGAAAGAGAATGGCTAAGTGAGAATGAGATTTCATCTCAATCCACGGCCTTAAAGAAGCTGGAAAGGCTTTGGACCACAAGATCCAAATAGAAGGAAACGAACGGCCGAGATCAGCTCTGAAAAACATTTCAACAGGCCTGACATGCCCTGTGACACGCCCGTGTCACAGGCTGTGTTCCCCAGTCGGTCAGCAACCGACTCGTAAGATACCAGAACACGGGCATTGACACGCCCGTGCCGAACCTGACACGCCCGTGTCAATCAATCGACACGCCCGTGTCACCCCTATAACACGGTCTCGACGGCTCGCCAAAATGAACAGAGAAGGACATGGGTAAGTCACACGCCCGTGTCCAAGGCCGTGTACATACGCTCGACTATCGCCGATCGTCGACCGGCTGCCCCACGATCGTCAACAAGCCCTAGACACGCCCTGGAACACGCCCGTATTCCAGGCCGTGTCGCCGCTTGACGAACGCTGACTGTCAAATTGACACCGCGACACGCCCAGAACGGACACATGCCAGACACGCCCTGGGACACGCCCGTGTCCCAGGCCGTGTCGACCGACACGCCGCCCGACCTTGCCTCCTGCAAGTCACTGGCCACCCAACACAACACCTGGCTGGACACGCCCCACGACACGCCCGTGTCGCCGGGCGTGTCAGCCCTCTCAACAATTGTTGAGTACAAGCTATTGAGTACACGAACCCAAGCAACCCAACAGGACACGCCTTGGGACACGCCCGTGTCCCAGGCCGTATCAGCCTACAAAAATCTCCATTTTGCCTTAGAGATATTTGGGGTGTTACATCTCTAATGCAAAGCATGTCGGGATGAGCATACTCAACCCAGAGGTCCTCTTGAACCTAGGCTACACGAATCCCTCTCATTTGAGAGATTCGGTGCTCAAAATACGAAAGGAAGGGGATGCTATTCATGCATCCTAAATCCTAAAAACCGAGAGGAGAAGCGGCGTTACCTTTCATCCCCTCTTCCTAGCCATGGAGAATATTTGCTCGGTTGAAAACCACCGCAACGCTCCCACCCTCGCGGATCTGAACTCCTCTCACGAAACGGAGCTCCGAATCTCCACCAGCCGCTGGAGTTGACCTCCTTCTTCCTCCTCCAAGCTCTCCCTTCTCTCTAGGATTTAGAGAGAGAGTGCCCAAGTGAAATAAGGGTTTTAAAACCCTATTCCCGGCTAAAACCACCCAGGAGCAGCCCCCCACCATCGGATCCAAAGCCAAGGAAACGAACGGCCAGGATTAGATCTGAAATCCCAAAAATTGGGCCGAACATGGGTTCACACACGGCCGTGTGCCTGGCCGTGTAGCTCATTCGCCGTCTCGACCAAAATTGAAAACCAGCAACACGGCATGTGACACGGCCTCCGACACACCCGTGTCGCCTGCAACACGCCCGTGTCGGGACCCGTGTCACGCCCCCTGTGTGCAATTTATCAACACTTCGCAGTCAGAGAGGTACACGGCTTGGTGACACGGCATCAGACATGCCCGTGTCCAACTAGACACGCCCGTGTTCATGCCCGTATCATTACCCGTGTACCCAACGGCACAGCCCAGGTGTGACACGGCCTGGGACACACCCGTGTCCTATGCCGTGTTCCACCACACGACCATCGTCGACCTGAACTGGTCGACTATACGGCCCGAGCTCGACACGCCCGACACGGCCTCTGACACGCCCGTGTAGGGGCCCGTGTCACCTGCACCAAAAACTTGTCTTGGCCAAATTCGATCCCCGTCGCTCCTACAACAATTTGGGGTGTTACAAAACAACTATTTACATACTCTAGAAGCTTGTTGTAGCTTCTTTATTTATGATATTATAAACTATATGCTTTGTGTGGATTTGACTTCTGTGTTATATTTTGGTTGGGTTGGCAATGTATGATATTGGTTATAGCGGGCAGAATAGGCATCTTGTGATACAGGCTAGTTCGAGTGTTTGTGCTACCGCAAGGCGGTCTGGGCATAAGACCCCTCTCGTGCCGTGTTTTGTGTTCCGGGAGGGGGGTCTTACATGTGATGTGGTGATATTCATTGTGAATTTGTGGAAGTGCTCCAAGGCTTTCATTTGCTGATATGGATAAAAGAAAAGAAAATGATTTAAAAAAAATATATGTGAAAAAAGAAAAGTGAAAAGAAAAAGTTTGATTGAAAATCCTATTGGAGATGTGATTATATTTGGAGTTGGCGGTGCACACACCCATATGATAAAAGTTAAGTCTTGGGGTGTGGTGTACCCGCACGTATTTTGGTTTAGCAGAGGGATTCACTTTATGTTAACTCATTTGGTTACGTGAATACCCTTCCTGTTTATCCTTATTTACCTCACTGTAACCCAAGCCCCATCTCTTATCCTGAATTCCTATAGATTCAAGCTTGTGTCGAACTAGTACCGTGGAGAGAGTGTGAATGGGCAAGCCTATGGTCCCCGACATTTGTGGATTCCTTTGGAGGTGATCCTGAGCCCCGATCTTTGGCAAAGCACACCTTAGTGGCCTACCTACTTTCTTCCTGTACGTGACCGGTAGATTCACCGTGATTCCAATTTTGAGTAATAATAAAATTTTTATATGCATTGTGAAAAGTATAAACTATTTTCTAAACTTAGTAATTTCCTCTATTATATTTTTATGCTCGCGAGCATGCGACTTCGCATGGTACTCCGTATCTTTATTTTCGTGTTAGCCGAATCAATTTCCCTATCTGCATAGATTTTGTTTGCTCGGGACGCACAAATAGGTAAGTCTGGGGGAGTGATGAATCTGATTTATATGGGGTTTACGGACTAATCTGGGCTAGTTTTAACACACTTGTACTTCACTTTTAGTATGTTATCATTGATATTTCATTTATTCTGCTTATCACGCTAAATGAACTATTTTGGCCCAAGGGTGTGCAATTGCGCATTCATTTGTTGGGGGTAAGCACATGGTGCTCCCCCATGGTTCTTTTTATTTTTGTATGTTGTGTGTTGCTGTTGGGAGATTGTGTTCCGGCTTGGTTTTATTGTTGTGCAGGTAGTCAGGACATACCGGATTCATTTTCCAGTTCTGTGTAAAATGCACGGTCGTGCGAACTTGTTGCGCACGGTTTCTGTGCAATCGTACGTTTCACACAGCTATTCTAGGGACTTCTGTTTCTACCCGTGCGTTTTGTTCTCATACGATTTCGGCCAAATAGTGCGAGAAGGAATCAAACAGTCTGTATTATTTTCTCCTGATTCCTGCATTTTGGGGTAAATTGTGTGTTTCCTTCACGCACGGGCAAACGCGCCCGTGCGCTAGTAAAACGCATGGTTCCCATATTTCTCTTATTTTCCTGCGCTCTATGTTTACTCGTGTGATTTCCTTCATGCACGGGCGGAAGCACCCGTTGTAACGCCCCGATTTTTTCTGCGATTATTTTTATTCTCGTTGGCGTTACGGTGATGTGTTTTCGTAGCTTGTGCCATGTGTGGAGTATGGTTTAGCTCCTTAGAACTGAGTGCCCTGTTTGGTAGCCTGTTGGCAAGATCTCCCTAGCAAGCCGAGTCATTTTGGGTGACCCGGTGTGGCCTCTCGGGGGGATGTTTGTGTTTGGCTTTATTTGGGTATAACGCGAGTTCTGTTCGTCGAAAGTTAATTTCGACTTTGCCGTTGTGTTCGTAGCATGGGTATTTAGCTACAGTGCGAATTTCGTCGAATTCCGAGGAGATTTGGTTTTCGCGTCGTTTTGGTGGGTTAATAGTATGTAATTAATTATTTGATTTGGAGAGATGATCCTGCGGCTGAATTTATTCAGCAGTTATTTCCTTGCTTAGGTGGCAGCCTTGTATTGGCTTGCTTTCTTTAGAATTCTCTTATTTTAAGAGAATAGGCGGAAAGTTTTCGGTTTTCCCGAAGAGGTGCGTCCAGCTTTTATTTAAAAGTTTTGTTTTTGAAGTGGCGGCCCCACTTCCTTACCTTCTTCCCCTTCCCAAAAAGATAGAAACCGTCGCCTGCTTGTTCGGAAAATCAGAGGAGAAAAGCCGCCGTTCCTGCTCCCCTTCGGACGGTGATTCCGGGCTTGTTCGTGGACGGATTTCGTTTCCGAAAGCGGCGTTGTCTTGCTCTCTCTTAGATCTTCATTTAGACGGTAAGATATTCGTTTTTCGTAGAGTTTTGTTGAGATTTGGGATTTCGGTTATGGGGGTTTTTCCGCCATTAATGTTAGGAAGAATGTTTTAGGTGCTGCTGCTGTTAGTGCCGTGTGAAGAGGAGGGAAAACCGTCCAAAGCTTCGTCGGAAATCGAGGCAAGTGGTATTCTTGCCCTTGCAGAGTTTCTTTTTTTGAATTTTCTTGCTGAATTTCAAATCCCTATTAGCCCTAGGGTAGAGGCCTTGCTGTTCCTTCGTTTGTTGCAAGTTGTAGGGTTTAGTTCTTCCTATTAAGCCCCCCTACTTTGTGCTGTTGATGCCTAAATCTGTAGGCGTAATGCCATTTTGTTTTTCCTTACTTCAGATTTCTATCTGCTGTTTTCGGGTATAGCCGAGAGATAGTGTTGGAGGGGGTGCTTGCCGATTTGTTAGAAGTGTTACTTGAGAGGTAGTAAGCAAATTACTTGAGTATTGGAATTGAAATACTCGAGTAGTAGGCATTTTACTCGAGTGTGGTAATGGGATACTCGAGTAGTAGGCAAACTACTCGAGTTCTGGAATTCTCTGTTTAGCCTGGCGTCGTTCGACTATCGTCGAACTCTCAATGGAGATAGTCGATCTCCGTTTAGTTTGGCTGTCGTTCGACCATCGTCGATCTCTGAATAGAGATAGTCGATCTCCGTTTAGTCTGGCTGTCGTTCGACCATCGTCGATCTCCAGATTAAGATCGTCGATCTGCGGTTTGTCTTATCTTCGTTCTTCGCTCGACGCTATTCCGGGAAGAATAACGTCAAGCTCAGCTTTTGCTTAGCTTCGAGCTCCGCTCGACGCTTTTCCAGGAAGAAAAACGTCGAGTTCTGTTCGTTCTTAGCTTCGTCCTTCACTCGACGCTTTTCCTGGAGAGAAAACGTCGAGCTCCGCTCGACGCTTTTCCGGGAGGAAAAGACTTCGAGCTCAGCTTCTGTTTGGCTCTGATCGGCGCTCAACGTTTTTCCCGGAGGGAAAACGTCGAGCTCCACTCGATGCTTTTCCGGGAGGAGAAACGTCGAGCTCAGTTAGCGTCTAGCTCCGTTCGACACTCGATGTTTTCTGGAATGAAAAAAAAATGTCGAGCTTCGTTCTGTCTTAGCGCCGTTCGACGCTCGACGATTTCCGGGAGGAGAACGTCGAGCTCAGCTTTGCCTTGAGCCGTTCGACGCTCGACGCTTTTCCGAGAGGGTAAATGTCGAGCTCAGCTTTTGCCTTATCTCCGATCAACGCTCAACGATTTCCTGGAGGATGATCGTCGAGCTTAGCTCGCCTTTAGCCTTCGACGATCGTCGACCTCAGTGATGATGATCGTCGGGCTTCTTTTGGCCTTATGCCGATCGACGATCGTCGACCTCTAGTTTACGATCGTCGAGCTCCGTGTTGAATCATTTCAATACTCTTCCTTTACCTTGTTTTCGTTCTCGAGTGGATTTCTTATTGTAATTTTTTTTTTGGGTTTTCCTTGTAGGCCGTTTTCTTTACTTTCTGAATCGTGTGTCGTGGTTAGTAGTGGTGGTTTATAGCTCTTTATGGGGGTGGAGTTATGTGATTTAGCCAAGGCCACTTTTGTTTTTCTTGCTCCAGGTACGGGCTGGGCTTGTGTGGGTGGAAGGTCCCTTGTGTTTTCACGTGTTGACCCTCGAGCTTGTTGACTTGGACATGGTGGATGGGGGACTGAGTTTACCTCCGATCCGGTTCCTCGTTGTTTGTTTTTGCTACTACCACTTTCCACAGTCTAGGGTGTTAGAAGTTTCTTCCTTGGTAGTTTGCAGCACTTTGGGCTCTTGGTAGCCTAGTAGGCCCGGCAGGATGTTGTTCCTGAGTTGGGTTGTTGCTGTTTTCTTTGCTCGTTGTGCTTTTTTTGTTGTCCTATTTGGACAGTTGTGACTCTTTCTACTACATGTTTCTCTGTTACTTTGTTCCTTTGGTTGACTCTTTCATGCAGTTTTTTACCTTGTTTTGCTTGCTGAGGTATTCTGTTTTCTTTTGGAATGCCTCAGGTTCTAAGCTGTAGCCAGTTGGGTGGCTAGTTTGCAGTGGTGGTGTTGGTAGTCTCTTGGACTTTGGAGATCCGTTTGCTTTGTTGGAGAGGTAGTTTTTCAGTACTTTCTTACAGACATACATATGTGCCAGTGGGTTCGTGTCAGGTTGTTGGCTCCCACTGGTAGCTTTACCTTTGTACTGGATATATTTACTTATGCTGCTACCGTTTTCTCGAGATAGTCTACTTGCTCTGAGAAGGTTTTATGCTAGGTTGCTTATTATTTTTAAACTATAAATATTATTATAAATAAAGCTCATGATCAGCATGTTTTATAAAACTTAATCACTATTTTCCAAACAAAGTATAAAGACGGTTTTCTTATATATTATATAAATTAAATGTAGGGTCTTGCATAGCATGAGTGGTTCTCTTGGGACCCTTATGCGCTCTTTAGGACGTCAAACCTGATAAAGTATTTTTTCCGTAGCGTATAAATATAGTTTTTCTTTTGTGGACTAGGTGATCCACTGAGCCGAGGGATACGGTCTCTAAAATATAACTGATTTTCCAATCATTAAACCCATGATTTTCTTTCATTAGGTTTGTAGGTGGTTTTGCCTGAACGTCAGCAGTTATCCCCTGCTTGACGTGGCATCATGACGCGTGTTTTCTCTTACTCTGATAATTCTTAATTCGGAGAAAATGCGGGTTGTGACAGTTGGTATCAGAGGGAGGTTGCTTGACAAGTTAGTTAAGCAACCTTCCTTTGTTTGCTTTAGTAGTTCAGCATCATATCATTCACACACCGATATGTCATCAGCACGTCTTGGCGAAAGCACGAACACTACACTCATGGCATAACATGAAGTATACGGGGCATATTATGTAGTATGGGATGCATAATATGTGTTCGTATATGGATCCACCATAGGGGCAACAAGTGAGGGTTATGTAGTATGGGATGCATAACCTCACCACATGACTGCGACTAGCACGTTTCTTTTTTCGTTGCATGGAAATGTTATGTAGTATGAGATGCATAACATTTTCATGCGTATGCCGCTCATAACATGCATTAGGGCCTTTTTAGAATGCATAGCACGATCATGCATAGCATATCATTGCATAAGCACAATGTGCCAAGCTAAAGATTTGCAGGATGACATATGTACACACATAAGTTTTCAAAATAATATAAAGTCATGCATTCCCGATCTAGGCACAAGAGTTAGTAAGGTGGTGGTTAACCATCCTAGGTTAGGGCATAACATCAAATTTTTGTTAAAAAAAAGATAAACTGTCAGAGCAAGTTTAGCAGCTTTAAGTATATATCTATATATGTATTGTCTGTACTTGTATTTGGTTCCAGTCGATGTTTTGGGATCTGATTTGTGTTGTTATGATTCTAGGATGGCTAGGCGTCCTGCGACTCGATCAACCCCCCTGTCTGAGGGTGAGTCATCTGGAGCTCAGAATGATGCGGTGATCGAGAGTCTGCGTCAGAGTAGCGAATCCATGGGTAGGGAATTGGAGGAGGTGCGAGCCCAGATTCAGTCCTTGGTGGCAGTTGTGGCAGGGCAGGCTCAGGGTGTGCAAGTTCCTGCTGGGGGATTAGCTGTTCCTCCTCCTCCACCCTTGAGACCTCCAGTGGTGGTGCCAGTGGAGATGGCCTTCATCTCGCAATTTCAGAGGCTGAGCCCTACCACTTATGACGGGAAGGCAGATTTCATGGTCATTGATGATTGGCTGATCTCCATGGAGGAGATGTTCTCATACTCAGGGATTGCAGATGACCAAAGGGTGATGATAGCCGCCTATCAGCTTAAAGGCTTGGCTAAGAGTTGGTGACTGAGAGAAAAGGAGAGCTTGGTAGCTGGATGCTCTTGGGAAGTGTTCAAGGGGATGCTGTTGAGGAAGTTCTTGCCTTCGGTCGAGCGTGACCGCCTCATGAATGACTTCCTCTATCTGAAGCAAAGGCAACTCACGGTCGGTGAGTATGAGATAGAGTTCAGTAAGTTGAGCCGTTTTGCCCCTGGATTGGTCAGTGTTGAGGCTGATCGAGTTAAGAGATTTCTCGGTGGTTTGAGGAACGAGGTGCAGCAGTTGACCAGTGCTTATGGGTCAGTGACTTATACTGGAGTTGTAGAGGCTGCTCTAAAGGTGGAGGCTATTTAGACTACGAAGAGCAGAGGCCAGCAGATGAGGAAGGACAAGAGGAAGTCTGTGGAGGAGAAGAAGCCCTTAGTACCCAGTGCTGCTCCAGGAAAGAGGAGCAAAGTGGTGTGCAGTTTCTGTGGCCGGTCAGGCCACCCTGTCGAGAAATGTTTCAAGAAGGCGGCAGCTTAGAGGTAGGAGCAAGTCCATGTGATTCAGGGTGCTCCTAGGAGAGATGTCTCATGTTCTGTTTGCAAGCGATTCGGGCATGATGCGGCCTAGTGTTGGTCCAAGGATAGAGTCTGCTTTCAGTGTGGGCAGAAGGGTCACATAGAGTCTAGGTGTCCTCAGGTTCAGCTAGCTCTTCCTGCAGTTCCATTATAGGCATTACCTCCACCTCAGCGTGTGGATAAGGGAAAGGGGAAGCTGAATGTGATCTCTTCCGAGGAGGCTCAAGCCTCGACTCAGGTCATTTCAGGTTAGTTGTTTGTTGTTTTTCTAGCCTGGTAGTTTTATTCGCTAGAATTTTTCCGGTATTGTTGTGCTAGTTTCTTAGTTTTGGGTGCTCCTATAGGGAAATTTAAGGTGAAGAACCGCTGGGTGCGTGTTCTGTTTGATTCCGGTGCTACCCACTCGTTCGTGGCTAGAGCCTTTATGGAGCTACATCGGTTGACTCTAGATCGTGTTCGGGATTCCTTCCGTGTCAAGTTTCCCTCTAGTGAATCTGTGTTTTCAGATTTGGGCATTTTGGATTGACCGGTTTTGTTGGGGGACTTTCTTGCGAAGGCAGAACCTGAAGATGATTGATCTGGAGGACTTCGATGTCATTTGGGGCATGGATTGGCTGTCTAAGTATGATGCGGTAATTCAGTGCAAAGGAAAGCACTTGGACTTCATCAGGGACGACGGTCAGACCGGCAGCGTGTATGCTGATCCGTGTCAGGATTCTCCTGTCATCTCTGCGGTATGTGCTCAGAGGTTGTTTCTTTCTGGTTGTTGTGTTGGTTTATTCTCGGCGGTTGGAACCGCTATTAGCGTGCCACGCTTGGAGGAGATTCCTATTATTCGTGGTTTCGCCGATGTTTTTCCTGATGATCTTCCTGGTCTTCCTCCTGATCGGGATGTTGAGTTTGTGATTGATTTGGAGCTGGGTACGCATCCTATTGCTAAGGCGCCGTACCGGATGGCCTCTCGTGAGCTAGAGGAGTTGCGAGTTCAGTTGGATGAGCTGTTGGCTAAAGGTTTTATCAGGCAGAGTTCGTCACCTTGGGGTGCTCCTATTTTGTTTATAAAGAAGAAGGATGGGTCGATGCGGCTCTGCATCGACTATAGAGAGTTGAACAAGGTCACTATCAAGAACAGGTACCCTCTGCCGAGGATCGATGATTTATTTGACCAGTTGCGCGGTAGCACGGTGTTCTCCAAGATCGATCTTCATTCTAGTTATCATCAGCTCAGGATCCGTGAGGCAGATATTCCACGGACTGCGTTTAGATCGAGGCATGGACACTTTGAGTTTTTGGTGATGTCGTTTGGTCTGACAAATGCACCATCAGCCTTCATGGATATGATGAACCGGGTGTTCAAGGATTTCCTTGACAAGTTCGTTGTGGTCTTCATTGATGACGTGTTGGTTTATTCTCGCAGCACGGAGGAGCATGAGCAGCATTTGCGGTTGGTTCTGACAAAGTTAAGGAATCACAAGTTATTCGCCAAGTTGAGCAAGTGCGAATTTTGGTTGCCTCAGGTTTCTTTTCTAGGCCACGTGGTGAATAAGGATGGGATCTCGGTTGACCCAGAAAAGATTGCAGTAGTGATGGATTGGAGTAGGCCGAATACTCCTAAGGAGATCAGGAGTTTCTTAGGGTTGGCTGGTTACTAAAGGAGGTTTGTGGAGGGCTTCTCTTCCCTAGCTGCACTTTTGACCAAGCTGACTTAGAAGAATGTGGCTTTTGTTTGGAGCGAGAAGTGTGAAGAAGCTTTTCTGGAGCTAAAGAAGAGATTGTGCACTGCTCCAGTTCTGACCCTACCTACTGAGGGTGTGGATTATGATGTATACGTCGATGCTTCGCTTGTATGTCTGGGATGCGTATTTATGCAGGTTGGGAAGGTGATTGCCTATGGGTCAAGGCAACTAAAGACTCATGAGAAAAATTATCCTACGCATGACCTTGAGTTTGCACCGGTTATCTATGCGTTGAAGCTGTGGAGATGCCTACTTTATGGGGCTCAGTGCAAGATCTTCACCGACCATAAGAGCCTGAAGTACGTGTTCACGCAGAAGGAGTTGAATCTGCGTCAGCGGCGGTGGCTAGAGTATGTGGTTGATTATGATGTAGAGATCCAGTACCATCCAGGCAAGACCAATGTGGTGTCCGACGCCCTGAGCCGAAAGTCGGGAAAGATCTTTAACCTCTCCGCCGATCGGTTAGTGGAGGAGTTCCTCCTTATGGATATTTCAGTGGGATGCTATAGTTTGCAGAGTAGTTTGTTAGTGGCGGAGCCGTCCTGGATTTCTTTGACTAGACTGCACTAGAAGGACGATCCGGATCTTCTGCACCTTTTCACCAGGACAGAGAAGAGAGAGTTGCCAGATTTTGCCATCGATGATGCGGGTACTTTGAAGTACCGCGGCAGGTTTTGCATCCCCGCCATTGGGGATATTAGGGGTATGATTTGCAGAGAGGCTCATGGATCCAGCGTTGTCTATCATCCAGGATCTATGAAGATGTACCGTGACTTAAGGCAAATTGCCTGGTGGTATGGCATGAAAGGTGATATAGCCCGATTTGTTGCTGAGTGCCACACTTGTAAGCGTGTGAAGGCCGATCATGGAAGGCCTGGTGGCAAGTTGACTCCGCTAGAGATCCCGACTTGGAAGTGGGAAAGTATATCCATGGACTTCATTACGGGCTTACCGAAGTCCCCGAGGGGATTTGATTCTGTTTGGGTTATAGTGGATAGATTGACGAAGTGTGCTCACTTCGTGCCTTATAAGATTGATTACCCGATGAAGAAGATAGCGGAGTTGTACATGAATGAAGTCATCGGACTCCACGGTGTGCCGGTTAGCATCATTTCTGATCGAGACTCCCGGTTTACTTCTCATTTTTGGCAGAGTCTGCAGGAGGGTTTGGGTACGGATCTGAGGTATTCTACTGCATACCACCCACAGACCAATGGGCAGACGGAGCAGGTGAACCAAATTGTTGAGGATATGATCCGATGTTATATTTTAGACCATGGTTGAGCGTGGGATGAGCGGCTGCGACTTATGGAATTTGCTTACCACAACAGCTATCAGGAAAGTTTGCAGATGGATCTGTTCGAAGCCTTGTATGGAAGGAGCTGTAGGACTCCGTTGTTTTGGGCCGAGGCTGGTGAGAGGCCGTTGTTGGGTCCTGATGCGCTGGAGGATATGGAAGTTGCCGTGAAGCTTATTCGGGAGAAGCTTCGTATAGCCCAGGAGAGATATGAAAAGAACGCCAATCGGCGTAGGTCTGCCTTGGAGTTTTCTGTAGGGGACCTTATATTCCTCAAGGTTTCCTTAATGGTGAGTGTAAAGAGGTTTGGTAAGAATAGGAAATTGGACCCAAGGTATGTGGGCCCGTTCGAGATTTTGGAGCGGATTGGAGTGTCAGCTTATAGATTGGATTTTCCAGCGAACTTCCCAGGTGTTCATAATGTTTTTCACGTTAGCCAATTGCGGAAGTGTGTGCGCAGCAGTGGGCACGTCTTGGACATTGTGCCCCAGTTAGAGCCCAACCTCTCTTTTGTTGAGGTGCCGGTTCGTATTTTGGATACTCAGGAGCGTGTGCTGCGAAAGAAGTTCATACCGATGGTGAAAGTTCTGTGGAAAAATCAGGATTTGGAGAGCCCGACTTGGGAGCTAGAGTCGGCCATGAGGAGGGCTTACCCTCACCTATTTCACTGATTTGATCAGTATGTTTTCCTTCTTGTAACTCCTATTAGTTGCATTTCCTTCTTTAGTAGGAGTGTTGTGCGTAAAGTTTCGGGACGAAACTTTCCTTTAGGGGGAGTGACTGTAACGCCCCGATTTTTTCTGCGATTATTTTTATTCTCGTTGGCATTACGATGACGCGTTTCCGTGGCTTGTGCCATGTGTGGAGTATGGTTTAGCTCCTTAGAACTGAGTGCCCTGTTTGGTAGCATGTTGGCAAGATCTCCCTAGCAAGCCGAGTCATTTTGGGTGACCCGGTGTGGCCTCTCGGGGGGATGTTTGTGTTTGGCTTTATTTGGGTATAACTCGAGTTCTGTTCGTCGAAATTTAATTTCGACTTCGCTGTTGTGTTCGTAGCGTGGGTATTTAGCTACGGTGCGAATTTCGTCGAATTCCGAGGAGATTTGGTTTTCGCGTCGTTTTGGTGTGTTAATAGTATGTAATTAATTATTTGATTTGGAGAGATGATCCTGCGGCTGAATTTATTCAGCAGTTATTTCCTTGCTTAGGTGGCAGCCTTGTATTGGCTTGCTTTCTTTAGAATTCTCTTATTTTAAGAGAATAGGCGGAAAGTTTTCGGTTTTCCCGAAGAGGTGCGTCCAGCTTTTATTTAAAAGCTTTGTTTTTGAAGTGGCGGCCCAACTTCCTTACCTTCTTCCCCTTCCCGAAAAGATAGAAACCGTCGCCTGCTTGTTCGGAAAATCAGAGGAGAAAAGCCGCAGTTCCTGCTCCCCTTCGGAAGGTGATTCCGGGCTTGTTCGTGGACGGATTTCGTTTCTGAAAGCTGCATTGTCTTGCTCTCTCTTAGATCTTCATTTCGACAGTAAGATATTCATTTTTCGTAGAGTTTTGTTGAGGTTTGGGATTTCAGTTTTGGGGGTTTTTCCGCCATTAATGTTAGGAAGAATGTTTTAGGTGCTGCTGTTGTTAGTGTCGTGTGAAGATGAGGGAAAGCCGTCCAAAGCTTCGTCGGAAATCGAGGCAAGTGGTATTCTTGCCCTTGCCAAGTTTCTTTTTTTGAATTTTCTTGCTGAATTTGAAATCCCTGTTAGCCCTAGGGTAGAGGCCTTGCTGTTCCTTCATTTGTTGCAAGTTGTAGGGTTTAGTTCTTCCTATTAAGCCCCCCTACTTTGTGTTGTTGATGCCCAAATCTGTAGGCGTAATGCCATTTTGTTTTTCCTTACTTCAGATTTCTATCTGCTGTTTTCGGGTATAGCCAAGAGATAGTGTTGGAGGGGGTGCTTGCCGATTTGTTAGAAGTGTTACTTGAGAGGTAGTAAGCAAATTACTCGAGTATTGGAATTGAAATACTCGAGTAGTAGGCATTTTACTCGAGTGTGGTAATGGGATACTCGAGTAGTAGGCAAACTACTCGAGTTCTTGAATTCTCTGTTTAGCCTGGCGTCGTTCGACTATCGCCGAACTCTCAATGGAGATAGTCGATCTCCGTTTAGTCTGGCTGTCGTTCGACCATCGTCGATCTCTGAATAGAGATAGTCGATCTCCGTTTAGTCTGGCTGTCGTTCGACCTTCGTCGATCTCCAGATTAAGATCGTCGATCTGTGGTTTGTCTTATCTTTGTTCTCCGCTCGACGCTATTCCGGGAAGAATAACGTCGAGCTCAGCTTTTTCTTAGCTTCGAGCTCCGCTCGACGCTTTTCTAGGAAGAAAAACGTCAAGCTCTGTTCGTTCTTAGCTTTGTCCTTCGCTCGACACTTTTCCTCGAGAGAAAACGTCGAGCTCCGCTCGATGCTTTTCCGGGAGGAAAATACGTCGAGCTCAGCTTCAGTTTGGCTCTGATCGGCGCTCAACGTTTTTCCCGGAGGGAAAACGTCGAGCTCCACTCGACGCTTTTTCGGGAGGAGAAACGTCGAGCTCAGTTAGCATCTAGCTCCGTTCGACGCTCGACATTTTCTGGAATGAAAAAAAAAACGTCGAGCTTCGTTCTGTCTTAGCGCCGCTCGACGCTCGATGATCTCCGGGAGGAGAACGTCGAGCTCAGCTTTGCCTTGAGTTGTTCGACGCTCAACGCTTTTTCGAGAGGGTAAACGTCGAGCTCAGCTTTTGCCTTATCTCCGATCGACGCTCAACGATTTCCTGGAGGATGATCATCGAGCTTAGATCGCCTTTAGCCTTCGACGATCGTCGACCTCAATGATGATGATCGTCGGGCTTCTTTTGGCCTTATGCCGATCGACGATCATCGACCTCCAGTTTACGATCGTCGAGCTCCGCGTTGAATCATTTCAACACTCTTCCTTTACCTTGTTTTCGTTCCCGAGTGGATTTCTTGTTGTATTTTTTTTTTTTGGGGGGGGGGGGGGGTTTGCTTGTCGGCCATTTTCTTTACTTTCCTAAAGGCCGAATCGTGGGTCGTGGTTAGTAGTGGTGGTTTATAGCTCTTTATGGGGGTGGAGTTATGTGATTTAGCCAAGGCCACTCTTGTTTTTCTTGCTCCAGGTACGGGCTGGGCTTGTGTGGGTGGAAGGTCCCTTGTGCTTTCACGTGTAGACCCTCGAGCTTGTTGACTTGGACATGGTGGACGGGGGACTGAGTTTACCTCTGATCCGGTTCCTCGTTGTTTGTTTTTGCTACTACCACTTTCCACATTCTAGGGTGTTAGAAGTTTCTTCCTTGGTAGTTTGCAGTACTTTGGGCTCTTGGTAGCCTAGTAGGCCCGGCAGGATGTTGTTCCTGAGTGTTTTCTTTGCTCGTTGTGCTTTTCTTGTTGTCCTGTTTGGACAGTTGTGACTCTTTCTACTACATGTTTCTCTGTTACTTTGTTCCTTTGGTTGACTCTTTCATGCAGTTTTTTACCTTGTTTTGCTTGCTGAGGTATTCTGTTTTCTTTTGCAATGCCTCAGGTTCTGAGCTGTAGCCAGTTGGGTGGCTAGTTTGCAGTGGTGGTGTTGGTGGTCTCTTGGACTTTGGAGATCTGTTTGCTTTGTTGGAGAGGTAGTTTTTCAGTACTTTCTTACAGACATACATATCTGCCAGTGGGTTCGTGTCAGGTTGTTGGCGCCCACTGGTAGTTTTACCTTTGTATTGGATATATTTACTTATGCTGCTACCGTTTTCTGGAGATAGTCTACTTGCTCTGAGAAGGTTTTATGCTAGGTTGCTAGTTATTTTTAAAACTATAAATATTATTATAAATAAAGCTCATGATCAGCATGTTTTATAAAACTTAATCACTATTTTCCAAACAACGTATAAAGACCGTTTTCTTATATATTATATAAATTAAATGTAGGGTCTTGCATAGCATGAGTGGTTCTCTTGGGACCCTTATGTGCTCTTTAGGACGTCAAACCTGATAAAGTATTTTTTCCGCAGCGTATAAATATAGTTTTTCTTTTGTGGACTAGGTGATCCACTGAGCCGAGGGATACGGTATCTAAAATATAACTGATTTTCTAATCATTAAACCCTTGATTTTCTTTCATTAAGTTTGTAGGCGGTTTTGCTTGAACGTCAGCAGTTATCCCCTGATTGACGTGGCATCATGACGCGTGTTTTCTCTTACTCTGATAATTCTTAATTCGGAGAAAATGCGGGTTGTGACACCCGTGCGTGAGTAAAACGCACGGGTCTTCGCATCTTCATCCGCGATCCAGATATGAAAGTTAATAATGCACAGTTAGGGCACGGTCGTGCATGGGACCGTGCATGCCTATTTTTTGACTTTTTTCTATTTAAAGCGCAGATTTTCTGCCATTGGAGACACCTTTGTTTTGAGCCATTCCAGCCGCCTTTGAGGGCAAAGCTCCGCCCTTCAACCTCCAGCCTTCATCATCCTCCTAGGAGACAAGCTCCGGCCATGTTCGCGAAGCCTATACCTTGTCGGTGCTTGCTCTTGGCCTTCTCCTTCATCTTCTAAGCTTTATTTCAAGCTTCGATGCCATAGATAACAAGCAAAGGGAAGCTTGCAACTTTATTTAGGATCGTGATACAAAGGAGATGGGCCCATTAGATGGTAGTGACAGCCCTTCTCTACCCCGGACGCAATTGAGGACCAATCTAGGACGCGGAATGACAACCCGGCGAATCCTACCGTAAATCCTCGGCAAGACTTCGGATTCGGTTGATCTCATGACTCGTTCTTTCGTTATTGTTGTTTATGTGCTGTTAGAAATTTTGTGTTGATGATGTGCTCTTAGTTGTAAACATTATTAGTTTCATGTCTATGTGAACTTGTATTGTTTATGCTTAAGTTACTTGAGTTACGCCTTTATTTCCATCCGCCACTATAGTTGTTCTTATCGTACTAGCAATTGTGAGTGGCGTGCGTAGCGATGAGGTGCTTACGACCCTCAAAGTCCGCTGTCCTTTTGGTTCTTATGCTTGCCTACTCATCCATCCGCACAGCGAATCCGTGCATATCGGCCCGACTAGTCTTCCATCCCGCTCGGCGAAGCATTGCATAACGACATTGCATAGGAGTAGTTGTTAGTGTTTTTCTTTATTTTATCGCAATAATCAAAACCCCATAGTTAACTCCGACCTAAGGAATTCAATCTCAAGTCCTCCTCAATATTAACTCCCCCCTTACTGTGTTCCTTGAAGAGATCGATACTTGGGAAGGCCACCCATTTTAAATTACTTGTGCGAATGGTATACTTGCCATTCAAACGCATCAGTGAACCTTAGTATGAACCCCCGGCGTAAGTCATCGAAGCAGTAGATAGAATTGGGTGGTAACTTGTGGAACCACTCTCTCGCCTTCTCCTTGAGAGTAATGGGGAAGAGCCTGCATTTGAATTCATCCGACATCTGTCGGATCGAGACCACTTCCTCAAACCACTGGACATGTTTAATCGGGTCTTCCTTCCCGGTGTTGTAGGACATCTCGGGCTCTCTGAACCCCTCTGGAACCAGAGCAGAAGAAACCAGCTCGCTGAAGGGGCTGCCTCCCCCTTCTGAGCGAGCCGGGGGGTCTCGCACCCCCATTCTCGCTGAACCTACCTCCGCTTGTAGAGTCGGGGAAGAGCACCCGCCCGGGGAGCTCACTGCCTCTCCCTTCCTCTACGACCTCCTTCCCAGCTTGCTTTCCGGGAGCATCCTTGCCAAGGGCTGGAGCCGTGAGAATAGGGACCGCTGGAGTCGAGCACATGGCACGCGCGCCGAGTGTGAATCTAACCATGTCGAGTACTTCCTGCCTGAAGTCCTCTAACATCCCCATTATTGCGAGAGGGGGAGGGGGTGGCGAGTCAGACCTGTTCAATCCTTGCCTTTCTCCTGCCTTTGATCTCGCTAAAGATTTTCTGTTCTGACCACGTTCCGCGCTCACCGCACTAGAATGTTGAAACCGAAAAACTGGTCTCTGTGGAGTTAACCCTTGGGAAAGGGGTGATCGCGCACCTACTTCTCTCCTGCAAGAAAAATAACAAAAGAAGAAAGAACAAGGGACTGGACCATGGGACCGGCGAGGAGGACCCACCATACACCCGGAAGATCACTGAGTTCTTCCACTCCTTAGCCAAATGTCGGGCTAAGGTACCTCAGAAAGCGCTTGAAGACTGAGAGACAAGTAAGCATGCCCTTCTGAGGTACCCCTTGGCTCATATTTATAGATTTCTAAAAACGGCCTGCAAATAGCCTACCTCCGATCTTCTAAATAGTTATGTGCATCCCAATTGTGTCTGCCAACAGCGTAACTCCGCTGTTCTAACTGGCCATGGGCAGGCCAGTGGGGGCAAAATGGTGAAAACACCTCGCAGAACACTGGGCGAGTAGCCTTCAACAAACTCTACTCGATAAGGGCGGCGAGTGCTCGATGGAGCAGGAACTCACCTCCTATCTATGATCTTGGGCGAGTACAGGCCCGGCCTGCCCTACTTGCATGTCGTTGGCATGTTGATTGGTTTGAACTCGGCAAGCGGCTCAAAGCTCGACGAAGGGCCTAGAGCTCGACGAACAACCCAGAGCTCGAATAACAAGCTTGGGCGAGTACGGACTTGCCTCCCAAAGGAATCTCACCTTGCAAGGGCGAGCCGGAGGTTGCCGAGCCTCCCCTTCTACCGAACTCGCCCAGAGACTCGGACTGCTCGATTTGGCCAGTCTTGCACCTGCTTACCCACTCGCCGGATACGGGGTTGTACATCAGTATTCTTTATAGTTGACATGTTATTAATGGCCTTAGAGCTAGCCAAGCCAGCCTTACGGACTGACTTACCCTTGGTCTTGGTTTTTGATGGAAGAAATTGAGAATAGGCCACTGCCTTCTCCTTGAGTGTAGGGGATGGAGCACCAAATACAAATGGTCCATGATGGGCCATTTGGACATCTTCTTGGTGAGCCTTCTATGCACTTAAACACATGCCCTTCCTTCTCCCATTGCAAGATACACTTGTATTCTTGCAAGGAGAATTCACATTCTTCCAGTGACCATGCATGCAGTCTTAGTCATACCTGTTTGAAGGGAGGACTACCTTGTGAAAGGTGACCCGAGGCACTACAGGAGCCTTGCCCTTCCCTTTAAAATTGGCAACACTAGAATTCCACTTGAACTTTAAACCTCTCTCATCTTTTTGAGAGGTAAAGGAAGTCAATCAGTAGTAATACTATTTTGGGCTTTGAAAAACTAGCCACAATCTTTTTATCCTTTAGAAGTTTCTCTTCAAGATCCAAGATGATCTTGTTCTTCTGGCTTATGGTCTTAATTTGGGTGATTGAGATGGCCTTTAGTTGGCTGACTTCCCTAGCCTTTTGATTTAGCAAGGATGTTGTCCTAGCCTGCTGGGCAGCATCTAGCTGAAGGGAGGTAATCTCCACAGCTTGCTCTTTGGACAACTTTCTGCTTCTCTTGAAGGCCTCCAGAAGTACACCATATTGGTCAATCAATTGATTGGCATCTTCCTCTGATACAGGTCCATCATCATAACTTGATGTGGGTGCATCAGAGTTTGGACAGGTCTCATAATCAGATTCTAAGAATGAGCTGGATAGGGAATGTTCCTGATCTGGTCCAGGATGGTTCTGGTAGGATTCTTCTTCTGTCATGGCTATTAGCCCATAATTTTTGTAGTCACCTTCCTCATCATCATCCTCCTATAATTCTCTATCTGAATGTTATAGAGGTCCCTGATCTCCATTCTTGCATCTGGATAGACATCTTCTTTAACACTGTCACTGAACATAGAGGACGGTGGGGCTCTGATTCCTATCGTGACACCAGTATATTCTCCAGCTTCTATAACAGCTGCCAACAACCCATTATAGGTATTTTCCTTTCTGCAGGCTTGAATCTTCATTGAGCTCCACTCCTTATGGTTCACTCCTGAACCCATAAGTATAAACCTTTTAGCTATCCTTTGAGATCTACTTAGAGTGTTAAGTCCTTTTTGAGCAACCTCCCTCTTATACCACTTGAAAGTCTTTAGTTTCAAGGATAGCTAAATCACCTCGGGGGGTGAATATGTTTCTTATGACTATCTTTAATTTTCTTTGTGTTTTAGGAGTGTTGAGTTAGCTTAGATAGATTGCTTTCAAGAACACAACACAACACAATACACAATATTTATAGTTGTTTCCCAAACTATGGGTACATCCACTTTCCCTCCCTCCTTTCTAATAGCTTATTAGGCAAGGCACTTCTCTAATCTCGACTCCTAAGTGCTTACAATATGATCCCATAGGACCACTTAGTCTCCTCCAAGACTAATAGATAAGGCATAAATCCCTATAACTTTGTGATCTAACGATCACCTACCTTAGGCCCAAAGGCCCTACAACTCAGGCTGGGAGGATAGCCCTACCTTAGAGAGATTGAATCTCCTATAACTCAGGTACAAAGGCCCTACCTCAGATCCAAAGATGGATCCTACCTCAGACCCAAAGGTCTAACTATCAGAGATAATGACACTCCTACCTCAGCCTCAAAAGCCCTACCTCAGGCACTCAAGCCCTACCTCAGATTCTCTACAGAATCCTACCACTCAGGCCAAAGACCTACTTCTTAAATTCCCACAAAGATACTACACTTAGCCTTTATATATTCAGGCTTACAACTCAGATCCAAAAGGATCCTACTAGATGAAAGTAGGTTGTGCTGTTGATTTGACTCCAAAGAAGTTCTCTGAGTCTAACTTCCTGGACTGATAAAGTCTCAGCCCTACCTTCTTCCAAAAAAAAACTAGTCTTTAGGTTAACTTGGCTTGTCCTGTAAGTGATGCAGGTAGGGTTGGCCCTTTGCTGCTTCTTAAGCTGATTTAAACTTAGCCCTAACTTTTCTTCTTCTTCCTTAGAAAGTGAACTTTCTGACCTTACTATTGAAGACAAGATGTATCCTGTAGCTTCAACCAGCTAACTGTCTGAGAATCATAGACCACTTGTGAGCAGGTTCTTCTTCCTTCTTTCCTAAGCAAAATCAGTGTTGCCTTCTACTTCATAGCTTCTAGAAAAAGTTCTTCAAAAATTACTTGCTAGAACTGTGAAGTAACTACAGTTAGGGTTAGCCCTTTCTGCAACTTCTTTCTCAAAGAGATGTCCCTAAACTTGTTGTTGAAGGTGAGGATGTAAACAACTAACTCTTGTTTGCTTCCAGTTACTACAGCAAAGGTAAAACTTGCTACTCCTTTTTTTCCTCAAAAATTTCTTCTGAACTTGCTATAGCAGGTGAAGATAGCCACAACAACTTGGATTGGCTTTCAGATCAGCTTCAGCTAGGTTAGACCTTGCTTCTTCTTCATCTTCTTCAGATATATCCTCTGACCTTGCTAGTGCAGGTGAAAATCAAGCCAACTATCTTTTAGAACTTTCAGATAAGATGATCTAAACTTGCTTCTTCAAGCTCTACAACAATGGACGAGGAAGAAGACGAAATCCAGCGCGTTTTACAAAAGCTAATTCTTCAATATAAACTCTATATTTTTTATTCTGCCAATCAACGACTATTTTGACCAGTGGGCCCACTGAAATTTACCACTGCAACTTTTCTTTAACCGCCAAAAGTTGTATAGTAGGCCTGCGGCGCCGTTTGTCGCGTATCGTAGCCATCCCGGCACATTTTGAATTTTGTTGACTTTGTTGACTTTTGCTGACGTCAGCATCCGTGGACTTAGTCAAATTCAAGCTCTTTAGTATAGGCGTTGAGTGAACAAGCTTCACTCAATGCCAAACACTTAGACAATTTTTTCTCTTACTCAGGCGTTTAGAGCATTGAGTAAACAAGATTCAGTCAACGCTTTTGGCCTTAGCCAAACTTTTTGCATCTTATTCATTGAGAGCATTGATTAAGAAAGCTTCACTCAACGCTTTTGGCCTTGGCCAATCTTTCTGTATCATAGGCGTTGAGAGCATGGAGTGAGCCTTCATCACTCAGTGCTTTTTGCCTTGACCAATCATTCTTTACCACTAGGTGTTGAGTGAGCCTTCATCTCTGAACGACTAAACACTGAGCTAATAATTCCATTATGGTGGCGTTGAGAGCGTTGAGTGAGCCTTCCTCACTCAACGCTTTTATACTTAGATTTTTATATCTTTCTTCTTTAACCTTTGACTGCGTGAGCATGTCTTAATGCTTTCTGTTGTATGGCGTTGAGTGAACAACCTTTATTCAACGCATGTGGACTTAGCAACTTTTCTACCTTGCCAATAGTTGGGATTTGACTAAATTGTCTTTTCTCAGCACTTTTTGGCATCTGGCATTAAGAGAGCATGCTTCAATCAATGCCTGTGGACTTAACTATATTTCTTTTCATCTGGCGTTGAGTGAGCTTGCTTTACTCAACGCCTATGGACTTAAAGCACATCTTTGCATCTGGCATTTATTGAGCTTGCTTCACTCAACCTCTATGGACTTAACCACATTTCTTTGCTTCTGACGTTGAGTGAGCTGTCCTCACTCAATGCCTGTAGACTTAGCCAAATTTCATTGTATCTAGCACTGAGTGAGCTGCCCTCACTCAAAGCCTATGGACTTAGACAGATTTTCTGTCTCTCCACCTGCCTACCTTTTGACCACCTATCACTAGGACTTTGACAACATGTCTAACCTTGTTCCTAAGAACATCCTGCACATGATGAGCTTAACTAACATTAAATACAACTATACTCTTAGTGTTGATGGTGGTGCCTCTTCAAATCAAGTCTAGGGAACATTGAGGGAAATATTCCCAACATGTTGAATATGACGTTTCCCCGATCGAGCCTTCTGTTAAATTCTACTTGACGGATGGTTGTGTTATAATTTCATATTAACTTCTGGTATCGACCTTTATTATTCGAATTCATAGTCAATTCTTTTAAGGAATGGTAAGCACGTGTATGTGCGCTACCATTACAACATGAAAGAACCCATGAATGTCCACTTTGGAATGAAATACACATATTTGAGGAATCTACGTGTTCCCATAATTGTTTTTTGCAATATTATTGGTTGCTTAATTGTGCGTTTCACAATTATAGGAGACTAGAAGTAGTGCGGGGCAGTCCAAACCCTGACGCTCGACTGAGAGTAATGCACCAACTAAGGTTCCTACACCTCCTCCTTTTACTAAAATGATATAGTTGGTTGCTGAAGCCATGTTCACATTAATTAATGTGCAACCAAGAGGGAAAGTACAACTTCCTACCCTTGGGGTGGCCCAGGAGCCGGTTGGCATAGTTGAGCATATGGTGGTGAGACAAATGGCCGTAGAGCCGGTGGCCGCAAGACAAGCAATGAAAAAGCAATTGAAACATGTGATGAGTTTCAACCCTCCTGTGTTTGCGGGTACTAGAACCCCAACACAAGCCGAAGATTTTCTCTCGAAAATAAAGAGAACAATGAAAACAATAGAAATAGAGGAGTGGCAGAAAGTCACTATAGATATCTTCTTGTTAGACGGAGAGGAGAGGCTATGGTAGGATGAGTTGGAGCTGTACCTATTTACAGGTCGAGCGTTGATTGAGATCTCGATGGAGGAGTTCTCGAGGCTCTTTCTGGAGAGATATCTTCCATCTCCACAACAAATTGCAATGGAAAATCAATTCCAGAGATTAACTCAGGGCGAGAGTTTAGTGAATGACTACTTGCACAAGTTAATTAGGTTGGGTAGGTATGCATGCTTTACGTTTGTAGACGAGGAATGGAAGACCAATCGGTTATATGAAGGACTGCGAGATGATATGAGGTTGCTTCTCTCATGCCCAATGGCGTAGGGTTTTCTAACATTAATCAATACAACCTGATCCCTTGAGCAAGATATGAAGTGCTTGCTGCGTAAGAATGACTTGGCGGTAAAGAAGCTAGTGTTTAAAGTGTCGAGTTCAGCGAAGTATGGACAAGGAAGGTTGAGGAAGAAGGCTAAGTCTGTAGGACCAACTTCTTATACTTTTTCTAAAGTGACGACATGGCGAAGTCCGCTCACTTGTTACACATGTGGTAAGGTGGGGCATATGGCTCGAGATTTTTGGAGTGGTCGTCCAAAGGGTGAGAAAAAGACGGGTGCGTCGTATACTGAAATGGGAAAGATAGTGGAGTCAACTGTATCCCAAATGTATCCCCGAGTATACAATCTTGGACAACAAGAGGACATTAAACAAAGTGATGTGGTGACAGGTATGAGTTAAGATACAATTTTTTACTGTTTTTTATACTTGATACCTTGTGCATTGCTTAACGTGTTTGAATTACGCTTTGTCTTGATTTTGGATTGTCCGACAAGAGAACTATTCGATATAGGAGCTTCTTATTCCTTTCTTTCTAAGGTCTTTGTCGTGCATATCAGACTGCCTTCTTTTGTATCGACAAATCGAGTGAATGTGTTGCTTCCTAACAGGTGTTTGATGTGGGCGGAAAGAGTCTGTTGTGTTAAGGTGTAGATCAGAAGTCATGATTTTGGCTTGGAAGCATATGTTCTACCGATATATGAGTTTTATGTGATCTTCGACATGGACTGGCTCTCAGAGCAGCGTGCCTATATTTATTGCAACTCAAAGGAAGTCATACTGGGGAAAAACACCGAACACGAGAGTATGTTTGATAGTATGCGAGGATCGAGTAAGATCTTGATGTCTACTCTCCAAGTAGTTAAGGCGGTTCTGAAGGGCGTGGAATTATTCTTCATGCTACTAGAGGAAGTTGTCGTGTTTGTCAACTAGCAAAAGGGAACAAGACCAACGCGGGTCTTTACACTCCACTCCCGATTCCGTCGGTACCACGGGAAGATGTCATCATGGATTTTATTTTGGGTTTACCCATAACATTGCGGCGTCACGATTCTATTCTTGTCGTCGTAGACTGTTTCTCCAAAATGGCCTATTTTATCGCAAGTAATAATACCTACGATGCATGAAATGTAGCAAAATTGTATTTCAAGGAGGTCGTGGCATATCGGGGTGATCCCAAGACGATAGTGAGTGATAGGGATGTAAAATTTACAAGTTATTTTTGGAAGACACTCTGGAAACTCATGGGCACTAAACTTATGTTTTCGTCGGCCTATCATCCCCAAACGGATGGGCAAACGGAAGTTGTCAACCGTAGCTTGGGAGGGTTACTTCGTTGTTTAGTAGGCGAACATAAAGGTATGTGGGATCTTATCCTTCCGCATGCCCAACTAGTGTACAATAACTCTAAGAACAGGTCCACTGGGTTGTCTCTGAATGAGATAGTGCATGGTTATAAGGCGCCAGTGCCTCTTGACTTGGTTCCATTACCGCCTTCTTTTAAGTCAAGTAAATTTGGACAGGACTTCGCTTCACACGTTCACACTCTCTATGAGCACATTGGCAAGACGTTAGCTAAATAATATTCTATCTATCAATCGAATGCTAACGTACATCGGCGAGCAGTCTCCTTGAACATTGGCGATTTTGTTATGGTTTGTCTTATCCCTGAACGGATGCCTTCGGGCACCATAAAAAAATTAGCGAACAAGAAAGCCGGTCCTTTTCGGGTTTTGTAGAAGTTAGGCCAAAAAGCTTATTTGTTAGAGTTACCCGTTGATTGGGGAATCTTCCCTGTGTTTAACATTTCGGATTTAACGCTTTATGTTGCTCCACCACCTGAACTGTCTGTCTCTCCGTTTAATATTTCCACTATACAATCTAATGGGGTGGGGGGTGAGATTATTTCTGGATTGCTTTCTCCTTTGGATTCTACGGGAGGTATGCTGTCTATTGATGATACAACTTGTTTTTCTGCTTCACCTAACGCTTTTCTGAGGTTTCCCTGGACAGATATCTTGCCTGACAGGATTTTGCAGGATAATGTGTTTTCCACTCCCGACAGTGACATTCACAGGTTTTTGGTTCGTTGGCGTGGTCGGCCGGCTTCGGACGACTCTTGGCTCTCTGCTGCACAGGTGGATCTTCTTGACGCAGACCTCATACGTCGTTACTTTTCAGCCCACTCATCGGTGATGAGTCCTTTTGAGCGGAGGAGGATTGATGGCGACGGCCACCAGGACGGTCAATATGGGACAGAAGTTGTCGATGATGCGATGTCGGCCAAGGACTTGCGGGCCGTAGCAGTCATGGCTACAAGCTTCGCCCTCGCAATAAGACCAAGGCTACGCTTTGATGATTATGAGCTTGGGTGTGCCTTTATCCGTTTCATGCTTATTATTTGAAAAGAATGTTTATTTGTATTTTCTTTTATGTGGTGTGCACTTAGCCACATGTATTTGCTTATGATGTAAGCCTTATATAAGGCGATGAACTCTTCATATTTGGTAGACAATATATTGAAATCAAAATTGAAAACTTGCCAACCCTAAATCTTCCCTCTCTCTTTCTCCTATCCTCCCCCCCCTCTTTCTTTCTTCCTCCAAGCCGCTGGCCCCAAGGCTCCCTCCTTTCAAGTGCTCGGCCACCACCTTCTTCCCCTCTTGCTCTCAGCCTCCCCCTCTCTCTCTAGTGCTCGGCCACCAACCTCACCCTCTTGCTCTCGGCCAACCGAGATCTCCTGTCTCCAAGGATATTCGGCCCATGCATGAGAGGTTGCCTTGCAAAGAAAGAAGCTAGGGATTCCTCCATGGCATGAAGTGAAGGAGTTTAGCACGTTCATCATCCGTAGCGCATATCTCGTGGATCTTCAACGGAGGAGCGATCAAACTTGGTGAATCCACGCATCGCGGATCTACAAATCCAAGGGGGGTAACGAAAATTTCTACCAAGAGTTTTCTTTCTCTAGATAGTTCTTGTGGTGGACGAATTTTTGCATTATTTTCCGATTTGTTTTTCTTCGCGGTTAATCAAATAATAGATTGGTATTTTTTGTTTGGATTTCCGAAAGACTCGTAAGAGGATTGGCGATCCTCGCTTTCTTTTGTTGGGATAGATCCTACCATCTTTCGAATCATTTGTTCTTGGTGGATCTATTTTGGTACAACCCATTAGCTCGATCAGGATCGATATTATCCCATTTAGCCGGAAGGAATTTGGCCTATAGATAACTTTCGATCTACTTGCGGAACGACGATCCGTATGTTAGCGTGAACGATAAATAAAAAAATTGTTGTGTTTGTGAATTCGTTAGCGTGTGGATTAGAGAGCATTGAGCATTGTTATAAGCGTCGTCGCGGCCTCCGTGACATATCCCTAGAATATACCCTACATCACTATAGATCCAACATCTCATTTGAGTGACATTCCAATTATATCGAAATTGGCATATGTGTTTCCTTAGGATCTCCCTTGATTTCCACCCCAACCAGAGATCAACTTCACGATCGAGTTGGTTCTAGGTAGGAAACCTGTGTCACGCTCACCGTAATGTGTTCTGCCAAGGAAGATGGGTGAAATGAAGGTTTAGTTGCAGGAATTACTAGAGTAAGGCTATATACGTCCAAATATGTCTTCTGAAGTGCACTGGTCCTCTTTGTGAAGAAGAAGGACAGAGACTTGCGTATATGGATTGACTATCGTGAACTGAACAAGCTGACAGAGAAGAACAAGTATCTGATTCCGCGAATCGATGATTTTTTTGATCAGTGGTGGCTGTTAATCGTGAAGATAAAGAGAGCCAAACTAGTAATCCAGATAAGGCAAGTATACTTATAAAACTGCAGCTAGGGGACACAAGTGTCGTATTAAAATCTGGGAATCTTTGAGTAATCTTACACACACGAAGACTATTATCTTAAATAAGAAACTTTTAGGGTTGTTAACTAAATTAAAAGAAGAGACTACTTACATAAAGAAAAGCACTTGCACTTAATCAGAGAGACAACAACTAGAGATTAAAATGAGGGGTTAAACAATTATAAAGAAAAGCACTCGATCGAGAATCACCTCGGCCTAAGTTGATCAAAAATGCGATAATAAACACTAACTTGATAAGGCAAAGGACCTTGATTATGGAGGTTCCTAAAGCATGAACACGCTTCTCTCGAAGTCGTGCCCACCTAATTTTAGGAAGGTCCGACCGAACTCTCTTCCAAATCGGAGGCCTAAAGCTTGCTTTATGCTGTGAACCTCGCTATTGGATTTCACTACAATCTGGGAGATTTAACATCTGCCTCTCTCGAGGGGTGCGTGCAACTCAGTTTACTCTTTTGTGTTCACTCCAAACTACGAGCCTCTCCGCTAGCTAAGAGTGGAAACAAAGATGGAAAATATATATCGATGATATATCTCCAAACACAATTAATCAAGAGTAAATCAAGGTCTAAATCTTACAAAGAAAAGGCAAACTAGAGCATCATTACTTAATCAACTCGAACCTGGGATCATCAAGATCAAGTATAAGGAGGATTAGTTACTCATGGTGAAGTGGAGGAAGAGAAATGAGTAGGAGTGCATAGAAACAAAATAGAAACAAGTAAAAGCAAACAGACTTTATATAAATTCAAACAGAGAGCTTACAACTTGAAATATAAAAACTATTACACATGCAGGAAAATGAAAAACTAAGCTAGCACTAAAAGTAAACTACAAAAGAAATTCAAGAACTATTACAGAAGAGTAAAACTAAAGTAAAAAACTGAAATGAGAAGGAGAGAGGAAGAAAACTAAGGAAGAACTTAAAATGGCAGTACTTCCCCTCTCCCAAAATTCCTTCTTTTCTTACACAAGGGGTGGGGCTCTATTTATAGATTCTTTAAGGAGCAGGAAATTCCCATGCATCCAGCCATGCACAGGAGCTAGCCTTTGTACAAATTCTGGCAGGAAATGATGATTGTCTCGGTATGGGTGATATGCATTAATGGAGGCAGCAGGCTTTTTATGGAAGAGCGGGACTTGTCCTCTGCCAGTAGGTAAGCTCGACGAAATAAGGAGAGAGAGCTCAACGAAATCAGAGGAGAAGGAGGGAGAGCTTGACGAACGGCGAAGAGAAGTAGCAGGAGGAATTCGACGAACTCTGAACTGAAGGCGAGGTTGACGAAATTGAACTGAAGGTGAGGTCGACGAACATCGAACGCAAAAAGTGGATGGGTGGTCGACGGAATTGAACTAAAGATGAGGTCAACGAACGTCGAACGCAGAAAATTGAAGGGAGGTCGTCGAAATTTGCTGAAGGAGAGGTCGACGAACTTTGAACAGAAGGCAAGGTCGACGAACATTGCTGAAGGTGAGGTCGACGAACTTTGAACTGAAGGCGAGGACGACAAACTTTGTTGAAGGCGAGGTCGACAAACTTTGCTGAAGGCGAGGTCAAAGAACGGGCTGAGCTCGATGAAATTGGCTGAGATCGACGAAATGGATGAGTTCGACGAAATTGCTGATCAACGAATTCTGAGATGAAAAAACTGCAAACCTGTAAAAGAAAGAAAACAATCATTAGTGTTATTAATATATATAATAGGAGGTCAAAATAAAGTTTTAAAAGATATGATTTTCAAAATAAAAACATGTAATTACCCTAGTTGTTTGAACTACAAAACGTATTATAAAACTCTCCCAAGCTTAAGCTTTGCTTGCCCTCAAACAAAAATATAAAACTAGCTAACATAAAAGTGACTAATCAGAAAAATTCAAATTATGCTAACACAAGTACTATGCGATATTCTAAGTAGGGAGAAGGTGAATCATAAACCTAAAACATTTGTTTAAATATGGTTTCAACTTTTTATAATCTTTACTAACGAAAATAATTCATCCAAGATTTTAACAAAATTCTTTGAATAGGTTAAAGCAAGACAACAAATGAAATAGAGCATTGAGTTGCTACTAGATTCTAAGAGGCATTTTATACCCAAATCAATCAAAGAACAAAAATCTAAATTCAAATCCAAGACTTAACTAATCTACTTTTCTTCTTCACTTAGCTAAAAGAAAACCTAGGAGCATGAATAACCATGACTTATTTGGACCGAAATGTTTAATTTAGGCATATAATTGGGAATGTAATTTAAAGATAAACATGAAGGCTTATAATCACAGTAAACCAAAATAAAGAGTTTCAAAATTTTCAAAAAAAAAACATATATTTTTTTATCTTTCAAAATAAAGGCCATAAATATTGTCTTTTCATTTTGAATTGGTCACAAAATTAAACATTTCCTTTTAGCATACTTTTTCATAAATTTCTCCAAGAAACACAAAACAACCGTATCATAACATGAAATTTTATGAAACTAAAAAAGCAAGTGTGATATGATAGGTTGGAAAATTTGGCTTTGGTGAAAAATAAAATGATATGTGGAGCTATCAAATGGGATATGAAAAATGCTCAAAAGGGGCTAACTAGGAAAATAATTTTTGGTTGGCGAGAAGGCTCAAACAAAAATAAAGATGACCTACATCATTTTCATGCTCCTAAAAATTTCCTAAAGCATTATTTTTGAAAAATTTCAAAAAGTAAGTCCTAGATATTAAATAGAGACTAAAGAACTTATTTTGAAAAATAAAATAATACGAGTCTAGAATCATTCACATCTACTGCACTACTCAAAGTTGACATTACAAAAATTATCCAAAAACAAAAAGTAAAATAGTGGATTAAAGATTTTTAGGAAGTAAAGGAAATAAAAAATGAGAAACCACAATAGAAATGCAAGTTTTAGAAAAATGCTTCACATTAACATGCTACCGTGAATTAGGAACACAACATGACCAACATTTTACTCGTGAAATATAATTAGAAAGATCGATTAGAAATATTATAATTAGCTAAGTCGTTATATGGAATTTTGAGAAAAACAAAACAAAAGCAAGGGTACTATTGAAATACCAAAATTAGTTTAAACTAAACATATATTTTTGATTTCGAAATTTTCTCTTTTTTTGATTTTTTTTTATTTTATATTTTTTTAGAGATTTTCTTTAAGAAGAAAAAGGAGAAAGCACTAATTTTTTTTTGATTTTGATTGATGTTTTTTTAGGGAAACAAAATAAAGATGAGAGAAGGAGGAAATTCTCCACCAAGTTTAAAATTGACATTGTCCACAATGGAGAAAAGTGGGGAAAGAGAGGGAAAAATTAAAATAGAAATAAAAGTACAGAATTGAAAACAGGTACATCCCCAGATTTGTGAGTCACGGAAGGTTGCGTGAAGCCACTCCCCATGCTTGCGCTTTGGAACTTCATAAAATCTCATCTTTGGACTTCGTGATGGATACAGAAGCATTGGAGCAGGCGATCGCAGAGGCTTCAGCTTGTCGGAGCCGTTTGGGGCAAAAAGTGCAAAATAAAGAAAATTGAAAAATTACTTGGGTTGCCTCCCAAGAGCGCCCTTTGTTTAAAATGTCGTTTGAGCTCGACGCAACAAAATAATATTGTCTAACAATAGTTTGTCCAAAATAATATTTAAAGATTTTAAAAAAAAAGTGTTAAGCTATTTAAAGTTCATGCAGAGGAAAATTAATACAATTTGGACTGACATCACCACAGAAATAAAGTTTAAGACGCTGACCATTCACTTGAACTCACCCTTATCAGGGTGTGAAATTAAAATCATTCCACACGGATAAACTTCTTTAATTATAAACGGCACAGACCATCGTGA
Source organism: Platanthera zijinensis (assembly GCA_039513925.1). Lineage (NCBI taxonomy): Eukaryota > Viridiplantae > Streptophyta > Magnoliopsida > Asparagales > Orchidaceae > Platanthera > Platanthera zijinensis. The sequence goes on along the minus strand of CM077089.1, from coordinate 51,335,222 downwards.
CTTTAACTTGACCGGAAATAAACGTATTCGTGAAGTATATAAAATAACTTTTTCGCCCGGCTTGAAGGTTTTTGGGTTCCTTAGGTGCTTGTCATGAAAATGTTTCGTACGCTCGTTATAAAATTTGTTATTTTTGTATGTGTAAGAGCGCCACTCATCAAGTTCGTTAAGTTGAAATTTTCTCAAATCGCTGATAGAGTGAGGATCGAAATTTAAAAACCTTAAGGCCAAAAAAGCCCGGGGTTCTAATTCTACGAGTAAATGGCACGATTTTTCATAAACCAACCGATACAACGTACATCTGATGGAGGTTTTGTACGTTGTACGGTAGGTCCATAGAGCATCGTATAATTTGGTTGACCAGTCTTTTCTAGAGGTGGAAACAGTCTTTTTTAAAATTCTTTTTATCTCTCTATTCACTACTTCGACTTGTCCGTTAGTTTGGGGGTGGTAGGTAGTTGAAATCTTATGCATAACGCCATATTTAATAAGAATTTTTGAAAACCACGCATTACAAAAATATGAACCCCTATCGCTAACGATGGTTCGTAGTGTAACAAATCGAGAAAATAATTTTTTCAAAAATGTAATTAGGACTCGGGCATTGTTAGTAGGAAAATCTTGGGCTTCAGCCCATCGTAATACATAATCTACATCAACTAAAATAAACATGTTCCTAAAGCTATAAGGAAGAGGGCCAACAAAATCAATTCCCCAGAGCTCTAAAACTTCGCACTCAAGGGAATAATTTTGCAGCATTTCATTTTTATTGGAAATATTTCTCGACCGTTGGTAACTATCACACCTATTCACAAAGGCCTGCACGTCTTTAAACAGGCTAGGCCAGTAAAATCCCGCGCAAAGCACTTTGTGGGCGGGGCTAGCAACTTGATAGTGACAACCAATCGTCCTTCATGCAAATGTTTTTAAATATCTAATCCTTCTTCAAAAGAGACACATCTCCTTATCACTTGGTCCGCATAGACTCGAAAAGGATACGGGTCCTCCCAAAAATAGTTCTTCAACTCAGAAAAGAATTTCTTCTTTTCCTGAGAGGAGAACTCTTTTGGGAGCACACGGGCTATTAAATAGTTAGCTATGTGTGCAAACCAAGGAGAAGGTGATGTGTTAATTAAAAGCAGCTTCTTATCGGGCAAGAAATCATTAAAAGATTTTTTATCTAATGTTTCTATATACAGATTATCTAATTGTGAGAGATGGTCAATGACCAAATTCTCGGCTCCTCGTTTATCACGGATTTCTAAGTCAAACTCCTGGAGGAGTAAGACCCAGCGAATCAGGTGCGGTTTGGCATCTGTCTTACCAAGAAGATACTTGAGGGCTGAGTGGTTTGTAAAAATGATAATTTTGTAAAGCGTAATATAAGGACGGAATTTATCAAAAGAGAAAACAACAGTTAGGAGCTCCTTCTCGGTTGTGGTATAATTCTATTATGCCGATGTATGTGTTTTACTTGCATAATAGATGGGGTGGAAGTTTTTAGATATTCGTTGTCCTAGTACGGCTCCAACTGCGAAACTACTCGCATCACACATAATTTCAAAAGGAAGGTCCCATACCGTGGCTATCATAATAAGGGCATTAATTAACTTTTCATTTATTAATTCAAATGCAGATAGACAAAGGTCATAAAAAATAAACGGGGCGTCTTCTTCCAAATGATTTGTAAGGGGTTTGGAGATTTTTGAGAAGTCTTTTATGAAGTGGCAGTTGAAACCAGCATGTCCTAGGAAACTTCTTATAACTTTGACGTTCGTAGGCGGCAGCTTCTCGATAACTTCTATCTTATCTATGTCTACTTCAATTCCTATCGCAAAAATCTTATGACCCAAAACTAACCCTTCCCTTACCATGAAATGGAATTTTTCCCAATTTAGGGCAATGTTAGTTTCTTCGCATTTTTCTAACAATTTTTTGAGGTTTTCTAAGCAATTATAAAAGGCATCGCCGAACACAGAGAAATCATCCATAAACACCTCCATAATGCTTTCTACGTACTTGTTGAAGATAGCAAGCATACATCGCTGGAATGTAGCTGGCGCGCGCATTGCATAATCCAAACGGCATTCTTTGGTAAGTGAAGGTGTCAAAGGGATAATTAAACATAGTTTCTCCTAATCCTCGGGAGAGATGGAGATTTGAAAGTACCCCGAGAGACTATTGAGAAAACTGTAAAAGCTATGGCCGGATAATCGCTCTAAAATTTTATCGATGAATGCTAAGGGAAAATGGTCCTTGCGGGTGGCGCCGTTTAACTTACGATAGTCAATACACATTTGCCACCCCGTCACCGTCCGTGTCGGGATTAAATCATTATTTTCATTACTAATTACAGTTATCCCTACCTTTTTTGGCACTACCTGGACTGGGCTAACCCACTTACTATCAGATATAGGATAGATAATTCCCGCGTCTAACAGTTTCATAATCTCGCCCTTTACGACTTCTTTCATATTTGGATTTATACGACGCTGAGGTTGGATTGAATTATATGAATTTTCTTCCATTAGGATTTTATGGGTGCATAAAGATGGGCTTATTCCCTTGGTATCAGATATCTGCAAGGCAATAGCATGAAAATGTTTACATAATTTTAGTAAGAGCTTATCATTTTGCACTTCAGTCAGGTAGGCCGAAATTATTACTAGTAGCTTGGAGTCCTTTTATAAGAAGGCATACCTAAGATGTTTGGGTAGTTACTTTAATTCCAGGGTAGGGGGTTCTTCATACAAAGTTTTGGAAATTCTTTCTTTTTCAAAAATATTGTCTTCGTAGACTTTTTCTTTATATGGAAAATTAAAAGGGGTGGAGTTAGTTGCCATGGCGGCTTCTTATAGAGATTTAATTGGAAGAGTAGAGGAAGAAAAAAAATCAGAAAATTTATTTTCACTTTTAGAAAGGCAATAGGAAGATTCTTCACCTAAGGCATCTAATAAAAAACAGGTGTCATCATTCTCTAGGGTATTCTTCATTGAGGGTGTTAAAGAGAAGGTCACTTCATCGTCGCCTACTCGAAGGAAGAGCTTGCCAATACTTATGTCAATGATAGCTCAGGAGGTGGCAAGGAACGGTCGGATAAGGATCAGGGGAACCTCGACATCTTATTCGATGCCCAATATGATGAAATCCACCGGGAAGATGAATTTTTCGACTTTAACTAAGACATCCTCCATGATTCCTAACGGGTATTTAACTGATCTATTTGCGAGCTGGATACTCATGCGTGTTTGGCTGAGGCTACCAATCCCTAACTTCTTGAATAACTAAAGGGGCATCAGGTTGATACTCACACCTAAGTCGGCCAATGCGTGCTTGACAAAAAGATCACCAAAGACACACAGAATAGAAAAACTACCCGGATCATTGATCTTTTTTGGTAGACCGTTTGTCAAGACCACAGAGCATTCAGCATTTAGTATGATATGTGATAAATTTTCTAACATCTTTTTCTTAGTCAGGAGGTCCTTAAGATACTTAGTGCATTTTGGCATTTGGGAGATTGATTAGTGGAAGTGTAAATTAACGTGGATTTGCTTAAATATTTCTAGGAAGCAGGAGTATTGATCGTCCTGACGTTGCTTATTAAGTTCAGAAGGGTATGGTGGAGTTGGATCTTTTTTAATGATGGGTGGTAGAATGAGATCTTTTTTTATAATAGAGAGAGGGGTGATAACTTCTTCTTCAGTAGAGGGTGAAATGATAAAATTTTTCTCGTCGGATGGTTAATTTTTTAAAATGGGGGCGGAGATTGCCTTAGGCTCTTCGCTAACCATACCAGAAACTTGCTTCCCACTCTGAAGAGTTATAGCTTTCGCTTGCTCTCTCTGGTTGGGCTCGGTGTTTGCAGGAAGAGACCCGGCGGGTCTCTCAGAAATAATTTTTACAATTTGTCCTACTTGATTCTCTAAACTTTTAACGGTCCCGGCTAGGGTTCTTATAACAGCGCCATTAACATTCATATATTTTGAAAACATTTCCTCCAAGCTTGGAGTTTTTGGAAAATTTTGAGGAGGTGGTGGTTGTGCAGAAAAATCATTTTGTGGTGGCGGGCGTATCGCGTTCGAGGGATTACTCCATGAAAAGTTCGGGTGGTTCCGTAAAGCGAGATTATAACTATTCGGAAAAGCGAAACCCGAAGCAAGAAAATTAGCAGTAGAAAAATTATGAAAAGCATTTCTAGGCATATTATTAATATAATCTAATTGTTCGGGAGCAAGAGTTGCAGATTCCTATACCATTGGGGCGGAGGGAACAGTCATCTACGTTATCTTTTTACTTAATAATTCCACTTGCAGAGCAAGCTGGGAGACGTTATCTACTTCAAAGATACATGTAGGTTTGTTTGAGAGGGATGTAAGAAAATTCCACCTATTTATGTTCATGGCCATGTCCTTGAAAAGCTCAAGAGCTGGTTTTGGGGTTTTGTGGTTTAAGGTACCACTGGAAGCTGCATCTATCATTTGCTTTGTATTTTGATTTAGCCAGTTATAAAACATCTGCACTTGTAACCACACAGGCAGCGCATGATGGGGGCATCATCTTTAGAGTTCTTTAAATCTAAAGACAGGTTTCATAAATATATTCAGAATCTAATGGAAAAAAGGCAAAAAAATCGTTCCTATGTTTTGCAGTTTTAGCTGGCGAAAAATACTTCGTCAAAATTTTTTCGGTTAGTTGATCCCAAGTGGTGATGCTCCCTCTTGGAAGAGTCATCAACCACTGTTTAGCTTTAGTTATAAGGGAGAAAGGGAAGAGTCTTAGCCTAATAGCATCATTTGTAATACCATTTATCTTGAAGGTGTCACAAATCTCAAGAAAGCTATCTATATGCTCGTTCGGATCTTCATCTTGAAGTCCGTCATATTGCACGTACTGCTGCACACTTTAAATTATGCTCAGATTAAGTTCAAAATTATTATTAGCTATAGCAGGGCAAACTATGCTTTATTCTGTACCCTCAAGATTCGTCCATGCATAATAGGACATAGGCCTATGCAGGACTTCCTCTATGTGGGGTTCTTCCATTCTTAGGGCAGGGGGTTCTTCCATTTTTAGGGTAGAAAATGACTCGGAATCCTCAATCGGTATTTGGAGAGTGGGGCCTTGAAATCACGATCTTCTCTGAAGAGTACGCTCTATTTATTGGTCCATGTACAAAAAATCTGACGGATTTTTTGGGTCATGCACTAGCAGAAGAGAAGATGAAGAAATAGAAAAATAAACTCGAAAAAGAGTTACTAATTTTTTTTTTGAAATAGATTTGTTTTAAAAGTTTTAACTCTCGAACTTCCCAAGGGTTGCCCAATGAAGGGTTCGTAAGGTACTAGACAAGACAGTGGCATTTAAAGCCACATTGCCCTTTTCGAGAGAGTTAGGTGGTGTAAAAAAATTGTGATATGGGTTTCTATTAAGAGCATTTATATTTTTTTGATTTTTTTTCTTGAGAAAGAGGGTGAGAAAGAGAAGTGATAAAAGTAATAGGTTTGTGTTTTTGAATTATCAATAAAAGTTGTTCCCCGACAATAACGCCAAAAACTTGGTGGCTGCAAATAGTGAAGAGAAAAAGAGCCAAACTAGCAATCTTGATAAGGCAAGTATATCTATCGAACTGTAGCTAGAGGACACAAGTATCGTATTAAAATCCAGGAACCGTTTAGTAATCTTACTCACACGAAGACCGTTATCTTATCGAAGAAACTTTTAGGGTTGTTAACTAAATTAAAAGAAGAGACTACTTGCAAAAAGAAAAACACTTGCACTTAATCAGAGAGCCTACAACTAGCGATTAAAACGAGGGGTTAAACAATGATAAAGAAAAGCACTCGATCGAGAATCACCTCGACCTAAGTTGATCAAAAATGCGATAATAAGCTTTAATTTAATAAGGCAAAGGACCTGGACCGTGGAGGTTCCTAAAGCATGAACGCGCTTCTCTCAAAGTCGTGCCCACTTGAGTTTTGGAAGGTCCGACCGAACTCTCGTCCAAATTGGAGGCCTAAAGCTTGCTTTACGACGTGAACCCCGCGATTGGATTTCACTCTAATCTAGGAGATTTAACATCTGCCTCTCTCGAGGGGTGCATGCAACTCTCTTTAATCTTGAGTATTCACTCCAAACTACGTGCCTCTCGACAAGCTAAGAGTGGAAACAAAGATGGAAAATGTATATCAATGATATATCACCAAACACGATTAATCAAGAGTAAATCAAGGTCTAAACCTTACAAAGAAAAAACAAACTAGAGCATCATAACTTAATAACATAGAACCTCGGATCATCAAGATCGAGTATAAGGAGGATTAGTTACTCATGGTGAAGTGGAAGAAGAGAAATGAGTAGGAGTGCATGGAAACAAAATAGAAACAAGTAAAAACAAACAGACTTTATATTAATTCAAACAGAGAGCTTACACTTGAAATATAAAAACTATTACACTTGTAGGAAAATGAGAACTAAGCTAGCACTAAAAGTAAACTACAAAAGAAATTGAAGAACTATTATAGAAGAGTAAAACTAAAATAGAAAAATTGAAATAAGATGGAGAGAGGAAGAAAAGTAAGGAAGAACTGAAAATAACAGCACTTCCCCACTCCCAAAATTCCTTCTTTTCATACACAAGGGGTGGGGCTCTATTTATAGATTCTTCAAGGAGAAGGAAATGCCCATTCATCTAGCCATGCACGAGAGTTGACCTTGGTACAAATCCTGGCAGGAAATGATGATTGCCTCGGTACGAGTGACGTGCATTAATTACGGCAACAGGATTTTTGTGGAAGAGCGGTACTTGTTCTCTAGCAGCAGGTAAGCTCGATGTAAGAAGGAAAGAGAGCTCGACGAAATTAGAGAAGAAGGAGGGAGAGCTCGACAAACGAAGAAGAGAAGGAGCAGGAGGAGTTCGATGAACTTTGAACTGAAGGCGAGGTCGACGAAATTGAACTGAAGGTGAGGTCGACAAACGTCGAACACAGAAAGTGGACGGGAGGTCGACGAACATCGAACGCAAAAAGTGGAATGGAGGTTGACAAAATTAGCTGACGGCAAGGTCGACGAACTTTGAACTGATGGCGAGGGTGACGAACTTTGCTGAAGGTGAGGTCGATGAAATTTGAACTGAAGGCAAGGTTGACGAACTTTGCTAAAGGCGAGGTTGACGAACTTCGCTGAAGGCGAGGTCGACGAACAAGCTGAGCTCGACAAAATTGGATTAGTTTGACGAAAAGGCTGAGTTCGACGAAATTGCTGATCGACGATTACTGAGCTGAAAAAACTGCAAACCTGTAAAAGAAAGAAAACAATCATTAGTGTTATTAATATATACAATACGAGGTCAAAATAAAGCTTTAAAAACATGATTTTCATAATAAAAACTTGTAATTACCCTAGTTGTTTGAACTACAAAATGTATTATCAATTAGCTGGTTCGATTAACAGACTATTTGAAGTTAGATTTGAAGTCCGACTATTGGCAGTTGAGAATTCAGGAAAGTGATATTCCCAAGACATCGTTTGGTACACGCTATGGGCATTATGAATTTACTATCATGCCTTTTGGGCTCACCATTGCGCCATAGGTGTTTGTGGACTTGATGCACAAGACCTTTAGAGAGTATTTGGACCAATTTGTGATTGTATTTATTGAAGACATAATTGTATACTTTTAGTCAGGAGAGGATCATGCGAATCATTTGTGCTTTGTTCTGCATACCTCGAGGGGAATCGACTATATGCCAAGTTCTCTAAGTATGAGTTTTAGCTATCTTCAATGGCTTTCCTTGGTCATGTAATTAGTGGAGAGAGTATTGCTGTGGATCCGGAAAAGATAGTTGTGATACGAGAGTGGCTTGCACTTCCTTATATAGTGAAATTCAGGAGTTTCCTTGGACTTGTCGGCTATTATAGGCGCTTCGTAGAGAACTTTTCAAGAATTGTTTTACCTCTTACGACATTTACAAGGAAAAATCAGAAGTTTATTTGGATGCCAGAGTGTACACAAACTTTTGAGGAGTTGAAGAGTAGTTTGACCACGATGGCTGTGTTGTGCTCGCCATGTGGAACATATGGATCAGAAATCTATAGTGATTCCTTAGGGAGAGGCTTAGGTTGCATCCTTCTGCAATTTGGTTCTTTGATTTCTTATGTAACTCGCAAACTGAAAGTGCGTGAGAGGAATTATCCGATTCACGACTTGGAATTGGCTGCCGTGATATTCGCTCTTATGCTATGACGACATTATTTGTATGGCGTGAAGAATGACATCTTTACGAACCATAAGATCCTGAAATACTTATTGCATTAGAAGGATATGAATATACGATAATGGAGGTAGATGGAGTTCCTTGGGGACTACACCTTTGAGATTCATTACACTCTCGGGAAGGGAAATGTTGTCGCGGATGCGCTGAGTCGCAAGGCTCCAACATGAGAAAATTAGTTACAAATACATGATGAGCGTCTAATTCGTGAGTTGGAGTCTTTGGACATCTCTCGTGTTGACGGGAAGACGAGCACCGAAGCAAGTTAGAATTGGATGGAGGTACAATATCACATCACAGACAGGATTTGACAAGCATTGGAGCTTGACGAGAACATGAAGCGTTATATGGCGGATATAGTTGATGGGTCAAATTCTGAATTCTTGCTGAACGGCGGTCTTTTGTGGAAGGACAGTCGGCTTTACGTCACGAATGTTGGCAAATTGCTGGAGGAGTTGATTTATGAGACACATTTTACCAAGTACTCAATCCACCCAGAGAGCACAAAAATGTTCAAAGACTTTAAAAAGTTTTCCTGGTGGCTAGGGTTGAAGGACATATCACTTTATATGGAGAAGGGCCAAACTTGCGCCCTGGTGAAGGCTGAATGTCAAAAACCCAGTGGTTTCTTGAAATCATTACCAATATTGGAATGAAAGTTTGATGATATATCTATGGATTTCGTGTATGATTTGCAGAGATTATAACGTGGGAATGATTCCATTTGGGTGATCGTTGAGCGGTTGGCAAAAGTAGCACACATTATTCCGGATCGACGGGACGATTCAGTGGAAAAGTCAGCCCAACACTAAGTTGAACAAATCATATGATTACATGGTTTGCCCCGTAGCATCGTTAGTGACCGAGATGAGTGTTTCACATCAAATGATTGGAAGCTTATGAAGACTAATATAGGGTAGAAACACTTGGGGGTGTGAATAGGATCTTTTCAATTTTTTTAGGTTTAGAACAGATTTCTTGATGTTAGCACAAATTGATAGAACAATAAAGATCACATGCACAACTGTTGGGTCCTTTGATCACAATGTCCCGGATTTGTAGAAGGTCCATAGGATAATGGTATACACATGTTGGTATCTGATACATGCTATAAGTTCTATGTATGCAGGTGGCTCTTTGTTACTTTAATTAGATAGGTTATCCAAGTGACATTGACAGGAGGACAAAAGATAAGATGCTGACAAGACTAAAATTTGTCTAATTTCAGATGCATTGAGTGAAGGCAGTTCACTCAACGCCTGATTGCCTTAAGCGTTGAGTAAAGAATAGACAATTAAATCCTCGGCATTGCCGAGGCAAAAATATGGTTAAGTGCAGAAGCGTTATGTGAAGGCAGTTCACTCAACGCTTAGAGGCATAAGCATTGAGTGAAGCTCAAGCATTCAAACAAGTAGAGAATCTGCTAAGAAATGTTGCTAAGTTCAGAAGCATTTAGTGAAGGCAGTTCACTCAAAGCCTTGTAGAGAAAGCATCGACAGAACATAGTTCAGTCAGATCTATAGTATTGGTTAATACAAAATTCAGTCTAAGGACAGAAGTATTGAGGGATGTCAACTAACTAAATGCCCATTCAATAGAAAATCTATATAAGGACAGAAGCGTTGAGTGAAGGCCATTCACTCAACGCCTCTTCAACAAAATAGGAAAAGGATGAAACCGTTGAGTGAAGCCAACTCACTAAACGCCTTCATACAGATAAAATTAGCTAAGTCTATATCCGCTGAGTGAAGAAGGCTCAGTCAATGCCTATTCAGTTAGACTACAAGAGTCAATATTCATTGAGTAATGACTAATCACTCAATTCCTAAAGATGTACAAATCTGCCCACGTATTTTGGCACTGAGTAACAATGCCTCAATCACCACCTATGTTGAATTGTGAATTTGGTTAAGTCCACAGGTGTTGTATCATGTTAACGTCAGCAGCAATTCAAAATGCTGCGGGAACTGAACAGTAGATGACAAATGGTGCTGCTTGCCTATTGTACTGTATTTAATGCAAAAGAAATGTTACAACTATTAACTCCTTCTGGTCCCACTGCTTAAAGAGTCGTTGCACGGCAGAATAGAAAAGGAAGAGATCAAGGAAGAAGACATTAACTTTTGGGGGATGTGCAGAACTTTATCTTCTTCCTCTCGACCAATTTGTAGAAGTTGAAGAACTTACTCCTTCTATTAAAACCAGCTATCCAAGAAAGTTAGTTGTTGACCTACACAACTTCAACAACAAGTTCAGAGAGCTTACTCTCTGAGGTAGAAGAAGCAATATAGCAAGCACTTGTTGCAGTGAGTTCATATTCTCACCATGCATAATCTTGAAGATATATTATTGGAGCTGTGAAGGTGGTAGGATTGAGTTTTCTCAGTTCAGAAAGAGGAAGACACAGAGATCATTTCTTTGGTGTCCTTCATCATCAACAAACAATAATCCAACTATAGAATCTTTCAGAAGATCTGAGTTGTAGGGCCTTTGGGCCTGAGTTGTAGGATTCCAGTGGTGAATCTGAGTTGTAGGATCCTTCTATGAATCTGATGTAGAGCTATGTGCCAGAGATGTAGGAAAGATTCTCTCTGAGTTAGGATCCTGTGTGGATCTGAGTATAGGTCTAACCTCCTAGCTTGAGGGTAGTACTTTGAATTAAACTCTAAGGTAGGGCATGTGTTCCTGTGTGGTAGGAGAATATTTCTCTAAGTGTAGGGCCTTGGTCCTGAGTGTAAGACTTGGAGGAGTCTGAGAAATCTTGAGGGATTTGTGTTGTAAGCACTTGGAGCTGAGTCTGGAGGAGTTGGCCTTGTCTAACAAGCTGTTAGAAAGGTGGGAGGGACAATAGATGTACCCATACTCTGGGGAACCACTATAAATTTTGTGTGTGTTCTTCAAAGCAAACTTAAGCTAATCATAACTCACCAAAGACAAAAAGAAACCACTAAAAGGAACAAAAACCAATTCACCCCGTCTAGGTGTTTAGCTACTCTTGAATCTAAAGACTTTCAAGTGGTATCAGACGGAGGTTACTCAAAAAGGACTTAATAGTCTAAGTTGATATCCAGGAATAGCTACTGATATTCCTTATGGGTTCAGGAGAGAACCATAAGGAGTTTGGTTCTTTGAAGCTACCAATCTACATGAAAGAAAATTTTGGCATTTGGAAAGAAAGGGTTAGGATGTTCATGGAGGCATCTGACCCCAGGATTTTCATTACTGTTCAAGAAGGACCTTTCATCCCCATGAAGGTCTCAGTTCTGGATGCCACTGTCCAGACACCTAAGAAATATTCTGAAATGACTGAGGATGAGGTTAGACTAACAACTATGAATAGGAGGGCACAAATTATCATAATGAGTGTCATTGATGATTCTCCTTTCCAGAATCTTGTCCACTACAAGACCTCCAAGGAAATGTGGGATACTTTGATTGTCTATATGGAGGGAACTGAAGAAGTAAGAAATGACAGGAAATCCCAACTTTACTTAGAATATGAAGCCTTCAGGCAAGGAAAAAAGGATAGCATTAATGAATGCTATGAAAAAATCTTCAGAATAGTGAATGAGCTGAGAACTTATGGGAGGGTCTTTAATAATTATGTGTTAAATGATAAGTTCCTCAGATCTCTAACAAAAGACCGGGACATCAAGATATGTACCATCAGAGAGGTGGATAAGCTGGCTGAAACTCCTCCAAACTTATTGTTTGGAAAGTTGGTCTCCTATGAGATGTAACTATCTTTTAGAAAAGAGGAGGAGACCACCAACAGAGCTCATGCCAAGGGAAAGACTATGGATTTCAAGGTTGTAGGCTATTAGAAGTCCAAGGAGAGGATTTTCTCTTTCCCCAGAAGGCCTGCTGTTTCAGAGAGCTTTGAGTCAAGCTCATCTAATAGTAACATGTCTGATGGGGAGTTTACTGCCTTCTCTAAGCAGTTCCAGATGATAAAGAGGAAGCAGTGGAGGAAAAGAACTTCCTCATCCTCTCATCACAAAAGGACCACAACAAGTTTGCGAAGAAGTTCTCCAAAGGAGACAGGTATGACACTAAACCCAGTAAACAGTTTTCCTCTAATGTTGTTTGTTACTGCTGTAGCAAGACTGAGCATGTCATTGCTGATTGTCCAGTCAAGAGGAAAGAATAGAAAAAATCTGAGGAGAAGAAGCACCACCATCAGAAAGGCAAGAAAGAAAGGTCTTTCGGTGCCAAAAAGGTGAAAAAATGGAGCCAAAGTGACTCATCTTCTTTAGATTCTGAAGAAGAGGAAGCCTGTATTGGGTTGTTTACTACAGTTACTGATAAAGAGGATGTGGACTATCCTGCTGCCAGGATAAGAATTTGGGCCCCTCTTTCACTCTCTGATAGTGATACTGAGGTGGATGAAGATGTCAGTGGCTGCTATGGGCTAATGGACTTGATAGATGAAGAATCCAGCAGGGATCATCCATGCCCAGATAAGTTATATTCCCTGTCTAGCTCCTCCTCTGAATCTGAATATGAGACAAGTCCTAATTCTGATGCATCATCATCCAATGATGAAGATGGGTCAGAATCTAAGGAAGATGTCAATCAATCTATTGACAAGTATGGTGCCCTTCATAATGCCTTGAAAAGGAGCAAGAGATTGGCCAAGAAACAAGCTGAGGAGATCATTTACCTACAGCTAGCTGCTTCCCAGCAATCTGAGTCAGCATCATTGCTGGATCAGAAGATGAGGGAAGTCAGCCAACTGAAGGACATCTCAATCATCAAGATTGGGACCATCAATAAGAAGAATAAGATCATTATGGATCTTGAGGAAAAGCTCCTTAAGGAGAAAAAGATAGTGGCTTAATTCAGCAAGCCAAAGAATGTACTGCAACTAATTGACTCTGTTTCCTTTAAAAAGGATAAGAGAGGTTTAGGGTCTAAGTGGAACACAAGAGCTGCCCCTTCCAAAGGGAAAGGAAAAGTTTCTATTGAGCCTCAGACCACATTATATAAGGTAATTCTCCCATCAAACAGGTATGACCAGGATAACATATATGGTCACTAAAAGAATGAGAACTCTTCCTGTAAATATGCAAATGTATCTTACAATGAAGGGAGAATGGGCATGGGCTTGTGTAACACTTCCATCATTTAAATGAAATATAACAAAGGGTCCGACCGGGGCCCCACGCCATATTCCACAGAGAGTCGGCAAAGTTACATATTAATATCAAAAGACTACTAAACGAATCCTAACTCAGAGCATTCTAACGGAAGCATCAAAGGTTAAGCTGAACTAAATACATGCGAATGTCCACTATATTTGTATAAATATATGTCAGGAATGTTTACAAAATGCACAAAATGATGCAGCCTTAAGGCCTGACAACTTTTTTCCTTTATAACAAGTGTTTTCATACATCGGCACGAAGGCCAGTCCCACATGAAACAGTAAATGTTCGCCTTTGGGCCTTCAAGGGCCACCAAATTGTAGCATAAGGGACTTCAACCCACTACTTTCCACATGGCTCTCCAGCACCTGCATAGTATGACCCACCAAAATATGGCAAACAAAGCAACGGTCAGCATTAGCTGTACAATTCACAATGATCCCACCCCTAACTCAGGGTGGCGGTTCTCCTTCCCCACAAGCAACAACATATTTATATTTTTGGCAATAGGAACGTACAACTTAAGAACCATTCTCCATTTAAGCAGGCTCGATCGACCACACACTATGTGCACTCAGGGCACATTATCGGTGTACCGGATCTCCCGGGTACCACCACCACCATCTATAGTCCCAGACTTGATGGTCGAAACTTGAGCATTTCTCTCTTTTCTTCCTATGAGTTGAAAAAGTCAAAGGAGCTCTCACAAATTCAATTCGGTGACTCACTCCAAGTCGGTCATCATAAGGTGGGTGCAGGTTAGCCAAAACCCGTTCATCAAACCGTCATGGGCCGAAAGGCGAAACCTTCATGTTCGTGACATGACGAGGGTTCAACGTCCCCCTTATGCCCAAGCAGAACTATTTTAGTTCTCGCTAATATAGCTCGCAGGTCTTCCAGAGATAGTCTTAGCCCACAGGTATCCACGAGACATGCCTCACAAATATAGCTCACTAGGAGCTAGCATCGGCGATAGAACAACCACTATGTGGTAGGGACAGAAGTCACATCTTCCCCATTATTGGGTGTTTTCCTAGAGATCACCTCCAGTACTATCACTGAAGCATCCTGCACACCCCCAAACGCCGTATTCTACATGTTGAACGACAAGTTTTATCCACGAAGTCTTCTCCGACATGCAAATCAATTCATCACCAATCCAGACAAACCTGTCCAGATTGGCTTCACGCAACATGTCTATTCCGTACTTCGATTCTGGATCTAAATGCAAGTTTAGCGAAGATCATAGAACCTATAGAAACCACCTTTTCCACCTTTTTGGTGAGAGGTTCAATACAGGTATGTAAATTGAGGACTTCACTTGTCTAAGGAGAAAGTCGTTACCCTTATAGATCTATTTGGAGCCATGAATATGTCTTATATCCGATTAGAAATGAGTGCCTCACTTTCCTCATCACGGATCTTAATTCGGCTCTTGATTCTGATCACGGGATCTCCTTCACCAAGCTTGAAACACTAAGCCTCAACCTCTTTCCCTTAAGAACTTGAAGTACCAAGATAGAGAGAAAAGTGAGAGTTCAATCTCATGCCCAGCTTATATATAGAGGCTACCGCCGCACAGTATGTACTACCGCCACGCGGTATCATGGGTGGTTGCCGCTTGGGCCAATCGACATCGCGCTGTCGCTCCAAAAAATCCTCCACCTTACTACCACGTAGTAGCTACCACCGCGCGTTAGGTTATTATCGCCGCGCGGTAATTTTACCTGAGCTATTGCCGAGAATTTTTCCCTACCGCCGCGTGGTAGTCACTCAACACTGAGTCGAAAGAGTTGAGTGATAGATCCACATGCTAGACTACTACCGCCCCATCGTATTCCTCTCATCTCTTCGTCGAAAGTGCTGAGTTGGTTGAGAGGTAACACCATACGCTAACTTTACAATAACCATGCGGTAGATTCTCGAGCCATCAATCGATTTAATTCAAAGGCTAACGCCGGTATTAACACTACCGCCGCGCGTTAACTTCCAATTCTTCCTTTTTAGGATTTTTGGGGAATTACAAACCTCCCCTCCTTTCAGAAATTTCATCCCAAAATTTTATATATTTGTAAATGAAAATAACAAGTTTACAACATGATTTTACAAAAACAACTCGGGAAATTCCTTTCGCATGGTTTGTTCATGCTCCCATGTCAATTCTTCACGACCACAATTGTCCTAACGTACTTTGACCATCCCGATTGTCTTATTTCGTAGCTGCTTGACCTCCATATCCTCGATCTTAATGGGCCTAACCTTGGTCGTCAGCCACCACTTGCGTAGGCTCTTTCAAAGCTTTCCACAGCACCGATATGTGAAACACATCGTGCAAACCACTTAGCTCCATAGAAAGAGCTAATCGATAGGAAGCTTCTCCAACTCGTTCAACAACTTCAAACGGACCAAGATACCTTGAACTCAACTTTTTCAATCGCTGAATCTTGGACACGCCTTTGAATGGCTTGATCTTTAAATATACCCAATCGCTCACTACAAACTCCAGATTTCGGTGTTTGGCGTTGTAGTACTTTGCTTTCCTATCTTAGGCTATCAATAGATGCTCACGTATCAAGCGTATAGTCGAATTTGCATCTTCAACCTCCTTATGCTTATATAACTTTGATTCGCCTGTTTTCGCCCAAGTTAAAAGAGTATGACATCTCTACCGTATAAGGCTTCAAAGGGCGCCATCTGAATACTAGCTTGATAGCTATTATTATAGCCAAACTCGATCATATAGAGATGGTATTCCCACATCTTCTCGAAATCCAAGGCGCACATTAAGAGCATATCCTCAATTGTTCTGTTGGTCCTCTCGGTCTGACCATCCATTTGCGGATGAAAGGTCGTACTGAACTTCAGTTGAGTACCCAACAACTGTTCGATTCTCCTCCAATAATTCGAAGAAAAGCGCCCATCTCTGTTACTGAAGATGCTATGGGGCACACCGTTCAATCGTACTATGTTATCCACATACAACTAAGCCAATTTTCCACTGAATCGTCCTTCTTGTTTGGTAAGAAGTGCGATACCTTTGTCAATTGGTCAATGATTACCCATAAGACATCATTTTTGCTCTGTGATCTCGGCAGTCCATGCACGAAATCAATAGAGATATCATCAAACTTCCATACAAAAATTAGTAGTGACTTCAGGAAACCTCCAGGCTTTTGACATTCAGCTTTTACTAAGGCACAAGTTTGGCACTTTGCCATGTAAAGAGCTTTTCCTTTCTTCAACCCAGCCACCAAAACATCTTTTTCATGTCGTTGTACATCTTTGTGCTCCCTGGGTGAATTGAGTACTTCGTGAAGTGTTCTTCATACATCAACCTTTCCCGTAATTTTCCCATATTCAGGATGCACAAACGACTGTCTTTTTTCTCAAAATACCGTCTTCCAAGAAGAATTGGGAATTTGACCCTTCCACTAAATAGCGCTTCATACTCTCATCGAGTTCTGTTTCTCGTCAAACTCTATCCATGAGGTCATTATGTACCTTCGTCTAGTTCAAGCACGCATTTGTAGTACAATTCTTTTCAACACAAGAAATCTCTAAGGCCTCTAACTCCTGGATCAAACACTCATCATGCATCTGGAACAAACTTGCCCTTACTGGAGTCCTACGACTCAAGGTATCTGCGATTACTTTTCCCTTCCCAGGAGTATAGTGTATCTCGAAGGTGTAGTCTCCGAGGTACTCCATCCACCTCCATTACCGCATATTTAGATCCTTCTGATCTATTAAGTATTTCAAACTCTTATGGTCCGTGAATTTATCCACTTTCACACCATATAAGTAAGGACGCCACAGCTTCAGTGCAAAGATCACAACCACCAACTCCAAGTCATGGATTGGATAATTCTGCTCATGCACTTTCAACTAGCGTGAGCCATAAGTAATAACCTTTCTGAGTTGAAGATGAACGCAGCCTAGGCCTCCCCTAAAGCATCACTATAAATCTTGTAGCCGTACGTACCACATGGAGAACTCAAGATAGGCGTCGTGGTCAAACGACTTCTTAACTCCTCAAAAGCTCGCGCGCACTCAGGCGGCCAAACAATCTTCTAATCTTTCCTCGTTAGAGTGGTGAGAGGTAAGGCTATCCATGAAATGTTCTCTACGAAGCGCCTATAGTAGCCAGCAAGTCCAAGGAAGCTCCTGATTTTTTCTACAGAAGACAATACAGGCATCTCCTGTATTGCTACTATCTTTGTCGGATCAACCTCAATACCTTCTACACTAACCACATGGCCAAGAAAAGCCAGTGATGATAGCCAAAACTCGCACTTTGAGAACATGTTATAGATCTTGTTTCTCCTCAGGGTGTGCAAAACCATCAATAAATGATTTCATGATCTTCTTCGGACTGAGAGTACACAAATATGTCGTCAATAAAGATGATGAAAATCAGTTCCAAGTACTCCTTCAACGTTTGATGCATCAGGTCCTTGAATACCAATGGAACATTTGTTAGACTAAACGACATTACAGTGAACTCGTAGTGTCCATAACGTGTACCAAACGCTGTCTTGGGAATTTCACATTCCCTAATCCTCAACTGGTAATAGCTCGACTTTAAATCCAACTTCGAGTTGACAGTAGATCCCACCAGCTGATCGAACAAGTCATAAATCCATGGAATCAGATACTTGTTCTTCTCCGTCAGCTTGTTTAACTCTGATAGTCAATGCATAGCAGTAAGTTTCCATCCTTCTTCTTCACAAAGAGGACAAGTGCACTACAAGGTGACATACTTTGAAGTATATAGCCTTGCTCTAGCAATTCTTGCAAATTACCTTTAGTTCCGCCATTTCCTTTGGTGCAACATGGTATGGCGGCGGTCCACAGATTTAGCACTTAGCACAAAATCAATAGTGAAGTCAATCTCCCGCTGGGGTGGAAGCCCGGGGAGATCTTTAGGAAACACATCTTCATACTCTGATATAATAGGAACGTCACTCAAATTGGACTTTAGCTCAACAGCCTCCAATAGCATGAAGAACACCTCCACGTCTTTCCGAACAACCTTGACTACTTGGAGAGAAGACATCAATATCTTGCACGATCCTCGCATACCAACAAACTTAGTCTCTCAATTTGTGTTCTGTCCCAATGTGACTTCCATAGAGTTGCAATCTATATAGGCACACTGCTCCGAGAGCCAGTCCATACAAAATATTACATCAAACTCCGATATCAGCAGCACAGATGCGTCCAAACCAAAGTCAAGACTTCCTATTGGTACCTCAACACGGTAGGCTCAATCTGCGGGCATCTAGATTTTGTTAGGTAGAAACATATTCACTCGATCTATCGGTATAAAATAAGGTACTCTAATATGCCCCCACGAAGTCCTCGAACAGAAAGGAATGAGAAGCTCCTGTATCGAACAGTACTCTCGCCGAATATTCTGATATCAGAACAAAGCCTAATTCAAATAAATCATACGCAAGCAACACACAAGGTACTTAGTTTGGAAAGCAGTAAAAATTGTATCTTAACTCATAACTATTACGACGTCACTTTGTCTTATGGCCTCCTGCTGGCCTAGATTATAGACTCGGGGTTGCGCTTGAGATGCAGTTGACTCAACCACTGCTTTTCCCTTTTAAGCATAAGTCGCACCCATCTTTTTCTCCGTCTTCGGAGGTCCACTCTAACATTCTCGGACCATATGTCCCACCTTGCCACATGTATAACACGTGAGCAGACCTCGCCAAGATGTTGCTCCAGACGTAAGAGAAGAAGGAGCTAGTGCAGAAGTTTTAGAATTCTTATTCCACCATCGATACCCAGACTTTGAAGAACTAAGTACCTTGAATTCTGGCTTCTTCACTGCCAAGTCATTCTTATGCTGAATGAGCTTCATATCCAGTTCGAGGGAACGGGCCGTATTGACCAAGATAAGAAACCTTGGCAACATCGGTCCTGAGAGAAGCAACCGCAGGTCATCCCTCAACCCTTCATAGAACCGATTTGTTTTCCATTCCTCGTATGCAAACGTAAAGCCTGCATACCTTCCAAATCTCGTAAACTCGTGCAAGTAGTCATCCACCAAACTCTCTCCTTAAGTTTGCCTTCGAAATTAGTTTTCCATTACAATCCACTGTGCAGATGGAATGTATCTCGCTAAAAAACACCTTGAGAACTCCTCCATTGAGATCTCTATCAACGGACGACCGGCAAATTGGTGTAGTTCTACCTCATCCCACCATAGCCTCGCCTCACCATTTAACAAGAAGGAAGCCATAGTGAATTTTTGACACTCCTCCATTTCAGTTTCAGTCAGTACTCTCTTAATTCTTGAGAGCCAATCTTCGACTTGTGTAGGAGTTCCAGAACACGCAAATACAGGAGGATTGAAACCCATTACGTGTTTCAATTACTTTTTCGTCACTCGCCGTGTGACCACTGGATCAACGACCACTTGTCGTTCCGCTACATGTTCAACTACACTAGCTAGTTCCTGGACAACCTCAGGGGTTGGAGGTTGTACTCGCCCTCCTTGTTGCGCATTGATTAATGCAAACACTGCTTTATCAACCAACTGTATAGTTTTCAAAAAAGGAGGTGTTGGCACCATAGTTGGTGCATTACTCTCTATCGAGCGCTGGGGTTCCTGCTGCCCCGCACCACTTATCGTAGCCTATAATCGTGAAACATACAGTTACGCAATGCTCATTATTGCAAAAATCAATTATAGGAACACACAAGTTTCTTCAAGACATGTATTTTCATTCCTAAGTATACATTCTTGAGTTCATATTTGTTATAACAGTAAGCACAAACATGTGTTCGCCACCCCTCAAAAGAATTCGAACACGAATTCACAGAAGGAAGACCGAAACAAGATGATACTAAATTGTAACACCTCCATCCGTCAAATGAAATATAACAGAGGGTACGGCCGGGGCCCACGCCATATTCTACAGACAGTTGGCGGAGTTATGTATTAATATCAAAAGACTACTAAACGAATCCTAACTCAGAGAATTCTAGCGGAAGCTTCAAAGGTTAAGCTGAACTCAATACATGCGAATGTACACTATATATGTATAAATATATCTCAGG
This sequence comes from Platanthera zijinensis, assembly GCA_039513925.1. Taxonomy (NCBI): domain Eukaryota; kingdom Viridiplantae; phylum Streptophyta; class Magnoliopsida; order Asparagales; family Orchidaceae; genus Platanthera; species Platanthera zijinensis. Next base: position 51,314,725 of record CM077089.1, on the reverse strand, counting down.
AATGTTTACAAAACACACAAAATGATACAGCCTTAAGGCCTTACAAATGTTTCACTTACAATAAGTGTTTTTATACATCGGCACACAGGTCGTCCACACATGAAACAGTAAACGTTTGTCTTTGGGGCTTCAAGGGCCAGCCAATTGTAGCATAAGGGACTTTAACCAGCTACTTTTCACTTGGCTCTCTAGCATCTGCATTGCACGACCCACCAAAATGTGGCAAACAAAGCAATGGTCAGCATTTGCTGACCAATTTATAACGACCCCACCCCTAACTCGGGGTGGCGGTTCTCCTTCCCTGCAAGCAGCAATATATATATATATATATTTTGGCAATAGGAACATGCAACTAAGCACCATTTGACATATATGCAGGATCGATCGGCCATACGCCCAGTGCACGCAGGGCACATTATTGGTGTACCGGATCTCCCGGGTACCACCACCACCATCCACAGTCCTAGATTTGATGGTTGAAACTTGAGCATTTCTTTCTTTTCTTCCTATGTGTCGACAAAGTCAAAATCTCTCACAGATTCAATCCAGTGACTCACTCCAAGTCGATCGTCATAAGGTGGGTACAGGTTAGCCAATGCCCGTTGCTCAAGCCGTCAAGCGTCGAAATCCGAAACATTCATGGTCATGACATGACACGGGTTAAGTGTCCTCCTTATCCCCAAGAAGAACTATTTAAGTTCTCGCTAATATAGACCCGCAGGTCTCCCAGAGACAGGCTTCACAACCAATAGCCCAAAGGTCTCCATGAGACAGGCCTCATAAAGATAGATCAATGGGAGTTAGCGCCGACGGTAGCACTACCACTGTGCGGTAGGGACAGAAGTAACTTATTCCCCATTTTTGGGCGTTTTCTTGGAGATCACATCCAGTACTATCACTACAGCATCCTGCACACCCCCAGACCCCGCATTCTACACGTTGAACCACACGTTTTATCCACGGAGTCTTCTTTGGTACGCAAATCAATTCATCACCAATCCAGACTATCCTGTCCAGATGGGTTTCACAGATCATGCCTATTCCGTACTTCGATTTCGGATCTAAATGCAAGTTTAGTAGAGATCATAATGATCTACCCGCTGGAAACCACCTTTTTCCACCTTTCTGGTTAGAGGTTCCATACAAGTATATAAATTGAGGACTTCACTTGTCCAAGGAGAAAGTCATTACCCTTATAGATTTTTCGGAGCCATGAATAAGTATTCAATCCGGATGGAAAGGAGTGCCTGACTTTCCTCGTCACGGATCTTACTTCGGCTCTTGATTTCGATCACTGGATCTCCTTCAGCTTGCAACACTTAGCCTCAACATCTTTTCCTTAAGAACTTGAAGTACCAAGATAGAGAGAAAAGTGAGAGTTTAATCTCATGCCCAGCTTATATATAGAGGCTACCACCGTGCGGTATCTACTATTGCTGCGCAATATCATAAGCGGTGGTCGCTTAGTCCAATCGACCCCACATTGTTGCTCCAAAACAGCCTCCACCTTATTGCCACGTGGCAGCTACCATTGCGCGTCAGGTTACTATCACCGCACAGTACTTTAACCCAAGCTATCACCACGCATTTGCTATTAACGCCACGTGGTAGTCACTCAATACTGCGTTGAAAGCGTTGAGTGATAGCGACTTGTGCTAGCCAACTAACATCTTGTTGTTGTCCTCTCAACACTTAGTCAAAAGCGTTGAGTGCGTTGAGAGGTAATGCCACGCGCTAACTTTACTACTGCCACACCTTAGATATCTGAGCCATCAGTCAATTTAATTCAAAGGCTAACGCTGGCGTTAACACTACCGCTGTGCGTTTACTTCCAATTCTTCCTTTTAGGATTTTTGGGACATTACAACTTGAGTCCCTTCAAGGCTCCCCATGAAGAAATTCAGATAGCCCATCATGGACCATTTATTTTTGGAACTCCATCCTTATACTCAAGAATGTGGCAGTGGCCAATAATCAAGCTCTTCTAGCAAAATCACAAACCAAAGGCAAGTCTATCAGTAAGTCTGACTTGGCCATCTCTTATGCCATCAACAACATATCTGATGAAAAGAAGACTGTTGTTGGTAGTAATTAGAAAGCTAAGTTTATCTAATGTCAGTCTTAACTTCAGTCAGATTCTTGCTGAAAGAAACAAGAAGAGGGCTTTTACTCCCCCTCTGAACAGTTTGTTGTTAACAGCTTGCAACCTAATGGAACTATTTACAAGAGAAGGTATAACATTCATGAGTGCTGGTGTTATCGTAAAGTGAGACAATTTGCCATAGATTGTTAGCACAACCCTAGTGTGTCAAGGAATAAAGTGAGTCTTCCTTCCAGGAGTGCTGCAGGGAGACAAGTTAACTTTCCGAATAACAAGAACATAGGACCCAAACTCTTTTGGGGTCCTAGGGTAAACTTAATTGTTATTGCAGGTTAGTCCATGTACCCATGTAATAATATGGTACTTGGATAGTTGATGTTCAAGGCACATGACTGGAACAAGATGTAACCATAAGTACTACACTCTTATGAAGAATGGACTTAAAGTTATCTTTGGAGGTTCAAATAGAGGAGTTACAAGGGGATATGGTATGATTACCAATGGCATAGTCTCAATCTCAAAAGTGGCTTATGTTGAAGGGTTGCTATACAACCTGATAAGCATAAGAAAAATATGTGATCTTGTCTATGTCATTGTATTCCATAAGGATGAGTGCCAAATTAAAAGGGCAAGTGACAAAGAGGTCATCTTGACAGGCACTAGGAGTGGGAACATCTATTGTTTAAAATTTTTATGTTTAAGTTCAGACACCCATGTGCGTCTAGTTGCTAAGGAGAAAGTCTTATATTATGTGCATTGGCAGAAGAGACTAACTCACTTGCACTACAAGACCAATATCAATCTCTTTAGTAAAGAGTTAGTTAGAAATGGTCCCAATATTAAATGCACCAAGGGGATTTTCTCTACATGTCAAAAGGGCAAGTAGACCAAAGCATCCTTCAAAAGTATTAGGGCCAAGGATTTTGAGAGATGCTTATACATCCTATATATGGACTTTTTTGGTCCTATGCCAGTTCATAATCTAGGTAGGAAAGTATATACACTTATAATAATTGATGTCTTCTCCAAGTTTGCTTGAGTCTTCTTCTTAAAGAAAAAGTTTGAAACCCTTGATATCTTCAGGACCTTTTTCAAGCAAATCCAGAATGAATTGAACAGTTCTATGGTAAAAATCAGAAGTGTTAATGACACCGAATTTCAATCTGATGGCATGACCAAGTTCTATGAAGAACAATGGATTCACAAAGAATTTTCTTCTCTAAGAACACCCCAGCAAAATGGGATAGCTGAGAAGAAAAATAGAACTCTCATAGAAGCTGTAAGGATACTACTAAGTGACACATCTCTCCCAGAATTCTTCTGGGCTGAGATAGTTAATACTGCGTGTAATGTCCCGAATAGGGATTTTGTCAACAAATATCATAAGAAGACTTTCTATTAGATCATGAAAGGCATGAAACCAAACGTTACCGATTTTAGGGTCTTTGGTAGCAAATGATTTGTGCTCAACAATGGGAAGTCATATCTGACTAAGTTTGTTACTGAATCCTATGAGGGGATATTTATTGGGATAACAATTATAGCAAAGCATATAGGATCTACAACTTGAAAAAATCAAGTGTTAGAAGAATCTGTTAATGTAGTTTTTGATAAATCTTCTATGATTTATAGTGAGCTACCTAGCTCCTCATCTAAATCTACAGGTATAGAACAGGTGATGGACAAACTAACCATCAAGGATGCTCCACCAGCTGGGAAAAATGAAAATGATGCTATATGTGTTCTTGAAGAAGGACAAAGCTCATAGGACATGGATGAAGATTAACAGGATCCAAACATTGAAGTCAATGATGCTGAAGAAAGATTATCTCCTACAATTAGACATCTAAAGGATCATCCCAGACATCAGATCATTGGTGATGCCATCCAAGGGGTTACAATAAGGAGCAGAAGCCTAAACATAGCCATGTATTCTAGCTCTCTGTCTTAGATTGAGCCCAAAAGGTTTGAAGATGCCAACATAGACAAATTTTGGATTGTGGCGATGCAAGATGAACTAAACTAGTTCAAGAGGTGTAAGGTCTGAAAGCTGGTTCCCAGACCTCAAGGATACAACATAATTAGAACAAAGTAGATCTATAGGAATAAGTTAAATGAAAATGGTGTTATAATTAAGAACAAAGCTAGATTGGTGGCTAAGGGATATAGAAAAGAAGAAGGTATTGACATTGATCAAACCTTTGCCCCAGTTGTTAGACTAGAAGCCATAAGACTCTTCCTTGAATATGATGCACACAAGGGATTCATGGTCTACCAGATGGATGTGAAGTCAGCATTCCTAAATGGTGACCTAAGAGAAGAGGTATATGTTGAGTAGCCATCAGGTTTTGTTAATCCCAACTCTACTAATTATGTTTATAGGCTTAGGAAAGCATTGTATGGGTTAAAGCAATCCCCTAGGGTATGGTATGAGACCCTGTCTATCTTTCGTATTGAAAATAAATTCTCAAGGGGAAAGATAGACAAGACTCTATTCCTTAGGAAATCAAAGGGCAAGATCATCCAAGTTTATATTTAAGTAGATTACATAATCTTTGGTTCTATTGATGATAACCTCTGCAAGAAGTTTGCCAAACTTATATAAAGGAAATTTGAAATGCGTAGTATGGGTGAGCTCAAGTACTTCTTGGTCATCCAAGTAAGACAATCTGAGGATGTATTGTCCATCTCTCAGTCTAAGTTCACTAGGGAGTTAATTAGAAAATTTAATATGGAGAGTGCCTCCATAATGAAAACTCCCATGGGGTCAAGTATGTCAATTGACAAGGATGAGACAGGGAAACCTGTTGATGAAACCATATATAGAGGCATAGTTGACTCGCTCCTCTATCTTACTGCTAGTAGGCCAGATATCATGTATGTTATATGTCTATATGCTAGATACCAGTCTAGCCCTATGGAGTCTCACTATGTTGTAGCCAAAAGAATTCTGAGATATCTTTAGGGCACACTAGATCGTGTCCAATGGAACCCTAGGAATAGCGATTTTGAGCTAACTGGGTATTCAGATGCATATTTTGCTGGCTGTAGTGAAGACATGAAAAGCACATCTGGATTCGGTCAATTCTTAGGAGGAAGACTTGTATCATGGAGCAGTAAGAAGCAGACTAGTGTTGCATTATCAATAGCTTAGTAAGAATATATATTAGTAGGGAGTTGTTGTGCTCAGCTGATATTTATCCAGCACCAGCTCCAGAACTATAACCTAAAGCTAAGTAACACTCTAATGTATTGTGATTCTACTAATGTTATCTCTATTGCTAGGAATCCTATCTCACACAGTAGGTCTTAGCACATATTGATTAGGTATCACTTTATAAGAGAGCCTGTGGAATGTGAAGACATTAGTCTTAAATTTGTCCCTACTGACAAGCAAGTAGCTGATATCTTCACCAAACCACTAGATGAAGTCAAGTTCCACACCTTCAAGTTTGAATTGGGAATGTTGAATTTAGTTAAGCTTCAGTTTATCTCCATATATTATTGTTTGCTACAGGTAGTATTAATCTCTACAGGATAAACAAAAGAGAACTAGACTAAGTGTCAGGTGTCAAGTGCGCTGAGACAAGATCAAGCGTCGAGTGCGTTGAGTCTAAGTGCTCAGGCATCGAGTGCATTAAAACAACTACAAGCATAGAAAGCATTGAGTGTGCCGAGTTCACTCAACGCATGCTCCCAATGACATCTATTTACAGCTAAGTATTAGGATCAATTCCAGCCGTTGATAACTTCTTGGTCATAAACAGGTACACGCCTCTCTCTTCTAAAATAGAAACTACTATAAATAGAAGGTTGTGTGATCAAAACAAAATACACTGTTCTTTGCCCTTCTCTGCCCCTTGCGATGAAATGATGAAAGCTTGCAAAATCTACAGCAACTCACAGAAGAAATGGCCCAAAGAGATTGGATTTCTTATTCGAAGGTTCAAAGATAGTCATAAATAGATTCAAGGATACGTCTGAGGAAGTTCAGTTAGTTCTCCATTTGCTACAGGTCACTGACCTCGAATATATTCTCTCCAAGCCCAGTCTACTTTGGAAAAGAGAAGTTCTTGAGTAATACTCAATAACTACGATCAACTCGTCATCCATGAAACTCAGGACATTAATTAGTGGAAATAAGGTTAAGATTACCTCGAAGAGATTGAGCATGGCACTGCAACTGCCGAAGTTCAAAGTGTCTGATGAAGAAGATAAAATGGATCAAACTGATATCAAAGCTGCCCTAAAGTGGTGTGGACTCTCAAAGCACACCACTAGATCGATCCTGAGAAGAGAATTGAACCTGAAAGGAAAATTCCTTGCATATGTCATTGGGAAAGAACTGTTGTGCAAGTCTGGCTCCCATGACAAAATTTCCAAAAAGATGTTTGAGGTTATGGTAAGGGTGATTCTTTATATAAAGATAGATTGGGGAAGAGTCCTGTTGGAACCAATAAGGTCGATTCCTCCTAAAGCTCGGAACTACTGGGGCAGCTCGCGCTTACTCCCTTAGGATTACACTCGTGGCGAAGAACTAGACCGGAGGACCCAGCGAGGAGGTCCCACCTCATACTCGGAAGAGACTAAAGCTCTTCCCCTCCCTAGCCAATGCTGAGCTAGGTGCCTTAGAAGAAATGGAAGGAGTCAAGAAGGCTTTCTTTTCTAAGGCACCTTACCGGTCTATTTATAGGCCTCCGAACTGGCACTGCAAATAACCAATTTACACCGCCCTGAAATTACCAGAATATCCCTGGCTAGGTCTGCCAACAGCCAAACTCCGCTGTTCGCAAGGGCTAAATGCAGACCACCCTGGGTAAAAAGGGTAAAACCTCCCTGGGGCCCAAAAAGTGGGCCCGGCCCTACCCGAATCGGCCCTGAACCAAAGTGGCACTTGGCGAGTGCTCCTCCATAAGGTCCTCTCGCATGAGGTCCTCTCGCATGGCGAGAGGGCGACCCCGGGCGAGTGCTCCTCTCCTAGAGCCTTCTCGCGCGGGGAGCTGGCCATTCGCCCGGAAAAGCTTCCCGTCTCGGCATTCACCTATCGAAAGCCATGCTCCACTTAGGCCGTCTCGCTTGATGTAGTGAATCTCACTCCTTACCCTGTCTCCTGGCGCCTTTCGCATGGTGCCCTCGCCTGTCGCCTCTTTTCTAGTACCCCTTGCCTGAGCCCTCTCGCTCGGCTTTCGTTGCCTGGACCCTCTCGCTTGGATCCTCTCGTTCTCCTGCGAGTCCGGGGTTGTACACAATCCCTGCTCTTTTCTAGGTTGTTTACAAGCTCGGAAAGATAGTTCAACTGAGGCTCGTGGTAATACGGCGAATTTTATTAGGGGGAATCTTCGGGTGGGCCCCTTACCTAGTCTATAAATATGGAAATCGCCTCCCTAAAAGGGCCCATCCTCTTCCCGTATCCGCTTCTATGTCTCTCAGTCAAAGTTTCCGGGATCGCATCGCGACCGTGCGCCAACGGAACAAGGCGACGGCGACGGGTCTGAATAAAATCCCCGCACGCGATTCTCCTTCGCTACCGCCGTCCACCTCGCTCTCAAAAAGGGCAAAGGTTCCGGAACCTCCCCTCTCGGCAGGAGAACCTTTGCATTCCTTTCCGAAGGGATATGTACCTTCCACTCCATCTAGTCTCAAAGGAAAAGAGGTGAGTCTTCCAAGCCTGCTATGATCTCTTTACACCACCCACTTTTTACTTGCTACCTTTTCCCAGAAAATCACGGCGCCTCCTCATCGTCCTGAGACCATTCGTATCAATATTTCGGAGCTTCCTTCCCGGCCTCGCTCGCCTCAAGCTTCCACTCCCCCCTCCACCCCCGTGACGTGGGGGATGATCTACCACATCGGGCTCCACCCGCCGCTTCGGTAAGAGGCTCTACTCCTGACTCCTACTCTTCTCTTCTTGCCGCCTGCTTTTTCCCGCCGCTTTATCTCTTTGGCTCCTCCCTAGGTGCGAGTGAATCCCCTATCGACGACTCACTAGCTGCCGACTCGCCGGTCGACGATAACTCTAGGCAGCTGGCCCCCTCGCCTCCTCCTTCTATAGATGAGATCGAGGACTACCTGGGCGACCCCACGGACCCTATAGAGATGAAGTGTAAGGTTGCCGAGATGCTGCGGAAGCACGCGCGCATCATTCAAGCGCTGGAAAAAGGGAAGCAAGCTACAGACCGCCGGATCGACTGGCTATAGGTGGAATGCGCTCGCCTGTCTTCGGAGATAGATGCCGACATTGAGGTGGACCAGACGAACCCTCAGGCAATCTTGGATGACGTCGACCAACAGCTCCGCCTCGCCCGTAGTGGTGTCGAGGCGGCTCGCGCCTTCCACCTCCCCAATCTTCCTCCCTGCGTCAGAAGCCGCGGGGGAGGATGATGGAGGTGGGATAAGAATTGACGAGAGCTCCGCCTTCTTTACTTTCGCCTCTCGCCCTTTTCATTCGCCTTATCTCTGTAATAAAATATTTGTTTATATATCGCTAGCTGTGCGATTTTCGAACTTGCCACCTGTCTTTATGCGGGATTAAATGTATTAATTTGGTTATTTGCCTATTTAAACTGTGCGACAACACTAATATCTTCTTTTATGCTAATTTATAAACATTGTTACTTTTATTTCCCTGCATCCATCTTTTCACCGCCTTCTTGGGTTGATGGCCCACTTAGGGTTCCACGCCCGAGGCTTGGAGGGGGAAGGGTCGGTCGACGCTTGCTCTTCCCCGGTGTGGTCCTCTATCTGCTTACCCTCCTACTTATGAGGGCTATAAATACCCCCACTGCATCGGCTGGAAACATGTTTTCCTAGACTTCCGCTCGCGGCTCCCCCTCTTTCCGCAGCTCGCCTCGCGCTCCAGCCCCCTCATCCTTCCCCTTCACCGTCCTTCGTGTCTTCTCGCTGGTCCTCCACTCGCCGACTTTCCTTTCGCCTCTTGCTCCATGGGAAAAAGGAGGCCAGAGGATGGTGAAGGCCGCAGATGCTGTGGGAAGAGATTCTCCGACCACGATTTTCCTCCCAGTCGTCTCTCTGCCGATGAATATGAGGCCTTCCGAAGCAAATTTTTGCCGGAGTGATACGAGTCGCGCACTCCCAAGGTTGGCGAGAGTGTGAATACGTTCTATCCGGAAAAGCTCGCCTTCACCGTCTCGCATTTTGAGGTGGGGCTCCGGCTTCCCTACTGGCCCGAGGTGAAGCAAGTTCTCAAGTGCTTCGGCGTCGTGCCTTCTCAGCTAAACCCCAACGCGATCTCAGTTATCGTCGCGTTCGCATGCTATATGTGGCGAGAGAGAATAGAATTCAGTCTCACCGTCTTCCGGAAGATGTTCGTCTACCACTCCAATTAAGACGGGGTCTCCTTCTTCACCGGGCTGAATCTGAAAGTCTGCGAGACACCAAACAAAAATCATCACTGGCTAACCCGCTTCGTCTTCATCCGAGGGAACCTGGGTGGCGTCCCTCTCGCGCCCGTCTCGCCCGCGGAAATCTTCTATGTTACTCCGCAGGTCGGCGACACAGACAAGCTCCTTTGTGAGTACCTCGCCGGGAAGAACTTCGAGGTTAGGTTCTTTAGGCGGGGGCTCGCCTCGCTGCTTCCCGTGCTCCCTGGAGAAGGTATGCTCGACCCCCTCATCTTTTTCTCGCCTTCAGGTCCTTCCTCTCGCTGAACCTTTTCCCTGACTCCGTCTCGCTTCTCCCAGGAGAGAGGAACGTGCCGGTGCACCCCCCCTAAAGAAGTAATATCAAGCCGTCTAAAGACATGGCTCTCGCTACTATGGCAGCCGAGGCGGCCAAAGATTCGCTGGCCCCTTCTCCTCGAAAGAGGGCGGCAGAGGACTCGGCCCCCTCTCGCCTCACCCCCTCAAAGAAATTAAAGATGAAGTTGAAGAAGGTAGTCTCCTTCCCTTCCGAGAAGGGCAAGGTACCTGCGGACACAGCAGTGACGACGGGATCCTTGAGCCCCATATCCCTTGGATCTGAATCTCCGCACTCGCCTCCCTTGACCTCTCCGCACAGGGCCATCTCGCTTCCCGAAGACGCGGCCCCTCTCGTACCGCCCGCGAGCTCTTCTCACCAACCTCTCCGGTCCCCTTCTCGCGGGGAGGCTCCTCTCTAGTATCCTGCTCCATCCGCCCACCTAGACTTCAACATTGGCCCGTCTGTCCCCGACGGTGCCAATGAGCCTTCGCTCATCTGGGATAAGGGGGCACATCGGGTATCCATCTCTACCCTCCTCCCCTCCTGGAGAGAGCAAGCGGAGTCTTCTTCCCATGCCTTCTCCTTGGGCTTCGGCCTCTATGGGGGTCTCGCCCCTGATGAGCTCGACATGGCCTCCACGCGGGATCTCATCTTCAGGACAGCCCACTCGCAGCTGCGCACCCTCGAGCTTTCTCATCGACTTTTGTGCCGCCTAATCTACAACACTCGAAGCTGGAAGGAGATAAACACCAAACTTGCTGCCGAGCGCGAGAAGTCTGGGGATCTCACCAAGCGACTGGAGGTGGCCGAGAGTCTTCTCGCCAAGGCCAGTGGCAGAGTGGTGAGTTGATACTGAGCCGGCCTTCTCAAGCACTCTCCCGCTAGATTTAACAGTTCGTTCTTTTTGCAGGATGCTGAGACGGCTGAAAGACTCCATTCGCGTGTCGAGGAACTGGAGACGGAGGTGAAGGAACTGAAAACAGAGAAGACCCAGCTCCAAGAGGCCTCTACCTCACGCTTGCGGGCCCCTCCTCCTCCCGCGCATTATACGCACGACGAGGTCGAGGACTGTCGGGATGCTAATATACGGACCGCCGAGCTCATCCTGAAGATGATGCGAGAGATGGGCGTGGTTAAAGATGACTGCGAGGAGATCACCGCCCGGGACCTCGTGCCCGAGATTTATGGCGAGGACGAGGAGTCTTCGGCGGGCGAGATGGACTAGGGCACTTGAGCACAATAGCTTTGTCCTTTTCTTTTTTCTTTTACTACGATTACAATGCCTCCCAAATTGGGAATGTCCTATATTAAGACATGAATATGGTTCATATATATATATTTTTGCTCGCGCCTGATGCTAGCCTCCTTCTTTTCATCCTCCTCTCTTTTTTTTTACTTCTCTCGCTTGGACAGCTCGCGAGATCCTTGAGATCCTCGGCAGCGAGAGGGGGTTGTCTTTGCCCTCGCCGACTGTTACCAGTGGACCTGGCCCAGGGGGCGAGCTGGCGAATCTCTGCCACTCTCGCGAGCGTGGGGACACCCTCTCCTTCCTCTCGCGCAGCCTGCCGGCTCCTCTCGGTGTGAGTGGACCTGGGGGGGTCAATTATTCTCCCCCCTCTTCTTTTTCTTTGTAGGAAATCATATCGAAGTATTCCCCCCCCCCTTGTGTTTCCCTGATTAATCAGCCTCTGTGTCAGGACTTCAGTTACCTGCCTCCGGTTACAGTCGTAAGGCCTTTAAGCTCTCCAACTGCAGCTTCTATTCCCCTATTCAGTACTGCAATGGAAACATGTCCTTGCTTGCAAAAAACTGTAGCCCATTAGAGTCAGAAGGTAAGCGGGGGTGAGGGAGGAGGTAACCACTCCACAAAAGGGGCTTGATCCACCTTTTGTCATTGTTTCTAACCGCCAAGTGAGCCTACAGCCCTGCCATCTTGATGAGAGCCTGGTCAGCAGGTCTGCTCGGGGTCTCCTCTCCTCTTTCTTCTCCAACCACCGAGTGAGCCTACAGCCCTGCCAGCTTGATGAGAGCCTGGTCACCGGGTCTGCTCGGGGACTCCTCTCCTATTTATCCTTCAACCACCGAGTGAGCCTACAGCCCTGCCAGCTTGATGAGAGCCTAGTCAGCGGGTCTGCTTGGGGTCTCCTCTCCTCTTTCTCCTCCAACCACCGAGTGAGCCTATAGCCCTGCCAGCTTGATGAGAGCCTAGTCAGCGGGTCTACTCGGGGTCTCCTCTCCTCTTTCTCCTCCAACCACCGAGTGAGCCTACATCCCTGCCAGCTTGATGAGAGCCTGGTCAGCGGGTCTGCTCGGGGTCTCCTCTCCTCTTTCTTCTCCAACCACCGAGTGAGCCAACAGCCCTGCCAGCTTGATGAGAGCCTGGTCAGCGGGTCTGCTCGGGGTCTCCTATCCTCTTTCTCCTCCAACCACCGAGTGAGCCTACAACCCTGCCATCTTGATGAGAGCCTGGTCAGCGGGTCTGCTCGGGGTCTCCTCTCCTCTTTCTTCTCCAACCACCGAGTGATCCTACAGCCCTGCCAGCTTGATGAGAGCCTGGTCAGCGGGTCTGCTCGGGTTCTCCTCTCCTCTTTTTCCTCCAACCACCGAGTGAGCCTACAGCCCTGCCAGCTTGATGAGAGCCTGGTCAGCGGGTCTGCTCGGGGTCTCGTCTCCTCTTTCTCCTCCAACCACTGAGTGAGCCTACAACCCTGCGAGCTTGAAGAGAGCCTGGTCAGCGGGTCTGCTCGGGGTCTCCTCTCCTCTTTTTCCTCCAACCACCGAGTGAGCCTACAGCCCGGCCAGATTGATGAGAGCCTTGTCAAAGGGTCTGCACGGGGTCTCCTCTCCTCTTTCTCCTCCAACCACCGAGTGAGCCTACAGCCCTGCTAGCTTGATGAGAACCTGGTCAGCGGGTCTGCTTGGGGTCTCCTCTCCTCTTTTTCCTCCAACCACCGAGTGAGCCTACAGCCCTGCCAGCTTGATGAGAGCCTGGTCAGCGGGTCTTCTCGGGGTCTCCTCTCCTCTTTCTCCTCCAACCACCGAGTGAGCCTACAGCCCTGCCTGCTTGATGAGAGCCTGGTCAGCGGGTCTGCTCGGGCTCTCCTCTCCTCTTTCTCCTCCAACCACCGAGTGAGCCTACAACCCTTCCAGCTTGATGAGAGCCTGGTCAGCGGGTGTAACATCCCATTTCCGGCTAGACCCCTAGGAGTCGGTTGGTCGAATCAGAACCCCAGGGAGCACAAAAAGTGAAAATAAATCGACCGGGTTTTCGGGTCAAGGGTTGGTCACGCCCGTGACCGACCCGTCACGCCCGTGACTTGGGCGTGACTACTTCGACGATCGTTGATCTCCACGAGACGATCGTCGAACGTGCTGTCTGGGCATGTCACGCCCGTGACCAAGGTGTCACGCCCGTGACTATGGGCGTGACCCCATCGACGATCGTCGATCGCCGTGAGACGATCGTCGAGCTTGCGGCCCGGGCATGTCACGCCCATGACATGAGTGTCACGCCCGTGACCTAGGGCGTGACCAGCCTTCGACGATCGTCGAACTCAATTCGACGGTCGTCGACCTCGAAATTTGCCGTTCGGGCATGTCACGCCCGTGACCTAGAGGTCACGCCCGTGACTTAGGGCGTGACTAGCCTTCAACGATCGTCGATCTCAATTCGACGATCGTCGACCCACAATCTGCCGTTTGGGCCTGTCACGCCCGTGACCCGAGGTGTCACGCCCGTGACCTTCCATCGACGATCGTCGATCTCAGTTCGACGATCGTCGAACCCAGAATTGGCTATCCGGGCCTGTCACGCCCGTGACCTATGTGTCACGCCCGTGACATTGGCCGAAACGACGGTTCAGGCCCGAAATTATTCCAACACGCGTGGTAATAAATGCTGGTGTGGGAAGTTAGACCAGGAGTAACTACCGGCCGATTTCCTTCTGAAATCATATAATAAATGAGGAAAAGGTGGTCCAATAGAAAACCGCCAGCTGGACACACCTGTTCAGTTCCGCCGTTTCTTATCCCTTCACCGTAACCGAAACGTTAAGGGGGAAACTTCATGGACATAATGGCTTTTACCATTTCATCTTCCCACTTCCTGAGTTATAAAAGCCCACTTAGGGAAAGAGGAGAAGGTTACACGCTCAAGTAATCAGAACAGACCCTTGTTCTTGCTGTAGGAGAAGTCCAGCAAACGCCACCACCGTGCCATGGCACCCCGACGTTCTTCTCGCCTTCAAACCGCGAACAAGGTCATCCTCCACTCCTTCTCTTTCATGGGTAGATCTTAGGATTCTTAGAAAGGAGGTTCGCGCTCAACGGAGCCGGACCCGTCTCTCGTTTTCATGGAAAAACCATGAAAAAGGGTATTTTGAGTTCGCCGGAAACCGCCACCTCCGGCGGCCAAACCACCGCCGACCGATAGCCATCGCCTCAACGGAGGTGGTGGTGGTGGTGGCTGGCCAGGGAAGTGACCGAACGGCCGGCGACGGACCACGGAATGCTTACAGGAAAAACGTTTTCCTGTGTCTGTTCGGGTTCTTGAAGAAGATGAACAGTGGATTTAATATACAATACATAGATTATTATATAGAACATAGTGGAAAAATAGGTTATTTGAATGTATTTTTGAGGCTGCAAAACGAAGCACTTAGAGGCCGATTTAGGAAAAATGACCAGTCACAAAAGTTGTAGCCCTCTGGGTCTACTTTAATTTAAAATTAATTTTATTCAATTTGGGTGAGTGGTTTGACCACAGCACTCAGTTTGGTGGGATCAAGACCTAGGCTAACCAGAAATTGAAATGGTTGCCCACGGTTCATAACATGTCCAAATGATTTGAAATTTGTACTGGAGGTCTAAAATATGTATATCGAGAGGCTGTCCAAAAATGAGAATTTTTGGAGAACTTTTGCCTAAAGTTTTTGTAAAAATTTAATAAACGATATGAAATTAATTAGGAGATGAAATTAAGCCCAAACTCCCCCAAATTTTGGGTGGTGGTCCCTGGCATTAATATTAAGATCTGAACAAAATTTCAACTCGATTGGTCGAGTTTTGAATAGGGAAGTATCAAGTCCTAGATAGGTCTTGGTGAGGGGTACTTTGGGGAAAAGTACGATTGGAAATGGAGTGGACAAATCTCCTCAAAAGAGGCTGAAGTTGTTGGCCACTGATTTGTTGAGTCTATGTCTACCCTCTTGGGTAACATGGTGTGGCTTAGGGTGGATTTTACCCTAAGAGATTGGCTCAAATCCAACGGTTGGGAGTTTGAGGTTTGTGAAGGACATAGGAGCAAAAGCTCTTGTATGCCCTTGAAATTTGGAGGAGAGGGGGATGATATAATGAAAACCCTCTGGTTGAAATAGTGAAGGAATTGGAGGTAGTTAGGTACCTCAAAAGTTGAGATGTCGGAATAGGATAGAAATGTAATTTAGTTATTTTAAGCACTAAATCTAATCCAAAAATTATGAAACTCGGGAGGAGGGGGTTTTAGGATGTTTTAGACTTACAGTAAATCTTCTGGAATTTTATGATTATTAAATATTATACTTCATGTGTTAAAGGATTAATTGCCGGAATTATTATTTTAATTATTTGGAGCTTTAAAATTAATTATAATCAGTTGAAATTCTGGATTTAGATCTTTGTTAGTAGCACAATGACCACTGGATTTTTATAGAATTTTATGTAGAGTAAATCTAGTACCTTATTCACAGATGATAGAAAGGGGCTTTTATGTTTAAAAATTAATTATGGATAAAATACTTGCTGGAAAATTATGAAACTTGGCCAGTACTAATTTTAGGCCTTTATCTGCATGTCATGAATTACCTATAATTTTTGGAAGAATATTTTCTGTACTTGCTTCATAAACAATAGAAGTTAGAGATTATTTCTAAAATAGCTTTCATGCCATTTTGATGATTGAAAAATTATGATACTTAGGATTTAACCTATTGAAATAACCTAGTATTTATCATAAAATTGCTGGACATCTTGTATGAGAACTTAGGGTAGGTCATGTTCAAACCGGTAGTCCTTGGATTTTCGAGGAATTTAATTAAATGCCAAATAAATTAGGAATAATTCCGTTTTCTGGATTTAGGTCAATTAGGTCATGGTAAGTCTTCAGTAAATAATTTAAGGCATTTGGATGAGTAATGGATCATTTCATTACCGGTTCGACATGTAGCCTAGGTCGGTCTGCATTTAGAAAGTTGTGAAATGCAATAGGACATGATCTGAGGAAGATATAAAGAGTAGTGAGTAGTGGTGATAGCTAGAGTTAAGAGGTGCTCGGGTTTGGCGAAAGATCGCTTTTCCCGAAGAGTGGAAGGTTTAAAAAATCACCCTAGGATAGTCTATCGTAATATGAGAAGGAAATCGGGTTAAGGGAAATAAACCAATAACAATAAGTGCCTTGCGAAAGGGAACTTCGGGTCGTAATGCACCGTCTTGGTTCCTAGTGCCCCTTGAGAGCCCTTCACGGGGTATACCGGGGGCAGTCCTGGGCTAACGTAAACTGTAATAATAAACTAGCAAGAGTAACTTAGTAACTAGGATTGCACTTTTCACAAACACTGTTGGCACAGGAAGATTGATGAGAGCTTCGGCTCGGTTGGTTTGGAGACGGACGGATGGTCCGGGGAGCTTCGGCTCGGTTGGTTTGCAGACGGACGTTTTGGTCCGGGGAGCTTCGGCTCGGTTTTTATGTGTTTACGATAAACTTGCATGTGCATAAAATAGGAAAAGTTAAGGTGGTGGGTCTTTCGATATCGGGGAGTTCGATTGCACCGACACCGATATCGTTGACTCGGCGGGGTGATTAGCACTTCGCCAGCAGAAGTCCGGTGCGCCAGCCGGCAAGAGTACGCAGGCGTCCGCTTAGTGCACCAAGCGTTGAGGCGTACGATAGGTCAGACCAATGGTGCTTTTACTGGTTTTGGAGGTGGGCGAGGCCCAACCCACCGCTTCCGTTTGCCACTACGGAGGTATCCTGGGAGGTAACGGCTCCGAAAGGGGGAACTAAAGGTCTGTGTGCACAGAGTCGGGTGTGTGAGTTGCACTGCATGTTTCATCATACCCACTAGCATGTCATAGCATAATCGATTCATTTAGCCCTGACACCTAAAGTATAAGTGGTATGGGACGCTTATACATTAGGACCTGCAAAACGATCCCTTGGTCTATAAGCTTGTGTGGGCAAGTTTATAAATCAAAGGTTAATTTCAATATATAACAACCGTTGCTGTTTGATAACCGACACCCCAACGTATAAGTGGTATGGGACACTCTATACGATGGGAGCCTTGCAAAAGATCCCTTTTGCTTATGTGTTCTCGCATAAGTGAAGGTTTAAATTCATATAATTGCTTTTCTTACTGCTAGTCCTATTATAACAATTTATTAACTGCTCACCTAACACAACTTGCTAGATTAGTTTCCGCTGCCATCTGTTCATGTTTAATCTCTACCATCATGTCCTTCCCTTTCTTCCTCCCCGCTCGGTACCTAGGAGCCATGGGGGAAGGGGTAGGGGATGATAGGACTTAGTCTTTATGACTAACGGTTTTCGAACCGCATCATTTAGGGGATCGTGGAGCCCAGCATGGAGGAGCAGCCCCAGAGATCGGTGCGCCTAGAGATGGGGCAGTCTAGCTCCGGAGTTCACACAGCCGGGACCGTGAGTCTCGACCTTGAGTAGCTTCTGTTTTCGCTTCCGCATGAGAGACTTGTAGTGAGGACATTTTGTACCGGGCATAAGCCCGTATTATTAGTACTCTGATGATTTCTGTGGACACTCCCTTCGTGGAGCTTTATTTTATATATGTGATTTTATTATTGTGGACTGATTACTCTTACTGTTATATTGTGCTACTTTTCTGTGATCGAATTGGCCGGCAGAATCGGCGCCTTGTGGTGATGATCCTTCAGGACGTGAAGGAGTCTCCGCAAAGCGGCGGTTCTGGGCCTAAGACCCCGGTGGTTGAAAAAGAAAAAAAAAGGGGGTCTTACAGCGGGTCTGCTCGGGGTCTCCTCTCCTCCTTCTTCTCCAACCACTGAGTGAGCCTACAGCCCTGCCAGCTTGATGAGAGCCTGGTGAGCAGGTCTGCTCGGGGTCTCTTCTCCTCTCTCCTCTGACCGCCATCTTTCAAGAAGGACGCCCTGAGGCGCATTGTGCTAGGAAATCGCGACATATTCAAAAAGTAAGATCATTAAAGTTATATTTAAGCATATTCAAAAGAAAAACATCATTATGGTTAGAAACGCTTCAGATCGGCACCGCTGCAGGCGCGATCTAAGGGTACCCCGCCCACATCCTGGGGGTGATACCCTCCTGACTTCAAAGCTTCTTTTATAATGTAGGGACCCTCCCAATTGGTGTTGAGCTTTCCTACCGAGGCCCCCTACCCGCGACATCCACCTTCTTGAGGACCAAGTCCCCCTTTTGAAATTGCTTGACCCGGATGTGCTTATCAAAGTACCTGGACATCCGGCGCTTGACCTCCTCCTGTCAGATTGATGCTAGCTCCTGGAGCTCCTCCACGAGGTCGAGTGAAAGCCTCTGCTCCTCTCCGTTGTCAACCTGCCACCTTTCATCTCCCTCCTTTGCTGCCCTTACCCTGGGAGATTCAACCTCAAACTCTACAGGTATGACGACCTCCGAGCCATGAGAGAGCTTAAAAGGTGTTTCTCCGGTGGCCGTAGTCGGAGTAGTTCGCAGAGCCCACAGGACAGAGGGGAGTTGTTCCACCCAGCTCCCCCTCAAGTTCTCCACTTTATTTTATAAGAGATTCACAATAATCTTATTTGCTGCTTCCACCTGTCCGTTGCTTCGAGGGTGATGAACCGAGTCAAACTGAAGGTCTATGTCAAGCTGCACACAAAAGTCCACAAACTCCCTGCTGGCGAATTGTGGCCCATTGTCGGTGACTATGGCCAAAGGAAGCCCGTGCCGGCAAATAATCTCTCCCCACACAAAGTTCTTGACTACTTGCGACGTCACCTTCGCCAAAGGCTTCACCTCCAGCCATTTCGAAAAGTAATCCACCATGACCAGTAGGAACTTCCTCTGACCGCTAGCTTGAGGGAACGGCCCCACTAGGTCCAGTCGCCATATGGCGAAGGGCCATGGAGAGGTTGTTGGATCCAGAGGCCAACCTTAGAGGGGGGGGGTGAATAAGGTTTTATAAATTTCGCTTGAATAAACGGAATCTTGACGTAAACCACACCACAAGTGAAGATTTAAAACACAAGTATTAAATTCAATAACAATCAATTTCATACAAGTACAAGATGAATGTTTTACAGTACGATCTTCATGACGTCGAAGATCAAAGACGAAGAGAAGAAAACTTTGGGTTTTCTATACCGACCCAAAACCCGGACCGGTTAGCTCTTCACTTTCTCCCCGAAAGGTCTTAGAGCCGCTCTTCACCTCCACACCCGGAAGGGTCTTAGAGCACCGCTAGATCCCCGATCTAGACGCCCCAAATCCCGGGACGATTTTCCACGGAATCCAACCTGGATTCCGACGACCTTCTCCGGTCGATTTCTCTTACCACTTACGACAATAGAAGAAGAAAAAGATACAAAAAGAGATTACAAAATATATTCGTTAAAGTTTAGGTTCTCCCTCTTGAGAAGTTCTCTGGATGGATCTACGGCCGGTGCTTGTGATCTTCGATGGAAAGCACCCGGTCGCTAGACGTAGACGATGCGAAGCCTTGATCGCCGGAGTTCTTCGATCTCGAACAGGAGGAAGAAACCTTGCTTTTTCTTTGACGAAGACGAGTAGAACGGACGTAGGAAGACGGCCGACCTTGGTATTCCTGGAGCACTTCGTCAATAATCTCTGGAGGCTTAGGTCTTGAAGAAACGGCGCTGCTTTTTATACGTCTTGGAGAAAATAGACTACCGCCTGCGATAACTCTATCGCCGGGCGGTAGGTTCGCGCGTAACGCCTGCCAGCTGTCTCCACGCGTCTCCCGAAACGGCAACTATGACTGCTCATTAAGGAAACTGCCGTTTCAAGAAAGCTATCGCCGGGCGGTAATGGTTACCGCGCCCAGTCAGAGCGATAGCGCCATTTCGCCAAATAATTCTACCGCCTGCGACACGACTATCGCCTGACGGTTTCAAGAGATCTATCGCCGGGCGGTAATGGTTACCGTGCCCAGTCAGAGCGATAGCGCCATTTCGCCAAATAATTCTACCGCCTGCGATAAGACTATCGCCTGAGCGGTAGGTACCATCGTCGACGATCAACCCCTTGACGCACGTCGACCGGATACCGCCGGCGGTAGCGTCCTGTCGCCGGGCGGTAGCGTCCTTTTGAAGCTCTTCTCCTTTCCTTTCACCTGTCAGCCTGCACACTCTATCACACAACCAATCTCATCAAATACAAGCAGGGAGTTGATATTCTCAAACCTAAGGAGTGTGAAACCATGTTCCAACAAACTCCCCCTTTTGATAATATCAATCCCGTTCATGATAAACCAAAATCAAGTAGATAGAGTGCCAGAATAGATGTATGTAGCAACGTAGAACAGTATAAAGTAGATTATCAGAGTAAAATGAACATAGAACAGTAGAATGATATTGAACAAATAAGCAATACACACCTATATCGATCTCGTTCAATCCTGTTCTATCCTACTACATACTCCCCCTATCGGTGGGACGCTCCCCCTATCTATGAGCACACACACACCTCACTACGCTCCCCCTATCATGAACACTACCTCCAATACCTTCTCCCCCTTTGATAATATCAAAAGAAAGGGCGAGGCCAACCGACCAAGGAGGATGAAAATTGTAGGCGAGAGATAACGTAATATAGACCCACAACGCACTTGAAACCAGAGAATTGTAAAACAGGGTCAAAAACAGGAGCAAACGCTAATCAGAGAGAAGAAATTGGACTATATGCACGAGACATAGCACACATCAAGTATGACATGAATGTTTGCAAGGTTTAGATAAATAGAGAGAAAAATAGGCAAACACAAATATCGTCATGAGAGAAAAAATGTGCCAGTACGTATTGTGCGAAAAAGCATCGAATGTAGTTGAGGTCCAATTCTTATGCGCGGAAGATTTAAATAAGATAATGACATGTGCACGTGTAGCACCAAGAGACAAAACAATCAAAAGAGATATCATGCAGACATGTTTTATATCAAGCAAACTAACGATGCTAACACCAAAGAGATATAGTGAAAAATCACGTCACATGACATAGTGCGGCATAAAGAAATTAAATCAAGGGCACAAATCATAAAGTGTAGTCCATGCACAAGATCGAAACGACTTTGTAATCCAAGGTGCTCACCCTCACAACGCTTATGAAGACTTATCAGGAGGGATGAGTAGTGCTTGGGGGGGTCTGTAAGCGGGATTTGATGGCCATCATTTTATTTTGAGTTAGGCCATCAATTTTATACATAATCAAAGCAAGACAAGACCCCAAGTCAATCGAAATCTACCCACATAGGTAGATCCACTTTAACTTGTTTACATTGGACATATGCGATTCTAGTTTTGGCCCAAAAATTTAATTAGCATAGACACGCGCAATTTGATTTCATGACATTGATTGTTCAAGATATATCAGATATGTTAAATTTAGTGCCACGATTTATAGCATGTCAGCTTATTATCTCAGGTTGAGTGCATGATCAAGTGGTGTGTGAGTGGTGTAATCATTATCGTAAATAAATCCTCACACATACTTAGAGGCGTAGACAACGTACACCCACATTAATTTTCGCACTCAATAGCTAGACAAAAATTTAACTTCGCTCATCATGACCGGATACCAATGTGCCGTACAAGTTGACAAAAAGAATAGCAAACATTGTATATACTTGAAAATATACCACGACTCGGTCATATGAGCCCCAAACCAACTTGACAGTTTTTTTTTTGAATATTCTTGAAAATAATTTTAGCCACACACAGGGAACAACCAAAAACAACACGAGCATTGAATAAAAAACGAACAGTACATAAATTTTTATTTTTTTTTTATTTTGGTGTTACAACTTTGAACAGAACAAAAACGAAACCAAAAAAATTACAAAAAAAAAACATATATAACAAAAATTAGGACGATAAATCAAGAATCCCAAGTTCGAGTCGTAGAAGTGAAAAACGAGCATCCGGAAGCGGTTTAGTAAGAATGTCCGCGAGTTGATCATCGGTCCCAATAAAGACGACACTCACATTCTCTTTCTTAATGTGGTCGCGAATAAAGTGATGTCTTACGTCTATGTGTTTGGACCGAGAGTGATGCACCGGATTATACGTTAAGTCTATCGCACTCTTGTTGTCGCACCTAAGTGTAATGTTGCGAAAAGAAAGACCAAAGTCTTCTAAAGTTTGCGACATCCAAAGTGCCTGTGCACAGCAACTTCCTAAGGCGATATACTCGGCTTCGGCGGTCGAAAGAGCCACCGAGTTTTGCTTACGACTCGACCACGAGACAAGTGCCGGGCCTAAAAAATGACAAGTACCGCTAGTGCTCTTGCGGTCAAGAGAGCAACCGGCATAATCGGAGTCAGAATATCCATGAAGGGTAAAATCATCCGAGTAAGGGTACCACAACCCGAGATGTTGCGTGCCAAGGAGATAACGAAAAATATGTTTTACCGCTTTAAAGTGAGACTCCCTAGGGTCAGCTTGATAACGGGCACACATACCCACCGCAAACGTGATATCGGGCCGTGACACACTCAAGTATAACAAAGATCCAATCATGCCCCGAAACATTGTTTGATCCACAGAGATTCCACTCTCGTCTTTTCCTAATTTAAGGGACGCACTCATCGGAGTTTTGACTTGTTTTAAAGACTCAAAACCAAAACGTACAAGCATATCTTTTATATATTTGGATTGATTTATGAAAATTCCGTCTTGTCGTTGAGAGATTTGAAATCCTAAAAAATAATTGAGTTCTCCCACAAGGCTCATTTCAAATTCAGATTTCATTAAACTCACAATCTCTTCAACCAACCTCTCATTAGTCGCTCCAAAAATAATATCATCAACGTAAATTTGGAGGATAACTAGATCCGAATTTTTGGCTTGTACAAAGAGAGTTGTGTCCGCACTACCCATCTTGAACCCATGATCTAAGAGGAACGTAGTTAGCCTATCATACCAAGCACGGGGTGCTTGTTTCAATCCATACAAGGCCTTTACTAATCTGTACACATGATGAGGGTGGGCGGCATTTAGGAAACCGGGTGGTTGCTCGACATACACTTCCTCTTTTATAAATTTCGCTTGAATAAACGGAATCTTGACGTAAACCACACCACAAGTGAAGATTTAAAACACAAGTATTAAATTCAATAACAATCAATTTCATACAAGTACAAGATGAATGTTTTACAGTACGATCTTCATGACGTCGAAGATCAAAGACAAAGAGAAGAAAACTTTGGGTTTTCTATACCGACCCAAAACCCGGACCGGTTGGCTCTTCACTTTCTCCCCGAAAGGTCTTAGAGCCGCTCTTCACCTCCACACCCGGAAGGGTCTTAGAGCACTGCTAGATCCCCGATCTAGACGCCCCAAATCCCGGGACGATTTTCCACGGAATCCAACCCGGATTCCGACGACCTTCTCCGGTCGATTTCTCTTACCACTTACGACAATAGAAGAAGAAAAAGATACAAAAAGAGATTACAAAATATATTCGTTAAAGTTTAGGTTCTCCCTCTTGAGAAGTTCTCTGGATGGATCTACGGCCGGTGCTTGTGATCTTCGATGGAAAGCACCCGGTCGCTAGACGTAGACGATGCGAAGCCTTGATCGCCGGAGTTCTTCGATCTCGAACGGGAGGAAGAAACCTTACTTTTTCTTTGACGAAGACGAGTAGAACGGACGTAGGAAGACGGCCGACCTTGGTATTCCTGGAGCACTTCGTCAATAATCTCTGGAGGCTTAGGTCTTGAAGAAACGGCGCTGCTTTTTATACGTCTTGGAGAAAATAGACTACCGCCTGCGATAACTCTATCGCCGGGCGGTAGGTTCGCGCGTAACGCCTGCCAGCTGTCTCCACGCGTCTCCTGAAACGGCAACTATAATTGCTCATTAAGGAAACTGCCGTTTCAAGAAAGCTATCGCCGGGCGGTAATGGTTACCGCGCCCAGTCAGAGCGATAGCGCCATTTCGCCAAATAATTCTACCGCCTGCGACACGACTATCGCCTGACGGTTTCAAGAGAGCTATCGCCGGGCGGTAATGGTTACCGCGCCCAGTCAGAGCGATAGCGCCATTTCGCCAAATAATTCTACCGCCTGCGATAAGACTATCGCCTGAGCGGTAGGTACCATCGTCGACAATCAACCCATTGACGCACGTCGACCGGATACCGCCGGCGGTAGCGTCCTGTCGCCGGGCGGTAGCGTCCTTTTGAAGCTCTTCTCCTTTCCTTTCACCTGTCAGCCTGCACACTCTATCACACAACCAATCTCATCAAATACAAGCAGGGAGTTGATATTCTCAAACCTAAGGAGTGTGAAACCATGTTCCAACAGAGGTGATCGTTCGCAGCCTCTGTGCTGGGAGGAGCTGCAAGGGAGCAAACTCCTGACACTTTCTACACCTCTTAGCAAGCTCCTCTGCGTCTTTCCGAAGGGTAGGCCAGAAATAGCCTTGCCTTTGTACCCTCCATTCCAAAGTCCGACTCCCTGAGTGGCTTCCGCATTCCCTCAAATTGACCTCCTCCAATACCTTTGATGCTTCCTTCTCGGATACACACCGGGCTAGCAATCCAGACAATGTATTTCGGTAAAGCACTCCTTCCTTCAACAGGTAATAAGCTGACTTGTACCTAATCCGCTTCCTCTCGAGATCCCCCTCGGGTAGACATCCTATCGCCAAGAAGGTCACAAAAGGGTCCATCCAGGACACCTCCTGGTCGACCTCCATTATCTCCCCTTCTTCTATGGAAGTCCTGAAGAGTTCGGTCATAGTCCCTCCGGCCTGAGGACCATGCTTTGTGAGCAAGTCTGCCCTAGCACTCTCTTCCCGAGGAACATGCTGGACGGAGAAGCTATGAAACTGCCCAACGATACCCTTTATCTTTACCTGCTGGTCTGCCCTAGCTGGTACAACTGGAGGGTCGGTTCCCTCACCTCGAATTCTCCTTTGATGTGTCTTGCCACCACCAAGGAGTCCGTGAAGACCCTGATATCCTGTATGCCCAACTCCCTAGCCAGCCGAAGCCCGACGATGATTGCTTCGTACTCGGCTTGATTGTTCGTGAGGATGAAGTGTATCTTCAAGGCTTGCTCGATCCTAGTCCCCTCGGGACTTGTCAAGATGACTCCTCCCCCAAAAGAATTCTTACCAGAAGCTCCATCAACCAACATCTCCCAAGCCGCCACGGGAGATACCTCCACCTCCCCAGCCTCTACCACATAGTCCGCCAAGAAATCTGCCACTACCTGCGCCTTAATAGCCTCTCGAGGGATGTAGGAGAGGTCGAATTTGCAGAGCTCTATTGACCACTTGGCCAATCTTCCCGAGTGCTCGACCCCCTCAAGGATGCGGCAAAGGGGGTGGTCCGTCATGACCTGAATTGCATGGGCTTGAAAGTATGGCCTAAGCTTCCGGGCTGACATGATGAGAGCGAAGGCCAGCTTTTCTAGGATGGGGTACTTCAGCTCGGCCTTTTTAAGGACCCTGCTTACATAATAAATAGGGAAATGCTTCTTTCCCTCCTCTCAGACGAGGACCGAGCTAACCGCCCCCGTCCCTACCCCCAAATAATGGAACAAACTCTCCCCTTCCCTCGGCCCTTGAAGTAGCGGCGTCTGGGTAAACTGCTGCTTCAGAGCCTCAAAGGCCTTTTCGCATTCCAATGTCCATTCGAACTCCCTTCCTCCCCTCAGAGTTCGGAAGAAAGAGGAGCATCTCTCTCCCGCCCTAGAGAGGAACCTGCTCAGCCCTACTAGCTTGCCAGTAAGATGCTGAACCTCCTTGGCATTCCGAGGAGATTTCAGCTCTAGTATCGCTTGTACCTTGTCCGGATTGGGTTCCACCCCTGCGGGAGTAAGGAGATGTCCCAAAAACTTCCCCCTGCTGGCCCTGAACACACATTTTAGAGGCTTAAGCCTCATTTTATACTTTCTTATAGTTGCAAACGTCTCCTGCAGGTCCAAGACATGGGACCCGAGGTCCCGACTCTTAACCATCAGGTCATCCACATAGACCTCGAGGTTCCGCCCCTTCTGCTCTCGAAAAATCTGATCCATCATCCTTTGATATGTTGCTCCCGCATTCTTTAGCCCGAAGGACATCATGTTATAACTGAAGCACCAATCCTCCGTGACGAATGTGACGTCCTTGACGTCCGGAGGGTGCATGCGAATCTGATGGTACCCTGAAAAAGCATCTAAAAAACTCATTAGTGAGAAGCCGACGGCTGAGTCAACCAGCGCATCGATTCGAGGCAGGGGGTAACAATCCTTAGGGCAGGCTTTATTTAAAAGAGAGAAGTCAATACACATCCTCCATTTCCCCTCCCCCTTTTTTACCATTACAACATTGCTCACCCACCCCGGATACCTGTTGGCAGATATGAATCCTGCCTGGAGCAGCTTCTCCACATCTTCTCTGATAGGCCTGGCCATCTTGGAGGCGATGGCCCTCTTTTTCTGTTGGATGGGATGGACCTTGGGGTCAAGGTTGAGACGGTGGCATGCCACGTCCGCATCGATCCCTGGCATGTCCGTTGCGCACCAGGCGAAGACGTCAATGTTCTCTTGCACGCACCTCTGGATCTCCTCCTGATCTTTGGGAGTGAGCTCTCCGCTGATCTTTATCTTTTCCTTCCTTCCGTCCTTTGTGAGGATCTCCACCTCCAGAACTTCCACAGCCGCCCTCAACCTTGAAGGTTCTTCTCCCTCTGGTTCCCTCAAATCCTCCTCCAGATCCTTTCCCCCGTATTCTACTCCCAAGCCTTCCACGACAGCTACCCTTTCCTGGGCCCTCCCTTTCTCTCTTCCAAGGCCCCCCTCTGGTGATGCCCTCTTTCTCATCTTTTCCCCAATACTTCCTCCATTCCCCCTACGCTCCCGCTCCCCAGCCACTTGCTCTCCCGCCATTGCTGGCTCCGCCGCAATGCCTCTGTCACCTCCTCCTTCTTCTTTCTCCAACTCCTCTCCTCCAGCCATCTCCACCTCTACTACAATACTTTCCCCCACCCTTGCTTCCTCTCTCACCAGCTCCTCTCCTCCAGCCACCTACTCTCCTGCCATTGCTGGCTCCACCGCAATGCCTCTGTCACCTCCTCCTTCTTCTTTCTCCAACTCCTCTCCTCCAGCCATCTCCACCTCTGCTACAAGACTTTCCCCCACCCTTGCTTCCTCTCTCACCAGCTCCTCTCCTCCAGCCACCTGCTCTCCTGCCATTACTGGCTCCACCGCAATGCCTCTCTCACCTCCTCTTTCTTTCTCCAACTCCTCTTGTTCCATCCTTTTCTCCAGCTCCTCTGCATCCCCCTTCCATGAGATGGTGTTGACCGCCATCACGTAGCACTCTCGAGCCGCCTTTGGATCCCCCCTTACCCTGATCTGGGTTCCTCCCGAATTATGCTTAAAGCACTGATGGAACGAGGATGGTACACACCTAAAGGCGCTGATCAAAGGGCGCCCGAAGATTGCATTATAGCTGCTGGGGGCATCCACTATCACGAAACGACAGTTCCTGGACAACCCCCCTAGCGTCACCTGAATTCCTACTCCTCCCTCGACCTCCTTCCTCTCCCCCGAGAATCCAAACAATGGTCCATCCGCCACCAACACCCTTCGTGCCTCCACCCTCATCTCATTGAATGCCTTCTTGAAGATTATATTGACGGAACTCCCGTTATCCACCAAAATTTGGGACACCGTGAAGTTCTCAATGGCGGTCCGGATTACCAGCGCATCGCAGAATGGGTCCTCATGATCTTGTAGGTCCCTTCTAGAAAAGGTGATTTTCTTATCCAGGGGTGGGGCTTGCTATGTCGAGGAAACGCTCCGATGATACATTGTGTGAAGACTGGCCTTACGGGTGGCCTCGATCCCCACCCCCCATGAATCACCCTGATCCCTCCTCGATCTCTCGTGTCCGACCGATCCACACATCGATACTCCTCCGCGGCTCCTGGCATCTCCACTATCATCACTGGTGGCCGTTGGTCTTCTCCTCCTCTGCCCCTCCTTAACTCTAAGAACTCCGGGCACGTGGCCGTCGCATGGCCCTCTTCCTCATGGAAGTCGCAATATGGCAGAACTCCTCCCCCACATCTCCCATCTTGGGGATTCCTCCTCCTCCCCCCAATCGCCCTCCCACGCTCTCTTCCTCTTCCTCTTACTCATCCAATGGCCATAGCTTGCTGAGGCGGAGGTGGGAGTGTCCTTGGGCCATGCCCCCACCCTAGCGGATGAAATCTCCCTGGTCCCGGATAAAAGTTCCTTCCCCCCTGCGGAGGACCCCTCCCTGGTCCTTGGACTGGGCCTCCTGGTTGCCTCCAGCCCAACTCTGGGTGCACTGGTCCCCTTGGCTCCTCCCTTCTCCTTCCCTCTTATTGCCTTGTTCCTCCTGACTCTTTCTGCTCCACCTCCGTCAGCCTTGCTAACTTCCTTGCAAACGCCGGGTTTGCCGCCTCCATGGCTATCTCCTTTGCTGCCTTCTCCATCAATCCCTCAAAGAATAATGGCTCCTTCCGGGTTAGGCTCATCTTGAAGAAGCCTTCCTTCAACCCCACGGTGAAGGCCATCTGGAGGGCGAAACCGGGCACCTCCTGGATGTTTAAGATCTCTTCCTGGAAATGATCCACATACTGAGCCAAAGACTCGTCCGTCTTCTGCTTGATCAAGAAGATGGACTCCGGGTTCTTCTTCCTCTTCTTCAAGGTCGAGAAGCACAGATGGAAGCTCCTGCTCAGGTCTTCGAAGCAATAAATAGAACCCTTCGGGAGTTGATGGAACCAGTCCCTGGCCTTATCCTTCAAAGTGATGGCGAAGAGGCGGCATTTGAAGGCGTCGGTCATAGGTCTGATGGAGACCGCATCTTCAAACCATTGCAGGTGTTGGAGGGGGTCATCCTTCCCTACGTAGTAGGTCATCTCCGGCTCGCAGAACCCTTCCGGAACGGGTGCCGAGAGGACCAACTCGCAGAAGGGGGATTCTCTCGTCGGTGTTCTCGCCAGGTCCACTCGTGCGACTAGCCCCACGGGCGCGACGGCACTCGCCGGGCTGGGGAAGAGCTCCCTTCCTTCCACCTCTCGCCGACTTCCTTCCGCCGCCACCTCCTTTCCTGGTCACATCCCGAGTGCATCCTCACCTATCCGTGCTGGCTCAACCCCCTCGCAGAGCGCGTGGTCCGGCACCTGTGGCGGGGGGGGGGGGTCTCGCACTCCCCTCTCTATGCGAGCTGCTTCAGCATGTCCATGATCCCTCCGATGGACGACATGAACTCTGCCCTCCCGACGTAACCCCCCTGGCTCGGGGACCCCTCGTCTTCTCCTGCATCTCCTGCCATGAGGTAACCCTTCGTTCTTCCGAAAAAGCTGCTGTTCCACTCTCACCGCACCAAAAATATTGGAACCAACAAGGTCGATTCCTCCTAAAGCTTGGAACTACTGGGGCAGCTCGCGCTTACTCCCTTAGGATTACACTCGTGGCGAAGAACTAGACTGAAGGACCCAGCGAGGAGGTCCCACCTCGTACCCGGAAGAGACTAAAGCTCTTCCCCTCCCTAGCCAATGCTGAGCTATGTGCCTTAGAAGAAATGGAAGGAGTCAAGAAAGCTTGCTTTTCTAAGGCACCTTACCGGTCTATTTATAGGCCTCCGAACTGGGACTGCAAATAACCAATTTACACCGTCATGAAATTACTAGAATATCCCTGGCTAGGTCTGCCAACAGCCAAACTCCACTGTTCGCAAGGGCTAAATGCAGACCACCCGGGGTAAAAAGGGTAAAACCTCCCTGGGGCCCAAAAAGTGGGCCCGTCCCTACCCGAATCGGCCCTGAACCAAAGTGGCACTTGGCGAGTGCTCCTCCATAAGCTCCTCTCGCATGAGGTCCTCTCGCATGGCGAGAGGGCGACCCCGGGCAGGAGCTCCACTCCTGGAGCCTTCTCGCACGGGGAGCTGGCCATTCGCCGGAAAAGCTTCCCGTCTCGGCATTCACCTATCGAAAGCCATGCTCCACTTAGGTCATCTCGCTTGATGCAATGAATCTCACTCCTTACCCTGTCTCCTGGCGCCTTTCGCCTGGTGCCCTCGCCTGTCGCCTCTTTTCTAGTACCCCTTGCATAAGCCCTCTCGCTCGGATTTCGTTGCCTTGGCCCTCTCGCTTGGACCCTCTCGTTCGCCTGGGAGTCCGAGGTTGTACAAGTCCATTTGACAGAATTATAGTGTGTATCCCAAAGCCAAACCTTGGTAGAATTTTGTGTTTGTTTCTGCACAACAGTGTTCCCGGGATCCTTAATATTAGGCTAGGAACTAAAATCCATCACATGAGAAGGATGGACTCAAAAATTTTAGATAGATGGGAAAAGATTCTGCAATGACACCAACAATCAGTTGAAAAGAAGAAGAATAAGCCAATTATAGTTCAAGAAGATAGCACCGACAGTAGTTCATCTGAATAGAGTGAGGAAGAGCCTCATGATCCACAACTTTCTTAATCTATTGAAGAGACTAGGAGAGACACCATTGCCTAGGTATCATTTTCCTCTAAACTTGCAGTAATAATTCCGGTGAACAGAACTCAGTCTGATGAAATTCAAGCTGATGCTATGGATATACATCCAGTTGAGGTTTCTGAAGGGATTTTTTAAGAGATTGTCAATAATATTTTAGTAGAGGTGGAGGGGGAGTCCTCCATATCTCATGCTGAAAGTATTTAATTTCAAGGATAGCTAACTCACCTAGAGGGGGTGGGAAATAGGTTCCTTAGTCTCTTGTGATTATCTTAAATTTTTTGTGTGTTTTAGGTGTGTTGAGTTAGCTTAGTGTAACACTCCAAAATGATAGCAGAACCTTTGGTGATATCGCCAGGCGACAGTGGGTACCATCGATGGCAATAGCAAGAACACTCAACGCCTTGAAGCGTTGAATGAGCTCATCGCACTCGATGCCAGGGAGCGTTGAGTGAGATATCATATAGCGATAGTGGATATCGCCAGGCGATAATAATAGAATCGACGCACTCAACGCCTTAAAGCGTTGAATGAACTCGAAGAACTCGATGCCATGAAGCATTGAGTGAGATGTCACATGGAGATAGTGGATATCGCCAAGCGATAGTGCCACGTCTGCTTGACAGGTGTTAGAAGGCCAGATGGCGGCCGATGAGCAGTGGTTGACTAGGGTCAAAGCGGCGTAAAAGCTGATGTCGCCAAGCGACAGTCGATATCGCGCGACGATAGTATTTTGTTTGACTTTTCAACCGAAATCATGGTCTTTGCACCCTTTTGATGAAATGATCTTATGGTTAGGATTAATCCCAAGGCCACTTATGTAGAGGAGTAGAGGAATGAGAATTCATTCTATTCTTCTCACTCTCTCTCTTTCATTCATCCAAGTTCTTGAGAGAAAGAGCTCAAGGGTTGGAGCAAAGGGATGGACCTGAGCTTGAATAGCTTGGTGAAGGAGACCCAGTAGTCGGAAGCAAGATTCGAGGCTTGGTACGTGACGAGGAAAGTGAGATGATCCTTTCTAACTAGACAAAAAAGTGGTCATGGATCTGAAGAAAACTATAAGGGTAACGATTTTCCTTCTTCTATAAGTGAAGTCCTTATTTTGGCATATGGTTGGAATCCCCCACCAAGATGTGGAAAATTCAATGGAATTCCATTGGGTGGACTCGTGAAATCCTTGGTTGATGTTGCATATAGATCCAGAAATTCGTAGTACGGAATAGGCATGTTGTGTGAAGCCCATACATATTGGTTGGTCTGGATTTGTGATGTTTATTTTACATGTCGGAGAAGAATCCGAGTATAAACGAGTAGTTTACGGGGTCTGTGAGTTGTACCTGTACAGTGGAGTAACAGGAAGTATTGGAGGTGCGCTCCAGGAAAATACCATATTGTTGGGTATTGCATCCACAATAACCCAGATTTGCATGAAGTCACCCTTGAACTAAGATGAATTAAGTTGTATTTGATCTCTCTATTTAGTTATGTGTTTGCAGACTATCATTGCAAGTGTAGACTAATATCATTCTACATTGGGTCATGAACACAGGACCATACAGTGTAATCCCTCACTATGTGATCCAATGTGTTGACTCATGTGTAGCCTCTCTATTGGGATACACTTCACATTCAAGCACTTGGATCATGGAATGAAGATTGGATTCATGAAGAAGAAAAATTTCCTAAGTTTGAAAATATTTTAAGTCCACTTCTCGAGAAGTCTAGTATAGTTCTCGAGTAGTGGAGTTAGCAGAACTCGAGTATTTAGCTTAGTACTCGATTACAAGTCTTAGTTCTCAAGTAACATCATTAAAGTTCTCGAGAAGCCTAGACTAGTTCTTGAGTAGACTCAGCCTATACTTCTTGAGTAGCCACAACTAGCCTTGAAATTTTTCTAAGTCCATCTTTCGAGAAGCTAGGTTATAGTTCTCGAGTACTTAGCTTCTACTTCTCGAGAAGTCAGCTTATTACTCGAGTAGAAGTTTTAGTTCTCGAGAAGTTCTTTCCTAGTTCTCGAGTAATGTTATCTTAGTTCTCGAGAAGCTTAGTTTAGTTCTTGAGATGTCTTAGCTCATAATTCTTGAGTGCCTACATAAGTCCAGAACGTATAGCCCTCGATTAATCAGCTTGTTCTCGAGAACTTATATATACTTCTCGAGAACTGCAGTCCAGTTTTTTCAGAAAATTGCTTAAGTTCAGAATTGTCCAGATTTTCAAATGAAATGACGTGATTGGTCCACGTGTCATCATTAATGTCAATTCTAACCATTAGTGGAAATCCTATATAAGGTCTTGTTATTAAGACAAACCCTAAGCGGTGAACCGTACCCTTTCTAAAATTCTGAATCTGCCGTCTCTCTCAAGAAAATTTACAGAAGCCGCCACCGCTCATCCTGTCACCAAAAGCCTATTTCCATCCAGATCGACTTGCTGTTCAAGGGATTCATAAATCTTCATCTTCTCCTTGATTGAGTATATCCTAGTTTCTCAGAACTGATCCACCGAGAGTCTTCTTAAACAATTTCTGAAAAAGACGCAAAGTTCAAGCAAGAAGACTTAGGGATAGATTTTTAGATCTGAGAAGAAATTTCTGTTTGTATTTCCAAATCTCTTTTTAATCTTCAAGGAGATTATTCTCCGAGTGTAGGAGTTTTGTTCTCCGAGTTGTAGGAAGTATTCATCTTCCTAGTGTAGATCCTTTTAAATCAAGATTGTAGGAACTTTGTTTCGATACGTAGGATTGATTTTCAATCTGAGATAGTGGAGTAGCCGAGTCTAGTTATTTACTAGATCGGTGACGGAAGGTGGACGTACCCAAGGTTAGGGAACCACTATAAATCTTCTTGTCGTCTGTGATTGCATGATTGTTTTTGTGCAAGTTCGTTAAATTTTTTATTCCGCAAATAGACGCACAATTCACCTATTCACCCCCCTCAAGGTGATTTAGGTAGACAACTTAACACTTTCAATTGGTATCAGAGGGAGGTTGGTCATTAAGAGGTTAACACTTTGATCAATTTCCTCTCTAAGTTGTCTCTAGAGAATTTTCAAACAATGGACAAGGCTAAAGATTTTGCCAAGCTTCCCCTGTGCACAAAGAACAACTTTCCCATGTGGAAAGAGAGAATTAAATTTTTCATGGAAGCTTTGGATCCCCGGATCTTCATGATTGTTGAAGAAGGTCCTTACATTCCTATGACTACCTCCACTATAGATCCAACAAAGCAAGTTGCCAAGAAATTGATGGATCTAGATAAAGACGAGATTGCACTTGTCTCTCTGGATAAGAAAGCTAAAAATATAATAGCAAGTGCAGTCGATGACTCTATGCTGCAGAACCAAATTCACTGCCAATCTGCTAAGGTGATGTGGCAGTCTCTCGTCACTCTGATGGAAGGTACAGAAGAAGTGAGGGATGATATAAGATCCCAATTGAATCAGAAGTACGAAGCCTTCAGGCAAGGGCCAAAGGATACTATTGCAGATACCTTTGAGAAATTCTTCAAGATAGTTAACGGCCTCAGAGTATATGGCCGAGTCTTCATAAACGGAGAACTGAATTACAAGTTCCTAAGATCCTTAACCAAGGAATGGGACAATAAGGTATGTGCCATCAGGGAATTTGGAAAGCTAGCTGAGACAGATCCTCAGAATCTCTTTGGGAAGCTGATTTCATATGAGCTTCAACTCAACACAAGGAAAGTTGAAGAAGAGAAGAGCAGGTCTGCATCCAAAGAGAAGTCGTTTGATCTAAAAGGAAGACAACTCTAGGAAGTTTAAGGCTACCTCTCCAGCCCCAATACAAGAAGTTAGTGAAGAAGAAAACTCAAAGCCAAGTACCTCGGGATCAGAGCTATTTGAAGGAGAGTTCTCCTTACTCTCACGACAGTTCAAGAAATTCTTGAACAAGAAGAAGCAATGGAAAGGCAAGGATGCCTCTCATATAAGATCACGACTTGACAGTGATCTACACAGAAAAGGCTCAAGCAGCCACGATAAGTATGGTTCAAAACATGAACAAACATATTTCGACTGATATAGTTTGCTACTATTGTAACAAGCCAGGTCACGTCATAGCTGACTGCCCCCCACAAGAAGAAGGAGGGTGGCAGGAGAGAAGAAAAGAAGTCCTCGTATAGCAATAAGAGGACATAGAAGAGCCTGATATCCAAGAAGGGCAAGACTCTTAGTGACTCCGACTCATCTGAGTCAAGTGAAGAAGAGGAAGCCTACTTTGGGCTTATGGCTCAATCAGATGATGAACAAGAGCACGAGTTCACTAGGGAGGTAAAATCTCACACCCCTCTTTCAGAATCTGAAGTTTCTTATCATGATCATGAGGACAACTCCTCTGATGATGAGTCTGATCTCATGGCCCAGTATAAGGAGTTGATCATGGCTTACGACAAATGTCGACGAGTCGTGAAAACTCAAGCTAAAGAGATCAAATCTCTAAAATCTAAATAAAGCACCTTAAGAGAGGAAGTTCCTAAGACTGATATACTCAAGGAAGACTTCAATAATACTGTTGAAGAATATAATAAAGCTCTAGAGCACCTTGACTTGAAAGAGAAAATCATCAAGGAGCTGAAAGAACAACTCGTAGCTAAAAAGAAACTTATTGAAATTTTCTCGAAGCCTAAGACTATCCTTCCTTTCATTATTGAATTCTCAGCTAAGGCCAAGGGTGCTGGACAAGGCCATGTAGAAGATCCTAGTAAATTCTCTTGGGGGAATAAGGCTAAAAGAAAGAATAAGGCTGCCAAGAAGGCCTAAGCCGAAGAGAAGGGGAAAGCCCCTCAAGATCAGACTATCTTTAAGAAAGTCATATTTCCAACTAATGAGTTTTATCTTGACTCATCCTACGGCCACTTGACTAGGCCTACTTATGTAGAGACAAAGTCTCGTTACCAAGGATGGAAGCGTCCCAGAAACTTTGGTAAGAGTGTCTTTAAGGAACCTTATGAAGAAGTCATTCTTCAGGGATATGGACCTTATGATCATGGTCATAACTTCAAGAAAGCACCAAAAGTAAAATCCATTGTGGAAAAGCCTGTGATGGAGAACAAATCATGTGATTGCCATCATCATGAAGCTTCTTCCTCCAAGAATGCAACCCCTGCTAGGCCACCATCCAAAGAGGTCAAGCAGGAGAACTTAAGGCAAAGATACAATAGGTGATGTGGTAGAATTAGTCATTTTGCCATCGATTGTTGGTTTAATCCAAGAAATTTTGCAACTCCTCAAGTTGGCAATATGAGAATGACCACTCAAAATGCTAACACTCGTAGGGGGAGTGTTCTAACATGAGACCAAGAACCCAAATATGTTTGGGTTCCTAAGTCAAACTGATTATGATTGCAGGTATGTCCAAAGGCCCCCAAAACGCCAATCTAGTATTTGGACAGTGGATGCTCTCGGCACATGACCGGGACTAGAAGCCTACTTCAAAATAATTCTCCAGTGTTGAATGGACCAAAGGTCATCTTTGGAGGTTCAGACCGAGGGATAACCAAAGTCTACGGTATGATCACTAATGGTAGTGTATCCTTTTCAAATGTAGCTTATGTCGAGGGATTGGAACACACTCTTATAAGCATAAGCCAATTATGTGACAAAGGATACATAGTTGAATTCCATGCTGACAAGTGCTTGATAAAGTCTGTTAACAATATGTAAACGATTCTATCTGGCACTCGAGGCAGGAATATATTTTGTTTAAATTTCATTTGTATAGACTCTTCTACAATAGTGTGATTTTTGGAAAAAGATAGTGCGTATCTTGGTGACCAATGTCACAAGAGATTAGCACATATTAATTTTAAAACTATTAATAAATTGTTCTCTCTGAACTTAGTACGTGATGCCCCGAATATCAAGTATGTCAAAGATAGACCTTGTCATGCATGCATAAAAGGCAAGCAAACAAGAGCTACCTTTAAAAGCATAATAGGCAAAGACTCCAATAGGTGTTTACACCTACTTCATTTGGACTTGTTCGGTCCACTACAAGTTAGAAGTTTGGGAGGTAAGGAATATACATTGGTTTTTGTTGATGACTACTCGCGCTTTGCGTTTGTGTTCTTTCTGAAACACAAGTCAGATACCTTCGATATCTTTACTAATTTTGTCAGGCAAGTCCAGAATGAATACAACTATTTCGTAGTCAAAAATCATAAGTGACAATGGAACAGAATTCAAGTCTGGGTCCATGACAGAATTCGGTGAAATCCTAGGTATCTTTCATGAGTTTTCCTCTCCTCACACTCCACAGCAAAATGGAGTAGCTGAGAGAAGGAACAGAACACTCATAGAGGCCTGCAGGACTATGTTGAATGATGCTTCACTACCGGAGTACTTCTGGGCTGAAGCCATCAATACTGCATGCCACGTGCAAAATCGAGCACTCATCAATAAGAATTATGATAAGACACCTTACGAACTTCTAAAGGGCAGGAAGCCAACTATTTCATATTTTATAATTTTTGGCTGTAAATGCTTCGTGCTTAATAATGGTAAGTATCATACTACCAAGTTTAGTGAGAAAAGTTTTGAAGGTATTTTTGTAGGTTATAGTAGCCATAGTAAGGCATACAGGATTTTCAATAGAAAATCTTTGGTTATAGAGGAATCCATACATGTTGTATTTGATGAGACGAGTTTGCTACAAAGCAAATCATCTAGTGTGCTCTTTGTAGATGAAGGTATAAAGCTGAAAGAAATCAGCTTGGATGAATCGACTGAAGGTGAAAGAGAAAAGTTCATTACGATCACTACTCCAACCCCCATTGGACATGTAGACGATCAAGATGAAGAAACCATCCAATTTGATGAAGTCACTCCAGTGGCTGAAGAAGTTCCAAATGCTAGAAATCTAGAGCTCAGACAACTGAAGGATCATCCATTGGACCAGATCATAGGAGATCACCGGGATTGTGTTAGAACTCGTCGAGGTACAACTAACGAGAATCTATATTTAAGTTTTATCTCACAGGTTGAACCAAAGAAGTTTCAGGAAGCAAACTTAGACGCATCATGGATCTTGGCCATGGAAGAAGAACTGAACCAGTTCAAGCGCTGCAAAGAATGGAAGCTAGTTCCAAGACCAAAAGGTAAGAATGTCATCGGAACGAAGTGGGTCTATAGGAATAAATTGGACGAGGATGGTGCAATGATAAAGAACAAAGCCAGACTCATCGCCAGAGGATATTGTCAAGAAGAAGGAATCAACTTCGACCAAACATACGCTCTAGTGGCAAGGTTAGAGGCCATAAGACTGTTCCTAGCTTATGCTGCACTGAAGGGATTCACTGTCTATCAAATGGACGTGAAGTCTTCCTTCCTTATTAGTGACATAAAGGAAGAAGTGTACGTGGAACAGCCCCCAGGTTTTATTGATCCTAACATTCCTGATTATGTTTATTTATTATCGAAGGCACTGTACGGTTTGAAACAAGCTCCTCGAGCTTGGTAAGAAATGCTGTCTAGCTTTCTCCTCGAGAACAAGTTCACAAGGGGAAAGATAGATAAGACATTATTTCGTAGGGAAATTAAAGGCAAGATTTTTCTAGTGCGAATTTATGTAGACAACATCATTTTTGGTTCTACAAATGACAACCTCTGCAAAAAGTTTTCTAAACTTATGCAAGAGAAGTTTGAAATGAGTAGTATGGGAGAGCTGAAGTATTTCTTAGGACTTCAGGTGAAACAATCCGAAGATAAAATTTTCATCTCACAAACTAAGTTCACCAAGGAGTTGATTAAGAAATTCGGAATGGAGAGTGCAACCTCTATGAGGACTCCAATGGACTCAGCTATGTCTCTGGACAAGGATAAGAAAGGTAAACCTTTTGATGAAACCAATTACAGAAGCATAGTTTGATCCATGATCTACCTTACTTCCAGTAGACCAGACATAATGTTCTCTACATGTTTCTGTGCTAGATTCCAAGTGAATTGTAAGGAATCTCACTATGCTGCTGCAAAGCGGATCTTGAGATACATTAAAGGTACAACGAATCTTGGCTTATGGTACCAAAGAAGTAATGACAGCGAACTAATCGGTTTTTTAGATCAGACTTTGCAGGTACCAAAGATGACAAAAAACACTTCCGGGACGTGTCAATTCCCTGGAAGAAGACTAATCTCATGGAGCAGCAAAAAGCAAAACTGTGTCGCAATCTCAACGGCCGAGTCAGAATATATTTCTGCCAGCAGTTGTTATGCACAATTGCTTTGGCTAAAGAACTTGCTAGAAGATTATAACATGAAGGTTAAAGACATTCCATTATTTTGCGACTCCTCCAGCGAAATAGCAATTGCCAACAACCCAGTCTCACACAGCCAGACAAAGCACATTGAGCTCAGATATCACTTCATCCGGGAGCATGTGGAGCAAGGGGATGTGGATCTGTAGTACGTGCCAATAGATCGGTAAGTTGCAGATATTTTTACGAAGACGCTAGACGAGATCAATTTCAATTTATTCAAAACTGAACTTGGTATGCTGAACAAAGAAGGATAGACCAAAAGAGTTCATTTCAAAGCTCAGGAATCGAGGATACTACAAAATGGTTAGAAATGTCTCAAGTGGACATCACTTTTCGAGACATAAAGTTACTTCTCGAAAAGTAAATATTTGGTTCTCGAATACTAAAGTTTACTTCTCGAGAACTTCACTTCTGTCTCTCGAGAAGTACTATAAGTTCTCGAGTACTAGGAATTAACTTCTCGAGAACTCTAACTCTATCTCTCGAGAACTAATCTCCCTCTCGAGAAATGACCCGTCACTTTTAAAATTCTATTCATTTCTTCATTTTCGCAAACTGCTTCATTTCTGCCTTAATCAAAGGCTTATTTTAGGTTAATTAGACACTTAACTATCATTACTAGGTTTATATATACATATAAAACTTTAGATTTCACAAATCAACCGACATTTCAAATCCATTTATCTCAAAAACTCTTCGCCTTCTACCGACTCAGAACTTCGACATCGCCGTCCTATCGCGCTCTGTTCGCCGCCGTCTTCAGTTTCTATGGCACAACAGTCCAGGATAGGAGAAAGAAGTGAACTAGTTGTGGCCGGGATTGCCGAACTTTCAGATGATTTTAAGGATCTTCTACTTCTTCTCGAAATCGCAGGTCTGAACTTCGTTATTCAAGAACCCTGTAAAATTCTTTTCCCAGAAGTTGAAGAGTTCTATCGAAATGTCAAGATTAGGAGAAATAGCACAGTTTTGAAATCAAAAGTAAAAGGGGTTAAGATCAAATTGAACCCCACCATTGAGTCCAAGCTTCTAAGGTTGCCGATTGTAGATAATGGAGATGAACTTACACAGGAAGATAATGACAGAACTTGTCATTTTTGTTGAGTACCAAAGACATCACCTCTCTTAGGAGGACAGCTTTGAATGATGTAAGTAAACTTCTGGTAGATATTGTTGGGAAGATCCTATAGTACATGACATGATCTATAGGTTTCATCACCAATGACCTATTTGATGTAATGACTGCTATCGTCTGTAGGAAGAAATTTCCTTATGGGATGATGATTTTTGATATGATAAGGGACAACATAAAGAATCCAAAGTTTGCCAGGATAATTTCCTTGATGCTCCATGAGATTGATCCAAAAGTCTTTGACATCTTCAAAGTTACACCTATTCATCACATGAAGAAGATCTCGTAAACTTCTATACAAAGGTGGGAGTTAAAGCTGAAGAACTCCAAGCAAATTGCAAAAGAGCTTGCACACCCTGCTTTTGAGGTCAGGACCCCATCTCCCTCCTCTCATAAAGTTGCTGAACCATCTGGTGCAGCAACTGAGGGGGAGCCTGCTTCCTCTGTTCTAGATGACAAAATTCCCTCTCCTCCTCCTTCAGTGAGATCTCCAGTAAGAAGTCCAGCTAGATCACCAGTTAGAAGTCTAATCAGAAGTCCAGTAAGAAGTCCAATCAGATCTCCAGTCAGGACCCCATTGGCAGACATATCTGATGAGACTTTCTCAGATGAGCAAGTTCAAAAAACCCGCAACTCTACTGCTGTAGATATAGAAAACATGATCAAAGAACTCACCTCTGATGAGCCTCTTCCTTCCCTCCACTCAGAAAATGCAGAAGAACATTCAAAGGATCCATCTCTAGCACCTTCACCATCTCAAGTACCTTCTCCCAAAGCAACTCCTTCTCCTTCTCCAAGCAAAGACTCACCTCAACCAGATACTATACTTCTCTTAGAAGAAGATGAGCCAGAACCAGAGGCAGTTAAAGCTCCTCTAAGGAGAGTTGATTTCTCTATTCCCACCCTCCTTGGTGAGGAAGGATATATAGTCATTCATACTGCCAAAGCTAAAAGCTTTGTAGTTATTGAAGAAATCCCTCCATGGGAAGTCCCTCCTCCACCTCAAACTGCTACTCCTGCTGTTCCTGCTACTGCTGGCCCTGTAAGTTCAGATATTCTAAGCAAAATTGAAGTTATGCTGAGTGGGCAAAGAAAATATTTTGATGAATCTCTGAGAATAGTCTAAGACAAAGTATTTGCTCTAAGAAAGAGATGAGAAGAGGCTTTGCAGAAATTCATCATAACACTGACACTCTCAAAGAGCTGTTTCAAATTGGTGGAAAAGTTATAGACCACACTATCACTAGTGTTGGTAAGGTCATGGATCAAGCAGTAACTCTTGCTGGCAACCAAATTTACTTGGAAAAGAAAGCCTAGGAAAACCTTATGAAAATCTATGAAGAAGTTGGTACCTTCAAGGAAGATGCTATAGACAAACTATCTGTAGAATTAAGAAAGGCGGAGAGTTTAGTGAAAGAACATATGGAAAAGTTTGTGGTCATGTTTATTGCTGCTGCAAACACTGTCTGGTCTGACAAGATAACTGAAATTAATAAGAATGTTTTAGAACAGATCCAATATGTGAAATTTAATAACTATGACACTGTAGTCTGGATGCACAACCAGATATTCCCTGAATTCCAGGTTGATCGTAATGTCATACCTCATCACCTGAACCCCCTTGCTGAAGGTCAGCCAAGTCAGATGCCTTCTCAGATGCAACCTCAGATGCCATGCTTCTCTCCAAGTCCAGAAGATAAAAATCCTCCTCCTGGTTCTTATGATCAAGTTTGGGATGATGTGATTCCTCAAGATCTACCTAAATTCCACATTCCTAAGAAAAGGAAGTATGGGGAAGGCCCCTCTGCTAGCAAAAGTGTCCCTAAGCCAGAATCAGAGAAAAGGAAAGTACAGGAATTTGCTGAAGTCTGGAGTCCAACCTCCAAGGCTTTGATTCTAGACACTCTTAAATTAGTAATGGTCTACAATGAAAGCAGGAATCACCACTACAGCTCTTCTGAGTGGGAACTCTATGAAAAGTCCATGACTAAAAGGAGAATCTTTGACAAAGACTATGGGAAGAACAATCCAAAGGCACCTCCTAAACCTCCAAGGTACTATCCAAAGCCTTTCAGCTACCATAGAAGACAACAAGAGAAGTATGACAATAAACATCAGAGCATGGACTGATTTTCTGTTGATAACTCTTATTGTGATTATGGATGAAATGAATGTTGATTTGGAATCTAAAACATTATATATATATAATTTCTAGTTTTACTGAATTTGTGTATTAATTTTTCATCTCTTGCATTTGAATTTGTTTTTTATATACAGTTCTTTCTTTGTTGATATAATTAACCTTACTGTAGAGGGTTCTGACTTCTATAAATAGGGGGAGATTGTTGGGTATTGCATCCACAATAACCTAGATTTGCATGAAGTCACCCTTGAACTAAGATGAATTAAGTTGTATTTGATCTCTCTATTTAGTTGTGTGTTTGCAGACTATTATTGTAAGTGTAGACCAATGTCAGTTTACAGTGGGTCATGAACACAGGACCATATATTGTAATCTCTCACTGTGTGATCCAAGGTGTTGACTCATGTTTAGCCTCTCTATTGGGATACACTTCACATTAAAGCACTTGGATCATGGAATTAAGATTGGATTCTTGAAGAAGAAAAATTTCCAAAGTTTTTGATGTAGCCCTTTTACTATTTTATGTCGATAAATTGTATAATGGTTTGTGTAGCGAGTTGCGAATCCTACTGCTAGGCCCAAAGTTATTGGGATTCCGAGCCTTGGTAGAGTCGGCTAGATCTTTGGAGGTAGAGTTGTGGAAAACTCACCAGATACAAGTAAGTAGGGTACTGAACCCTGCAGATCCTATAAGGGCTGCCTACCACAGCATGCTGAGAAAGAAGGCTAAAGTATCTACTCGCAAAGCTACTTATACTTGTCATACTTGTGGCAAGAAAGGGCACTTTGCCCGAGATTGTCGGGAGGGTGCTCAGACGATAAAGAAAGCTATGTTAGGAGCAGTTGAAGACTCTGGTGCTCAGAAGTCAGAGTTCAAGGTGCTAACTTCAAAGTCCGTTCTCCGAAGGTGGAATAAGAAGGCTAGGACTTCGGGTCCAACCACTTCTTCTGGTGCTTCGGGGGCGACTACAGGTCGTGCACTAGGCGCACGCTTTAATTGTGGAAAGTCGAGGCATTTTGCCCGTGACTGTTAGAACGGACGCCCAATGTCCGAGAAGAAGACGAGAGCAGCATATGTGGAGAAGCGTAAGGCGGTGGAGGCCACTACATCGTATTATACTCCGGCCCAACCGAGAGCGTACATCCTTGGCCAGTAAGAGGCCGGGTGGCCGACTGTTGGGATGACAGGTATGGTTTAATTGATAGTAATTTTGCTTTTGTACCTGTTACCTTATGAGAGTTAGGTTAGGACCGAGGTACTAGGCTTTGTTTTGGTTTTCGAAAATCCAGCAAGAGCATTGTTCGTTATGGGAATTTCGCACTCCTTTTGTCCGAAGGATTTATGTCGTGCATCGGAGTACCTACTCTAATGGCAAAAGGCAAATTGGAGGTGTTGGTGCCGAATGGGTGCTTAATGCACGCAAATAGAGTCTGCGGCATAAAGTTACAGATTGAGAGTCAGGAGTATGACTTGCAAGCATCGTTACCGTTGGCGGAGTTCGCCGTAATATTTGGTATGGACTGGCTCCCGGAGTAGCAAGCATACATCGATTGTGACCGCAAGGAGGTCAAGGGGGAGCTTATTATGAGACTACTTTTGTAGGCTTTATTAGGGGTCGAGCAATACGTTGATGTCTTCTCTTTAGGTGGTCAAGGCGGTTCGTGCTGGTGCAGAGCTGTTCTTCACACTAATTGAGGCTTCGAAGCCTCGGCCTACTTTGGACAGTATCTCGGTAGTATCTGAGTATCCTGATGTGTTCCCTGACAAACTTCCTAGAACCCCACCACAGCAAGAGATTGACTTCACAATTGAGCTCTTGCTAGGTGCCAAACCTGTATCACGCTCTCCATATCAAGTAATGCCTAAGGAAATGGCGGAAGTGAAGGTTCAACTGGAAGAGCTTTTGGATCAGGGTTTTGTGCGTCTATGTTTGTCGCCTTGGAGCGCACCGGTCCTCTTGGTTATGAAGAAGGACAGAAGTTCAAAACTCTGTATCGATTAAAAAGGGCTGAATAAGTTAACGGAAAAGAACAAGTACTCGATCCC
This sequence comes from Platanthera zijinensis, assembly GCA_039513925.1. Lineage (NCBI taxonomy): Eukaryota > Viridiplantae > Streptophyta > Magnoliopsida > Asparagales > Orchidaceae > Platanthera > Platanthera zijinensis. The sequence continues at coordinate 51,270,614 of CM077089.1, read as the reverse complement.
ATGGATTGATGATCTTTTTGATAAGTTAGTCGGGTCATCGGTATACTCAAAAATGGATCTGATGAACAGAATGTTCAGGGAGTACTTAGACCATTTTGTGATCTTCTTTATCGACGACAAATATGTGTACTCGCAGTGCAAAGAAGATCACTTCAAGCATCTGCATTTGGTGTTGGAGACGCTTAGGAGGAACGAACTATACGCAAAGTTCTCCAAATATGAGTTTTGGTTATCCTCAGTGGCGTTCCTTGGTCACATAGTCAGTGGATAAGGGATTGCGTTGGATCCGGCGAAGATACTTGTGATATGGGAGTGGTCTGTGTTGTCTTCGGTAGTGGAAGTCTGATGTTTTCTTGGGCTTACCAGCTATTACAGGAGCTTCGTAGAGAACTTCTCGCGGATAGCATTACCTCTCACGACGTTGACCAGGAAAGATCAAAAGTTTGTCTGGATGCGCGAGTGCGCACAAGCTTTTGAAGAGTTTAAGAGTTGGTTGACCACGGCGCCAGTGCTAAGTCCGCCGAGTGGGACCGAAGGCTTTGGGGTCTACAACGATGCTTCGGGCAGTGGATTGGGTTGTGTGCTGCTGCAGCATGGAGGTGTTATTGCTTATGGCTCACGTCATCTGAAAGTGCACGAGAGGAATTATCCAGTCCATGACTTGGAGTTTGCGGCCGTAATTTTTGCTCTAAAGCTGTGGAGAAATTATTTGTACGGCGTAAAGGTCGATAATTCTACCGACCAAAAGAGCCTGAAATACCTGTTGGATCAGAAGGATCTGAACATGAGTAAGCGGAGATGGATGGAGTTCCTGGGGGACTATACATTCAAAATTCATTATATGCCCAGGAAAGGCAATGCTATTGCAGATGCGTTGAGTCGCAGGGCCGCCACCCAAGCCAACTGGTTGTCAGTTCTTGATGAGCAGTTAATTCGGGAGTTGGAGGCGTTATATATCTCTTGTGTTGACAAGCAGACTAGTGCCGAAGCGTTATTGAACTAGACGGAAGTTCAGTATGATCTGGCTGATCAGATTCAGCAGGCTATGGATTTGGATAGTAGAATGAAGGAAATCATGGATGCAGCTTCGGATGGGTCAAATTCCCAATTTATAGTTTAAGATGGACTGCTAAGGAAGGACAGTCGTTTGTGCGTCCCAAATGTGAGTAATTTACGGGTGGAGTTGATGTATGAGGCTCAAAATACCAAGTACTCAATTCACCCAAGGAGCACGAAGATGTACCGAGATCTGAAGAAGTTGTTCTGGTGGCTAGGACTCAAGAAGGATATGGCACTATAAGTGGTGAAGTGTCAGACTTGCGTCTTAGTGAAGGCAGAGTGCCAAAAGCCATGGGGTTTCTTGAAGTCTTCGCCTATTCCGGAGTGGAAGTGCGACGACATTTCGATGGACTTTGTGCATGGTTTTCGAAGGTCGCAGAAGGGAAACAAAGCCATTTGGGTGATCGTAGATCGGTTGACAAAAGTGTCGCACTTCATTAAGCATAGGAAGGACGATTCTGTGGAGAAGCTGGCAAAGCTTTACGTGGATAACATTGTTAGACTGCACTGTGTACCCCGCAGCATCGTGAGTGATAGAGATGGGAATTTTATATCCCATGATTGGAGGTTGGTGCAGCAAATGGTGGGAACTAAGTTGAAGTTCAGCACAACCTTTCATCTACAGACGGATGGGCAGACCGAGAGGGTCGACAGGACAATGGAGGACATGCTTCGCATGTGCGTCCTGGGCTTCGAAAAGTAGTGGGAAGACCATCTGTATTTGGTGGAGTTTGTGTACAACAACTACCAAAAGTGCAAACAAATGGCGCCCTTCGAGGCCCTCTATGGTAGAAAATATCGCACGTCGTTGTCGTGGTTAGAAACGGGTGAGGCAAGGTGGTACATAAAGCAAGAGGTGGAAAGCGCCACCTCATTGGTACGAACCATTCGAGATCGTTTACTGATCGCTCAGGATAGACAAGCTAAATACTACAATGCCTTGCATCAGAACGTGGAATTCGCGGTTGATGATTGGGTGTATTTGTAAATAAAGCCGTTCATGGGTGTTTCACGAGTACGACGCTTGAAGAAGCTGAGCCCGAGATATCTTGGACAATTTGAGATTCTGGAGCGGATCGGTGAAGCGGCTTATCGTCTAAGGCTATCAGTGGAGTTGAGTGGTCTACACGACGTATTCCACATATCAGTGTTATGAAAGGCGGTGCAAGAGCCTTCGCATTTGATCGCAGTTGATCAAGTACCAGTGGACGTAGGGTTAACGACAAGGGTCAAACCCGTTCGTATTGAGGAATCTAAAGTCAAACGACTTCGTAACAAGGAGATCAGAATGGTCAAAGTCCATTGGGACAATTACGGTCGGGAGGATCTCTCATGGGAACGGGAGCAGACCATGCATGAGGATTACCCGGAGTTATTCCACTCTGAAAGTGAGGGTAAGATCTATCTTAACTCTAGAGGGGGGGGGGGGGTGAAAAGAGTATTTTAAAGTAAATTTACAATTTTAAAAATGCACAGCAGTAAAGGCTTAATTTATGTATAGGTGTAAGGTGCTTTGATGTAGAAAATAAAACTAAAGCAGTAAGAATAAAAACAACAGCACACAGCAAAGAATATTGACAAGAAACCAGAAGACACAAGGAATTATAGTGGTTCCCCAAAAACCTGGGTACATCCACTCTTCTACCACCCTTAGTAGGAATCCACTGCAGGATGAGTTGATCAGGTGTCCTGGGCACCAATTAGCTTTTAATAAGGTGCTCAAAAACCACACTAGATTTTTTGATCAGGTGTCTTGCCACCAGTGAGTTTTGACAAGGCTCTCAGAACCAGAATCAAGACTTTTGAAGGGAGTTTTGATAACCCTTTTACAGCAGGAAAAGAAAAAGAGAGAGGTGAAGATGTCTTCTCTGTCTCAGTCACTGTGAGAAGACTTTTGTGGATTGATTTTGTTGTCAAAGCTCCACCTGAGAAAGATGAGAGCTTTGCTAGGGTGATAGGTCTTCAGAAGCATCAGATCTCCAACAGAAGATGGTTTCAGCAGAGGCTGAAATATGAATTGTCTGGAGTCCTTGATGTTGAAGCTATGATCACTTTTTAGTATGCAAACTAATTCTCCAGGATTGATCACTTGATTTTTGAATTGATCTCTCTATCCTGTGAATCTGTACTGAGAATTTCTTATTGTAGATTGTCTATTCTTGTGTAGTCTCTTGTTGTTGTAACTCTCACACTGGAGAAGAAAAAAATGATTTATTCTCTGAAGATGCTCTATCCAAGATAGCCGTTAGCCGTCAATAAATGCCTTCCATAAATGTTTTGTCTTCTGGAGGAAAGTCCAATAAATATTCTCTGATATATCCCTTGAAACTTGCTCCAGAATAAATGAAAACGGCTAGCAGATCTCTTGAAATAAATGCTGAGAGAATTTGAAAATCATTCCAAAAGCTGACTGAATTTGAATCCTCAAAGTCATCGATCTCTCTGGAAAAACGTCGATCTGAGCTCTACGATCGTCGACCTGAACTCAGAGATTGAAATGATCTACAGACAAAAAACGTCGACCTGAGCTCGAAGATCGTCGACCGGAGCTGAGCGACCTGAAGAATAAGCTGAAGACAGATCGTCGATCTGAGCTCGAAGATCGTCGACCGGAGCTCAATGATTTAGCAGAGCTGAGCTCAGTGAGCGTCGAACGGAGTTCGACGTTTCGTCGACCTAAGCTCGACTATAATTGTCTTTGCCTCAGCTCTAAGTCTGAATCCTTGAATGGTCCTGGGGGCAGCTTCAAACCTAAGTTCTAAGCCCTAGACACATTCTAACTTGACCTTTTCAACTATACAACTAGGTCAAACTGATTCCCTAAAATTAGTAATAGGGTGTTCCAACAATCTCCCCTTATTTGGGTTAGGATTACTATTTATAGAACTCAGTAATAAATACAAAAACATCATACAAAACAACAACAAAAAAATCTAACACAAAAGAGCAGATCATGCAACATAGCAGCAAATAGATGGAATATCAGCAAATGTTCAAGATGAGTATACTGACTGCTTACAAATGTCATTTCCTTTCACTTCCCTTCTTAAATAAGATTTCCCTATTGGGATTTAAAGCTTCTTTCTTTGATCTTCTATCATCCTCTGCACCTAAGGAGGTTTGAGATTTTGGCCTGGGAACCACAGCCTCAGGATGCAGTTTCATGTAGTCCACTGGGTCAAAGAATTTTCTTTATGCATACCTTTCCAGTTCTGCCTTTCTTTGATCTGACAAAGTAGTAATGTTGGAAGTGTATTTCCCTTATTCTCTGGCCTTCTTCAGCTGATCAAAAGCAGCAAGTTCTTTCATCCTAGCAGTCCATGATAATGGATTGTTCTCTGGATCTTCAAAAGAAACTGCAGGCTCATATCTATTGACAATTTCTGAAGTAATAGGGGATCTTATATCAACCATTTCTCTGAGTTTATAGGGGAAAGGACCTTGAGTTGAGTCCATGTGACTTTGTCCTTCCCTTGCTTGAAATCTGTGTCCTCTTTTATTTCCTCTATAATGTCCCCTTCTAGACTGATAACCCCTTTGATACTGCCCCCTGGGATGATATCTTTGAGAGGATTGGGAGGAACTTTGCTTTGGAGCTGAGGTTAGAGAAGCTGAGCCTCCACCTGATCCTGAATCTGGAGGAGGAGGAGGAGGAGGCTGAAATTGGGATGAACCTTTCTCATACTTATCAAACTTTCTTTTCTTCTTCATGGCCTTTAGTTGATTTTTAGAATATTGCATCCATGGTTCAGTAATTTGGCAATCATGTAGAATATAGTAGGGTATATCATTAGCATCCTTGGCCTTAGTAAGAGGGACTTTCATCATGGCCTTGCTTCTGGCCTTCCTTTTCTTTACAATAGTGCTAGAAGACTCATCAGAGTCAGTGTGAAACTGATCACTTTCCGAGCTCTGAGGTCTATCATATAGATCATCAATGCTTTTGATGTACTTTTCTTGTTGTTTCAATTGTTCAGAAGTCAGAGCAGGAGCAGCAGCAGCAGCAGAGGTAGAACTTATGGAAGCAGCAATAGGAGTAGAAGTAATTTGAGCAGCAGGTTCAGGTTCTTCCAAATAAGCAGAGAGTTCATCAGCAACAACAGACAGCATTTCAATATCAGAAAATCTAATAGGTGTAACAGTAGTAGCAGCAGCAGCAGTAAAAATTGAAGCAACAACATCCTCAGCCTTGAAAGAGTTTATATAAGATGCAATTAGGCTAGGATCACATTCTAAAATAGGCACAATGGCCTTAGTAAGGTCTTCAACTTGTAGAACTGGCAGAGAATTGAAGTACACAGAATCAAAAACTGACAGCAGGCTCTGAAGATCTACTGCAAATACTGGAGCAGGTTCTGAAATTTCAGCAGCCTCAGGCAAAACCAGAGCTTCATTAGGCATCTCCCCCTGCCTGAATTCAGTGAAAACTGGATCAAGACACCCAGAAGAAGGGATTTCCTGAGAGGAGATGAAGGTAGATAGCCTGGTAGATAGCTCCTGAACATTTTTCAGAAGTGGAGCCAAGGAGGTCTCCAGCAATGAGGTTAGCCTGGGGGCTAGCAGCTCATACAGCCTGTCTGCCAAAGCTGAAAGATCTATATGCTCAAGAGGGGCTTGAGTAGAGGTAGGAGTTGATGTAGCTGGAATGATGTTGGCTGGGACTGATGAGATGGATGGTGTGGAGGCAGGAGGTATAGGGATGGATGGGTCAGTAGAAGGAACTGTTGAGATTGATGTGACTGAAGTAGAGATGGATGATATGGGAGAGGTAAAGGATGGGGTGAAGGATGATTGAGAAAGTATGTCCTGAAGAAGTTGTTGGTAGGAAGATGTAGATGGAATTTCAGGAGGAGTAGGAGGAGAATCATCAATGAAGGAGTCATCTAGAAGATTAAATGATGGAGTGGTGACAGGTGGATAGTAGTGCAAGAGATGGAATGATTCTGAGGTAGAGGCTGGAGGAGGTGAAATGGGTGATGATATTGTAATGGGGGGAAGATATGGCTATGGTTGAGATGAGTGGTGAGGTTGAGATGACTGGGGCAGAGACAGCTGGAGGAAAGGAGAAGCAGGGAAATCTTTTGCTGGGGCAGAGACCTGAGGAGGAGTGACTGAGGCAGTCCTTGTGCCTGAAGCAGGTGTTGCTGTAGCAGCCCTGTTGGGATTTATGATCTGCCTGTCCTACCTACTGAAGAGGGCACAGGTGAGCCATTTGGATGCATTGATGTGCATCCCACTTGAAACCAATAGATCAGGGCACCTGTGATGTAGGTAAACCACTATAATCCTCCCAAAACTGACACAGCTTTTGCTAACTTTCTTTTTGATCAAATTAAAGAAGATCGATCCCCAATCAAAATGTTTCTTATCAACTAAGGCTCCCATTAGGCATAACTGATACCTTGAGATTGTATCATGGGCGGAGTGCTTTGCCAGAAGCACTTTTCCAACAACATCAGCAAAGAATTGAAATTCAATAGATAAATTCTTTTTCAACAGTTTATTAGGGTTCACAGCAGAGTGACCCATTCGATCTAACAAAGAATCATATTCCTCTCCAGACAAATCGATGGAATCATTCCCAGTACTTAATGTGAATACAACTGTCAAAAGAGCGGGGGACATTGGTACTTGAGTTCCATTGATGGTCCCGACTATAGAATTTTCACTTTCGTTGGTGGCAGTATAAACCCATTCTTTTACTTCATCTGCTGCAATCTTTATTCTTGTTATCATCAACTGGACTAACTGCTGTTCGCGGAACAAGTTCAGAATATCCTTGAATCGCTGATCGCTCCCATCGAAGGAGTTCATATCAATGTCAAAGCCTGTATCAAATTTCATTTTGGAGAGGGTGGCGACCGACATTACCATCTGTACCTACAAAGATTCAACAAACACGACCAAGTGTAGAGAGCTTAGAGGGAAAAAGAAAAATTTGCAGAGAGTATGAAAGCGTGAACGACGAGCGACGGCCGAAAAATGATTTTATATTAGGGTTCGATGCGAAAAATGAAGGATCGTCGATCTCCGTTCGACGATCAGGACTCCTGATGGAAGCTGAAAGGTCTTCAATATCGTAGATCTCACTTCGACGATCTAGAGAGAACGTCGATCTCAGTTCGACGATCGAAGGCCTGAAAGAGATAGTATGCAACTATCTGACACACTCTCAACTCAGGTCGATGTTTTGGGAAAACGTCGATCTCCGTTCGACGTTTCTCGGGTAAACGTCGATCTCCGTTCGATGCTTTCTAGGGAAAACGTCGAGCGCAGTTTGGAGACAGAAACTATCCTACAGACACAAAAAAGAGATGAGTTTTTAGCCTAATATTGGTCTGTTTTTAGCTTTTCAAAATCTTGTAATTTATTTTAGGCTTCCTCCATCTAACATGCCTAACTGATTGAGGAAGAAGTTGTGTTTCTTTTCATCCAAAGGCTTGGTGAAAATATATCTCCTTTGCAAATCAGTTGGGATATATTGAAGTTCAATTTTATTTTTCTCAACATTATCCCTTAGAAAATGATGCCTAATTTCTATGTGTTTTGTCCTACTATGGAGGACTGGATTTTGTGCAATGGAAATAGCACTGGTGTTGTCACAAAATATTTTAGACTTCTCTAAGTTGTAACCATAGTCTAGGAGTTGGTTTTGTATCCACAATATTTGTGAACAACAACTGCCTACAGCCATATATTCAGCTTCAGCAGTTGAGGTTGACACAGATGTTTATTTCTTACAATACCATGAGACAAGTCTATCACCAAGAAACTGACAAGTTCCACTGGTGCTTTTTCTGTCTATTCTGCATCCAGCATAATCTGTATCTGAAAATCAAGTTAATTCAAATGATGAATCTTTTGGATACCAGAGTCCTAGATTTGGATAGCTTTTAACATACCTAAGAATCCTCCTTACTAAAGTTAAGTGTGACTCTCTAGGGCTAACTTGAAATCTAGCACATATACATGTAGCAAACATTAAGTCAGGCCTACTAGCTGTAAGGTACAATAGAGAGCCAATCATTGCTCTATATGTTGTCTGAACAACTGGTTTCCCATGTTCATCAGCATCCAATACAACATTGGTAGGCATGGGTGTTTTCATGCATGATGCATCAGACATACCAAATTTCTTAACCAGTTCTTTTGCATACTTGGTTTGAGAAATAAATATGCCTTCAGCATGTTGTTTGACTTGCAATCCTAAGAAGAAGGATAGCTCACCCATGCTACTCATTTCAAATTTAGAGTACATAAGCTTGGAAAACTTTTTGCACAAGTTTGAATCAGTAGAACCAAATATAATATCATCTACATAAATTTGTACTAGTAGGGTATTCGACTTATGGGTTCTAATAAAAAGAGTTTGGTCTACTCTCCCCCTAATAAAATCATTTTCCAGAAGAAAGCATGCTAGGGTCTCATACCATGCTCTAGGAGCTTGCTTTAGACCATATAATGCTTTATGCAGTTTAAAAACATAATTAGGATGAGTTAGAGAGACAAAACCTGGGGGTTGTCTGACATAGACTTCTTCTTTGATCTCCCCATTGAGAAAAGCACTCTTCACATCCATTTGGTAGACTGTGAATCCCTTGTGAGTAGCATAAGCTAGGAAGATTCTTATGGCCTCTAACCTTGCAACAGGTGCAAAGGTCTGGTCATAGTCTATCCCCTCTTCTTGAGAGTATCCTTGAGCAACTAGCCTTGCCTTGTTCCTTACAATAATTCCTTGATCATCCAATTTGTTTCTGAACACCCGTTTTGTTCCAACAATGGAATGATCATTTGGCTTAGGCACTAGTTCCCAGACTTTGTTTCTTTCAAATTGATGTAACTCCTCTTGCATTGCAATGATCCAATGTGGATCTTACTCTGCATCTTGAATGGATTGAGGTTCAATTTGAGACAGAAAGCAAGTGTGCATCATGTTTTGGTTGACCTGATTTCTGGTTTGCACACCAGCTGAGATGTTTCCAATCACTTAGGAGATTGGATGATCTCTTGATGTTACTAAATCAACAGGTGGTGTTGATTGTTCACCAACCTGTGTTGTTGTTTCCTCTTGTGGAACAGCAACTGGCTCTTAAAGAAGATTAGCAGCTTCCTCATCTTCACTACTTTCATCCTTTTGAGTAACTTGTAATCTATCCAAGTCTTCATCTAGAGAATGTACCTGCAATTATTCTATGGTAGAAGCATTCTTCTCCTTGAAAGACATATTAGTTTCATCAAAAGATATATGAACAGATTCTTCTATTTTTACTGTAGTTTTATTATAAACCCTATAAGCTTTACTGATCATGGATTATCCCAGAAACACTCCTTCATCAGCTTTTGCTTGAAATTTTGCTATATATCTCTTGTCATTGTTGTGAATATAACAAATGCAACCAAAGATTTTAAAATAGTCTACTTTAGGTTTCTTCCCTTTGAGCAATTCATAGGGAGTCTTGCCCTTCAGTTTATGTATTAGACTTCTATTCAACACATAATTGGAGGTGTTCACTGCCTCAGCCCAAAAGGACAGAGGAAGGTGAGCATCTGTCAATAATGTAGTTGCAGATTCAATTAGGGTTCTATTTTTCCTTTCTGCTACCCCATTTTGTTGAGGAGTTCTAGGAGCTGAGAATGTATGTCTGATCCCTTCACTCTGACAGAACTCTTGCATAAGAAGAGAATCAAACTCTGTCCCATGATCACTTCTGATCAGGGCAATGTGAGTGTTGAACTCAATCTGTATGCATTTGAGAAACTCTGTCAAACACTTGAAGTTATCAGACTTCTTTCTCAGAAAGAACACCCATGTGAATCTTGAGAAGTCATCTACAACCACTAAAGTATAGGATTTCCCTCCTAAGCTTTATACTATAATGGGTCCAAAAAGATCCATGTGTAATAGATACAAAATCCTAGGTGAGTCACTCTTGTTAAGTGATTTAAAACAATTTTTAGTTTGTTTGCCTAATTGACAGGGCTTGCAAAGTCCTTCCTTCTTGTAGGGGCCAGAAGGTAGTCCTCTAACAAGGTTGTCCTTGGATAGCCTAGCAATAGTTCTAAGGTTAATATGTCCTAGTCTCTTATGTCATAGAATATTAGGTCTAGATATGGAATTGAACAGGCAAATATCTACATTAGATGAATGAAAATCTACTAAGTAAATGTTACCTCTTCTGTTACCTGTCAACACAGTTGTGTTGTCCTCTGACTTGACCTTGCATATAGCTTTGTTGAAAGTCACTTGATATCCTTCATCACACAGTTGACTGATACTTATCAGGTTGTGCTTGAGTCCTTCAACATAAGCAACTTTCTTGAAGGTGATTGTTCTAATTTGGACTGCACCATATCCTTTTGTTGTTCCAAAGTTTGAATCACCAAAGGTTACTTTGGGTCCAAGCTTGGTTTTAAAGGATGTGAAGTTGTCCTTGTTCCCTGTCATGTGCTTTGAGCACCCACTATCCAGATACCATGGCTGGTTTGATGTTGGATAGGTCTTCATCTGCACATAAACAGCTTATATGTTTTTGACCCAGTTTACCTTGGGCCTAGGTTGATATCCCTTAAATTCAGAAATGAAAGACATCCCAGGTTGACTCTTATAACCTTCAGGATGGTATCTCCTAGGAGGTACAATCCATTCAGCATAGGGGTTGAAACCTTGGGATGTAGGACTTCTAGTATTGAATCCAGATGTACCTTTGAAGGATTGTTCAAAATCCTGATCTCTGTTCGACGATCGTCGAGCTGAGGTCGACGATCTTGGGTCAAATCGTCGATCTCTGTTCGAAGATCGACTATCCTGGAGTTCAGAGTTCAGGTGTCGTCGAGCTAAGGTCGACGATCGTTTCTTGGATCGTCGAGCGCCGTTCGACGATCGTCGAGCTCTGTTCGACGCATTCTGTTGAACTATATTTTTCTTTGGAAAATCTGTATTCTTCCTAGCTACCTCTACAACTTCCTTCCCTTTATCAGAGATAAATTTGATTGGAGTTGTCAGAACTATAGGCTGGCTGGATGAAGCTCCCAAGCCCAGTATACTATTAAGTCTAGAGTTCACTGTGCTTGTGATATCCATCAGTTTGATACTCCTCCCATTAAGGGATTCTTCAAACTGCTTGGCCTTGGATAGTTCACTCTTCAGTGAAGCTATCTCCTCCCTATAGCATTCTAACTCTTAAGAGAGTTTGAGGTTCTCTGATTTTAAAGTGCTATACTCAGACAGTTGTTTTCTGAGGGAAGTGATTTTCTTCTCAGACTCCAACAGATCTAGGCATAGTACTTTAAACTCATGTTTAAAATCCTCAGAACTGAAATCAAATGAATTGATTACCTGATCTTCTTCTAGTTGAGCTTCTGAATCTGATTCTGACTCTTCTGCTTCTGAATCTGTTTGAGAGGCATTGATAGCCATCATGCAAAATTCCTTTTCTTCAGCATCATCCTCATCATCACTGGAGCTGGATGAGGCTTCAGAGTCCTCTTCAGTTTCACTCCATGTCTCAGCAACAAATCCCTTCCTTGTATGTGTGTTCTTACTGTAGGAGGGTTTGTATGAGGTGTTCTTCTTGAAGTCTTTCTCCTTTCTTCTTTCCCTTCTATCTTTCTTGTCCTTGTTTTTATTTTCTGGACAGTCAGGCACAATATGGCCTGGTTTCCTGCAACCAAAGCATATAATTTCTTTATTGTTATTTGATTTATCATACCTTGGCTTATCATGTCCCTTGTATGATCTCTTTCTGAAGTCTTTTCTAGCCATTTTGTAGAATCATTTGGCCAGTAGACTTAGGAGCTCATCATTTCCCGTGGCATTATCTTCAGGCTCCTCTTCTGTAGCTTTGAAGGCTATGGTCTTCTCTTTTCTGATGACTGGAGAAGTAGCCTTTTGTTCTTCTTCTCTATTTTTAATGAGCAGCTCATAAGATTTGAGCTTGCCCAGGAGAGCTTCAGTGGTAATCTCATTTAGACTTCTGGCATCTTTGATTGGCCAGATTCTTGAATCCCAAGTGCTGGGGAAGCACATTAGGATTTTGTCATTCAGCTCAGTCAATGAGATTTCTTTATCCAGAGTCTTTAACTCATTGACAATCAGACTTAGTCTATTGTACATGTCAGCCACTGATTCAGTTTCTCCCTTTTTGAAATTCTCATATTGGCTTATAAGATGGGATCTCCTGTCTTTCCTTTCATCAGCAGATCCTGAGACAATTTCAGAGAGCTTGTCCCAAATTCCTTTGGCTGAGTTGTATTCAGCTACCTTCTGAAATATCTCATCAGACATTGTCTGAGCTAAGATGTTCATGTCCTTGGCATCTGCAGTCTTCCACTTCTTTATTTCAACATCTGTTCCTTAAGGAGGTGGAACAACATTTGTACTTGAGCTTGCTGGTGGACTTGGGGACACTGTCAAAATAGAATTAAATATGTCTTCATCAATAGAATTCATATATAGTCTAATCCTTGCTTTCCAAAGTGAAAACTTGGATAGGTTGCACACTGGAGGCCTGGTGCTTGCATAATCTTTGTTCTGTGCCATGTCTTTATATAAAATTAAATATAATGAAAATAACCCTCTTAAAAGATTGATCTTATCAAGGATCTTTTGGTTCAGGTGTTAGCCTTTATGAACAACCAACCTTCCTCTAATACCAATTGAAAGTGAGGGTAAGATCTATCTTAACTCTAGAGGGGGGGTGAATAGAGTATTTTAAAGTAAATTTATAGTTTTAAAAATGCACAGCAGTAAAGGCTTAATTTATGTATAGGTGTAAGGTGCTTTGATGTAGAAAATAAAACTAAAGTAGTAAGAATAAAAACCACAGCACACAGCAAAGAATATTCACAAGAAACCAGAAGACACAAGGAATTATAGTGGTTCCCCAAAAACCTGGGTACATCCACTCTTCTACCACCCTTAGTAGGAATCCACTACAGGATGAGTTGATCAGGTGTCCTGGGCACCAATGAGCTTTTGATAAGGTGCTCAAAAACCACACTAGATTTTTTGATCAGGTGTCTTGCCACCACTGAGTTTTGACAAGGCTCTCAGAACCAGAATCAAGACTTTTGAAGGGAGTTTTGATAACCCTTTTACAGCAGGAAAAGAAAAGGAAAGAGGTGAAAATGTCTTCTCTATCTCAGTCACTGAGAGAAGACTTTTGTGGATTGATTTTGTTGTCAAAGCTCCCCCTGAGAAAGATGAGAGCTTTGCTAGGGTGATAGGTCTTCAGAAGCTTCAGATCTCAAGCAGAAGATGGTTTCAACAGAGGCTGAAATATGAATTGTCTGGAGTCTTTGATGTTGAAGCTATGATCACTTTTTAGTATGCCAACTAATTCTCCAGGATTGATCACTTGATTTTTGAATTGATCTCTCTATCCTGTGAATCTGTAGTGAGAATTTCTTGTTGTAGATTGTTTTTTCTTGTGTAGTCTGTTGTTGTAACTCTCAGACTGGAGAAGAAAAAATGATTTATTCTCTGAAGGTCCTCTATCCAAGATAGCCGTTAGCCATCAATAAATGCCTTCCATAAATGTTTTGTCTTCTAGAGGAAAGTCCAATAAACATTCTCTAATAAATCCCTTGAAACTTGCTCTAGAATAAATGAAAACGGCTTGTAGATCTCTTGAAATAAATGCTGAGAGAATTTGAAAATCATTCCAAAAGCTGACTGAATTTGAATCCTCAAAGTCGTCGATCTCTCGGGAAAAACGTCGATCTGAGCTCTACGATCGTCAACCAGAGCTCAGAGATTGAAATGATCATAAGACAAAAAACGTCGACCTGAGCTCGAAGATCATCGACCGGAGCTCAGCGACCAAAAGAATAAGCTGAAGACAGATCGTCGATCTGAGCTCGAAGATCGTCGACCGGAGCTCGACGATTTAGCAGAGCAGAGCTCAGAGAGCGTCGAACGGAGTTCGACGTTTCGTCGACCTAAGCTCTACGATAATTGTCTTTGCCTCATCTCTAAGTCTGAATCCTTTAATGGTCCTGGGGGCAGCTTCAAACCTAAGTTCTAAGCCCTAGACACATTCTAACTTGACCTTTTCACCTATACAACTAGGTCAAACTGATTTCCTAAAAACATAGTGATCCTTGCCCAAATTAGTAATAGGGTGTTCCAACACACTCAGGTACGACTTTTGGTTTTCTGTATCTTTTCCTTTGGTAATTTCGTGGACGAAATTCTTTTAAGAGGGAGAGAGTTGTAATGCCCCGAAACTCAAAAGAGCAACGGGCAGCGTTTTTAGGCGTGTTTGGGCCTTGGTAAAGGACACACGGCCTAGGACACGCCGAACATGGGCGTGTCCCAGAGCCGTGTCAGGCGCGTGTGTTGGGTATTGTATCCACAATGTACCTGATTTGAAGAAGCCCGTGAACAAGCTAAGTTTAATTAACTATGCATTTGAGTACCTTCTGTTATGTCGTGCTTTCAGCTATTCCATGCTAAGTACACACCAATATCATGGTACAGTGGGTCAATATACACGGGTCTGCGCAATGTAATCCCTCGTTGAGTAGATCAGTGTGATGGCTCACGTGTGCTCTCTCTATTGGAGTGTAATTATTCTCAAGTACAGGGCTGAGATAGATCAAGAGCAGAAGAGGAGCAAAGATGGGTCAAAGACCAAGTTCATGGGAAGGAAGAGCAAAATCTTCTAAGTCAAATTCGACGGGAATCACTATGTGATTCTCGCCGATTCGACGGGAATCACTAGTGATTCTCGCCAAATCGTCGAGAATCAGTCAGTGACTCCCGCCAATTTCATCTAGCTGACTGTCCTCCTTCAAGAATTCTGCCAAGGAAGAATCAACGACTGATTCTCGCCAATTCGTCGAGAATGGCGTTTCATTCTCGCCGATTCGTCGAGAATGACTTTGCTTTCCCGTCGATTCCCTCCGGATGATAATAGTTTCAACTGGAATCTTGCCAAGGCAAATTCGAAGAGAATCACAAGTGATTCCCGCCGACTTCGTCGAGAATCACCAATGATTCTCGCCGAATTTGCCTTAGGCAAATTTTCTCTGTTCGCTGGATTGAATCAAGAAGCTGTGCGCTGTTTTGACCGGAACTAGGGCTTCTATTTGTGGGCCCCACAATGGTCATTTAGGGTTATTCTACAGTATTTATACTTGCTTATTTAGAACATCAACAGTAATCTTTTACGAGAAATCAAAGCCACCGAGCGTGACCTATCCGATCGCGGAAATCCTCCCGTCGCCATCGCCACTCGCAAGATAGTTGCCGTTGCAGATCTTAGAGGTCCTCTTTGATCTTCCGACGACAGGACCGAGGCAAGCCTAGCGTCTCACGCATCTCTTTCGAGATCTATTGTCTCTCGATTTGTTGAATGAGGATCGCTCTTAATTCCGAATCAATTGAGACGACTGATCTGATTGAGATCGTTGGTAGACCTTGCTTGCTTTGTCAAGAAGTTTGGATCTACAAAGCATCGCCGCCGCATTCACTTGCCATCGACGATCTTGTCATGATCCTCTCCAAGAGAGTGCTCCGGTCGTGGACTCTTCGTCTTCATCAAGAATGCTTCAACGAATGAAGAGGGATATCGGGTTCTCCACGCATGTAGTTTGTATTTCTTGTACATTCTATTTTTGTTTTGTTGTAAAGGAATAGTGATTCCTAGTTGTAAGGGTTGGGTGCAACCCATGGTGGAGGAGTAGTGACTCCTTCGGTTGGAAGGGTGCCTTCCGTAGTGTGAGGATTGGATTTCAATCCGTTTGGTGAAGTGACCGAGTCGTCCCTTGGTGGGAGATAGGTCGAAGGGGGAGAGTGGACGTACCCAAATCGGGGAACCACTATAATTACTTGTGTGCTTTTCTGTGTTGTGTTTGTTATTTGTGCAGGTTATTTAAATTCTGCAAAAGATTGCACGAGACCGATTCCCCCACCCCCCCCCCCATAGGTGGACTTAGTTGACACTAGATACTTTCAAGTGGTATCAGAGGGAGGTTACTCGTCAATAAGGTTAACACCTTGAGTAAGATCTCGTGTCTACTGTCAAGAAGAAAACAAGACTCAAGCATGGAGCTATACACTGATGTCTCTCCTCTGAGACTCCCTGCCTGCACAAAAGAGTATTATCCCATCTGGAAAATGAGAGTTCAGTATCATTTGGAGGCCATTTACCCGCGTGCATTATTCATTATAGAAGAGGGTCCCTTCATTCCCATGAAGGCTTCTGGATATGGAAAAGATCTCCAAATCCCCAAGAGTCCCGAAGAGATGTCTGAGACTGAGCTCTCTCTTTTCAACCTGGACAAGCTTGTTCGTCAGAACATCACTGAAGTTTTGTCTGGATCATCTCGTTCAAGATTGGACAAGTGTAAGACTGCAAAGTCTATGTGGCAAACTATCTCTGGCCTCATGGAGGGAACGGAGATGGCTGGGACTGGATGCCAGCAAGAGGATGAAGCCTATGTGGGGTCCTCATCTCTGAAGATGAAAGTCAAGACCAATCTCTCAATATCAGGGCTCCCATGTCTCTATCTGAGACTGAAGAAGAGATTGAGGAATGCAGTTCTGATGAAGCTGACACATCAGTCTCTGCAGATCTTAATGCTAAACCTGATCAACATATTCAGGATGAGGTATCTTCCTCATCTAGCTCCTTTCCTCTTGAATCTCCTGAAGAAAGGAGAAGTTCAGAGGTTTGTCCGTCAATTGATGTAAGGGAAATTGACAGTTTTAATCAAGAGATTGAAACTCTTGATTCCCTTCGTTGTTCCCTTCAGAAGAGCAACTTGCTTGTGGAGAAACAAGCTATGGAAATTGCTCAGTTGAGGACCATGATGGATCTCCAATTGGAATCCATCAATGTGAAGGACTCAAAGATCTCGGATCTAGAGTTTTCTCTAGATACCAAGAAGAGAATAGTATCTAACTTTTTCAAGGTAGATGCTATTAAGAGAAAGGGAGAAAATGGGTGGATCTCACGAATTATAAAATCATGGAGAAATGGGGAAACTGTTTTCAGACCCCCCCATACCGAGTAGGAAGGGCTCACATCATGCCTTCAGGTATGACCATAAGAACAACTATGGTCACTGCAAGAATGATCAACCCTCATATGGAAATACCCATAGTGCAAGTGCTGTTATGGATACCCATGAGAAAATACATTTGGCTCATAATGAACCTTTTGTATTCACTGCCTCAGCCTCAACACTTCATGAGATTTTAGGAACCAGCTCTCACAGTACCTCTCACCACCCTAGGAAGCAGGGAAAGGGGGTTGGCGAACATGTAGCAGGTATCTATGGAGCCCCCGGATGTGTGCTGACTGAAAACAAGGCACCACCTCCCAGGTCTCATGACACTCACCACATGTTCTCCAGTCACCCTCCCTCGTGTCCCGGTAGAAAGGGTAAATCTGAGAGAAAAACCTGCTCTGCCCCTGTATGACCTATGATCATGACAAACTCAGTTAGTATATCTGGTCTGAAAAGGAGATACAATATTCATGAGTGCTGGTGATATGGTAATGTGGGTCACTTTGTCATAGATTGTTGGCACAATCCTTCTGTGCCAAGGGCAAGGGTATGTCCACATCCTTTGGCTAGAGATAGCCTTCCTGACAGAAATCCTGTGGGAAGGCATGTTTTTTTTTATGCTGACAAGAACCTAGGACCCAATACCTATTGGGTTTTGAAGGTAAGGTAATTCTTTTTTTGCAGGATGGCATAGGTACCCATGAACATGATGGGACCTAGACAAGAGATGTTCCAGGCTTGCCATGGAACAAGATTATGGGAAAAGAGATAACGCTAACTACGATTCAAGGCTTGAACAGCTAAGTCTCGATGAGACTGCAAAAGGTGTAACTTCCAAGTATGTCAAGGTTTCCACCTCAACGGCAACTGGAGAAGTTGATGATCAGGATGGAGAAAATCTCCCAGAAAAAGGAGAAGCTCGAGAAGCTATCAGAGTTCCAGATGCCAGACTCCTAGAGCTCAGACACGTGAGGGATCATCCCAGAGATCAGATCATTGGAGATCCTCGTGATGGTGTCAGAACTCGGAGAGGTACAATTAACGAGATTTTGCACCTTAGTTTTCTATCACAGGTTGAGCCAAAGAAGTTCGACAAAGCGAACAAAGATGCGTCATGGATATTGGCCATGCAAGATGAACTGCATCAATTCGAACGATGCAACGACTGGATGCTTGTTCCCAGACAAAAAAACTAAAATTTGATCGGCACCATGTGGATCTTCAGAAACAAACTGGATGAACACGGTGTCATCATTAAGAACAAGGCAAGGCTGGTGGCTCAAGGTTACAGACTGGAGGAGGGGATTGACTTCGACACAACCTTTGCACCAGTTGCAAGGCTCGAGGCGATCAGATTGTTCTTGGCGTATGCTTCTCACAAAGGATTCACTGTTTATCAGATGGACATGAAATTCTCGTTACTAAATGTAAATTTTTAAGAGGAAGTATATGTCGCGCAACCCCCAGGTTTTGTTAATCCTACATTCCCTAATCATGATTATTTTCTTAATAAAGCATTATATGGCTTAAAACAAGCTCCTCGAGCTTGGTATGAGACTTTCTCTAGTTTTCTTCTTGAGAGAAAGTTCTCAAGAGGAAAAATAGATAAGACATTGTTTCTTAGGGAAGTCAATGGCAAGATCAAGCTGGTGCAAATCTATGTCGATGACATAATATTCGGCTCTATGGACAACAATCATTGCAAGAAGTTATACTTATGCAAGGAAAGTTTGAAATGAGCAGCCTGGGAGAGCTAAAGTATTTCTTGGGACTTCAAGTGAAAGAATCTGAAGATGGAATTTTCATTTCTCAGACGAAGTTCACAAATGAACTCCTCAAGAAATTCGGAATGGAGAATACAACCTCTATGAGGACTCCAATGGGATCCACTGTGTCTCTGGACAAGGATGAGAAAGGAAAACCTTTTGATGAAACCAAATACAGAAGCATAATTGGATCCCTGCTCTACCTTACTGTTAGTAGACACGATATTATGTTTTCCATATGCGTTTGTGCCAGATATCAGGTGAACACTAAGGAATCTCATTATGTCGCTGTAAAGCGAATTCTTAGATACCTTAAAGGTACACCAAATCTTGGCTTGTGGTACCCAAGGAACAATTATGTCGAGCTGATAGGCTTTTCAGATGCTGACTTTGCAGGAAGCAGGGATGATAGGAAAAGCACTTCCAAGACGTGCCAATTCCTCGGAAGAAGGTTTATTTCATGGAACAGTAAAAAGCAGAATTGTGTCGCAACCTCTACGGCTTAATCTGAGTACATCTCAGCAGGCAGCTGTTGCGCACAACTTCTATTGATCAGAAATCAGCTCAAAGATTATGACTTGCAGTTCAGCGAAGTTCCGATGTATTGCGACTCCTCGAGCGCAATAGTAATTGCGAACAATCCTGTGTCGCACAGCAGAACAAAGCATATTGAAGTGCGCTATTGATGGTTAAAACGCCGGCACGTCTTGGAAGTTGTGCGCACGGATGCAAGAGCTGAGGGGGAGCATGTTACATGTGAAAAAAAAAGATATATCTCTATGTTATGTCCCCACGGATAAGCAGGTTACAGATATCTTCACAAAGCCCCTGGACAAGGCCAAGTTCAGTCTCTTCAAAACTGAACTCGGCATGCTGAACTATGAAGAGTGAAGACTATAAGGCTCAAGGCTCTTGGATCAAGGGGGAGCATCAACAAGGAACTCAAGCTCGAGCACGGATGCAAGAGCTGAGGGGGAGCATGTAGTTCCAAGTGAGGTCCAAAATTTGCAGAATCCTAAAAGGGGAACATTACCCTCTCGGCTAAGGCTAAGGTTACTGTCAACGTTAAGTATGCTCTCAGGAGAAAATTGTAATGAATTTCACTCTCAACTGAATTCTTAGTTTATGTTTTTCATTCCAATATGTTCTATTCACCTTAGCTTTTAGGGTTTAGGCTTCTTCAAATAGGGGGAGATTGTTGGGTAATGTATCCACAATGTACCTGATTTGAAGAAGCCCCTGAACAAGGTAAGTTGAATTAACTATGTATTTGATGACCTTCTGTTAAGTCATGCTTGCAGCTATTCCATGCTAAGTACACACCAATGTTAGGGTGCAGTGGGTCAATATATACGGGTCTGCGCAACGTAATCCCTCATTGAGTTGATCAGTGTGTTGGCTCACGTGTGCTCTCTCTATTGGAGTGTACTTATTCTCAAGTACAGGGATGAGATAGATCAAGAGCAGAAGAGGAGCAAAGATGGGTCAAAGACAAAGTTCATGGGAAGGAAGAGGAAAATCATCTAAGTCAAATTCGACGGGAATCTCTAAGTGATTCTCGCCGATTCGACGGGAATCACTAGTGATTCTCGCCGAATCGTCGAGAATCAGTCAGTGACTCCCGCCGATTTCATCTGGATGACTGTCCTCCTTCAAGAATTCTGCTAAGGCAGAATCGACGACAGATTCTCGCTGATTCGTCGAGAATGACGTTGCATTCTCGCCGATTCGTCGAGAATGACTTCTCTTTCCCGCCGATTCCCTCCGGATGACAAGAGTTTCAACTGGAATCCTGCCAAGGCAAATTCGACGGGAATCACAAGTGATTCCCGCTGACTTTGTCGAGAATCACCAATGATTCTCGCCGAATTTGCCTTAGGCAAATTTGCTCTGTTTGCTGGACCGAATCAAGAAGCTGTGCGCTGTTTTGACCGGAACTAGGGCTTCTATTTGTGGGCCCCACAACGGTCATTAAGGGTTGTTCTACAGTATTTATACTCGCTTATTTCGAACATCAATAGTAATCTTTTACGAGAAATCAAAGCTGCCGAGCGTGACCTAGAAGATCGCGGAAATCCTCCCGTCGCCGTCGCCGCTCGCAAGATAATCATCGCTGCAGATCTTAGAGGTCCTCTTTGATCTTCCGACGATAGGACCGAGGCAAGCCTAGCGTCTCATGTATCTCCTTCGAGATCTATTGTCTCTCGATTTGTTGAACGAGGATCTCTCTACATTCCGAATTGATTGAGATGACTGATCCGATTGAGATCGTTGGTAGACCTTGCTTGCTTGTCAAGAAGTTTGGATCTACAAAGCATCATCGCTGCATTCACTTTCCGCCGCCGGTCTTGTCAAGATCCTCTCTAAGAGAGTGCTCTGGTCGTGGACACTTCGTCTTCATCAAGAACGCTTCAACGAACGAAGAGGGACATCGGGTTCTCCACACGTGTAGTTTATATTTCTTGTACATTCTATTTTTTGTTGTTATAAAGGAATAGTGATTCCTAGTTGTAAGGGTTGGGTGCAACCCGTGGTGGAGGAGTAATGACTCCTTCGGTTGGAAGGGTGCCTTCCGTAGTGTGAGGATTGGATTTCAATCCATTTGGTGAAGTGACCGAGTTATCCCTTGGTGGGAGATAGGTCGAAGGGGGAGAGTGGACGTACCCAAATCGGGGTACCACTATAATTTCTTGTGTGCTTTTCTGTGCTGTGTTTGTTATTTGTGCAGGTTATTTAAATTCCGCAAAAGACTGCATGAGACCTATTCCACCCCCCCCCCCATAGGTTGACTTAGTTGACACTAGATACTTTCAAGTGGTATCAGAGGGAGGTTACTCGTCAATAAGGTTAACACCTTGAGTAAGATCTCATGTCTAGTGTCAAGAAGAAAAAAAGACTCAAGCATGGAGCTATACACTAATGTCTCTCCTCTGAGACTTCCTGCCTGCACAAAAGAGTATTATCCCATCTTTAAAATGAGAGTTCAGTATCATCTGGAGGCCATTGACCCTCTTGCATCTTTCATTATGGAAGAGGGTCCCTTCATTCCCATGAAGGCTTCCAGATCTAGAAAAGATCTCCAAATCCCCAAGAGTCCCGAAGAGATGTTTGAGACTGAGCTATCTCTATTCAACCTGGACAAGCTGGTTTGTCAGATCATCACTGACATTTGGTCTGGATCATCTCGTTCAAGATTGGACAAGTGTAAGACTGCAAAGTCTATGTCGCAAACTATCTCTGACCTCATGGAGGGAATGGAGACGGCTAGGACTGGATGCCAGCAATAGGATGAAGCCTATGTGGGGGTCCTCATCTTTGAAGATGAAAGTCAAGACCAATCTCTCAATATCAGGGCTCCCGTGTCTCTATCTAAGACTGAAGAAGAGATTAAGGAATGCAGTTCTGATGAAGCTGACACATAAGTCTCTGTAGATCTTAACGCTAACCCTGATCAGCACATTCAGGATCAGGTATCTTCCTCATCTTGCTCCTTTCCTCTTGAATCTCCTGAAGACAGGAGAAGTTCATGGGTTTGTCCGTCAATTGATGCAAGGGAAATTGACAGTTTTAATCAAGAGATTGAAACTGTTGATTCCCTTCGTTGTGCCCTTCAGAAGAGCAACTTGCTTGTGGAGAAACAAGCTATGGAAATTGCTCAGTTGAGGACCATGATGGATCTCCAATTGGAATCCATCAAGGTGAAGGACTCAAAGATCTCGTATCTAGAGTTTTCTCTAGAGACCGAGAAGAGAATAGTATCTAACTTTTCCAAGGTAGATGCTATTAAGAGAAAGGGAGAAAACGGGTGGATCTCATGAATTATAAAATTGTGGAGAAATGGGGAAACTGTTTTCAGACCCCCATACCGAGTAGTAAGGGCACACATCATGCCTTTATGTATGACCATAAGAACAACTATGGTCACTGCAAGAATGATCAACCCTCATGTGGAAATACCCATAGTGCAAGTGCTGTTATGGCTACCCATGAAAAAATATATTTGGCTCAAAATGAACCTTTTGTATTCACTGCCTCAGCCTCAACACTTCATGAGATTGCAGGAACCAGCTCTCACAGTACCTCTCACCACCCTAGGAAGCAGGGAAAGGGGGTTGGCAAACATGTAGCAGGTATCTATGGGGCCCCCGGATGTGTGCTGACTGAAAAGAAGGCACCCCCTCCCAGGCCTCATGACACTCACCACATGTTCTCCAGTCACCCTCCCTCGTGTCCCGGTAGAAAGGGTAAATCTGAGAGTAGAACCTGCTCTGCCCCTGTCAGAACTATGATTGTGACACACTCAGTCAGTAGATCTGGTCTGAAAAGGAGATACAATATTCATGAGTGCTGGTGCGTTGGTAAAGTGGGTCACTTTGCCATAGATTGTTTGCACAATCCATCTGTGCTAAGGGCAAGGGTATGTCCACATCCTTTTGCTAGAGATAGCCTTCCTGACAAAAATCCTGTGGGAAGGCATGTTGTTTTTTATGCTGACAAGAACCAAGGACCCAATACCTATCGGGTTCCTAAGGTAAGGTAATTCTTTTTTTGCAGGATAGTCCAGGTACCCATGAATATGATGGGACCTAGACAAGAGATGTTCCAGGCTTTCCATGGAATAAGATTATGGGAAAAGAGATAACGCTAACTACGATGCAAGGCTTGAACAGCTAAGTCTCGATGAGACTGTAAAAGGTGAAAATCCCAAGTACGTCAAGGTTTCCACCTCAACGCCAACTGGAGAAGTTGACAATAAGGATGGAGAAAATCTCCCAAAAAAGGAGAAGCCCGAGAAGCTGTCAGAGCTCCAGATGCCATACTCCTAGAGCTCCGACACGTGAGGGATCATCCCAGAGATCAGATCATAGGAGATCCTCGTGACGGTGTCAGAACTCGGAGAGGTTCAATTAACGAGATTTTGCACCTTAGTTTTTTGTCACAGGTTAAGCCAAAGAAGTTTGATGAAGCGAACAAAGATGCATCATGGATATTGGCTATGCAAGATGAACTACATCAATTCGAATGATGCAACGTCTGGACGCTTGTTCCGAGAGGAAAGAACCAGAATGTGATCGGCACCAAGTGGATCTTCAGAAACAAACTGGATGAACACGGTGTCATCATAAAGAACAAGGCCAGGTTGGTGGCTCAAGGTTACAAACAGGAGGAGGGGATTGACTTCGACCAAACCTTTGCACCAGTTGCAAGGCTCGAGGCGATCAGATTGTTCCTGGCATATGCTTCTCACAAAGGATTCACTGTCTATCAGATGGACGTGAAATCTGCGTTCCTAAATGGAAATTTGAAAGAGGAAGTATATGTCGCGCAACCCCCAGGTTTTCTTAATCCTACATTCCCTAATCATGTTTATTTTCTTAATAAAGCATTATATGGCTTAAAACAAGCTCCTCGAGCTTGGTATGAGAATCTGTCTAGTTTTCTTCTTGAGAACAAGTTCTCGAGAGGAAAAATAGATAAGACATTGTTTCTTAGGGAAGTCAAAGACAATATCTGGCTGGTGAAAATCTATGTCGATGACATAATATTCGGCTCTACGGACAACAATCTTTGCAAGAAGTTTTCTAAACTTATGCAAGAAAAGTTTGAAATGAGCAGCATGGGAGAGCTAAAGTATTTCTTGGGACTTCAAGTGAAACAATCTGATGATGGAATTTTCATTTCTCAGACGAAGTTCACAAATGAACTCCTCAAGAAATTCGGAATGGAGAATGAAAACTCTATGATGATTCCAATGGGATCCACTGTGTCTCTAGGCAAGGATGAGAAAGGGAAACCTTTTTATAAAACCAAATACAGAAGCATAATTGGATCCCTGCTCTACCTTACTGCTAGTAGACCGGATATTATGTTTTCCACATGCGTTTGTGCCAGATATCAGGTGAACACTAAGGAATCTCATTATGTCACTGCAAAGCAAATTCTTAGATACCTTAAAGGTACACCAAATCTTTGCTTGTGGTACCCAAGGAACAATGATGTCGAGCTTATAGGCTTTTCAGATGCTGACATTACAGGAAGCAGGGATGATAGGAAAAGCACTTCCGGGACGTGCCAATTCCTCAGAAGAAGGCTTATTTCATGGAACAGTAAAAAGCAGAATTATGTCGCAACCTCTACGGCTGAATCTGAGTACATCTCAGCAGGCAGCTATTGCGCACAACTTCTATGGATAAGAAATCAGCTCAAAGATTATGACTTGCAGTTCAGCGAAGTTCCGATGTATTGCGACTCCTCGAGCGCAATAGTAATTGCGAACAATCCTGTGTCGCACAGCAGAACAAAGCATATTGAAGTGCGCTATTGATGGTTAAAACGCCGGCTCTTATTTATGTGTGAAAGTGGAGGTTTTTATTTAGAAAAAGAAGAGCGTTTTATTTTATTATAAACCGAGTTTTAACGAGAGGGAGGCAAGTGCACCTATTGCGTGTAGTACAGGATATTCCGGTGTGGAATATCGGGGTCGTATTGTTCTCGGAGCCGGCTTAGCTATATCTACTCTTTCCGTGAAAGCTTATTATTCTACCGATAATATTTTAGGTTTTATATAAAAAAGGAAAATGGCATAGAAAATTATATAGAGTGCATAATAATAATAAAGCAGGAAAAAAAGCAGGAAAAATGCAGTAAATAAGTGCGGAAGTCCGATGACCAACTTAGCGCGACGCTATCAAAAAGAGAATTGAACTAAAGTAAACTTTTAATAAAAAGAGATCCTAAATTTCAATTTAATTAAGGCGGAGACTCGGCCGTGGAGGTTCCTTAGATTTGAGCTCACCTTGGTCTAGGGATATCGCTCACCTGAACGCTAAGACTATTCGACCGATCGTTAGACCGACGAAGGATTCCTCTTAATGCCCGCATTACGCTGAGAACCCCGCTATTGGGTGGGGAACCCAATCCGGTAGAGTCACGTGCCTCCTCTCTCGAGGGTTAGCGCGGAGCTTTCTTTACCCAAGGGTGATCGGTCCATACGTGCGGCCTCTCAGCGTTGCGTATGGATAACGAAAATAGTGCCCGCACATCGATATGCGGTCCTACGCGTCGTTAACCCGGGGCAAACCTTAAGAAATTTAATTAAATTTAAAACAGGACCTTTAATTATTTAAAGCTACTTTATCTGTCCCAATGCTCTTCGATATTGAGGGCTAAGGGCGGTTAGCCACTCATCGGAATGGGGACACTTACGCTAGAAAGCAATAAAAGAAAGCAGTAAGAAAGCAGGAAGAAAGCTGAAAATTGCAAGTCCTACTCAAACGAGTAGGACTGAAGAAAGCAGTAAATGCGAATCCCGGCTCGAGCGAGTGGGCGGGGGTAAATTTATACTCATACACACACACACTCTACAGAAATGAAACGCACTCACGCACTCTACTTGTAAGAAAACACACGCACGCACTCTAAGTTTTCCTACTCAAATGAGTAGGAAGAAAATGAAAGTAGTAAAAAGACAAGTCCCACTCAAACGAGTGGGCGGAAAATGAAAGCAGAGCGCCATTTAACTCTTAACGAGTAGGCGGAAATAAATGCATACGCACACACTCTACAGAAATTGAAATAAAGCAATAAAATCTAACTCATACACGCACGCACACTTGCAAAAATAAGAAAAAGCAAAGTGACTGAAAAATTAAAACAACTGCATTTCTACCGCTAGAATGCGGTAGAAATGCATAAAAAGTGAAAATAAAAATTAACCGGACAAAAAGTTTTGAAAATTAAAACGAAAAGCTAAGTGCTCGGAAAATTAAAACGACTCCATTTCTTCTGCTAGAATGCGGTAGAAATGCATAAAAAGATGAAATAAAATTTAAACGGAGCGAAAAGTTTTGAAAATAAAAAGCTAAAATGAAGTTGACGAAAAATTATAACAACTACATTTCTACCGCTAGAATGCGGTAGAAATGCATAAAAGGTGAAAATGAAAATAAACTAAAGCTAAACGGGTGCGAAAAATGAAAATAAAATGGACATTACAACGGCTAGAAAGTGCGGAAAATCCTAAACTAAGCTAAGTTATAAAAGCTATAATTGAAAACAAAGATAAAATGCACAAAAAGGAATAAAAAATCACTTAAGAAAGGCGCTTCCAAATGAACATTCATACTAAGTAAAGAAAGAAAAACTAATATTTCATTTATGAAAAAGCTATTACATGAAAACTAAAGCTAGAAAGCTAAAACAAACTAAGGGAGGGGGGAGAAAATTCTCTTACATAAGCATTTGGATCCATTTGGGCAGCACCTCCCTTAAGTGAAGTTGTCAAAAAAGTAGACAAAATTCTCATACAGCAGCTAACCTTTTATAGGCAAAATTTCGGGTTGGTCACGCCCTAGGTCACGGGCGTGACAGGGGGGCGTGTCAGTACTGTTTATGAGCTGATCGGTGATTTGACTAGAAAGTTGACTTCGGCTGAAAACGTGGCGGTCACCCCCCAGGTCACGGGCGTGATAGGTGTCAGTCACGGGCGTGACTAGGGCGTGACGGGTAGCTGGATCTGGGGATTTGACGCGAGCTTTGACTTCGGGCAGCCCACGTGGCGGACACGGGCGTGACACAAATGTCACGGGCATGACAGGGGGGCGTGACCCGGACAGCTGGCATCCAGATGTCGGTAGCGTTGACTGTTTGACTAAGCGTTGCGTGTCGGCCTCGACACGGGCGTGACAAGCTTTGACACGGGCGTGGCGTTGGGCGTGCCGGGCTCGGAACAGTGAAATTGTTGAGTTTTGACTGGCTGATTGCGTTGAGAGCCTGACACGCCCGTGTCGGGCATGGTCACGAGCGTGACAGGGCCGAAAATTCAGTTTTCTGGAAAAATTTAGAAAATAAAAAATACTAAGTTAGAATATATTTTTACAAAAAAGAAACATTTTATTGAATAAAACAAGCTAAAAACTATGAAAATAAATTAAAATGACAAAATAAATACACTAAAAAATAATTATATTTACAACTCATCAAATACCCCCATACTTAAGCTTTTGCTATTCCAGAGCAAAAGTTGGAGATGAACCTATAAGGAATTAGAAAGAATCCTAAATTTATCTAACGCTTAAGTTAATTGTACGAAAGATCGAAATGAATTTCCGGGGTTTCGGAATTAAATCCTAAATTATGAAAGTGTTAAAAATAGAGGAACTATTTCAAAAATTACTTCTAAATGGAAAAAAGAAAGCAAAAATTATTTTTGTTAGTTTAACAAAAATGGATTTGAATTTATCGAAAAAACTTTAGCTAAAAAGAAATTGATAGAAAATAATTCAATTTAAAAATTATGCTCTCAAAAAGTTTTAGATTAATTCTAGAATCATGAAAAATGGATAAGTGGATTGACGGTTATGAAGAAGGTTTTGATTTTTGAGGCGAGGTAATTTTTTCTCGAACCTCCACATTTATTTTTTTGGATAATTAGGAAAATGAAATCTTATTTTCCTAACACACATTTTTTCTTTTCTTTCTTCATAAATATAAATAAACCCAATGCATATGTATAGGAGTAATGAATTTTATCCTCTTACTCCTAACATACAATCTTTTTTAAAATATTGGGTGCATATGTTTACGGGACGAAATCTTATCCCCATTGACATAAGATCTTTTAAGGGTGAGTTGGAAATCATACCAAGTAAGGCATGAAAAAAAGGAGGAAGGGATGAATTTCTAAAAGAAAACTAGAGTTTAATAAAAAATTTTGAGAGCAACCTTTTTAATTTGAACGTTCCTACGTTTCTAAAAGCATAAGTAGAAATAATGTAAAATCCATAAATGTTATTTTCTAACATAAAGATGTGCTTTATTTCAAAAAATAAGAAGCGAAATTAGAAACATAAGTTCCCTATAATAAGAAAAAGCCATAAAAAATTCTTTAAAATCTTAACCCCAGAAATTTAAGTCTATCGAGCTACAATTAAAAAACGAATAGTAAATAAAGAATTAATTAAAATTCGCTTATAAATAAACTCGAAACGATTATTTTGGAGAGCAAAGAGGTTAAGAATTAAGGTATTCGAATTATTTATTACAAAATAAATTTTTTTTTATTTTTATGAGTTTTTCTAATTTTTTGATATTTTGGGGTTATTATCATTATTTTTTGGAAATTTTTTAAAGGTTATGCAAATTTTTTTGAGTTTTTTGAGTTATACAGATTTTTTTGAATTTTTGGATTTACAGAAATATTTACAAGAAAAGAGAGAGATTTTTTACAAGATAGGAAAGAGAAGTGGAAATGGACAAGAATATTTACAAAATATTTACAAAGTAGAAAAAGGATCGCCCGCGAACAGACTCTTATCTGTGGTTGGTTCGATGAGTCGAACGTCGCGGAGCGATGTATCAAATTTTTTTGGGGTTTTCAATTTTTTTATAAATAAAAACATGAAAAAAAAATTTTAGTTTTAAATTTTTGTAATTTTTTTGGATTTTTATTACGTGCAGGAAATAAAAGGACAAAAAATAGGAAACACCCCCATACTTAAGTCCAACATTGTCCCCAATGTTGCACTAAGTATGAGGGAGGGGATATATATAAAAATCTAAGCAGTATGTACAAAATTTAAAATTAAAAACAGGGGTTTAGAAATCTTCCCTAAATCGCGTTCGGGGAAGCCCGTTAAGAATAACCCTGCAAAAGTTAAAAGTAAAAACAAGAAAAAATATAATATAGAAAATGAAAAAGAAAAAATTCGGCAAAAATGGTGCGGGTGATAGGGGGCGCGAGGGGTAAGTGAGTGTGTTAAATGTGCGACGGATACGCGATCCCCTAGCTCTCACAATTGTGAAGCGCGCCGAAATGACAAAATAAATACATAATTTAATTTTTTGTTTTATATATTTATTCTTAGTTTTTTGTTTTTTTTTGAATTTTTAGAGATTATTTTTTTTTTTTGGTTTTTGTTTTTTTGAAAATAAAAATAAAAAGAAAAAAAGAAAATAAGTTAAAGGCAAAAAAATGAAAGATATATTTTTTTTTGAATTTTAAATTTTTGAATGAAAAGAAAGATAAAAAAAATTTCATCATTTTTTTTATAAGTTTTTTTATTTTTTTAAGTTTTAAAGTTTTAAAGTTTTTTTATGTTTTTAAGTTTTTAATTTTTTTTAACTTTTAAATTTTTCTGATTTTTTTTTTGTTTTAAAGTTTTTAAATTTTTTTTTTGATTTTTTTTAAGTATTTATTATTAATAATAATATTGATATTATTATTATTATTAATATAATTTTTTTTTTGTGATCAAAATTTTTTTTATTTTTTTTATATATATATTAGTAGAAATAAAGGGTAAAATTAATAGGTTTCAGGAATTTAAAATAGTAAGACGAAATTATCCCCGGCAACGGCGCCAAAAACTTGATGGTTAAAACGCCGACTCTTATTTAAGTGTGAAAGTGGAGGTTTTTATTT
Source organism: Platanthera zijinensis (assembly GCA_039513925.1). NCBI lineage: Eukaryota > Viridiplantae > Streptophyta > Magnoliopsida > Asparagales > Orchidaceae > Platanthera > Platanthera zijinensis. The sequence continues at coordinate 51,240,350 of CM077089.1, read as the reverse complement.
AGAAAAAGAAGAGCGTTTTATTTTGTTATAAACCGAGTTTTAACGAGAGTGAGGCAAGTGCACCTATCGTGTGTAGTACAAGATATTCCGGTGTGGAATATCGGGGTCGTATTGTTCTCGGGGCCGGCTTGGCTATATCTACTCTTTCCCTGAAAGCCTATTATTCTACCGATAATATTTTAGGTTTTATATAAAAAAGGAAAATGGCATAGAAAATTATATAGAGTGCATAATAATAATAAAGCATAAAAAGAAAGCAGGAAAAATGAAGTAAATAAGTGCGGAAGTTCGATGACCAACTTAGCGCGACGCTATCAAAAAGAGAATTGAACTAAAGTAAACTTTTAATAAAAAGAGATCCTAAATTTCAATTTAATTAAGGCGGAGACTCGGCCGTGGAGGTTCCTTAGATATGAGCTCACCTTGGTCTAGGGATATCGCTCACCTGAACGCTAAGACTATTCGACCGATCGTTAGACCGACGAAGGATTCCTCTTAACGCCCGCATTACGCTGAGAACCCCGCTATTGGGTGGGGAACCCAATCCGATAGAGTCACGCGCCTCCTCTCTCGAGGGTTAGCGCGGAGCTCTCTTTACCCAAGGGTGATCGGTCCATACGTGCGACCTCTCGGCGTTGCGTATGGATAACGGAAATAGTGCTCGCACATCGATATGCGGTCCTACGCGTCGTTAACCCGGGGCAAACCTTAAGAAATTTAATTAAATGGAAAACAGGACCTTTAATTATTTAAAGCTACTTTATCTATCCCAATGCTCTTCGATATTGAGGGCTAAGGGCGGTTAGCCACTCATCGTAATGGGGACACTTACGCTAGAAAGCGATAAAAGAAAGCAGTAAGAAAGCAGGATGAAAGCTGAAAATTGCAAGTCCTACTCAAACGAGTAGGACTGAAGAAAGAAGTAAATGCGAATCCCGGCTCGAGCGAGTGGGCGGGGGTAAATTTATACTCATACACACACACACTCTACAGAAATGAAACGCACTCACGCATTCTATTTGAAAGAAAACACACGCACGCACTCTAAGTTTTCCTACTCAAATGAGTAGGAAGAAAATGAAAGCAATAAAAAGACAAGTCCCACTCAAACGAGTGGGCGGAAAATGAAAGCAGAGCGCCATTTAACTCTTAACGAGTAGGCGGAAATAAATGCATACGCACACACTCTACAGAAATTGAAATAAAGCAATAAAATCTAACTCATACACGCACGCACACTTGCAAAAATAAGAAAAAGCAAAGTGACTGAAAAATTAAAACAACTGCATTTCTACCGCTAGAATACGGTAGAAATGCTTAAAAAGTGAAAATAAAAATTAACCGGACAAAAAATTTTGAAAATTAAAACGAAAAGCTAAGTGCTCGGAAAATTAAAACGACTACATTTCTACCGCTAGAATGCGGTAGAAATGCATAAAAAGATGAAATAAAATTTAAACGGTGCGAAAAGTTTTGAAAATAAAAAACTAAAATGAAGTTGACGAAAAATTATAACAACTGCATTTCTACCGCTAGAATGCGGTAGAAATGCATAAAAGGTGAAAATGAAAATAAACTAAAGCTAAACGGGTGCGAAAAATGAAAATAAATTGGACATTACAACGGCTAGAAAGTGCGGAAAATCCTAAACTAAGCTAAGTTATAAAAGCTATAATTGAAAACAAAGATAAAATGCACAAAAAGGAACGAAAAATCACTTAAGAAAGGCACTTCCAAATGAACATTCATACTATGTAAAGAGAGAAAAACTAATATTTCATTTATGAAAAAGCTATTACATGAAAGCTAAAGCTAGAAAGCTAAAACAAACTAAGGGAGGGGGGAGAAAATTCTCTTACATAAGCATTTGGATCCATTTGGGCAGCACCTCCCCTAAGTGAAGTGGTCAAAAAAGGAGACAGAATTCTCATACAGCAGCTGCCCTTTTATAGGCAAAATTTCGGGTTGGTCACGCCCTAGGTCACGGGCGTGACAGGGGGGCGTGTTAGTACTGTTTATGAGCTGATCGGTGATTTGACTGGAAAGTTGACTTCGGCTGAAAATGTGGCGGTCACGCCCCAGGTCACGGGCGTGACAGGTGTCAGTCACGGGCGTGACTAGGGCGTGACAGGTAGCTGGATCTGGGGATTTGACGCGAGCTTTGACTTTGGGGCAGCCCACGTGGCGGACACGGGCGTGACACAAATGTCACGGGCGTGACAGGGGGGCGTGACACGGACAGCTGGCATCCTGTTGTCGGCAGCGTTGACTGTTTGACTAAGCGTTGCGTGTCGGCCTCGACACGGGCGTGACAAGCTTTGACACGGGCGTAGCGTTGGGCGTGTCAGGCTCGGAACAGTGAAATTGTTGAGTTTTGACTGGCTGATTGCGTTGAGAGCCTGACACGCCCGTGTCAGGCATGGTCACGGGCGTGACAGGGCCGAAAATTCAGTTTTCTGGAAAAATTCAGAAAATAAAAAATACTGAGTTAGAATATATTTTTACAAAAAAGAAACATTTTATTGAATAAAACAAGCTAAAAACTATGAAAATAAATTAAAATGACAAAATATATACACTAAAAAATAAGTATATTTACAACTCATCAAATACCCCCATACTTAAGCTTTTGCTATTCCAGAGCAAAAGTTGGAGATGAACCTATAAGGAATTAGAAAGAATCCTAAATTTATCTAACGCTTAAGTTAATTGTACGAAAGATCTAAATGAATTTCCAGGGTTTCGGAATTAAATCCTAAATTATGAAAGTGTTAAAAATAGAGGAACTATTTCAAAAAATACTTCTAAATGGAAAAAAGAAAGCGAAAATAATTTTTGTTAGTTTAACAAAAATGGATTGGAATTTATCGAAAAAACTTTAGCTAAAAAGAAATTGATAGGAAATAATTCAATTTAAAAATTATGCTCTCAAAAAGTTTTAGATTAATTCTAGAATCATGAAAAATGGATAAGTGGATTGACGGTTATGAAGAAGGTTTTGATTTTTGAGGCGAGGTAATTTTTTCTCGAACCTCCACATTTATTTTTTTGGATAATTAGGAAAATGAAATCTTATTTTCCTAACACACATTTTTTCTTTTCTTTCTTCATAAATATAAGTAAACCCATTGCATATGTATAGGAGTAATGAATTTTATCCTTTTACTCCTAACATACAATCTTTTTTAAAATATTGGGTGCATATGTTTACGGGACGAAATCTTATCCCCATTGACATAAGATCTTTTAAGGGTGAGTGGGGAATCATACCAAGTAAGGCATGAAAAAAAGGTGGAAGGGATGAATTTCTAAAAGAAAACTAGAGTTTAATAAAAAATCTTGAGAGCAACCTTTTTAATTTGAACGTTCCTACGTTTCTAAAAGCATAAGTAGAAATAATGTAAAATCCATAAATGTTATTTTCTAACATAAAGATGTGCTTTATTTCAAAAAATAAGAAGCGAAATTAGAAACATAAGTTCCCTATAATAAGAAAAAGCCATAAAAAATTCTTTAAAATTTTAACCCCAGAAATTTAAGTCTATCGAGCTACAATTAAAAAACGAATAGTAAATAAAGAATTAATTAAAATTCGCTTATAAATAAACTCGATACGATTATTTTGGAGAGCAAAGAGGTTATGAATTAAGGTATTCGAATTATTTATTACAAAATAATTTTTTTTGATTTTTATGAGTTTTTCTAATTTTTTGATATTTTGGGGTTATTATCATTATTTTTTGGAAATTTTTTAAAGGTTATGCAAATTTTTTTGAGTTTTTTGAGTTATACAGATTTTTTTTGAATTTTTGGATTTACAGAAATATTTACAAGAAAAGAGAGAGATTTTTTACAAGATAGGGAAGAGAAGTGGAAATGGACAAGAATATTTACAAAATATTTACAAAGTAGAAAAAGGATCGCCCGCGAACAGACTCTTATCTGTGGTTGATTCAATGAGTCAAACGTCGCGGAGCGATGTATCAAATTATTTTGGGGTTTTCAATTTTTTTATAAATAAAAACATGAAAAAAAAAATTTAGTTTTAAATTTTTGTAATTTTTTTGGATTTTTGTTACGTGCAGGAAATAAAAGGACAGAAAATAGGAAACACCCCCATACTTAAGTCCAACATTGTCCCCAATGTTGTACTAAGTATGAGGGAGAGGATATATATAAAAATCTAAGCAGTATGTACAAAATTTAAAATTAAAAACAGGGGTTTAGAAATCTTCCCTCAATCGCGTTCGGGGAAGCCCGTTAAGAATAACCCTGCAAAAGTTAAAAGTAAAAACAAGAAAAAATATAATATAGAAAATGAAAAAGATAAAATTCGGCGAAAATGGTGTGGGTGATAGGGGGCGCGAGGGGTAAGTGAGTGTGTTAAATGTGCGACGGATACGCGATCCCCTAGCGCTCACAATTGTGAAGCGCGCCGAAACGACAAAATAAATACATAATTTAATTTTTTGTTTTATATATTTATTCTTAGTTTTTTGTTTTTTTTTGAATTTTTAGAGATTTTTTTTTTTTTTTTGGTTTTTGATTTTTTTGAAAATAAAAATAAAAAGAAAAAAGAAAATAAGTTAAAGGCAAAAAAAATTAAAGATATATATATTTTTTTGAATTTTAAATTTTTGTATGAAAAGAAAGATAAAAAAAAAATTTCATCATTTTTTTTAAGTTTTTTTATTTTTTTTAGTTTTAAAGTTTTAAAGTTTTTTTATGTTTTTAAGTTTTTAATTTTTTTTAAGTTTTAAATTTTTCTGATTTTTTTTTGTTTTAAAGTTTGAAAAATTTTTTTTTTTGATTTTTTTTTTAAGTATTTATTATTAATAATAATATTGATATTATTATTATTATTAATATAATTTTTTTTGTGTGATCAAAATTTTTTTTATTTTTTTTATATATATATTAGTAGAAATAAAGGGTAAAATTAATAGGTTTCAGGAATTCAAAATAGTAAGACGAAATTATCCCCGGCAACGGCGCCAAAAACTTGATGGTTAAAACGCCTGCTCTTATTTAAGTGTGAAAGTGGAGGTTTTTATTTAGAAAAAGAAGAGTGTTTTATTTTGATATAAACCGAGTTTTAACGAGAGGGAGGCAAGTGCACCTATCGCGTGTAGTACAGGATATTCCGGTGTGGAATATCGGGGTCGTATTGTTCTCGGGGCCGGCTTAGCTATATCTACTCTTTCCCTGAAAGCCTATTATTCTACCGATAATATTTTAGGTTTTATATAAAAAAGGAAAATGGCATAGAAAATTATATAGAGTGCATAATAATAATAAAGCATAAAAAGAAAGCAGGAAAAATGCAGTAAATAAGTGCGGAAGTCCGATGACCAACTTAGCGCGACGCTATCAAAAAGAGAATTGAACTAAAGTAAACTTTTAATAAAAAGAGATCCTAAATTTCAATTTAATTAAGGCGGAGACTCGGCCGTGGAGGTTCCTTAGATATGAGCTCACCTTGGTCTAGGGATATCGCTCACCTGAACGCTAAGACTATTCGACTGATCGTTAGACCGACGAAGGATTCCTCTTAACGCCCGCATTACGCTGAGAACCCCGCTATTGGGTGGGGAACCCAATCCGGTAGAGTCACGCGCCTCCTCTCTCGAGGGTTAGCGCGGAGCTCTCTTTACCCAAGGGTGATCGGTCCATACGTGCGGCCTCTCGACGTTGCGTATGGATAACGGAAATAGTGCCCGCACATCGATATGCGGTCCTACGCGTCGTTAACCCGGGGCAAACCTTAAGAAATTTAATTAAATGAAAAACAGGACCTTTAATTATTTAAAGCTACTTTATCTGTCCCAATGCTCTTCGATATTGAGGGCTAAGGGCGGTTAGCCACTCATCGGAATGGGGACACTTACGCTAGAAAGCGATAAAAGAAAGCAGTAAGAAAGTAGGAAGAAAGCTGAAAATTGCAAGTCCTACTCAAACGAGTAGGACTGAAGAAAGCAGTAAATTCGAATCCCGGCTCGAGCGAGTGGGCGGGGGTAAATTTATACTCATACACACACACACTCTACAGAAATGAAACGCACTCACGCACTCTACTTGAAAGAAAACACACGCACGCACTCTAAGTTTTCCTACTCAAATGAGTAGGAAGAAAATGAAAGCAGTAAAAAGACAAGTCCCACTCAAACGAGTGGGCGGAAAATGAAAGCAGAGCGCCATTTAACTCTTAACGAGTAGGCGGAAATAAATGCATACGCACACACTCTACAGAAATTGAAATAAAGCAATAAAATCTAACTCATACACGCACGAACACTTGCAAAAATAAGAAAAAGCAAAGTGACTGAAAAATTAAAACAACTGCATTTCTACCGCTAGAATGCGGTAGAAATGCATAAAAAGTGAAAATAAAGATTAACCGGACAAAAAGTTTTGAAAATTAAAACGAAAAGCTAAGTGCTCGGAAAATTAAAACGACTGCATTTCTACCGCTAGAATGCGGTAGAAATGCATAAAAAGATGAAATAAAATTTAAACAGAGCGAAAAGTTTTGAAAATAAAAAGCTAAAATGAAGTTGACGAAAAATTATAACAACTGCATTTCTACCGCTAGAATGCGGTAGAAATGCATAAAAGGTGAAAATGAAAATAAACTAAAGTTAAACGGGTGCGAAAAATGAAAATAAAATGGACATTACAACGGCTAGAAAGTGCGGAAAATCCTAAACTAAGCTAAGTTATAAAAGCTATAATTGAAAACAAAGATAAAATGCACAAAAAGGAACGAAAAATCACTTAAGAAAGGCGCTTCCAAATGAACATTCATACTATGTAAAGAGAGAAAAACTAATATTTCATTTATGAAAAAGCTATTACATGAAAGCTAAAGCTAGAAAGCTAAAACAAACTAAGGGAGGGGGGAGAAAATTCTCTTACATAAGCATTTGGATCCATTTGGGCAGCACCTCCCCTAAGTGAAGTGGTCAAAAAAGGAGACAGAATTCTCATACAGCAGCTGCCCTTTTATAGGCAAAATTTCGGGTTGGTCACGCCCTAGGTCACGGGCGTGACAGGGGGGCGTGTCAGTACTGTTTATGAGCTGATCGGTGATTTGACTGGAAAGTTGACTTCGGCTGAAAACGTGGTGGTCACGCCCCAGGTCACGGGCGTGACAGGTGTCAGTCACAGGCGTGACTAGGGCGTGACGGGTAGCTGGATCTGGGGATTTGACGCGAGCTTTGACTTCGGGGCAGCCCATGTGGCGGACACGGGCGTGACACAAATGTCACGGGCGTGACAGGAGGGCGTGACCCGGACAGCTGGCATCCTGATGTCGGCAGCGTTGACTGTTTGACTAAGCGTTGCGTGTCGGCCTCGACACGGGCGTGATAAGCTTTGACACGGGCGTGACGTTGGGCGTGTCGGGCTCGGAATAGTGAAATTGTTGAGTTTTGACTGGCTGATTGCGTTGAGAGCCTGACACGCCCGTGTCGGGCATGGTCACGGGCGTGACAGGGCCGAAAATTCAGTTTTCTGGAAAAATTCAGAAAATAAAAAATACTAAGTTAGAATATATTTTTACAAAAAAGAAACATTTTATTGAATAAAACAAGCTAAAAACTATGAAAATAAATTAAATTGACAAAATAAATACACTAAAAAATAAGTATATTTACAACTCATCAGCTATCACTTTATTCGGGAGCATGTGGAAAACAAAGATATATCTCTCTGCTATGTCCCCACGGATAAGCAAGTTGCAGATATCTTCACAAAGCCCCTGGATGAGGCCAAGTTCAGTCTCTTTAAAACTGAACTCGGCATGCTGAACTATGAAGAGTTAAGACTGTAAGGCTCAAGGCTCTTGGATCAAGGAGGAGCATCAGCAAGGAACTCAAGCTCGAGTATGGATGCAAGAGCTGAGGGGGAGCATGTGGCTCCAAGTGAGGTCCAAAATTTGCAGAAGCCGAAAAGGGGGAGATTACCCTCTCGGCTAAGGCTAAGGTTGCTGCCAATGCTAAGTATGCTCTCAGGAGAAAATGGTAATGAATTTCACTCTCAACTGAATTCTTAGTTTATGTTTTTCATTCCCATATATTCTATTCACCTTAGCTTGTAGGGTTTAGGCTTCTTCAAATAGGGGGAGATTGTTGGGTATTGTATCCACAATATACCTGATTTGAAGAAGCTTCTGAACAAGCTAAGTTGAATTAACTATGTATTTGATGACCTTCTGTTAAGTCTTGCTTGCAGATATTCCATGCTAAGTACACACCAATGTCAGGGTGCAGTGGGTCAATATACACGGGTCTCTGCAACGTAATCCCTCGTTGAGTAGATCAGTGTGTTGGCTCACGTGTGCTCTCTCTATTGGAGTGTACTTATTCTCAAGTACAGGGCTGAGATAGATCAAGAGCAGAAGAGGAGCAAAGATTGGTCAAAGACCAAGTTCATGGGAAGGAAGAGGAAAACCGTCTAAGTCAAATTCAACGAGAATCATTAAGTGATTCTCGCCGATTCGACGGGAATCACTAGTGATTCTCGCCGAATCGTCGAGAATCAGTCAGTGACTCCGGCCTATTTCATCTGGCTGATTGTCCTCCTTCAAGAATACTGCTAAGGCAGAATCGACGACAGATTATCGCCGATTCGTCGAGAATGACGTTGCATTCCCACCGATTCGTCGAGAATTACTTTGCTTTCCCGCCGATTCCCTCCGGATGACAAGAGTTTCAACTGGAATCCTGCCAAGGCAAATTCGACGGGAATCACAAGTGATTCCTGCCGACTTCGTCGAGAATCATCAATGATTCTCGCCGAATTTGCCTTAGGCAAATTTGCTCTGTTCGCTGGACCAAATCAAGAAGTTGTGCGCTGTTTTGCCGGAACTAGGGCTTCTATTTGTGGGCCCCACAACGGTCATTTAGGGTTGTTCTATAGTATTTATACTCGCTTATTTTGAACATCAACAGTAATATTTTACAAGAAATCAAAGCCGTCGAGCGTTACCTAGCCGATCGCGGAAATCCTCCCGTCGCCGTCGCCCCTCGCAAGATAGTTGCCATTGCAAATCTTAGAGGTCCTCTTTGATCTTCCGACGACAGGACCGAGGAAAGCCTAGCGTGTCATGCATCTATTTTGAGATCTATTGTCGCTCGATTTGTTGAACGAGGACTGCTCTTCATTCTGAATCGATTGAGACGACTGATCCAATTGAGATCGTTGGTAGACCTTGCTTGCTTTGTCAAGAAGTTTGGATCTACAAAGCATCGCTGCCACATTCACTTGCCACCGCCGATCTTGTCAAGATCCCTTCCAAGAGAGTGCTCTGGTCGTGAACTCTTCGTCTTCATCAAGAACGCTTCAACGAACGAAGAGGGACATCGGGTTCTCCACACGTGTAGTTTGTATTTATTGTACATTCTATTTTTGTTTTGTTATAAAGGAATAGTGATTCCTAGTTGTAAGGGTTGGGTGCCACCCGTGGTGGAGGAGTAGTGACTCCTTCGGTTTGAAGGGTACCTTCCGTAGTGTGAGGATTGGAATTCAATCCGTTTGGTGAAGTGACCGAGTCGTCCCTTGGTGGGAGATAGGTCGAAGGGGGAGAGTGGACGTACCCAAATCGGGGAACCACTATAATTACTTGTGTGCTTTTCTATACTGTGTTTGTTATTTGTGCAAGTTATTTAAATTCCGCAAAAGACTGCATGAGACCTATTCCCCCCCCCCCATAGGTGGACTTAGTTGACACTAGATACTTTCAGCGTGTTCGACGTCTCGCCGAGCACTCAATGATTTTCACTCAATGAGCATTGAGTGAGGGCATGCGGCCTGACACACTGGCGTGCCACATGACTGTGTCGTGATCGAGACGTTTTCGACCTGTGTCAATGGAGGAAGACGCCCAGCTATATAGGCGTGTACTTGATGATATGGGCGTGTCAAGCCTAACACGGACGTGTCGAGTGCCCGTGTTCTTATCTGGATGCGATGGTTTTGACGGCGAATGAGTTACAAGGCCTTTTACACGGGCGTGTCGCAAGCCGAGTTCGGCCCAGGAAGTTTATTTTCAGGGCAAATCATGGCCGTTCGTTTCCTTATTTTGGGATATAACGGTTCAGGCCTCTCCATCCTAGGGTTAAGGCTTGGATTGGGTGTTTAAACCCTCACATTTCTTTGGCCACTCTCTTTCTAAGTTCTAGAGAGAAGGGAGAGCAAGGAGGAATAAGGAGGGAAGATCCGTTCACTGGAGGAGATTCAGAGTGCCAAATCGTAAACCAATTCCAGATCTATGGAGGAGAGATTATTGCGGTGCTTTTCGTACGTGTAGATTTCCATTGAGCCGAAGAGGAATGCTAGGGTAATGATTCTCTACTTGAGCATGTGAAGCTCTTCTTCTTTTGCATAGGTAAAACTCGTTCTCGCAAGTGCGCGACGAGTTTGTGGTGTTCCTTGGCGTAGATATATAAAGTCCCCCTTGTTTGCATGTAGAGTCTGATATTGAGAAACGTACATAGGAATGGTGTGTGAAGCCTATCCGGAAAAGTTTGTCTTGATCGGTGATGTTTTACTATGCATAATTAGTCGGAGAAGACTCTGTGCCTTTGGTTGTTTTCGGGTTGTCTATGCGGTAGATTGCAACAGGGAGTCTTGGGGATTAACCCCAAGGTGCACCCAGAAAACTTTGCGGAAACTCATTTTTGCCAACTTGGTGGCCTGGGAGCCAACCTTGAACATAACTGGGTTATGTGAAGGTTTGATCGTTTTGGAACTCAGGGAATCTTGATCCACGCATATGGCTTAAAAAGACGTTGCGGTGTGAGCAACGGGATAGGCAGAACCATACCCTCTCTGTGTCGTTCGGTTAAAGAGACCTAAGGTATGTACTGTTGGCATAGATGGAGGGTCTTAGCCGTGGCTAGAAATACCAAAATGCTCACGAGATTTGTCGTCTAAGGGATGGTGGTGAGACCGCGGTGTTGACCGGGTTCACCGAGTTAGTGCCCTGAAAGCAAGGGGTGTGCGGCCGTGTGAGCCTGCACCTGTGATGTTGTGTTTATTCACTATTTCTTGTTACGCTAACAAGTGCAGGGAAGGAGCTTTGCCGCCCCGAGTTTCGGGGCAGAATCGTTATAACTTGGTCAGCTTTAGCTGACCGTTATTCTTGTTTGCCACCGTTGCGGTGAATTGTGCTTGCAGGTGCAGCGGAGCCGAGTGGCAAATAGTGTGCCAAAGCCCAAGTTGCTGAGCCGGCCCTCGAAGGCCTTGTTTGTTTACTTGTTTAATCCATTTGTGGTCGGCCTGTGAGCGAAAGTTTGTAAGACACTGTTTTAAATTTAGTGAACTATTGTAAGGCCATAAGTCCAGTACTTTTAGTACTTTGTATTTCATTCATGTTGGGTTATGCTAGTGGACATTTAAGCTTGTGGCTGAGTTCTTTTTTCTTGCAACTTAATAAATTTCTTTCGCTAGAATGTACTCTGAGTAGGACGTATGTTATTGGTTGAATGGTTTCAATGAGTAACCCGCCAGTCTGTCCGTGGTATATGGCATTGGGCCCTTGTCGGACCTACTGCTATATGCTTTGTGACGGATAGGGGTGTTATAGTGGGCTGGAGCCCAGGATTGCTAAGCTGGCCCTTGAAGGCCAAAGCGAATTACCCGTTAATTTTATTGTTCATGTATGGCCAGTCTACGTGCCGATATATGCAATACATTTTAATTTGAGTTGAATAATGCAAGGCCTTAAGGCCAAGACTATTTGGGTATTTGTTTATTCATTCCTTCTTTTATCTTAATGGACATTTAGTTGGTTGGGTACCTTTTAACCTTTAAAGTGCTTCCGCTAGAATGCACTCTGTGATAGGATGCGTGTATTTGGATTATGGATTTGTTGGGTATTGCATCCACAATAACCCAGATTTGCATGAATTCACCCTTGAACTAAGATGAATTAAGTTATATTTGATATCTCTATTTAGTTGTGTGTTTGCAGAATCTCATTGCTAAGTGTAGACCAATGTCTGTATTAAGTGGGTCATGAACACAGGACCATACAGTGTAATCCCTCACTGTGTGATCCAAGGTGTTGACTCATGTGTAGCCTCTCAAATTGGATACACTTTATACTCAAGCACTTGGACCATGGGATGAAGATTGGATTCTTGAAGAGAAGAAGAAAATTCTCTTAGTTCTAAAATTTCTCTAAGTACATTTCTCAAGAAGTATACTATAGTTCTCGAGAAGTAGAGTTAGCAGTATTCGAGAAGTTCACTTTGTTCTCGAAAAGCCAAGACTAGTTCCCGAGAAACATCATTATAGTTCTCGAGAAGCTTAGTCTAAGTTCTCGAGAAGTCACAACCTATACTTCTCGAGTAGCCAGAGAACGCCTTGAAAATATTCTAAGTCCATCTCTCGAGAAGTCAGATCAGTTCTCGAGTATAAGAATTGGAATTCGAGTAATAGTTCTCGAGAAGTCTAGTTAGTTCTCGAGAAGTTTTAGCCCTTAATTCTCGAGTACTAACTTAAGTCTAGAATGTTTAGCTCTCGAGAAATCATCCTTGTTCTCGAGAACTTATTCATACTTCTCGAGAACAACAGTTCATTTTTCAGAAAATTTACTTAAAGTCCAGATCGACGGGATTTTCAAATGACTTGATGTGATTTGTCCATGTGTCGTCATTAATGACTTTTCTAACCGTTAGGGGAAATCCTATATAATGTCTTTTTATTAAGACAAACCCTAAGCGGAATCTGTACTCTCTGTTATTCTGAATTGGCCGTCTCTCTCCAAGAACGAATTTATAGAGGCCGCCACCGCCGCCGCTCAGGAAGAAGATCGACTCGACTGTTTTCGATCAAGAACGACTTTCTGTTCAAGGAATATTCATCTTCTCCTTGATCGAGTAGGTCAAAGGTTTCTCAGATCAGATCTACAGAGGTTCTTCTTAAACAAATTCTGAAAAAGCCACCAAGTTCAAGAAGAAGACCTAGAGATAAATTTTTCCAGATCTGAGACAAATCTCTGTTTGTATTTCAAATCTCTTTGTAATTTTGTAGGAGATTATTGTACGAGTGTAGGAGCATTGTTCTCCGAGTTGTAGGAAGTTTTCATCTTCCGAGTATAGATCCATTTGGATCGAGATTGTAGGAACATGGTTCCGAGGCATAGGATTGGTTTTCAATCTGAGATAGTGGGGTAGCCGAGTCTAGTGATTTACTAGATCGGTGTGGGAAAGTGGATGTACCCAAGGTTGGGGAACCACTATAAATCTTCTTGTTCTCTGTGATTGCTTGATTGTTTGTGCTAGTTCGTTAAAATTTTTATTCCGCAAATAGACGCAAAATTCACCTATTCACCCCCATCTAGGTGATTTAGGTTGACAACTTAACACTTTCAATTGGTATCAGAGGGAGGTTGGTCGTTAAAAGGTTAACACCATGATCAATTTCCTCTCTGAGTTGTCTCTTGAGAATTTTCAAGCAATGGACAAGGCTAAAGATTTTGCCAAGCTTCCCCTGTGCACAAAGAACTTTCCCATATGGAAAGAGAGAATTAAATTTTTCATGGAAGCTGTGGATCCCCGGATCTTCATGATTGTTGAAGAAGGTCCTTATGTGCCCATGACCATCTCCACTATAGATCCAACCAAGAAGGTTCCAAAGAAGTTGATGGATCTAGATAAGGACGAGATTGCACTTGTCTCTCTAGATAAGAAAGCTAAAAATATAATAGCATGTGTAGTCGATGACTCTATGCTGCATAATCTGATTCACTGCCAATATGCTAAGGAGATGTGGCAGTCTCTCGTCACTCTAATAGAAGGTACAGAAGAAGTGAGGGATGATAGAAGATCCCTATTGAATCAAAAGTACGAATCCTTCAGGCAAGGGCCAAAGGATACCATTGCGGATACATTTTAGAACTTTTCAAGATAGTTAATGGCCTTAGAGTATATGGCCGAGTCTTCACCAACGGAGAACTGAATGATAAGTTCCAAAGATCCTTAACCAAGGAATGGGACAATAAGGTATGTGCCATCAGGGAATTTAGAAAGCTAGCTGAAACAGATCCTCAGAATCTCTTCGGGAAGCTGATGTCATATGAGCTTTAACTCAACACAAGGAAAACTGAAGAAGAGAAGAGCAGGTCTGCATCTAAAGAGAAGTCTGTTGCTTTAAAGGCAGACACCTCCAGGAAGTCAAAGGCTACCTCTCTAGCCCCAGCACAAGAAGTTAGTGAAGAAGAAAACTCGGAGCCAAGTACCTCGGGATCAGAACTATCTGAAGGAGAGTTCTCCTTACTCTCACGACAGTTCAAGAAATTCTTGAACAAGAAAAAGTAATGGAAAGGCAAGGATGCCTCTCATAGAAGATCACGATATGACGGTGATCGACACAGAAAAGGCTCAAACAGCCACGACTGGTATAGTTCTAAACAGAACAAACATATTTCGACTGACATAGTTTACTACTATTGTAACAAGCAAGGTCACGTCATAGCTGACTGACCCCACAAGAAGGAGGGTGGCAGGAGAGAAGAAAAGAAGACCTCGTACAGCAAGAAGAGGACAGAGAAGATCCTGATGGCCAAGAAGGGCAAGACTCTTAGTGACTCTGACTCATCTGAGTCAATTGAAGAAGAGGAAGCCTATTTTGGGCTTATGGCTTTATCAGATGATGAACAAGAGCCCCAGTTCACTGGGTAGGTAAAATCTCACACCCCTCTTTCAGATTCTGAAGTCTTTGAGCATGATCATGAGGACAGATCCTCTAACGATGAGTCTGAACTCATGGCCCAGTACAAGGAGTTGATCATGGCTTAAGACAAATGTCGCCGAGTCGTGAAAACTCAAGCTAAAGAGATTAAGTCTCTAAAAGCTATTGAGAGCATCATGATGGAAGAAGTTGCTAAGACTAACTCACTCTAAGAGAACCTCAATATGGCCATTGAGAAATATAATCAAGCTCTAGAGAACCTCGACCTTAAAGAGAAAATCATCAAAAAGTTGGAATAACAACTCGAGGCTGAAAAGGAACTTGTTGAAAGTTTCTCAAAGCCTAAGAATGTTCTTCCTCTCATTGCTAAATTCTCAGTTACGGCCAAGGGTGCTGTACAAGGCCATGATGGTGCTCCTAGTAAATCCTCTAGGAGAAATAAGGCTAATAGAAAGAATATGGCCGCTAAGAAGGCCTCAGCCAAAGAAAATGGGAAGGCTCCTCTAGATAGTACTATTTTTAAGAAAGTCATCTTTCCAACGAATAAGTTTGATCTTGACTCGTCCTACAGTCACTTGACTAGGCCTACTTATGTAGAGCCAAAGTCTCGTTACCAAGGATGGACTCGCCCCAGAAACTTTGGTGAGAGTGTCTTTAAGGCACCTTATGAAGAAGTCATTCTTCAGGGCTATGGACCTTATGATCATGGTCATAACTAAAAGAAAGCACCAAAAGTAAAATCCATTGTGGAAAATCCTGTGATGGAGAAGAAATCATGTGATTGCCATCATCATGAAGCCTCTTCCTCCAAGAATGCTACCCCTGCTAGGCCACCATCCCAGGAGGTCAAGTAAGAGAACTTAAGGCAAAGATACAACAGGTTTGACTATTGGTGCTATGGCAGAATTGGTCATTTTGCCATTGATTGTTTGTTTAATCCAAGAGATTTTTCAAGTCCTCAAGTTAGCAACATGAGAATGACCACTCAAAATGCTAACCCTCGTAGGGGAGTTTTCTAACATGAGACCAAGGACCCAAACGTGTTTGGGTTCCTAAGGCAAATTGATTATGATTACAGGTATGCCCAAAGGCCACCAAAATGCCAATCTGGTATTTGGACAGTGGATGCTCTCTGCACATGACCGGGACAAGAAGCCAACTTCAAAATTATTCTCCAGTGTTGAAAGGACCAAAGATAATTTTTGGAGGTTCAGATCGAGGAATAACCAAAGGCTACGGTATGATCACTAATGGTAGTGTATCATTTTCGGATGTAGCTTATGTGGAGGGATTGGAACACAACCTTATAAGCATATGCCAACTATGCGACAAAGGATACATAGTTGAATTCCACGCTAACAAGTGCTTGATAAAGTCTGTTGACAATATGGAAACGATTCTATATGGCACTCGAAGCAGGAATATATTTTGTTTAAATTTCATTTGTATAGATTCTTTTACACCAGTGTGCTTTTTAGCAAAAGATAGTGCGTCTCTTGTTGACCAATGACACAAGAGGTTAGCATATATTAATTTTAAAACTATTAATAAAATATTCTCCAAGAACTTAGTACGTGATGCCCCGAATGTAAAGTACGTCAAAGATAGATCTTGTCACGCATGCATAAAAGGCAAGCAAACAAGGGCTACCTTTAAAAGCATTATTGACAAAGATTCAAGTAGATGTCTCCATCTACTTCATATGGACTTGTTCGTTCCACTGCAAATTAGAATCTTGGGAGGTAAGGAATATACATTGGTTATTGTTGATGACTACTCGCGCTTTGCGTGGGTGTTCATTCTGAAACACAAGTCAGATACATTTGATGTCTTTACAAATTTTGTTAGGCAGATCCAGAATGAATACAACTGTTGTGTATTCAAAATCAGAAGAGATAATTGAACAGAGTTCAAGTCTGGGGCCATGATAGAATTCTGTGAAAGCCTAGGTATCTTTCATGAGTATTCCTCTCCTCGCACTCCACAGCAAAATGGAGTAGCTGAGAGAAGGAACAGAACACTCATAGAGGCCTACAGAACTATGTTGAGTGAAACTTCACTTCTAGAGTATTTCTTGGCTGATGCCGTCAATACTGCATGCCACGTGCAAAATCGAGCACTCATCAATAAGAATCATGATAAGAAACCCTACGAACTTCTAAAGGGCAGGAAACCATCTGTTTCATATTTTAGAATATCTGGCTGTAAATGCTTCGTGCTAAATGATGGGAAGTATCACACTACCAAGTTTTGTGAGAAATGTTTTGAAGGTATTTTTGTTCGTTATAATAGCCATAGTAAGGCATATAAGATTTTCAATAGAAAAACTCTGGTTGTAGAGGAAACCATACATATTGTATTTGATGAGACGAGCTTGCTGCAATGCAAATCATCTAGTGTGCTTGTTGAAGATGCATGTACAAAGCTAAAAGAAATCAACTTGGATGAACTGACTGAAAGTGAAAGATAAAAGTTCGTTAAGATCACTACTCCAACCCCCATTGGAGAGGTAGACGATCAAGATGAAGAAACCATCCAAGTTGATAAAGTCACTCCAATGGCTGAAGAAGTTCCAGATGTTAAGAATCTAGAGCTCAAACACCTGAAGGATCATCCATTGGACAAGATCATAGGAGATCCCCGGGATGGTGTCAGAACTCGTCATGGTACAACTAATGAGAATCTATATTTAAGTTTTCTTTCGCAGGTTGAACCAAAGAAGTTTGAGGAAGAAAACTCAGATGCATCATGGATCTTGTCCATGGAAGAAGAACTGAACCAGTTCAAGTGATGCAAAGTTTGGAAACTAGTTCAAAGATCCAAAGGTAAAAATGTCATCGGGATAAAGTGGGTCTACAGGAACAAGTTGGACGAGGATGGAACAATCATAAATAACAAGGCCATACTCGTCGCCAAAGGATATCATCAAGAAGAAGGAATTGACTTCGACCAAACATACGCTCCAGTGGCAAGGCTGGAGGATATCAGACTATTTCTGGCTTATGTTGCACTGAAGGCCGGGATTCACTGTCTATCAAATGGACGTGAAGTACGCCTTCCTTAATGGTGACATAAAGGTAGAAGTGTACGTGGAACAGCCCCCTATTTTTGTTGATCCTAACTTTCCTGACTATGTTTATTTATTATCGAAAGCACTATAGGGTTTGAAACAAGCTCCTCGAGCTTGGCACGAAACACTGTCTAGCTTTCTCCTCGAGAACAAGTTCACAAGGGGAAAGATAGACAAGACATTATTTCATAGGGAAATTAAAGGCAAGATTTTGCTTGTGCGAATCTATGTCGACGACATTAATTTTTGTTATACAGACGACAACCTCTGCAAAAAGTTTTCTAAACTTATGCAAGGGAAGTTTGAAATGAGTAGTATGGGAGAGCTGAAGTATTTCTTAGGACTTCAGGTGAAACAATCTGAAGATAGAATTTTCATCTCACAGACTAAGTTTACCAGGGAGTTGATTAAGAAATTCAAAATGGAGAATGCAAGCTCTATGAGGACTCCAATGGACTCAACTATGTCTCTGGACAAGGATGAGAAAGAGAAACCTTTTGATGAAACCAAGTACAGAAGCATAGTTGGATCCTTGCTCTACCTTACTGCTAGTAGACTAGATATAATGTTCTCTATATGTGTCTGTGCTAGATTCCAAGTGAACTATAAGGAATCTCACTATGATGCTGTAAAGTGGATCTTGAGATACCTTAAAGGTACACTGAATCTTGACTTATGGTATCCGGGAAGTAATGACAGTGAAGTAATTGGTTTTTCAGATGCAAACATTGTAGGTAGCAAAGATGACATAAAAAGAACTTTCGGGACATGTCAGTTCCTCAGAAGAATGCTTATCTCATGGAGCAACAAAAAGCAAAATTATGTCGCAATCTCAGCGTCCGAGTCAGAATATATTTTTGCCGGCAGTTGTTGTGTACAGTTGCTTTGTCTAAAGAACTAGCTAGAAGATTACAACATGGAGGTTAAATACATTCCGTTGTTTTGCGACTCCTCCAGCGCAATAAAAATTGCAAACAACCCAGTCTCGCACAGCCGGACAAATCACATCGAGCTCAGATATCACTTAATCCAGGAGCATGTGGAGCAAGGGGATGTGGATCTACAATACATGCCAACAGATCGGCAAGTTGCAGATATTTTCACAAAGCCGCTGGACAAGACGAAGTTCAATTTCTTCAAAACTAAACTTGGGATGCTTAAAAAAGAAGGATAGATCAAATGGAATCAGTTCAAAGCTCAAGAATCAAGGATACTTCAAAAAGGTCAGAAATTTCTCAAGTGGAAGACAGTTCTCGAGAAATACAGTTACTTCTCGAAAAGTACATAACTAGTTCTCGAAAACAAGAAATATACTTCTCGAGAACTATAACCATGTCTCTCGAGAAATAACCCTACCTCTCGAGAAATGCCCCGTCTGTTTTCGATTTCTGTTCATTTCTTTAATTTCGAAAACCGATCGATTTTTGCTCTAATCCAAGTGTTATTTTAGATTAATTAGACACCTAATCAACATTACTAGGGTTATATATATATAACTTAAGAAATCTCAAATCAACTGACATTTCAAAATCTATTCTCTCGAAAACTCTTCGCTTTCCGACGACCAGAGATTCAACACTGCCGATTTCTCATGCTCCGTCCATCGCTGTCGTCAGTTTCAATGGCACAGCACTCCAGAATTAGAGTCGGCCGTGAACTTGTGGTCGCCGGGATTACAAAAATTTCAGACGAATTCAAGAATTTGCTTCTTTTGCTAGAAACCGTAGGTTTGAACTTTGTTCTTTCAGAACCTTGTAAGATTCTATTTCCAGAAGTAGAAGAGTTCTATAGAAATGCGAAGATAAGGAGGAATAGCATTGTACTGAAATCCAAGGTCAAGGGAGTTAAGATTAAGTTAAGCCCGACCATAGTGTCCAGACTTCTAAGATTGCCTACTGTAGATGATGGAGATGAACTTACTCAAGAAGATAATGACAGAACTTGTCATTTTTGTGGAGTTCCAGTGGACATTACCTCTCTAAGGAGGACTTCTTTGAATGATGTTAGCAAACTTCTTGTGGAAATAGTTGGAAAAATTCTATGGTGTAGGACAGGGTCAATAGGTTTCATAACCAATGACCTATTTGATGTCATGATAGCCATAGTCTGCAGGAAGAAATTTCCATATGGTATGATGATTTTTGACTTGATCAGGGATAGCATTATACATCCAAAGTTTGCCAGGATAATCTCCTTGATGTTGCATGAGATTGATCCAGTTGTCTTCAAAACTACCAAAGGTACACCAATTCATCACCGAAAGAAGATCTCCTTAGCTTCCATTCAAAGTTGGGAGTTTAAACTGAAGAATCCAAAGCAGATGGCTAAAGAGCTTGCAGCCCATGCTTTAGAGGTCAGGACCCCATCTCCCTCCTCTCATGAAGTTACTGAACCATCTGGTGCAGCAACTGAGGGGGAGCCTGCATCATCTATTCCAGTAGACAGAATTCCCTCTCCTCCTCCACCAGCTAGATCACCAATCAGAATTCTTGTCAAAAGCCCAATTAGATCTCCAATAAGGTCCCCACTGGCAGATATCTCTAGGTGATTTAGGTTGACAACTAAACACTTTCAATTGGTATCTCAGGTGATACTATAACACCCCGAAACTCTAAAGAGGGACGGGTGACATTTTAAGCCAGGTCTGGGACTTGGAGCAGGTGACACGGGCGTGTTCGGCCACGGGTCGTGTGGTCGACGTTTTGGCGATCAGCGATCGTCGAGTTGAGGCACACAATATGGGACACAGGCGTGTCCCAGGGCGTGTCATGCTAGGGAGATTTCTACATTATGTACACGGGCCATGACACAGACACAGACACGGGCGTGTCACATGTGACACAGGCGTGTCGGGTGCTGTGTCCTCCTCGGGAAAATATTGTTGGTGGTTGTACACGAGGAGTGACACGGGCCCTGACACGGACGTGTCACATGTAATACGGGCGTGTCGGAGGCCGTGTCACAGGCGGTGTACTGGTCGGGGTACCGTGCGAGACGGCGAATGGGCGACACGGCCCTTGACACGGGCGTGTCGCAGGCCGTGTTCGGCCCAGATTTTGTAATTTCCGGCTGAATCACAGCCGTCCGTTTTCTTGGTTTGAGATCCAATGGTGGGGGGCTGTTCCTGATGAGTTATATCTGGTAATAGGGCTTGGAAACCCTTATTCCCTTTGAGTTTTATCTCTCTAAAAGTTAGAGAGAAGGGAGAGCAAGGAGGAGGAAGAAGGCCAAGATCCGGTCACCGGCGGAGCTTCGGAGCTAAAAATCGCGATCCGAGTCCAGATCCGCGAAGGCGACGCCGATACGGTGCTTTCCATTCGGCTAGATCATCATGGCGCCGAGGAAAAATGCTAGGGTAACGATTCTTATCTTGAGCATGTGAAGCTCTTCTTCCTTCGCATGGGAAAACCCTCTCCCGCGAGTGTGTGACAAGATTGAGGTATTCCTTGGGGTAGATATGTAAAGTCCCCCTTGTTAGAGTCTGAAAGCATAGTACGGACATATGCATGATGTGTGAAGCCTACCCGGACATGTTGGTCTAGATCGGTGATGATTTGCTATGCATTTTTTAGCCGGAGAAGACTCCGAGCGTTTTGATTGTTTTCAAGTTGCTATGCGGTAGAATGCATAAGGGAATCTTGGGGATTAACCCTGAGGTGCATCCGGAAATCTGGACGGAAACGCATTTCTGTCATATCGGTGGCCTGCGAGCCAACAGGGTACATAGCGGGGCTATGTAGCGTATTTGAACGATATTTGGAACTAGGGAAGCTTAGCCCGCGTCGAAAGCCAAATGGCAATGACGGGTGAGCAACGGGCTGGTGGACCACTACCCGCTCCATCTGCTTGGTTAAAGCGACCTAATGTTTTACGTGGGACTTGCCGAGGTTTGGAGATCGAGTCTAGGCTACGGCTGAGAAGACTAAATGCTCACAAAGGTTGCCACCCAGGGGGTGGTGGTGGAGTCAAGGACCGGACGGGGTTGGGACTAGCTTCGCCGAGTAAGTGCCTGAGAGCACGGGGTGTACGTCCGTGTGAGCGTGCACCTGTGATGTGATGCGTATTTCGCTATATTGCTTGTTTTCCTAACAATTGCAGGGAAGAAGCTTTGCCGCCCCGGTTTGGGGGCGGAATCGTTATAATTTGGTCAGCATAGCTGACTGTTGCCTTTGTTTACCACCGTGCGGTGGATTGTTTCTTGTAGGTACTGCGTAGCTGAGCGGAAAATAGCGGGCTAAAGCCCAAGTTGCTGTGTCGGCCCTCGAATGCCAATTTTTGAGTGTTTTCCTTTTTGTACTCATGTGTGACCTGCCTGCATGCCGAGGTTTGGAAGACACTTTTATTAAGCAAACTCTTGTAAGGCTATAAGGTTAATATTCGTGTATTAAACATTCCTTATGGTTTGAGTAGTGGACATTCATGCTTGGCAGGGTTCTTTATTATTTGTGCAACATAATAATTTACTTCCGCTAGATGCTCTGTGTAGGACGTTGTGATTGGTTGAATGGTCTCAATAAGTAACCAACCAGTCTGTTCGTAGTATATGGCGTCTGGCCCCGGCCGGACCTACTGCTATATGCCATGTGACGGATAGGGGTGTTACAAATTAGTATATGACTACTGGTTTCAGTCAAGCTTAAATGAATTCGTGAACGAATTCACTTTAAGGGATGGTGAGCACATGTGTGTGCATCATCGTTATAACATGAAAAGAACCCATGAATGTCCACTTTGGAATGAATATACACATGTTTGAGGAACCTGTGTGTTCCTATAATTCCTTTTTGCAATTTTGTTCAGTCACTTATAGTGTTTTGAACGGCTATAGGTGTCCGGAAGTGGAGTGTGGCAGTCTGAACACATGTTTGTTGAGCAAAGTACTGCACCAAGCGACGTGCCTGAGACCCCTACATCTTTGGAAACTATAATAAGAGTGGTTTAAGCGGTGTTCGTTGTGACCAATGCACAACATAGAAGTAATGTGCAACCCTTTGTCCCTGAGATGGTCCCAACATCGGGTGGTATGTTTGAGCAAAGGGCATTTGGAGGTCAATTAGGGCAGCAGATGAACATGACTGTGGTGCAGGGAGCGCATTAAGTTGACGCATATTTGCAGACATTCCTTATGATAAGGCGTTACCCAGGCTTTGAATGGGAAAGCGAGCAATCTATAGTTGATAGATTTTATAATGGTTTGCGCAGCGAGTTGTGTATTCTACTACTAGGACCAAAGTTGTTGGTATTCCAAGCTTTGGTGGAGTCGGCCAGAGCTTTGGAGGTTGAGTTGGGGAAAACTCACCAAGTACCAGTGAATAGGGTACCAAACCCTAAAGATCCTATAAGGACTGCCTATCGAAAGACGCCAAGAAAAGAGGCTGGGTCATCTACTACCCAAACTACCCTCAATTGTTATTCTTGTGGCAAGAAAGGGCACCTCGCCAGAGATTGTTGGGAGAGTGCTCAGAAGACAAGTAAAGTTTTGGCAGGAGCAGTCGAAGATGTTATGGCAAAGGATTCGGTGGTCAAGATGACAACCTCAAAATCTGGGTACCGTAGGTGGTACAAGAAGGCTAGGAGGTCGGGTCTAATCCCTTCCTCTAGCACATCCGGAGCGACTACAGTTCAAACTTCGGATGCATGCTTTGCCTGTGGAAAGCCGGGGCACTATGCCCGAGATTATTGGAGTGGACGCCCAATGTCCAAAAAGAATTCGGGGGAAATATCTGAGGAGAAGGGAAAGGCTGTGGCGTCCACCGCATCACTGTTTACTCCGGCCCAACTGGGAATGGACATCCTTGGCTAGCAGGAGGCCATGTGGCCGACCGTCGGGAAGATAGGTATGGGTTAATTGTTAGCAATCTAGCTTCTTATACCTGATACCTTATGCGTATTTACTTAGGACTGGAGGTTCTAGGCTTTGGTGGGATTGTTGGTAATCCGGCGAGAGCATTATTCGATACGGGAGCTTCGCACACCTTTTGTTCGACGGATTTATATCGCGCATTGGAGTACCTCCTTCGATGGTAAAGGAAAAATTGGACGTGTAGTTGCCTAGTGGTCGTTCAATGCACGCGAGGAGTGAGTCTGTGTCATAAAGGTATGGGTTGGGGGTTTGGAGTTCAACTTTCAAGCGTCGTTACTTCCACCATGGGAGGCTGTGAAGCCGAAGCCTACATTGGATAGTTAATCGGGTGTACCCGAATATCCTTATGTGTTTCCCTGATGTTTTACCTGGAGCCCCACTAGAGCGTGAGATTGATTTCACGATTGAGTTATGCCAGGTGCCAAACCTGTGTCACGCTCTCCTTATAGGTTGGTACCTAAGGAAATGGCGAAGCTAACGATTCAACTCGACCAGTTATTAGAGCAGGGTTGCGTGCGTCCAACTTTGTTGCCTTGGAGCGCACCGGTCTTTTTTGTTAAGAAGAAGGACGGGAGTTTGCGGCTCTGTATCAATTTTGGGGAACTGGATAAGTTAATGGAAAAGAGCAAGTGCACGATCTCAAGGATTGATGATCTCTTGATCAGTTGGTCGGGTCACCAGTATACTTAAGTTTGATCGTAAGTCCGGTTACCCTCATCTGAGAATAAGGGTAAGTGATATCGCAAAGACGGTGTTAAGCACGAGGAATGAGCAATCTGAGACTACGATCGTGCCATCTTGGCAGTCAAATGTGGCATCAATGTTCACAGACCGGATGAACGGAACGTTCATGGAGTACCTAGTCCATTTTTGTGATCGTATTCATCGACAACACATTGTTGTATTTGAAGTGCGAAGGATATCACTTCTGAATATCTACTTTTGGCTTTGTGGACGCTAAGGAGAAACCATGTATACGCCAAGTTCTCCAAACATGAGTCTTGGGTTATCCTCGGTAGCGCTCCTCGGTCCTATAGTTGGTAGAGTGGGAGTGTGTGGGTCCAGCATTGTTAGTCATAATATGAGGGTGGCCTGTGTTGTCTCGGTAGCGGAAGTCAAGAGTTTCTAGTGTGGTCGGCTACCACAGGCGCTTCGTACAAGACTTCTCGCGGATAGATTTACCCCTCACATCGTTGTTAAGGAAAAGCTTAAAAGGTTGTTTAGATGCGCGAGTGCGCCCAAACTTTGAAGAGTTAAAGAGTTGGTCAACCACGATGCTAGTGCTAAGTTCGCCCAGTGGAACCAAAAGCTGTGAGATCTATAACACTGTCTTGGGCAGTGGTTTGGACTGCGTACTGCTGCAGCGTGCTAATGTTATGGCTTATGGCTCGCATTAGATGGAAGAGCACGAGAGGTATTGCCCAGTCCGCCATCTGGAATTAGCGGCTGTGTGTTTTGCGCTTAAGCTTTGAAGGCATTATTTGTACGGCGCATAAGTCGATGTTTGTACCGATCATAGGAGTCTGATATATCGGTTGGATCAAAAGGATCGGAAATTGAGGCAGCAAAAATGGATGGAGTTCCTAGGGGACTATACGTTCGAAAGTTATTTTGTGACCGTTGTAAGGCAATGTAGTTGCGGATGCGTTGAGATACAGGGCTTCCGCCCAAGCCAACTAGTGTAGGTTCATGTTGAGAGTTTGACACGGGAGTTGGAGATGTTAGCTATCTCTTGCGTTGACAATCAGACAAGCGTCGAAGCGTAATTGAACTGGACGGAAGTTCAGTAAGACCTGGCTGATCGTATTTGGCATACTATGGTTTGGGAAGCTGCATGAAGGAAATCATGGGTGCGGCTCGGTGGGTCAAAATCCCAAATCGACGGTTAAAGGTGGGCTACCAAGGTAAGATAATCGTTTGTGCGACCCAAGCATGGGTAATCTATGGGTGGATTTGTGGTATGCTATACCAAGTACTCAACTCACTTGGGAGGCACGAAGTTGTGCCGAAATATGAAGAAGTTGCTCTAGCGACCAGGACCCTAGAATGGTGTGGCACTATATGTGACAAAGTGTCAAACTTGCGCCTTGGTAAAGTCAGAGTGCCAAAGGCTTGGAGGATTCTTAAAATCCTTGCCTATTCCGGAGTGGAAGCTCGACGGCATACCGATGAACTTTGGGAATGGCCTGCCAAGGTCGCGGTAGGGAAACGATGCTATTTGGGTGATTGCGGTTTGGTTAATGCAAGTGTCGCACTTAATTCCGCATAGGAAGGATGATCCGGTGGTGTAACTGTCAAAGATGTCTATGGATAACATCGTTAGACCGCACAGTGTGCCCCGCAACATCGTGAGCGATCGAGATGGGCGTTTTACATCCAATGTTTGGAGGTGGTTACAGAAAATGCTGGGGACTAAGTTGTAGTTTAGTCCAGTTTTACATCCGCGGACGGATGGGCAGACCAAGAGGGTCAACGGGCGTGTCACGGGCGTGTCACGGGCGTGTCACGGGCGTGTCACGGGCGTGTCACGGGCGTGTCACGGGCGTGTCACGGGCGTGTCACGGGCGTGTCACGGGCGTGTCACGGGCGTGTCACGGGCTTGTCACGGGCGTGTCACGGGCATGTTCGGCCACGGGTCGTGTGGTCGATGTTTTGGTGATCGGCGATCGTCGAGTTGAGGTACACAGCTTGGGACACGGGCGTGTACCAGGGCGTGTCATGCTAGGGAGATTTCTACATTATATACACGGGCCATGACACGGACACAGACACGGGCATATCACATGTGACACGGGCATTTCGGGTGCCATGTCGCAGGTCGTGTCCTCCTCGGGAAAATATTGTTGGTGGTTGTACACGAGGCGTGACACGAGCCCTGACACGGATGTGTCACATATGACACGGGCGTATCGGAGGCCGTGTCACAGGCGGTGTACTGGTTGGGGTGCCATGCGAGACGGCGAATGGGCGACACGGCCCATGACACGGGCGTGTCGCAGGCCGTGTTCGGCCCAGATTTTGTAATTTCACGCTGAATCAGAGCCGTCCGTTTTCTTGGTTTGAGATCCAATGGTGGGGGGCTATTACTGATGAGTTATATCCAGGAATAGGGCTTGGAAACCCTTATTCCCTTTGAGTTTTATCTCTCTAAAAGTTAGAGAGAAGGGAGAGCAAGGAGGTGGAAGAAGGCCAAGATCCGGTCACCAGCGGAGCTTCGGAGCTCCAAATCGCGATCCGAGTCCAGATCCGCGAAGGCGATGCCGATACGGTGCTTTCCATCCGGCTAGATCGTCATGGCTCCAAGGAAAAATGCTAGGGTAACGATTCTCATCTTGAGCATGTGAAGCTCTTCTTCCTTTGCATGGGAAAACCCTTCTCCCGCGAGTGTGCGACGAGATTGAGGTATTCCTTGGGGTAGATATGTAAAGTCCCCCTTATTAGAGTCCGAAAGCGTAGTACAGACATAGGCATGATGTGTGAAGCCTACCCAGACATTTTGGTCTGGATTGGTGATGATTTGCTATGCATTATTTAGCCGGAGAAGACTCCGAGCATTTTGATTATTTTAGGGTTGTTATACGGTAGAATACATCAGGAAATCTTGGGGATTAACACCGAGGTGCAACCGAAAATCTGGACAGAAATGAATTTCTATCATATCAGTGTCCTGGGAGCCAACCGGGTACATAGCAGGGCTATGTACCATGTTTGAACGATATTTGGGACTGGGGAAGCTTAGCCCGCATCGAAGGCCAAATGGCAATGGCGGGGTGAGCAACGGGCTGGTGGACCCTACCCGCTCCATCTGCTTTGTTAAAGCGACCTAAAGTTTTATGTGGGACTTGCCGAGGATTGGAGATCGAATCTAGGCTACGGCTGAGAAGACTAAATGCTCACAAAGGTTGCCACCCTGGGTGTGGTGGTGGAGTCACGCACCGAACGGGGTTCGGACTGGCTTTGCCGAGTATGTGCCCTGAGAGCACGGGGTGTACGGCCGTGTGAGCGTTCACCTATGATGTGATGCGTATTTCGCTATGTTGCTTGTTTTCCTAACAAGTGCAGGGAAGAAGCTTTGCCGCCCCAGTTTGGGGGCGGAATCGTTATAATTTGGTCAGCATAGCTGACTATTTCCTTTGTTTATCACCGTGCGGTGGACTGTTTCTTGCAGTTTCTGCGGAGCCGAGCGGTAAATAGCAGTCTAAAGCCCAAGTTGTTGTGTCGGCCCTCGAAGGAAAATTTTTGAGTGTTTTCCTTTTTGTACTCATGTGTGACCAGCCAGCGTGCCGAGGTTTGGAAGACACTTTGATTAAGCAAACACTTGTAAGGCTATAAGGCCAATATTCGTTTATTAAACATTCCTTATGGTTTGAGTAGTGGACATTCATGCTTAGTAGGGTTCTTTATTCTTTGTGCAACATAATAATTTACTTCCGCTAGATGCTCTGTGTAGGACGTTGTGATTGGTTGAATTGTCTCAATAAGTAACCAACCGGTCTGTTCGTAGTATATGGCGTAGGGCCTCGGCCGGACCTACTGCTATATGCCATGTGACGGATAGGGGTGTTACAGATACACTCTCAGATGAGCAAGTATAGAAAACTCTCAACTCCACTGCTGAAGTCATAGAAAACATGATCAAAGAACTCACCTCTTATAAACCTCTTCCTTCCCTCCATTCAAAAAATGTTGAAGAACATTCAAAGGATCCATCTCCATCTCCTTCTCCATCACCAATAGCTTCTCCAAGTGCAACTCATCCTTCTCCAAGCAAAGGATCACCTCAACACGACACAATCCTTCTATCAGAAGAAGATGACCCAGAACCAGAGGCAGTTGAAGCTCCTCTAAAGAGGCTTGATTTATCCCTTCCTACCCTACTTGGTAAGGAAGGTGATATACTCACTCACACTGTCAGAGCTAAAAGCTCTATAGTTGTTGAAGAAATCCCTCCATGGGAAGTCCCTCCTCCACCTCAAGTTTCCCCTCCTGTTATTCATGCTGCTGCTACCCCTATAAGTTCTGATATACTATGTAAGAATGAAGTTATGCTGGATGACCAACGAAAATATTTTGATGAATCTATGAAGATAGTCCAAGACAAAGTCTCTACTCTAGAGAAAGAGATGAGCAGAGGATTTGCAGAAATTCAGCACAACACTGACTCTCTCAAAGAATTGTTTCAGATTAGTGGCAAAGCTATAGACCACACTATCTCTAGTGTAGGTCAGGTCATGGATCAAACAGTAACTCTTGCTAACAATCAAATCTTTTTGGAGAAGAAAGCCCAAGAACATGTTATGAAATCTGTGAAGAGGTTGGTACTTTCAAAGAAGATGCTATAGATACACTATCTGTAGAATTCAAAAAGGGGGAGAGTCTAGTAAAAGAACATGTGAAAAATCTTGTGTACAAGTTTACTGCTGCTGAAAACACAGTCTGGTATAACAAGATAACTAAAATTAATAAGAATGTTTTAGAACACCACCTTGACCCTAGGGGAGGCTAATGGGTCATCAAGGACCCATTAAAGAAATCTCAAGGGACCAAATTGACCTAGGTGGGCCCTAGTCCAACTTTGGGTCAAGTTAGCCCAAATGGGCTAACTCAAGCTCAAGCCCATTTCATTTAGGCTAACCATGACTTAAGTGACCAAATGGACTTGTGGGATGCCATGGGACATGTAGGAGCCAAAAATTCAGGCTTGGTGACTAGGAGAGAGAAAGTCACCCATGAAGGAGAGAGAAAGAGAAGAAAGAAGAAGGAAGGAGGACTTTGTGCTCCTCCTTCCCCCTCCCCAACCTCCCCATTCATTTCAGAAGGATAAGGGGGAGTGCAGCAGCCATTGTGGACTGGTTAGAGCAAGCACCACCCCCCTACCAACCTAGCCGCCAAGATTGACCATGGCCAAAAATGGCACATGGCAATTCAGCCACCTAACTCCCTCCTCTCCCTCTTTAAAAGCTTTAGTGAGGTCCAAGGAGTATTTCCCACTCTTTTCCTGAAGAAGCCAAGCCCTTTCCTCCATTTTTGAACAATCCGACCACCACCGGCCACCACCATGCCGATCCGACGATCAGCACGGCTACAGCCGCCACCACAGGTCCTCCTCCACTCCTTCTTGCATGGGTAGATCCTTAGAATCCATAGGGCCAAGGTTGGAGCTCAATTGAGCCCAATCGGATTTTGAAAACCATGGATTTTCCACATTTTTTTTCGCTTGCTGGGATCGCCGGAATAGTGCATTCCGGCGGCCTAGCCGCCGTCTAGAGATAGCCCCGACCACCACGAAGGTGTCGGCAGCGGTGGCAGGTCGGGGAGGTGGCCGGAGCGACGGCGGCAGCCGCTGTAAGTTGGCCCAGGCGGGATGAATCCAGGCCGTCAGCGGGAGGAAGACGATGATGGGATTCCGTCCATCTTACGCCATGATTCGTGCGGTTGATGATATTAAACTATGGATTAAAGGATTTGATTTATTTCATTTTGTCATATATTTTGTATTTATTGTTTTTAATTATTAAAAATAGTTAGAGCCTTTTTCAGAGCATATGGTCAACACAAGAAATGTAGCCCTATGGGTCTACTATCAAACAAAATTAGTTTGAACCAATTTGGGTCACTAGTTTGACCAGGGCACTAAACTTGGTGGGGTCTATACAAATGACTAGGCAGTCATTAAACTAGTTGCCCACACTTCATCCTTGGTTCAAATGGTCTGAAATTTTGGCAGGGAGTCACCCTACCCTATATCTAGATCCTTCCCAAAAATGGTAATTTTTGGGAATAATTTTCCTATAGTTTTGTAAATAATTTAATTATGCTAGCATAAATTAAATTATGGGTCAAATGAAGTCCAAATTCATCCAAATTTTGGTGGGATGTATATGAGGTCAATATAGACCTCTGGTTAAAATTTCATTAATTTTGGAGTTGATTTGAATGGGAATCAAGCAAACCCTAGCCTTGCACTAAGAAGGGCATTTTGGTCCAAAATGTAATTTTGGGTTTTGAGTGTCCAATTCACCTAAACAGAAGTTCAAATTTGGGACACTGACTTATCATGACTTTATACACCTTCCAATGAAAACTTGGGGGCAGTGGAGTTGATTTGGCCCAAGATCTTAGGTCAAACCCTAAAGAAGGGCTTTTGTACCTTGTGAAGGGCATATGGCCATAACACCTTGTATGACTATGAAACTTTGTAGGGATGGTTTTAGGGTAACTATAACCCTCTGGTAAAAGTCTTAGGGTGTTTTGGAAAGTTTGGGAGCCACAAAACCCTGACCCTAGTTTAGGGCACAAACTTTGTAGGGTTAGAATAGGCTAGTTAAACTCTTCCAAATAAGGTGAAATTTTGGTATAATGGTAAAAAGGATATTATTAGTCTTTGGTAATTTATTTGGGAATTTTGGTATAATATTTATGGTACTTCATTTGAAACACATGGGATGCCTCAATTTAATAAACTAATTATTATGGTCTCTCTGACCCTTGGGAGGTCATGAAAGTTTGGCAGAGGATGTTTTGAATCATTATAAGCTTATATAAATTTTATGAAAATTTTTGGATACTTATTTGAGATACTTACTTCACAAGTTTGTTAAATGATGGAATTATTCAATAATTTAATTTAGCCCATATACTGATAAATAAATTATGAAATTTATCCCAAACAATTTACATGCAATTAGAATCATACTTGAATTTTCCCTGAATTTTTTTGAAGAAATATAGTATTTTATATTCCTTTAAATGAATTTTTAAGGATTAAAATGAAATAATGATTTGGGGATAAAACCTTACTGAAAAATTTAGATATATTGGAAGATGAGTTATATCCTTATTTTGAATAACATATAAAATTTGTAGAATGATATCTTGATTGAAAATGGTACTTCATGTTCATTATTGGAAGTTTTAGTCAATAGAATAATTAAATAAATTATTAAGTAAATAAGGAAAATTTTGGATCTCTGGATTTAGGGCTTAAAGGTCATAATGGACCTCCATTAATTATTATATGGGTATTGGATGATTACTTGATATACTTCCCATTTTACATAACATTAAACCTTGGTGGTCGGCATATAGTAAATCTTCAGAAATAATCTGGAGTACAAGTTAGGTTATAGGAATAAGTTCATATTTCAGGGTTGGATGAGCTAGGGATGGGTTTGACTAAAAGTTAGGTGGTGTTTGGGTCGACGAAAGATCGTCTTCCCCGTATAGTGGAAGGTCAAATCACCTTATGTTTAGTTTACTGTAATATGAAAATGAAATGGGTAAAACCTAAGTTGTTGGCATAAAGTGAATTGAGGAGTAGGTAGTAAACTTATGATTTCACACTCTCACACCCCTGTGTCCCGAGAGATAGTTTGGGTTACT
Source organism: Platanthera zijinensis (assembly GCA_039513925.1). Classification (NCBI taxonomy): domain Eukaryota; kingdom Viridiplantae; phylum Streptophyta; class Magnoliopsida; order Asparagales; family Orchidaceae; genus Platanthera; species Platanthera zijinensis. The sequence continues at coordinate 51,208,338 of CM077089.1, read as the reverse complement.
CGGGCAATAAGCCCAGTGGTTAAGGTAATGGGCATGGTAGCCCGGGGAGCTTCGGCTCGGTTGTAGATTATGACGGACGGGATAGTCCGGGGAGCTTCGGCTCGGTTGTAGATTATGACGGACAGGTTAGTCCGAGGAGCTTCGGCTCGGTTGTAGATTGTGACGGACGGGATAGTCCGGGGAGCTTCGGCTCGGTTGTATATTATGACGGACAGGCTAGTCCGGGGAGCTTCGGCTCGGTTGTAGATTATGATGGACAGGATAGTCCGGGAAGATTCAGCTCAGTTATTTGTTGGACTCATAACTATTGCATGTGCATAAAAGGTATAAGGTGGTGGGTCTTCGATATTGGGGAGTTCGTTGCACCGACACCAATATCGTTGACTCGGCAAGTGTGGTTTTACACTTCGCCAACAGAAGTCCGGTGCGCCAGCCGGCAAGAGTACGCCGGCGTCCGCTTAGTGCACCAAGCGTTGAGGCGTACGATAGGTCAGACCGGTTGTGCAAATACTGGTTTTGAGGTGGGCGAGGCCCAACCCACCGCTTCCGTCTGCCACTACAGAGGTATCGTGGGAGGTAACGGCTCTGAAAGGGGGAACTAAAGGTCTGTGTACACAGAGTCGAGTGGGTGAGTTGCACTTGCTTGTTCACATCATAGCATATTTGCATTTCATAGCATAATCATTGCATATAACCTGACACCTAATGTATAAGCGGTATGGGACGCTCTATACATTAGGCCTTGCAAAACGACCCCTTGGCCTATAAGTTCGCGCGAGCGTACTTATAAGTCCAGGTTCTCTTTCAGTATTATTTATATGTTATGCCTGCTAGTAAAACCGACACCCTATCGTATAAATCGGTATGAGACTTTTATACAATAGGATCCCTGCAAGAGATCCCTTAGCTTATGTGTTTTCACATAAGTTAAGGTTACTTGTTTAGATTTTGTATAATTATTATCACACTTAACACTGTTAGTTTAGTTCCGCTGCCATCTGCAATTTGACATTCTCCACCTTCATGTCCTTTCCATTCCTTCTCCCCGCTCGGTGCTTAGGAGCCATGGGGGAAGGGGTGGGAGACGATAGGACATAGTCTTTTAGACTAACGGTTTTCGAACCACATCATTTAGGGGACCACAGAGCCCAGCATGGAGGAGAAGCCCCGGAGGTCGGCACGCTTGGAGATCGGACAGTCTAGTACCAGTGTCCAGACAGCAGGGACTGTGAGTCCCAAACACTAGTAGTTGTATTAGTTTGCTTCCGCGATGAGTGATTTGTAGTGAGGACTTGATGTACCGGGCATAAGCCCGAGATTTTCATTATATGTACTATCTCTGGACACTCCCTTACTTTTATACTTATGCTACAGTAGAGATCGATTCGGCCGGCAGAATCAGCGTCTTGTAGTGACGACCTTCCCGGGTGAGAAGGTATCACCGCAAGGCGGCGGTTCTGGGCCTAAGACCCCGGTGTCGAAAAAGAAAAAAAATGGGGGTCTTACAAGTGGTATCAGAGGAAACCTCGATCAGAAAAGTAGCAGTCCACTAACCCTGGGACACCCCCGCTCGAGTTTAGTTTGGGGACAAACTAAGCAACGGAAGCAGTGGTGGGCCCATATGGGAAATCACATGAAAATTGTCCACTTTTAGTTAAATCTGTGAGACTTCTTATATTTGTCTTCTATTACGCAGCCCCCAGCACAGCCAACACAACAAGGCGGAGTTCAACAGACTCCGACTGTTGCACCACCTCCCCTGGTCCCCACTCCATTCCTACACTCGGAGATGGGTCAAACGCTGACGGCCATTCTAGGTGCTTTCAGGGCTCAGCAGGTTCCGGCTCCGCAGCCGAACCTAGGGGCCAATTGGCTGAGCATCTTTCGGGGACTCTTCCCTCCATCTTACTTGGGGACAGAATCCGCTGTACGGACAGAAGAATGGCTAGATATTATGTACGAAATGCTGACTGGGATACGATGTCCCTGGGAGGAGAGGGTGGCCTTTGTTGTCTCCTGCCTGGAGTCCCATGCCAAGAGGTGGTGGAAGATGCTGCTGGACACAATGTTTGCTGATAGGGAGGTTGCGGAAGTTACCTGGGAAGAGTTCAGGACCGCGCTGCTGGAGCATTTTGTTTCGCAGTCGGCCAGGGATGAGTTGGAGGAGCGGTTCTTACAGCTGAAGCAGGGCACCCGGACAGTGGTGGAGTACCATCGGGAGTTCGACCATTTGGCTCGATATGCAGATTCTTACCAGCTGGACGAAGCGGGATACATCAAGAGATTCTATAAGGGCCTGCGGGAGGACTTGAGGGAGGCTTTGTTGTTTGTATCTGACGGGCCTATCTCCCGAATTTTGGAGATGGCAAAGAGGATTGAGGCCGATTGGCACACCACTCGGGGCCGGAAGCGGCAAGCGGAGGATCAGGGCCGGAGAGCCCGAAATGATCAACGACAAGGTTCTATACCAGGTGGAAGAAGAACAGGGGACCAGCCTCGTCAGGACGTGAGGCAGGAGTCTAGGGAGCCGGTGGTAATGGTTCCTCAACCTCTTCAGATGAGGGAGGCACCAAGACCCGGGGGCATGGAATTTCCCCCACCAGAGTGCTACAACTGCCATCAGATAGGGCATATTCGGAGAAACTGCCCCATGAGGGAAGCACCTTTACCAGCACCACAGGTTGCCCCGCATGCCCAGCAGTTTGGAGGACGAGGACGTGGTCGAGTACGTGGTTTCCAGGGTGCAGATCGTAGGCAGCAGAGGGAGCAAATTTATGCACTGGATCTGGCTCAGCCCCGGAACCCGGAGCAAGTAATCACTGGTACGCCTGAAAATTTTCCTTATTTATAATTATTTCCTCATGAAGTTAAATTTTATATGGAAGTGACAATCTAGGAAATAAAACCATAGCTAGATTCTAAGACATTTAATTTTTCCCAAAACCCCAGGAATAGTTTTCATCAGCGGCAAACCCACTTATATGCTATTTGATACGGGTGCTTCGCACTCATTTGTATCGGAGGCCTTCATAGAAGGGTTGTAAGGCGTGGAACGATTCACGGGTCTGATGATGAGGATACGATTACCCGATGGATCAGAGTTGTTCACCTCGGCCCACTGCGATATGGAGGCGGAGATCGGCGGAAAGATATTTGAAGCTCCAGCGACGATCATAAAGATGCCAATCTTTGATTTGATCCTAGGAATGACGTGGTTGAACTGGAATCATGCTCAAATTGACTGCACGTCCAAGAGAGTTACCGTGAGACATGGAGATTCCTACCTCGTCATTGAAGGTACTAGATCTATTCCCCCTCTTATGCTGTCATCTGTACAGGCCGTCAAGGCTCACTTACAGGGGGAAGAAGTGTATGAGGTAATATTTGAAATGACTGAGGCCAAGGTCTCCACCTCGCGTATTCCGGTGGTGCGAGATTTTGCCGACGTATTTCCAGAGAAACTGCCTGTGCTACCCCCGCACCGGGAGCAGGATTTCCGGATACAGCTGGTGCCGGGGGCTAAGCCGGCAGCTAGAGCCCCTTACCGGATGGCCCCAAAAGAGCTGACAGAATTTCGAAGCAAACTCCAGGAACTGGTGGAAGCCGGATTTGTTAGGCCGAGTTCCTCGCTATGGGGAGCCCCGGTCTTGTTCATTAAAAAGAAAGACGGAACTCTGAGAGTGTGCATCGACTACCGAGCACTAAACTGATTGACAGTCCGAAATACATATCCACTGCCAAGGATAGATGAGCTGTTTGACCAGCTAGAAGGTGCGCATTTCTTTTCCAAATTGGATCTAAGGTCGGGCTACTACCAGTTACGAATCCAGGAGGAGGACATCCCAAAGACTGCTTTCAGTAGCAGATATGGGCTATATGAGTTTACCGTGATGCCCTTCGGGCTCACAAATGCTCCGTCGGCATTCATGAGCCTCATGAACCGGGTTTTCGAGGCCTACTTGGATGTGTTCATCATAGTATTCATAGACGACATTCTGATCTACTCTAGGACGGAAGAGGAGCACACTCGGCATCTGACGCTGACTCTGGAGAGACTACGGGAGCACAAGCTCTATGCGAAGATCAGCAAATGCCAGTTTTGGTTGAAGGAGGTGGCTTTCTTAGGCCATATCATCAGTGGTGCTGGGTTGGCGGTGGACCCGGCCAAGATCCAAGCAGTCCGGGACTGGCCACAATTGAAGACGGCCACAGATGTACGAAGTTTCCTAGGACTCACCGGTTACTACCGGAAGTTCGTAGAGGGATTCTCTTGTATCGCCCTTCCACTCACATCTCTGACAAGGAAGGAGGTGCCCTTTATCTGGACCCCACAGTGTGAGGCGGCTTTTCAAGAGCTAAAGGGGAGACTCACTTCGGCTCCTATACTTGCTCTCCCTTCATGGAAAGAAGGATTCCAGGTCTACACCGATGCCTCCTACCAGGGCATGGGTGCAGTGCTTATGCAGAATGGCCATGTGATAGCTTACGCTTCTCGGCAGCTGAAGAAGCACGAGCAAAACTACCCAGTCCATGACTTAGAGATGGGAGCTGTCATCTTTGCACTAAAAGTCTGGCGTCACTATCTGTACGGTGTCCACTGCGACATATACTCCGACCATAAAAATTTGAGGTATGTGGACACGCAAAAAGAGCTGAACATCAGACAGAGACGATGGGTGGAATTTTTGGCAGACTACCAGTATGAGATACACTACCACCCGGGAAAGGCGAATGTGGTAGCAGATGCACTGAGCCGAAAGACCGCAAACGCCGGAGTAGGAACACAGTTGATGGCTTTGGAGTTAGTTCAAATGTTAGATAAGATGCAAATATCCCTGGTATCCGAGGATCACCCTGAGATATACCGAGAGTATCTTTCGTCATTAATCGCCACTGGTGACATTTGAGAAAGGGTCAAGGATGGACAGAGGCAGGATACCCAGCTAGAGCCGATATTCCGGGCCTTAGAAGCAGGCACTGCTGGAGATTATGCACTGAGGGACAACTTAGTAGGCTTTAGAGGACGGGTCTACATACCAGAGGGAGGCCAGGTCCGGGAGGATATCATGATGGAGGCTCATTGCAGTCGATATTCGATACACCCGGGGATTATGAAGATGACTGCAAATCTGAAGAAGATTATGTTCTGGCCCGGCATGAAGAAGGATATCACCTACTTCGTGACCCATTGCAAGGCATGCCAGTTAGTGAAGGCAGAATGCAGAAACCCCGCAGGATTATTACAGCCACTCCCAATACCAGAGTGGAAGTTCGATGATATCGCCATGGACTTTATACACGGACTTCCTCGATCAAGGACAGGGAATGATTCGATCTGGGTGATCGTTGACCGGCTGACAAAGGTAGCAAGATTTATTCCAATCAAGAAGGATGACTCGGTGGGCGTGTTAGTCCGAAAGTTTGTGGAGCATTTCGTCCGCTATCATGGCATACCCAAGTCGATTGTGTCGGACCGAGATGGACGATTTACGTCCAGGGAGTGGAGGTCAGTGCAGACTTACTTAGGCACTCGACTAACATTCAGTACAGCTTTTCGTCCCCAGACAGATGGACAAACGGAACGGACCAACCGGACTCTGGAGGATTTACTACGACTCTGCATATTGGATCGCGGTGAACCTTGGGAGAAGTTGTTACCACTGATCGAGTTCTCGTATAATAACAGCTACCAGTCTAGTATAAAGATGGCTCCTTATGAGTCATTGTACGGACGGAAGTGCAGGACTCCGCTATCATGGATATAGGACGAGGAACCTAAGGCATTGGATTCAGAGTTTGTCGAGGACACCGAGGCTCAGGTGAGATTGATACGGGACAGGATGCTAGAAGCACAGAGCCGGCAGGCTAAGTATTATGACGCTCGGCACCGTCGGGTGGAATTCCACGTGGGAGATCAGGTGTTCTTGAAGATCCGACCAATGCATGGAGTTACTCGGGTACGCGGACAGAGGAAGAAGCTTAGTCCAAGATACATGGGGCCTTATACGATCCAGGAGGGGATCGGTCCTTTGGCATACAGGCTGGAGCTGCCACCGGAGCTGGCGAGTCTGCACGACGTATTCCATATATCCTCTCTTAGGAGAGCTCTACTACGCCCAGAGAAGCAAATTACGACCACAGATGGACCGATAGCATCTGATCGGTAAGTTCACATAGAACCAGTCCGGATTGACGACAAGGGGGTACGAGTTTTACGCCACAAGAAGGTTCCGTTAGTCAAGGTCCTGTGGAGAAATCACGGAAGAGAGGAGCACACATGGGAGCCCCAGGACTTGATGCGACAAAGACACCCGGAACTCTTCAGTCAGGTATTCCTCACAACCACTCAAGATGTTCAATTTACCTTCCTATTTTAAACTAGTAGGACTGAAATTTCAAGGATATGGGCTAAACTTTTGTTTATTGGGGTCTAGACTTTGCCAATTGGGGGATTTTGTCTTAAATTTGACTATCACCTTTAAACCTCATATAATCAAACATGGTGTCGTGACGTAAACCTTTCAACTCTCATGGAATGTTACAAGCTTCTTCCTTCCCGATAGGAGTCCCCGTAGGCTTAACCTTGATTTCGGGGACGAAATCTTTGTTTTGTTTATTGGGATTTGTAACATCCCATTTCCAACTAGACCCCTAAGAGTTGTTTTGTCATGACAAAATCTTAGGAAGCCCGAGGAAGAGTCAAGTGGACCTGGTGGTGTGGATATGGCCACTATGGTCTGCACTTAGCAGATTTCTAAACCTTGGTTAAAGATGATCATGGGGCTTCACCAAGACTCCAAGACCCCACCCATACCCTTATAACCCTAGAAGGGGGTCAATGGGTCACTAAGGACCCATGGAGAGCAATCAAAGGACCTAAGTTGACCAAAGTCAACTATAACCCTAGCTAGGTCAAATTGACCTACACAAGGGTCCATTGCAGTCTATTAGCCAAATATACCCCACCCATACCTCCATAACCCTAGGTAGGGGTCAATTGGTCATTAAGGACCCATGGAGGGTAGTCAAGGGAGCTAAGTTGACCAAAGTCAACTCTAAACCTAAATATGTCAAATTGACCTACACAAGGGTCAATTTCAGTCCCTTAGCCAAAAGGACCCCACCCCTACCCTCATAGGCCTAGTGAGAGGCCAATAGGTCACCAAGGACTCATTGGGACCAATCATAAAGACTAGGTTGACCAAAGTCAACTCTTGACCTTAAATGGTCAAAGTGCCCTAGTTAAGGGCCAGGTGACCTCCAAAGGCCAATCCAACCCCACCTTGACCCTAGGGGAGGCTAATGGGTCACCAAGGACCCATTAAGGAAATCTCAAGGGACCAAATTGACCTAGGTGGGCCCTAGTCCAACTTTGGGTCAAGTTAGCCCAAATGGGCTAACTCAAGCTCAAGCCCATTTCAATTAGGCTAACCATGACTTAAGTGACCAAATGGACTTGTGGGCTGCCATGGGACATGTAGGAGCCAAAAATTCAGGCTTGGTGACTAGGAGAGAGAAAGTCACCCATGGAGGAGAGAGAAAGAGAAGAAAGAAGAAGGAAGGAGGACTTTGTGCTCCTCCTTCTCCCTCCCCAACCTCCCCATTCATTTTAGAAGGACAAGGGGGAGTGCAGCAGCCATTGTGTACTGGTTAGAGCAAGCACCACCCCCCCTACCAACCTAGCCGCCAAGATTGACCATGGCCAAAAATGGCACATGGCAATTCAGCCACCTAACTCCCTCCTCTCCCTCTTTAAAAGCTTCAGTGAGGTCCAAGGAGTATTTCCCACTCTATTCCTGAAGAAGCCAAGCCCTTTCCTCCATTTTTGAACAATCCGACCACCACCGGCCACCACCATGCCAATCCGACGATCAGCACGGCTACAGCCGCCACCACAGGTCCTCCTCCACTCCTTCTTGTATGTGTAGATCCTTAGAATCCATAGGGCCAAGGTTGGAGCTCAATTGAGCCCAATCGGATTTTGAAAACCATGGATTTTCCACGTTTTTTTTGCTTGCTGGGATCGCCGGAATAGTGCATTCCGGCGGCCTAGCCTCCGTTTGGAGATAGCCCCGACCACCACGAAGGTGTCGGCGGCGGTGGCAGGCCGGGGAGGTGGCCGGAGCGACGGCGGCAGCCGCTGGAAGTTGGCCCAGGTAGGATAAATCTAGGCCATCAGCGGGAGGAAGATGATGATGGGATTCCGTCCATCTTGCGCCAAGATTCGTGCGGTTGATGATATTAAACTATGGATTAAAGGATTTGATTTATTTCATTTTGTCATAGATTTTGTATTTATTGGTTTTAATTATTAAAAATAGTTAGAGCCTTTTTCAGAGAATATGGTCAACACAAGAAATGTAGCCCTATGGGTCTACTGTCAAACAAAATTGGTTTGAATCAATTTGAGTGACTTTTTTGACAAGGGCACTCAATTTGGTGGGGTCTATACAAATGACTAGGCAGTCATTAAACTAGTTGCCCACATTTTATCCTTTGTCCAAATGGTCTGAAATTTTGGCAGGGTGTCACCCTACCCCATATCTAGATTCTGCCCAAAAATGGGAATTTTTGGGAATAATTTTCCTATAGTTTTGTAAATAATTTAATTATGCTAGGGTAAATTAAATTATGGGTCAAATGAAGTCCAAATTCATCCAAATTTTGGTGGGATGTATATGAGGTCAATATAGACCACTGTTTAAAATTTCATTAAGTTTGGAGTTGATTTGAATTGGAATCAAGCAAACCCTAGCCTTGCCCTAAGAAGGGCATTTTGGTCCAAAATGTAATTTTGGGTTTTGAGTGTCCAATTCACCTCAACAGAAGTTCAAATTTGGGACACTGACTTTGCAAGACTTTATACACCTTCCAATGAAAACTTGGGGGCAGTGGAGTTGATTTGGCCCAAGATCCTAGGTCAAACCCTAAAGAAGGGCTTTTGTACCTTGTGAAGGGCATATGGCCATAACACCTTGTATGACTATGAAACTTTGTAGGGATGGTTTTAGGGTAACTATAACCCTCTGGTAAAAGTCTTAGGGTGTTTTGGAAAGTTTGGGATCCACAAAACCCTGACCTTAGTTTAGGGCACAAACTTTGTAGGGTTAGAATAGGCTAGTTAAACTCTTTCAAATAAGGTGAAATTTTGGTATAATGGTAATAAGTATATTATTAGTCTCTGGTAATTTATTTGGGAATTTTGGGATAATATTTATGGTACTTCATTTGAAATAAATGGGATGCCTCAATTTAATAAACTAATTATTATGGTCCCTCTGACCTTTGGGAGGTCATGAAAGTTTGGCAGAGGATGTTTTGAATCATTATAAGCTTATATAAATTTTATGAAAATTTTTGGATACTTATTTGAGATACTTTTTTCACAAGTTTTTTAATTTAGCCCATATACTGATAAATAAATTATGAAATTTGTCCCAAACAATTTACATGCCATTAGATTCATACTTGAATTTTCCCTTAATTTTTTTAAAGCAATATAGTATTTTATATTCCTTTAAATGAATTTTTAAGGATTAAAATGAAATAATGATTTGGGGATAAAACCTTACTGAAAAATTTAGATATATTGGAAGATGAGTTATATCCTTATTTTGAATAACATATAAAATTTGTAGAATGATATCTTGATAAAAATGGTACTTCATGTTCATTATTGGAAGTTTTAGTCAATAGAATAATTAAATAAATTATTAAGTAAATAAGGAAAATTTTGGATCTCTGGATTTAGGGCTTAAAGGTCATAATGGACCTCCATTAATTATTATATGGGTATTGGATGATTACTTGATATACTTCCCATTTTACATAACATTAAACCTTGGTGGTCTGCATATAGTAAATCTTCAGAAATAATCTGGAGTACAAGTTAGGTTGTAGGAATAAGTTCATCTTTCAGGGTTGGATGAGCTAGGGATGGGTTTGACTAAAAGTTAGGTGGTGTTTGGGATCAACGAAAGATCGTCTTCCCCGTAGAGTGGAAGGTCAAATCACCTTAGGTTTAGTTTACTGTAATATGAAAATGAAATGGGTAAAACCTAAGTTGTTGGAATAAAGTGAATTGAGGAGTAGGTAGTAAACTTAGGATTTCACACTCTCACACCCCTGTGTCCCGAGAGATAGTTTGGGTTACTCGGGCAATAAGCCCAGTGGTTAAGGTAATGGGCATGGTAGCCCGGGGAGCTTCGACTCGGTTGTAGAATATGACGGACGGGATAGTCCGGGGAGCTTCGGCTCGGTTATAGATTATGACAGACAGGTTAGTCCGGGGAGCTTCGGCTCGGTTATAGATTGTGACGGACGGGATAGTCCGGGGAGCTTCGACTCGGTTGTATATTATGACGGACAGGCTAGTCCGGGGAGCTTCGGCTCGGTTGTAGATTATGACGGACAGGATAGTCCGGGAAGATTCGGCTCGGTCATTTATTGGACTCATAACTATTGCATGTGCATAAAAGGTATAAGGTGGTGGGTCTTCGATATTGGGGAGTTCGTTGCACCGACACCAATATCATTGACTCAGCAAGTGTGGTTTTACACTTCGCCAACAGAAGTCCGGTGCGCCAGCCGGCAAGAGTACGCAAGCGTCCGCTTAGTGCACCAAGCGTTGAGGCATACGATAGGTCAGACCGGTTGTGCAAATACTGGTTTTGAGGTGGGCGAGGCCCAACCCACCGCTTCCGTCTGCCACTACGGAGGTATCCTGGGAGGTAACGGCTCTGAAAGTGGGAACTAAAGTTCTGTGTACACAGAGTCGAGTGGGTGAGTTGCACTTGCTTGTTCATATCATAGCATATTTGCATTTCATAGCATAATCATTGCATATAACCTGACACTTAATGTATAAGCGGTATGGAACGCTCTATACATTAGGCCTTGCAAAACGACCCCTTGGCCAATAAGTTCGCGCGAGCGTACTTATAAGTCCAGGTTCTCTTTCAGTATTATTTATATGTTATGCCTGCTAGTAAAACCGACACCCTATCGTATAAATCGGTATGGGACTTTTATACGATAGGAGCCCTGCAAGAGATCCCTTAGCTTATGTGTTTTCACATAAGTTAAGGTTACTTGTTTAGATTTTGTATAATTATTATCACACTTAACACTGTTAGTTTAGTTCCGCTGCCATCTGCAATTTGACATTCTCCACCTTCATGTCCTTTCCATTCCTTCTCCCCGCTCGGTGCTTAGAAGCCATGGGGGATGGGGTGGGGGATGATAGGACTTAGTCTTTTAGACTAACGGTTTTTGAACCACATCATTTAGGTGACCACGGAGCCCAGCATGGAGGAGCAGCCCCGGAGGTCGGCACGTTTGAGATCGGACAGTCTAGTACCGGAGTCCAGACAGCAGGGACTGTGAGTCCCGAACACTAGTAGTTGTATTAGTTTGCTTCCGCGATGAGTGATTTGTAGTGAGGACTTGATGTACCGAGCATAAGCCCGAGATTTTCATTATATGTACAATCTGTGGACACTCCCTTCGTGGAGTTTATTTTTCTATATATGTGATTTCTGTGGACTTACTTTTATACTTATGCTACAGTAGAGATCGATTCGGCCGGCAGAATTGGCGTCTTGTAGTGACGACCTTCCCGGGTGAGAAGGTATCACCGCAAGGCGGCGGTTCTGGGCCTAAGACCCCGATGTCGAAAAAAATGGGGGTCTTACACTCGAGAAGTCTAGTTAGTTCTCGAGAAGTTTTAGCCCTTAATTCTCGAGTACTAACTTAAGTCCAGAATGTTTAGACCTCGAGAAATCAGCCTTGTTCTCGAGAACTTATTCATACTTCTCGAGAACAACTGTTCATTTTTCAGAAAATTTACTTAAACTCCAGATCGACGGGATTTTCAAATGACTTGACTTGATTGGTCCACGTGTCGTCATTAATTACTTTTCTAACAGTTAGGGGAAATCCTATATAATGTCTTTTTATTAAGAATAACCCTAAGCGGAATCCGTACTCTCTATTATTCTGAATCGACCGTCTCACTCCAAGAACGAATTTACAGAAGCCGTCGCAGCCACTCAGGAAGAAGATCGACTCGACTATTTTCGATCAAGAACGACTTGTTGTTCAAGGAATCTTCATCTTCTCCTTGATCGAGTAGGTCAAAGGTTTCTCAGATCAGATCTACAGAGGTTCTTCTTCAACAAATTCTGAAAAAGCCGCCAAGTTCAAGAAGAAGACCTAGAGATAAATTTTTCCAAATCTAAGACAAATCTCTATTTGCATTTTAAATCTCTTTGTAATTTTGTAAGAGATTATTCTCCGAGTGTAGGAACGTTGTTCTCCGAGTTGTAGGAAGTTTTCATCTTCCGAGTGTAGATCCATTTGGATCGAGATTGTAGGAACTTAGTTCCGAGGTGTAGGATTGGTTTTCAATCTGAGATAGTGGGGTAGCCGAGTCTAGTGATTTACTAGATTGGTGAGGGAAAGTGGACATACCCAAGGTTGGTGAACCACTCTAAATCTTCTTATAATCTGTGATTGCTTGATTGTTTATGATAGTTTGTTAAAAATTTTATTCCGCAAATAGATGCAAAATTCACCCATTCACCCCCTCTAGGTGATTTAGGTTGACAACATAACACTTTCATGTTTTAATTAGTAACTCCTTTGACTGTCCGTAATATATGGCGTTGGGCCCCCGCTGGACCTTCTGTTATATGCTATCTGACGGATGGGGATGTTACATAGACAACCTGACTAATCATTATGACAAAGAATATCCTGCACACATTGAACTTAGAACATGCATCAAATACATCTATGTTATTAGTATTGATGGTGCTGCCTCTTCAAATCCAGGGAACATTGAACGACAATATTCCCAACATTATTAATGTAACTAGTCTCGGGATCCTGCAAAATTGTAAAATAAGCGTGGTTTGGATAGAATTATAAAAAGATACGATTTAATGTATAAAATTAATAATATCTTTATATTTATATTAGATTATTTTGATTTTTTATTAATAACTTAGGTCAAATTATTGATCATCAAATTCCCCAAAACTTTTTATTTTGCTTGTCCTCAAGAAAAGACATACGAGCAAGCAAAGATAAAAAGGACTAACCAAACAAATTGGCTATGCCAAACACAAGTACGATGTGAAATTAAGGCAGCTAAATTATGAAAAAATCCTAAACATTCTTACTTAGTCCTGACACAAAGTTTTACAATTTTTACTATCATATAAATAAATCATCCCATGTTTTAAACAAAATTAAAAATTGAGTAATGTGATGAATGAAACGGATATTGAGTTGCTACTAAAACCTAAGAGATACATTATAATCATATCAATCTAATTCAAAGATCAATACTACTACATAAAAAGATACTCAATTTACTTTCTCGCTACCGTACTAAAGATAAACCTTGGAAGCGTGAATCAAAAGGACTTTTGTTAGGTGTAACTTTTTGGCTTAGGTTTTAAGAGTGTGGAGTTCAAAAAATAAACAAGAAGGGTAAAGCACACTTAAAACAAAAATAAGAGCTTTGCAAAGAACTTGTTGCTAGAAAATGAAATTTTTACACCCCAAGTAATTTTGCAATCTAAAGTTGGGGTTAAAATGTCATTCTTAATCTTTTTTTGTATATATATAAATATATATATCATGTCTTCTTCCTTCTTTGAAGCAAATGAGTTTTTCCTTATTTTTCTTTTTCCACTTTTGTAGCAATTGAGATATAATACAAATCTCCACCATTTTCACAAAATGTAGTACACACACGTGACAAATAAAGCTCAGAAGTTTTACGTGTTCAAAATGGGTAAGCTATATGACTTTGGTGAGAAATAAGTGGGGCTTACAAACAAAATCAAAAAGGCATAATGTGTAACATCCCTTAAACGACTAGACCCTTGAGAGTGGTTTTTTCATGACTAGGTCATGACAAAACCCTAAGAAGCCCATGAAGACTAAGTGAACCTAGGAATGAAGGTGAGATCTCCTTGGTCTGCAATTAGCTCATTATTTTAACCACCTCTAGGGTTTGACCTTATGGCTTCAACTTGACTCTAGGACCCCACCACAACACTCCTAACCCATAAAGGAGGTCAATGGGTCACTAAGGACCCATTGTGGTCAGCTAAAGAGGTCAACTTGACCAATGTTAACACTAACCCTAAAAGGGTCGAACGAACCTATATAGGGCCAGTTAACCTTCCCATAGCTAAATTGAAAACACCTATACCTTCCAAACCCTTAAAGGAGGTCAATGGGTCACCAAGGACCCATTCGGGTCAACTAAAGAGGTCAAGTAGACCAAAGTCAACTCTAGCCCCAAAAAGGTCAAAGTGCCCTAACTAAGGGTCAAGTGGCCTCTAAAGTGCCAAAACAACCCTACCCAACCATTCCTAGACATTAGGGGTGGCCAATGAGTCACTAAGGACCTATTGAGGTCAACCCAAAAGGTCAATTTGACCAGAGTTAACTCAACCTAGGTTTAGGTCAGACTAGATCAAGTTGGCCTAACCTAGCCCAATCCATCTGGGCTAAGCCCAATCCATTTTGGCTAAGCCCAATCCATTTGGGCTAAGCCCAATTGAGGTGGTCCACTAGCATCATGAGGTTTAGAATTATCCAAAATGCTACTCATTTTCTGGAAATAGTGACTAGGAGAGAGAAAGTTCCATTTTCCCTTTTAATGGAGGAGAGAGAATGAGAGAGAGAGAGAGTGATGCCATCAAAGGTGGAGAAGATGAAGCCCCTCAAGTTCCCCATTAATGGCTGGATTCAACTCCCCTGGGGGAGAGGAGCATTTTCAAGACATTTCTCGACCTAGTTAAGCCTAGGTTCACCACCCCAAGCCATGACCAAAAACCTCCACTAAAGGCCATTAATGGTATTGAATCTAAGACCTCTCCTTTCCCCTATTTGATCATCTTAAAAGCTTCCTTGGATCCCTAGCAGCCATTTCAACTCCTCCCGTGAAGAATTCTTGCCCTTTTGTAGTGCAGTTGTAAAGCACCCGAAAGCTCAAATTCTGGCAATGGATACACGACGGTCGGCCCGGCTCTAGCCCTCCCAAAAGGTCCTATCCTCCTCTCTATTTCAAGTGGATAGATCTAAATTTATCAGCAGCTTGATTCGAGTCCAATTGGTCCCAGATTAAGCAGGCCAAAATCTTGATTTTCAAGCTTTTTCTTCCACTCACAATTCATTTTTTCGGACCACCACTTGTCGGCCAACCACCGCGAATCGACAACCACAACCTCAACAAAGGTGGTGGGGGTGGTATCTGGCTGTGAAGAGGCGTGGGTGGCCGGGAATTCACCGAAAAAGACAGCCCAATACAGGCCAATCTTGGCCGTTGTCTTAAGGTAGAAGACGACGGGATTCCGTCCAATCCTGCTTCAAGATTCGTGGGGCCCGATTTATTTAAGGATATAATAATTTCATTTCTGTCACTATTATTATAGTTCCTTGTATTAATTATTAAAACTATATAGAGGTCTTTGATGTAAAAATGTTTAACATGAAATTTGTAGACCTTGAAGTCTACTTTATTTTAAAATTTATTACAACACATTTGGGTTAGTGGTCTAACCACAACACTCAATATGGTGCAGCCTATGCATAAGCTTGACCAGAGTCTAATCTGAGTGCCACCATTAAACCAGTCAGGCAAATTCTTTGGAATTTAGACTATATGCTAGTTATACAGTCACTCTCATCATATCCAAAAATGGGAATTTTTGGAAAATAGTTTCCAAATTTTTTTGTAAAATTTTAATAAAATAGTTATGAATTAATTAAGGGTTGTAATGACCTCAAAACAAACCAAAATTTTGGTGGATGAACCTTAGGGTCATGATAGGTCATAGATAAAAATCATAGCCCATTTGGGGTTGATTTGATTAGGTATTGGTGTTACCAAAGTTTGGTCTCATTATGGAAAATTAGGTCAAAAGTGCACTTGGTGGAGTGAGTGACCATTCCTCACCCAAATGTGGTGAAACTTTGTCCACTGACTTGTAGTCACATATAACCCCCTCACAAGTGGTTTTGAGTCGTTTGGGATGGTTATGCCCTCCAACCCTAGAGCAAACCCTAGGGTGGTAATAAGCCTTGGATAATTTTACTGGAATTTTTAGGGACATTTATCCCCTCGGAATTAATTAAAGATTAATTAGGGCACTTTATATAAAAATGAAATTTCATGTTTATATAATATTGGATGTTCATGAATCTTTTGAAGTGAGCTTATATTGATGTCATTGTTCTCTCATAAATTTGCTATGAATTTTAGATTGATAATCTTAGTAAAACATTCACAACCATAGGATTGAGTCAATTATAAAATAATTATTTTAGGTTTATGTGCTTACTGGTAAACTGTGAAACTTAGTCAGGGAAAATTTTAAGACATAATCATGCTCTAAGAATTTTTATAAAAATATTGGAAGATGTTTCATATAAGATCTTTCACAAAGTGGCTTAAGTTGAATATTTTCATATAATTCATTTATATGACCATATGGAGTTGGAAAATTATAATTCTCGGTCAGTAGCCTTTTCTGGTCATAGTTACCATCTGGTAATTTTCTCATAATTTTTTGATGACTATTTCTAATAGTTCCTGCATTACCCTATGTTTGTGAATAATTAATCAGTAATTTGCTTAGAGGCCAAACTTTTCTGGAAAAGTGTGAATTCTACTGTTTCATATTATTTTAATGATATACACTTGCCATAATTTTGTTAAGACCATATCATGTTAGAAAGTTGTACTTGGTGTTCAAAAGCATAAGTGGTTAGATTTTGCAGAAAATATAATAAATACCAAATAAAGTAAGAAAATTACAATCTTCTGGATTTACTCATAAAGTATCATGATAGACTCCCAATAATAATCTTAGGTCATTTGAATTATTATTTGGAGTATCACCTGTCATGCACATCATGTAGCTTGTTAGGTCTGCATACAATAAAATGGTAGAAATAAGGTAACATGTTGGACTTTGTATGGGGAGGGTGAGATAGTTGGTGTTCTTGGTCTGATTGGAAGGTATAGTGAACCAAAAGATGGCAGGTTGTGTGAGCCCGGTTGTGCAAGGGAAGAGTTGTGCTCGGGACCGACGATAAATTATCTTTACCTGGAAGATGTTTAAATACACTAAGGGTTAGTTCAAGAGTAATGCCAAGAGGGTTTGAGCATGGGTAGTTACCAATAATAATAAGTACCTTGTGAATGGGAGCTTTGGACTTCAGCCCATCGTAGTTCTTAGTTTCTCTGAGAGCCCATCACACGGAATGCCTTGGGCAGTCCTAGGTTAATCTTAAACCGTAAGATTAAAATGTTAAGAGCAATTAGATATACTAGGACTTAGCTTTCACTCACCCCGGTGACTTGAGAGTTTAGCTTGATTAGGTTATCCGAGTGGTAGGCTCGGTGGTTGTGGAAATGGGCAGGTTTTCCCGGCGAGCCGAAGTCTTGAAAGGTAGTGGTATCAGACAGGTTGGTTCGGGGAGCCGATGTCTCGGGAATACATGTGTGCATGTGCATAATGTGGTGGGTCATCAGTATTTGACGGTCATTCACACCGAAGTCAATACGATGACTCGACAGGTATGGTTTACACTTAGCCAAGGAAAAGACTAGCGGTTGGTCATCATAGTATGTGGTGACTTTGGTGTGT
This sequence comes from Platanthera zijinensis, assembly GCA_039513925.1. Classification (NCBI taxonomy): domain Eukaryota; kingdom Viridiplantae; phylum Streptophyta; class Magnoliopsida; order Asparagales; family Orchidaceae; genus Platanthera; species Platanthera zijinensis. The sequence continues at coordinate 51,190,663 of CM077089.1, read as the reverse complement.
CGTTCAGAGACGTACATAAGGGCTAGGCCTGGTAGTGTGAATACCCGTCTAGGAGTGGGGTGGCACGATCAACTATCTCCTTTGGCCACTAAAGAGTCTCCTAGGAGTGAAGCTAGCTTCCAAAATGGGGGAACTAATGGTCTGTGCACACGGAGTCGTGTGTGTCTATTGCACTTGCATGATTCATGGTATAACATATCACAACACTCATACCGGCATTAAACCTGACAACACATCATATAAACTGGTATGGGATATCTTATATGATGGGAGCCTTGCAAAAGACCCCTTAACTTATAAGTATGTATGGGCACTCATATAAGTTAAGGTTACTGATTCTATAGTTTACCTTACATGTACTTACTGTTATGCTTTACTTGATTACATTACTGCTTCCTTATTGTAGAACTGCTAGCTTGCATTTCCTTTTGTAGCACTATAAATGTTACAATATACTTGCTAGATATCTCCACCGTCACCTTCCTTGTTCCTACTCTTCACCATCATATCATTCCTATCATTCCTTCCGCACGGTGCCAAGGATCCACTAGGGGAGGGGTGAGAAAAATCAGGGTTAGTATTTTGACTAACGATCGGTGGAACAAACATTTCAGGGACTCCGGATGGGAGACAGGGAGCAACAGCAAGAGATATAGCACCATAAAAGCATGGTGCACATGGAGGTGGGTCAGTCTAGTATGGGAGCACCAGTCCCTGGCTCTATGAGTATTAGCTTTACCGAGCTTTCGCAAGTGTGTTGTAGTAAGGATTTGTTGTACTAGGCATAAGCCTGTTTGTATTCCTACAATACTGATCTATTTCTGTACTTATATTATTATGTGGACTTGCTATGATTTCTATTTCATATATATGTTGGGATTTTGTGGACCAATAAGGGAGAATTACATGCAAAAGTCCACATTTCATTTGTTTCACTTATACATTAATGATGGCCGCGGAACAGAGACCTACTATGGTTGGTTCGAAATGGTCAGATTCCGCGGGCCGGTTAGAAGATCGAGTTTTCTAACGAAAGGAGGCAAGCGCACCTATCGCAAGTAGTACTCGGTATTCGGGAAAATACCGAGGTCATATTATTCTCGGGGACGCGTTGATTATATCTACTCTTCCAGGAACACTATTATCTTACTAACAGTAAGGTGGGATTTTTTTTAGTTTAATTAAAGCGAAAAGAAAGAAAGCAGAATTTTGCTAAATTAGTTCGATGATGGGTTAATGCTCGACATCGAATCGGATTAAGACTAAAATAATTCTTAACAATTATTAAACTTTGTTTTTAATTTAATAAAAGGCACTTGGCCGTGGAGGTTCCAAAAATATGAGCGCACTTATCTCTAGGAATATTGCTCACCTAAACATTAAAACTATTCGACCGATCGTTAGACCGACGAAGGATTCCTCTTAATGCCCGCTTTACGCTAAGAACCCCGCTATTGGGTGGGGGACCCAATTCGGCAGAACTACGCTTCTCCTCTTTCGAGGGGGCGTACGCAGTTCTCTTTACCCAAGGGGGATCGGTCCATACGTGCAGCCTCTCGGCGTCGCGTATGGATAACAGAATAGAGCCCACACATCGATTATGTGGTCCTATGCGTCGTTAACCCGGGGTAAACCTTAAGTCCTTAAATTAAAATAAAAATAAAGTTCTTTAATTATTTCAAATCATTTTATTTGTCCCAATGCTCTTCGATGCCGAAGGCTAAAAGAGATTAGCCACTCATCGGTATGGGGACGGCTTTATGTTTTTAAGTGAAGCGTGAGTGTTAAACTAAGCACTGAACAATTATAAGAGAAAACACAAAAAATAGGACAATTAGATAAATTTAAGGGTAATTGATGCAGGCACTCACGCACACTTCAAAACCATAAAGAAAATTAAATAAAGCAAGACCTACTCAAATGAGTAGGCGGAAATAAATGCACACACGCACACACTCTTCTTACTTGAAGAAAGCGATAAATAAAGCGGTAAAATTATCTCCTACACGCACGCACTCTACATAATTGAGAAAGCGATAAAATTGCAAGTCCCGGCTCAAATGAGTGGGCGGGAGTAAATCTATCTCATACACGCACGCACTCTACTTGAAATTAAAACACACACACACACACTCTACAGAAATGAAAACACACGCACCCACACAAGGTTTTCCTACTCAAGTGAGTAGGAAGAAAATGAAAGCAGTAAAAAGACAAGTCCCACTCAAACGAGTGGGCGGGAAATGAAAGCAAAGCGCCATTTAACTCTTAACGAGTAGGCGGAAATAAATGCATACGCACACACGCACTCTACAGAAATGAAATAAAGCAGTAAAACCTAACTCATACACGCACACACACTTGCAAAAATGAGAAAAACAAAGAGCTCAGAAAATTTAAACGACTGCATTTCTACCGCTAGAATGCGGTAGAAATGCATAAAAAGTGAAAATAAAAATTAATCGGAGCGAAAATTTTTGCAAATAAACGCAAAATGGAAGTACACGAAAAATTAATACAACTGCATTTCTACCGCTAGAATGCGGTAGAAATGCATAAAAAGATGAAATAAGAATTAACTGGACTAAAAGTTTTGAAATTAAAAAGTTAGAATGAAGTGAGCTAAAAATTATAACGACTATATTTTCATTCTTATATTTTTATAAAAACTCCTAAAAAGTGAAAATATAATAAAAAGGACAAAAAGTTTTACAATCCTAAAGAGCCTAAGTTAAAGAAAAATGAAAATAACACTTTTAGGTGAGTTTTTATAAAGCCTTATGAATGAAAAAATAGGAAAAAGAGGAAAAGCTAAATCTAAAAAAGGTGCGGGAAATGAAAACTAGACGGACGTCACAACGGCTAGAAATGCCGATAAATCCTAAATCTAACTAAGTTATGAAAGCTAAAAAAGATGAAAACATAGAAGAAATACAAAAAGATGAACGAAAAATTACTTAAGTAGGCGTATTCAAATGGATTATCCATACAAATTAAGGGAGAAAGATTCATATTTTATTAAAGTAAAAACCCTAATACAAACTAAGAGAGAGGGGGGGGGGAGAAAATCTCCTTACATAAGTTTGGAATCCAAATGGGCAGCACCTCCCCTAAGCAAAGTGGTCAAAAAGTGGACAAAATAAGCTTCCTGGAAGCTCTTATTTATAGGCAATTTTTCGGGTTGGTCACGCCCTAGGTCACAGGCGTGACAGGGGGGCGTGTCACTACTATTCATGAGCTGGCCGGTTGACTTGACTGGAGCTTTGACTTTGGGGCGAAAACGTGGCGGTCACGCCCAAGGTCACGGGCGTGACAAACTGTCACGGGCGTGACAGGGGGGCGTGACCGCGGGAGCTGGCAGTTTGATGTCGGCAGCGTTGACGGTTTGACTAATCTTGCGGGTCGGCCTCGACACGGGCGTGTCGAGCATTGACACGGGCGTGACATTGGGCGTGTCGGGCTGGGTTTGATGATGGCCGATCGTCGAGCTGGCACCTGTGGTCGGCGATCGTCGGGGGGCGTGACACGGGCGTGTCGGCCAATTGACACGGGCGTGTCAGGCAGATTTTTTTGACTTTTTTGGAATTTTTCTGGAAATTTTCTGCAATAAAAATAAAGCTAAGTTAGAAATAATATTTACAAAAATAAGCAATTTATTGGATAAAACAGATAAAAAAGACAAAAAACAAACAAAATTGACTTAAATAAAATACGAAAATATAGGTATATTTACAACTCATCAAACACCCCCATACTTAAGCTTTTGCTATTCCAAAGCAAAAGTTTGAGGTGAACTTATAAGGAATAATAAAAAACCCTAAGTTCTGCTACCGCTAAATTAATTATAAGAAAGTTCAAATAAAAATATACGGGGTATAAGAGTTAAGTCCTAAAATTAATTAGATGATTTAAACAGGGCAAAAGTTTTGGCCAAAAGACTTCTTGATGTAATCAAATAGAAAGCAATAATTGTATTGGTTAGATTAACAGAAAATAGTTTGGAGTTATACGAACTTTAGCTTATAGGAGTGTTATCGGAAATAATGCAATTTACGAATTATGCCCTCAAAAAATTTTTGAATTAATTCTAGAATCATGAAAATGGCTAAGGGGGGGTTGATGTTGGTTTATGAAGATGCTTGGATTTTGAGGCGAGGTTATTTTTTTCTCGAACCTCCATTTTTTTTGTTTTGATTTGGATGTTAAAGGAAAATGAAATCTTATTTTCCTTAACATAAAATTTTTTCTTTCTTCATAAAAATAACCCAATGAATATGTGTTGGAGTAATGAATTGTATCCTCTTACTCCGTAACGTATAATCTTTTAATTTATTGGGTGCCTATGTTTACGGAATGAAATCTTATTCCCATTGACATAAAATCTTTTTCTTTTTGGGGAAATATTTATATCATACCAAGTAGGTTATGATAAGTAAGGGGGGAAAAGAGAACTAGATTTTTAAATGAAAAATAATTGAGAGCAACCTTTATAAATTGTACGTTCCAATATTTCAGAAAGCTAAAAGCAAGCATAATTGAATTCTATAGTCATTATTTTCTAACATGGTACACATGCTCCTATCTATGAAAAATTAGAAGTAGTGCCTAAAGCGAGTCCCCTATTTTTAACAAAGTATAATAAATTCTTTAAAACTTAACCCCGGCTATTTAGATTTTTCAATCTATAATTAACAAACGAATAGTGAACAAAGAATTGATCAAATTCGCATATAAATAAACTCAAAACGAAAGTTTTGGATAGCAAGAAACTTAAGAATGAAATGTTTGATTTATTTGTTTCATAATAATTTTTTTTGAATTTTTTTTTTTTTTTTGAAGTTATGTTCTTTTTTTGTAATTTTTTGTATTTTTGTATTTATATCTTTAATATATACATACTAAAAAGAAAGAAAAAATGCGAAAATAAAAATTTTTTGGATTTTTAAGTTTTGTGAATTTTTTTGTATTTTTATGTGTTGTGAATTTTTTTGTATTTTTAATGAAATTTTCATTATATTTACAAAAATTTGGGAAAAAGAAAAAATTTTTACAAGGATGAGAGAGAAAAAGGGAGAGGGGGAAGAGAAAGAATATTTACAAAAAGTACTTAAAAATTATTTACAAAAATATTTACAAGAATATCTACTAGGCTGCCGCGAGATGACTCGTTATGTGGATGGCTCGATGAGCCGAATCTCGCGGACAAATCTAAAAATAAGTCAAAGTTTCAAAAATGAAACTTCAAAAATTTTTAATTAAAAGAAATTTTTTTTTGTGTTTTTGTGTTATATAATTTTTTTGTTTTTGTTTTTGTTTTTGAAATTTTTTTTTTTTGATTTTTGTGTTATATATTTTTTTTTGTTTTGTTTTGTAAATGAAAAATAAAGTACGAAAATACGAAAACACCCCCATACTTAGTTCCAACATTGTCCCCAATGTTGTATGCTAAGCATGAGGAACAAGATAGCAGGAATATGTACAAAGAAGGGAAAAAGAGGGGGGCAGAAAAGGTCCCTGATCCTCGCGCGGGGAAGCCCATTAGAAACCCTGCAGTTATTTAAAAAAATAGAAAACATAATAAATAAAGACGTAAAAAAAAATAGACGTGGGGTGCCTCCCATGAGCGCTTTGTTTATAGTCGCGTAGCTTGACTATAGTGGCGGGTTTATAAGTCGAGGAGGGATATGGTTTCGCTATACTCGATCACTGGGTCGCCTGCAATGTAAGACTTTAACCGATGACCGTTCACTTTAAACGAGCCCTTTTCCGGGTGGGAGACGAGTACGGTCCCATATGGAAAAACTTCTTCAACTAAGAAGGGACCGGACCAACGGGATTTGAGTTTGCCAGGAAAAAGTTTAAGACGAGAATTATAAAGAAGGACTAGATCGCCCGGAGAAAAAATTTTGGGGGTTTTAATTTTTCGATCGTGATAAAACTTAGAACGCTCCTTATAGAACTTATTGCTCTCGTAAGCGTTCGCATGCCATTCATCGAGCTCGTTTAGTTGCAGTTTTCTATTCTGAGCGGCTAAGTTAGAGTCGAGGTTTAAGAGTTTTAATGCCCAAAGTGCGCGGTGCTCTAGTTCTATGGGTAAATGGCACGCTTTGCCATAGACTAATTGAAACGGGGTAAAACCAGTAGCGGTTTTGTACGCCGTACGATACGCCCATAACGCGTCGTCAAGCTTAGCGGACCAGTCCTTCCTATTAAGTGAAACGGTTTTTTCTAATATGCGTTTTATTTCTCGATTTACTACCTCAACTTGGCCACTTGTTTGCGGGTGGTAGGGGGTGGCAAGCTTGTGCGTGACTCCGTATTTAGCTAACGTCTTAGCCATTAGAGCGTTACAGAAATGCCTTCCCCTATCACTAACAATAGCGCGAGGCGTGCCGAAGCGAGAAAATAATTTTTTTAGAAATGTAACGACGACTCGCGCATCGTTGGTGGGGAGTGCCTGCGCTTCCGCCCACCGTGATACGTAGTCGACCGCCACTAAAATGTACATATTTTTATAAGAAGGAGGTAGGGGGCCAACAAAATCTATGCCCCATAAATCGAAAACTTCGCATTCTAAAAACATATTTTGGGGCATCTCGTCTCGTCGTAAGATGTTACCCGACCGCTGACAGCTATCGCATGCACGCACAAAATTGTGCGCGTCTTTGAAGAGAGTGGGCCAAAAGTAGCCCGCCTCAAGCGCCTTCCTAGCGGTCCGGTTGGCTTGATAGTGCCCCCCGGCCGGACCCTCGTGGCAGTGCCTCAATATCTGTGTGCACTCCACTCCCGCGACGCATCGTTGAACCGCTTGGTCCGCGCAGATACGGAAAAGAAAGGGGTCATCCCAAAAGAAATTTTTCAAGTCGGAAAAGAATTTCTTCTTTTGATGACTTGAAAAATCTTTTGGAAGTACCCGCGCGACTAAGTAGTTCGCAAAATCTGCGAACCAAGGCGAAGATGACGAAGACGAATGAATGGCGAGAAGGCGTTCCTCGGGGAATCTGTCATTTATTTTAGATTCGACGAGCGCTTCCGCACCTGGATTTTCTAAACGGGAGAGGTGGTCTGCCGCTAGATTCTCCGCGCCCTTCTTATCTCGGATCTCTAAGTCAAACTCTTGTAGGAGGAGAATCCATCGAAGAAGGCGGGGCTTTGCGTCGGTTTTTGGCTAGTAAATACTTAAGGGCGGAGTGATCGGTAAAAACGATAACTTTAGATAGCGTAAGATACGAGCGAAACTTATCGAAAGCGAAAACGACGGCTAAGAGTTCCTTTTCCGTCGTCGTGTAATTCACTTGTGTGGAAGTGAGCGTCTTGCTAGCGTAATAAATAGGATGAAAATGTTTTTCTACGCGTTGGCCAAGAACGGCGCCTAAGGCAATATCACTAGCGTCGCACATGATTTCGAACGGAAGGGACCAATTAGGGGCCACTAGAATCGGAGAATTGATAAGTTTTTGTTTTATAAAATTAAAAGCAGACTCGCAATCGCTACTAAAGACAAAAGGTGATTCCTTTTCCAAGAGGTGAGTAAGAGGCTTTGTTATTTTTGAAAAATCTTGAATGGAACGCCTATAAAGGCCCGCGTGGCCTAAGAAACTCCTAATGGATTTTATGTTTGTCGGCTGAGGAAGTTTTTCTATGATTTCAACTTTGGTCTTATCGACCTCTATCCCCTTAATCGAAATCTTATGGCCGAGGACCAAACCTCCTCGGACCATAAAGTTACACTTTTCCCAATTTAAAACAAGATTCGTGTCCTCGCATCGCTGGAGGACACGATCGAGATTACGAAGACAATCCGGGAATGAGCATCCGAATACAGAAAAGTCATCCATAAATATTTCCATAATATCTTCTACTAGCTCACCAAAATTTGCCAGCATACATCTTTGGAATGTAGCCGGCGCATTGCAGAGGCCAAATGGCATTCTTCGATAGGCGAAGGTGCCAAAGGGGCAAGTAAAAGTTGTTTTCTCTTGGTCTTTGGGGGAAATGGGGATTTGGAAAAACCCCGATAGACCATCGAGAAAACAATAAAAAGGATGACCGGAAAGACGCTCGAGAATTTGGTCAAGGAACGGTAGTGGAAAATGGTCCTTGCGGGTGGCATCATTAAGTTTGCGATAATCGATGACCACGCGCCAACCCGTAACAGTACGAGTTGGGACGAGCTCGTTGTGCTCATTCGCCACTACGGTTAGACCGCCCTTCTTGGGCACGACATGAATGGGACTAACCAACGCACTATCAGAAATTGGATAAATAATCCCCGCATCTAATAATTTAATTATCTCAGCTTTCACGACGTCTTTCATGTTTGGGTTAAGACGCCGCTGCGGCTGAATGGTTTTGCGGCAATTATCGTTTAAGAAAATTTTGTGAGTGCAGAATGAAGGGTTAATCCCCTTTAGGTCAGAAATTTGCCACGCAATTGCGTGGCGATGTTTAAGCAAAACCTCCAATAACTCGGAGGTCTCCGAATCGCTTAAATACGAAGAAATGATTACCGGGAGCGTATCATTTTTTCCCAAAAAGGCGTATTTTAGGGATTCGGGTAATGGTTTGAGTTCTAGGATGGGCGGTTCTTCTAGTGAGGTTTTAGTGCTAATGTCTTTTGAACCAATTGGTTCAAAAGGCATATTCGTAGACTCGTCCTCATCGCAATAAAAATTTTCGAGTGAAAAAATATTTTCGTTTAAAAAATCGGACTCGAAAACCGGGGAAGAACTATCTCCATAAAAAGAATCTAAAGAATAGCAGAAATCGTCGCTCGACGACGAGTCTTCCATAGAGGAGTTAATAGAAAAAGTAACTTGGTCGTCTCCTACCCGAAGGAGAAGCTGACCATTACTTACATCAATTAACGCACGTGAGGTCGCGAGGAAAGGGCGACCAAGTATTATTGGTACATTGGCGTCTTCCTCGATGTCCAAGATGACGAAGTCCACCGGGAAGGTGAACTTGTCTACTCGGACAAGGACTTCCTCAACAACCCCGATGGGGAACCTAACCGAGCGATCCGCTAGTTGGATGCGCATATTGGTAGGAGCAGGAGTACCCAAACCTAAACGCAGGAAGAGCGAGAACGGCATCAAATTAATGCTCGCGCCTAGGTCTGCCAAGGCGTATTTTACTAATACATCGCCAAAAAGGCACGTGATGGAGAACCTTCCCGGGTCATTTTGTTTTAAGGGCAATTTACTAGTAAGAGCCACCGAGCAGACAGCGTTGAGAGATATATGCGAAATATCCTCGAGTTTGCGTTTATTAGAAAGTAGTTCTTTAAAAATTTCGCATATTTAGGCATTTGCGAGATAGCCTCGCAAAAAGGAACATTAATATGAATTTGTTTAAGTAATAAAATAAATTTTTCATATTGCGCGTTTACTCGCTCATTATCTAACTTATGCGGGTAGGGCAACGCCTTGTTTAAAATAGTTTTATCGTTAAAAATCGGTAAGGGTTGCGTAATCGAAGAAGAGGGAAGAGGGGTCGGAGGTGAAATATGTACCTGAGGATCGATCCGTTTTGAATCGACCACCTCCTTACCGCTACGGAGGGTTATAGCGTTGGCGGTTTCCCTTGGATTGGGCTCCGTGTTCCCTGGCAGTGCCCCCATGGCGCGTTCTGACATGAGTCGCGCCAGCTGTCCAACCTGGAGTTCTAAATTTTTTAGCGATCCGGTGATGTTCCGGATATTAGACTCGTTGGACGCGACATATCGATTAAAATTTTCCTCCACCGGAGATGGCTTCATAGGAGGGGGAGGAGGAAACGTTGGCGCAAAAGGAGGGGGAGGGGGACGCTGCGCGCTGTTCGGGTTGCTCCAGGAGAAATTCGGATGGTTCCTCCAACCCGGATTATAGTGGCTACTATAAGGGTTGTTTTGAAATGAGGGACGCACCGGATTTCCCATGTAGTCCACGAATTCGTCGACTACGCAGACGTTGGAGGGGGGAGAAAACAAGGCGGAGTGGAGGAGGAAACAGACATCTCCAGCACCTGCTTAGTTAGCCTTTCCACTTGGAGGGCTAGCTGAGCAGTGGCGTCCACTTCAAAAATGCCCGCCTGCTTAGGGCGTGCCAGCGGGACATTCCACTGGTAGGCGTTCACCGCCATTTCCTCGAAAAGGGCCTGGGCGGCCTCGGGGGTCTTATTGTTCATGGTGCCCCTGACAGCCACGTCAATCATTTGACGCGTCTGACTATTCAGTCCATTATAAAAAATTTGTACCTGCAACCACGTTGGCAGAGCGTGGTGCGGGCACCGGCAGAGGAATTCCTTAAAGCGTTCCCAAGTCTCGTAAAGAGACTCGGAGTCGTTTTGGACGAACGAAGATATGTCCGCCCGCAGTCTTGCAGTTTTCGCGGGCGGAAAATACTTCGTAAGGAATTTCTCGGCCAATTCCGCCCAGGACGTGATGGATCCCCGCGGGAGGGAGAGTAACCACGCCTTAGCCTTGGACTTAAGAGAGAACGGAAAAAGGTGCAAACGAATGGCGTCATCAGTGACGCCATTAATCTAAAAAGTATCGCAAATTTCAAGAAAATTAGACAAGTGATTATTGGGGTCCTCATCCGGCTGTCCGTCGAACTGCACGGCATTTTGGATCATTTGAATCACACTTGACTTAATTTCAAAATTATTGTTGGCCACCGCGGGCCGAACAATACTCGTTCCCGTATCATCCAAGTTGGGCCGAGCGTAGTAAAACATAGTCCGCTCGGCCGGTTGGGCATTATTCAGGTCGGCCATAGAAGAAGAAGAGGGTTCTCCGATAGATTCTGCGGGGTCTAAAAATGGAATTCGACGGAGAGATCGGATACGCGCAAGAGAGTGGTCGATCTCGGGGTCGAATTCAAGATTTTCAGAACTCGAAGGTTGTCCACGGGTCATACACCCAAAAAAAAAACGAAAAGGGGGGGAGGATTGTTTTTTGTATAAAAAATTTTTATTTGAAAATAAAGTAAAATTAATAGAGTCCGGATTCAATATAACAACCGTGCTCCCCAGCAACGGCGCCAAAAACTTGATGGCCGCGGAACAGAGACCTACTGTGGTTGGTTCGAAATGGTCAGATTCCGCGGGCCGGTTAGAAGATCGAGTTTTCTAACGAAAGGAGGCAAGCGCACCTATCGCAAGTAGTACTCGGTATTCGGGAAAATACCGAGGTCGTATTATTCTCGGGGACGCGTTGATTATATCTACTCTTCCAGGAACACTATTATCTTACTAACAGTAAGGTGGGATTTTTTTTAGTTTAATTAAAGCGAAAAGAAAGAAAGCGGAATTTTGCTAAATTAGTTCGATGACGGGTTAACGCTCGGCATCGAATCGGATTAAGACTAAAATAATTCTTAACAATTATTAAACTTTGTTTTTAATTTAATAAAAGGCACTTGGCCGTGGAGGTTCCAAAAATATGAGCACACTTATCTCTAGGAATATTGCTCACCTAAATATTAAGACTATTCGACCGATCGTTAGACCGACGAAGGATTCCTCTTAATGCCCGCTTTACGCTAAGAACCCCGCTATTGGGTGGGGGACCCAATTCGGCAGAACTACGCTTCTCCTCTTTCGAGGGGGCGTACGCAGTTCTCTTTACCCAAGGGGGATCGGTCCATACGTGCAGCCTCTCGGCGTCGCGTATGGATAACGGAATAGAGCCCACACATCGATTATGTGGTCCTATGCGTCGTTAACCCGGGGTAAACCTTAAGTCCTTAAATTAAAATAAAAATAAAGTTCTTTAATTATTTCAAATCATTTTATTTGTCCCAATGCTCTTCGATGCCGAAGGCTAAAAGAGATTAGCCACTCATCGGTATGGGGACGGCTTTATGTTTTTAAGTGAAGCGTGAGTGTTAAACTAAGCACTGAACAATTATAAGAGAAAACACAAAAAATAGGACAATTTGATAAATTTAAGGGTAATTGATGCAGGCACTCACGCACACTTCAAAACCATAAAGAAAATTAAATAAAGCAAGACCTACTCAAATGAGTAGGCGGAAATAAATGCACACACGCACACACTCTTCTTAATTGAAGAAAGCGATAAATAAAGCGATAAAATTATCTCCTACACGCACGCACTCTACATAATTGAGAAAGCGATAAAATTGCAAGTCCCGGCTCAAATGAGTGGGCGGGAGTAAATCTATCTCATACACGCACGCACTCTACTTGAAATTAAAACACACACACACACACTCTACAGAAATGAAAACACACGCACCCACACAAGGTTTTCCTACTCAAGTGAGTAGGAAGAAAATGAAAGCAGTAAAAAGACAAGTCCCACTCAAACGAGTGGGCGGGAAATGAAAGCAAAGCGCCATTTAACTCTTAACGAGTAGGCGGAAATAAATGCATACGCACACACGCACTCTACAGAAATGAAATAAAGCAGTAAAACCTAACTCATACACGCACACACACTTGCAAAAATGAGAAAAACAAAGAGCTCAGAAAATTTAAACGACTGCATTTCTACCGCTAGAATGCGGTAGAAATGCATAAAAAGTGAAAATAAAAATTAATCGGAGCGAAATTTTTTGCAAATAAACGCAAAATGGAAGTACACGAAAAATTAATACAACTGCATTTCTACCGCTAGAATGCGGTAGAAATGCATAAAAAGATGAAATAAGAATTAACCGGACTAAAAGTTTTGAAATTAAAAAGTTAGAATGAAGTGAGCGAAAAATTATAACGACTATATTTTCATTCTTATATTTTTATAAAAACTCCTAAAAAGTGAAAATAAAATAAAAAGGACAAAAAGTTTTACAATCCTAAAGAGCCTAAGTTAAAGAAAAATGAAAATAACACTTTTAGGTGAGTTTTTATAAAGCCTTATGAATGAAAAAATAGGAAAAAGAGGAAAAGCTAAATCTAAAAAAGGTGCGGGAAATGAAAACTAGACGGACGGCACAACGGCTAGAAATGCCGATAAATCCTAAATCTAACTAAGTTATGAAAGCTAAAAAAGATGAAAATATAGAAGAAATACAAAAAGATGAACGAAAAATTACTTAAGTAGGCGCATTCAAATGGATTATCCATACAAATTAAGGGAGAAAGATTCATATTTTATTAAAGTAAAAACCCTAATACAAACTAAGAGAGAGAGAGGGGGGAGAAAATCTCCTTACATAAGTTTGGAATCCAAATGGGCAGCACCTCCCCTAAGCAAAGTGGTCAAAAAGTGGACAAAATAAGCTTCCTGGAAGCTCTTATTTATAGGCAATTTTTCGGGTTGGTCACGCCCTAGGTCACGGGCGTGACAGGGGGGCGTGTCACTACTATTCATGAGCTGGCCGGTTAACTTGACTGGAGCTTTGACTTCGGGGCGAAAACGTGGCGGTCACGCCCAAGGTCACGGGCGTGACAAACTGTCACGGGCGTGACAGGGGGGCGTGACCGCGGGAGCTGGCAGTTAGATGTCGGCAGCGTTGACGGTTTGACTAATCTTGCGGGTCGGCCTCGACACGGGCGTGTCGAGCATTGACACGGGCGTGACGTTGGGCGTGTCGGGCTGGGTTTGATGATGGCCGATCGTCGAGCTGGCACCTGTGGTCGGCGATCGTCGGGGGGCGTGACACGGGCGTGTCGGCCAATTGACACGGGCGTGTCAGGCAGATTTTTTTGACTTTTTTGGAATTTTTCTGGAAATTTTCTGCATTAAAAATAAAGCAAAGTTAGAAATAATATTTACAAAAATAAGCAATTTATTGGATAAAACAGATAAAAAAGACAAAAAACAAACAAAATTGACTTAAATAAAATACGAAAATATAGGTATATTTACAACTCATCAATTAACTAATAATTGGAATTTTCCTTGTAGCCTTCGACGAACGCTACTCCTCAGTAGGGTATACCTCAGGCACAGAATATGGTTCCACCCCCACCGGCTCCGACTCTATTCTAGCAGACGGAGATGGGTCAGACACTGACGACTATTTTGGAGACCTTCATGGCTCAACAAGCTCCATCCCCACAGAAAAATCCCAGGGATAACTCACTGAGCTCCTTCCTAGGGCTTTCTCCTACATCCAACTTCAGGAAAGAGTTAGCAGTCCATACGGAGGAGTGGCTGGACAATATTTATGAGATGTTGTATTGTATTCGATGGCCGACGGAGGAGGCTGTAGCCTTGGCAATTTCCTGCCTGGATTCATATGCAAAGAGATTGTGGAAGTCACTATTAGACACCACCTTTGCTGAAATGGATTGTGTAGACATCTTCATGGAGGAGTTCAGAGGAGCTGTATTAGAGCATTTTGGACCTCATTTAGGGAGGGATGAATTTGAGTAAAGGTTCCAGCAGTTGAGGCAGGGCAGTGGGATAATGTTGGAACACTACCGGGAATTCACACAACTAGCGCGCTTTGTGGACTCAATAAGCTGGATGACGTGGGCTACGGGAAGTGGTTCTATAAGGGCCTTCATGATGACATGAGGCAGGCCTTCCTCTTCATTTCTGACAGAAGCTTGGCAAGGATTTTTGAGATGGAAACGAAGCTAGAGGCAGACCATCTTACAATTTGGGGTCAGAAGAGATCGTCTAATGACTCAGTGATTGGTGGCAGGAGAGACCAGCCCAAACGCAGTATCATTGGGTGAAGGAGGAATGGGGATCAAACCCTCCAAGTGGACAGGCATAAGCAAAGGAACCCGGTCGTGTTAGCTCCTCAACCCTTGTAGATGCGAGAGATGCCAAGGGAAATGGAGGAGGAACCGACATGCTTCCGGTACAACCAGTCGGGGAACATGAAGAGGAATTGCCCCATAAGGGAAGCACCCCCACCAGCACTTCAGGATGCGCCAACTACACGGCAGTTTGGTGGTCGAGGATGCGACAGGGGATGTGAATTTCGGGGCGGAGACCGCCGATAGGATACAGGGCAGGTATATGCCTTGGACCTGGCTTTCCCCAGAACTCGGAGAGGGTGATAGAAGGTATGATAGTGAATTTAAATTTTCTTCCCTTTCTAGAAACTATATTACTTGAATATAAAACTGTAGAATTAGGAAGGAATCAGAAACTAGATAACTATGAAGAAAAAACTTAACTAACTCATTGATAGTAATGTTGTGTGGAAAGCCCGCCAAACCCTATCGATACTAGATCATCACAAAATTTTGTCTCGAAGGTGTTTATCAGAGACTTGGACCAGATCGAGAAATTTAAGGGAGTCATTAGGAGGGTGCGTCTCCCCAACGGGATGGAGATCTAGTCTACGACCAAGTTCGTTCTGGGTGTGACCATTGATGGTGTAACTTTCGAGGCCCCGACAATGATCCTGAGGATGTCAGATTTTGACCTCGTCCTGGGCTTGACATGGCTCACCTGGAACCATGCACAAATTGATTGCCTAGTAAGAAGGGTCGTACTGAGATATGGAGACACTTACTCGAACTTCGAAGGTATTGCCTCAGCTTCTCATCTTCTACACTCTTCTATTCAGGCTGTTAATGCCCATCTATAGGGAGACGAGGTCTACCAGGTGCTGTTTGAGATGGCCGAGGCCAAGGAGTCTATTGCTAGTATCTCGGTGGTGCGGGACTTTGCTGATGTATTTCTGGAGAAGTTGACAGGATTTTCGCTGCATTGAAAGAAGGATTTCCATATACAGCTTGTGCAAAGAGCTAAGCTGGTATCCAGAGCTCCGTATCAGATGGCCCCGAAGGAGTTAGTGGAGTTTCAAAGCCAGCTGCAGGAGCTAGTGGAAGCCAGATTTGTTCGGCCATGCTCCTCTCCATAGGGAGCTCCGGTACTATTCGTGAAGAAGAAGGATGGGACACTCTGATTGTTTATTGATCACAGGGCACTAAACAGGCTGACAATCCATAATACGTATCCTCTGCCGAGGATTGACGAACTGTTTGACCAGTTGGAGGGACCTCACTGGTTTTCGAAGCTCGATCTAATGACAGGATACTACCAGCTGCGAATTCAAGAGGAGGATATCCCGAAGACCACCTTCAGTAGTAGATACGGGTTGTATGAGTTCACCGTGATGCCCTTCGGACTCACGAATCCACCATCCACGTTCATAAGTTTGATGAACCGAGTGTTTGAGGCCTACCTGGATGTCTTTTTCATAGTGTTTATTGACGACATCCTCATCTATTCAAGGACCGAAGAGGAGCATGCGCGACATTTGGCACTAACTCTAGAGAGGCTCCGGGAGCATAGTCTGTATGCCAAGTTCATCAAGTTCCAGTTTTGGCTGAAGGAGGTGGCTTTCTTGGGCCATATTATCTGTGGAGTAGGACTGGTAGTAGATCCGATAAAGGTTCAGGCAGTACGAGATTGACCACTGCTGAAGATGGCCACTGACGTGAGGAGTATCCTAGGACTTGCCAGTTACTACCAGAAGTGTGTAGAGGGATTCTCCCAGATAGCTCTCCCACTCACATCTATGAAGAAGAAGGAGACGCCTTTTTTTTGAACACCGCAGTGCGAGGATGCCTTCCAGGAGCTGAAGGGTCTACTTACCTCGACCCCCATCCTTGTCCTTCCATCTGTGAAAGTTAGGGTTAGATCTGATAGACTCTAGAGGAGGGGGGGGGGTGAATAGAGTATGTAGGGATAATTTAAATCTTTTTTTGAACTATAAGAAGTACTCCTAACCTTGGATACTATATCACAGAAACTAAAGAGAAATAAGTGTAAACACAGAAAGACCTACACAGCAAGAACAAAAAGAAAAAGGGGCAACCAGACTACACAAGAATTTATAGTGGTTCCCCAACCTGGGTACGTCCACTCTCAAACCACCCTGGTAGGAATCAACTCAGAGTTTTGATCAGGTGCTTTACACCAATGAGCTTTTGATCAGGTGCTCAACAACCAAACCTCAAGTATTTTGATTAAGAGACTTGCAACAAAGAATCACTTTTGAAGGGAGATGACAACCCTTTTTACAGTGGGGGGTGAGAAAATGATTGTGTCTTCTCTTTCTCAATTCAAACAACTGAGAAGAGTTGTGGATTTGATTGTAGCAAAAGTTCCCCCTGAGATGTTGCTTGTTCAGGATGATGGAAGCTTTGTTGCAGGGTGATAGGCCTTCAAGCTTTCAATTTTGACAAGAAGAACTTTAGGAACTATTTTGACAGATGCAGTATTGTTGTCCTTCAGAGAGTTCCTGAGAAGAAAACACTTGATTTGGATGGTTGTTCTTCTTCTGGATAATTGTTCTACTTCTTGTCTAACTGCTGTTGATTCTTGACTGATCGATTTTCAATCTCAAGAATTCTGTATGTCTATTGATTATTGTCTGTATAATATCTTTTGTATGTCTTTTGGAAGGGAAAATCTATATGTTTTATATATTTACCGTGACGAAGTCCATTTGAATTTTGAAATCCTTCTGCAATTAATGCTGATGGCTCTTATCTAACGGTAATATTCAGAGAATATTAGAGCACTAATTACTCAAGAATTATTGCCATGTAATAAGGACAAAAGAGGGAAATTTCCATGACTGGATTCGTCGACCTGAGTCCACAGTTCGTCGAGCTGAGAATATCTGTTCATCGAGCTGATATCCAAGATCGTCGACCTCTGAATGCTGCTTGATAACTTTCTTCTTCTTTGCATCAAGTTCGTCGAGCTGAATCTAAGATCGTCGAGCTGAATCTAAAATCGTCGAGCTGAGCCCTGAGAACAGAGTTAGTCCAGCTGGGGTCCAACATCGTCGAGGAGAGTCTGCAGTCTGGACTTAGAATATTTTCTGATGTTGAGTGTTGAAGTATCATTTTAGCGTTGAGTGTGATGTCCTCTGGCTTTGAGTGTTAACTTACCATTCTGGCGTTGAGTGTAATGCCATCTGGCTTTGAGTGTTAACTCACCATTCTGGTGTTGAGTGTAATGTCATCTGGATTTGAGTGTTAACTCACCATTCTGGCATTGAGTGTAATGTGATCTGGCTTTGAGTGTTAACTCACCATTCTGGCATTGAGTGTAATGTCATCTGGCGTTGAGTCAAATGTCATCTGGTGTTGAGTGTTGAATCATGATGACTAGTTTTAGTCATCCTTTTTTGGGGTAATTTAGTAGTCAAAATTCCTAAGTTTTAATATTATTTTGTGTCTTTGTATGTCTGTTATGATGTTATTATAGTTATTTTATGTTTTGATCTATATAGTCTTATTATGTTACTATATATTATGTTATGTTGTGTTTAATAATTATAATTAATGTTATGTCTTAATGTTTTTAATTTTAATGTTTTAATATTTTTTATTGTGTTTTTAAATCTTGTTTTAACTTTGTTATTTTATGTTAACTAATCCATGTTTTTATTTTGTAGGTTGGCCGGCCCCTCCCTCTTGTTGCAGCACCTACCCGAGCCCACATGATACAAGCCTAACTTGTGCAGCCCGAGCCAACTAGTGCAGCCCTCCCTAGCCTACCCGAGCCCTCTAACATGTCCAAGCCCACATGGAGCAGCCCACCAAGCAAGCATGAAGAAACCCGAGCACCATGCAATCCACAAGCCCCAAACCCGAGCCCATGCAAGCCCATGAAGAAGCCCCCTATACATGTGGTCGGCAACCTTCCTCACCTTCCCCTCCACATTCATTCTCTCACCCTCTCTCCTCATTATTTCCACATGCATTTATCCCCCAATGCTTGGCCGGCGACCTTCCTTCCTCTCCATCTACATTGAATCTTCCCTCTCTTTCTCTCTTCTTTATTCCATATTCACTCCCCCTCTCTACTTTACATTCTCTTTGAGCATCTCCATAAATTAAATACATGCATCCTCCCATTTTCTCTCCCTTTCATTAAATGCATGCATGAATCCTTCCCATCATGTGGCCGCCCCCCCTTGTGTTCCTTCCCCTCCTCTTCATTCTAGAATCTTCCCTCCCCATCTATAAAAGGAGCCCATGGTCTCATGTTTTAGAAGTTGGCTTTTGGAGAGGGCAAGAGAGTTCTAGTGCAAGTCTTCAATTTTTATTGCTATGTATGCTTTTTCTTCCATGTTATAATTTCCTTGTTGTTGTAATAGTTCTTTTTATTAGTAAAATAATTTTGCCCTTTTATTTCCTTGTGTTGTACTCTTTCTTTTTGCAAGTAATAAAAATGTTCCTCTCTTATCTTATTGTGGTTTTCCTTTCAATGATATGTAACTAATTTTACTTAGCATTCGATTGTGAGGATCCATGAAGTGAGATGAGAGTTTATTTTCTTTCTTAGTTTTATTTTTGTTATTTCATGCTCGATCCTTCTTTGATTTATTTTGCGCCGACTCCGTATTTCCGGTATACGGTAGTAGGCTTTGGATCTCATATTTAAGTAGCGGAGAGGCTCGTGAATGTGAAAGATCAGTCAAAGAAGGAAGGAGTTGCACACAACCTTAGAGATAGGATGACGTAAATCTTCCGGATTAGAGTCAAATCCAACAGTGTGGATCATCTCGATAATGCAACTTTAGGCTTCTTTGATTTGTAAAGATATTTCGATCAAAGCGTCTATAAGTTAGGAGACCTAATGCTCTAGCGAGATTTTGACTTATTTTCTGATCCGTCACGGTCGAGTATGATTTACAAATTTAAAACTATATCTTTTTATCCCTCTCATTTCATTTTATGGTGATTCATTGATCGAATGCTATCTCTGTATTATAAGTTTTTCATCTAAAAAATCATCTTTTATTTTACTTTTAAAAATTCTCAAATCCCAACAGTTTTCCGGTAGAATAATAGTTCGAGCGTGAGTAGCAATACTTGACAACCCCGAGTTTTAAATATTACCTTGATACTACGATTCGACAGGTACACTTGCCCGTTCGGGTTTTGGCCCATCAAGTTTTTGGCATCGTTGCCGGGAACTCTTCTTCGTCAATATTTTGAAAATGCTTTCGCTATTACTTCTGTAAAAATTAAAAAAATAAATATATATTTTCGTATTATTATTATAATCAACTCACATCATCTTATTTCTACCCAACCTAAATTCTCTCGAAAAGGGTAAGGGGCTTTAAGCGCCACCATTTTACCTAGTACCTTGCGAACCCTTCACCGGGTAGCCCTTGGAAAGTTTGAGAGCCAATTCATAAAAAAAAATTTCAAAATAAAAATCCTTTCTTCTCTGTTTTTTCTTTTTTCAAGTTTTCATTTCCTTTCTCCTCTGTTTTCTTTTCTAGTGCATGACCCGAGCGTATCCGTCGCTACTTGTTGATTTGGACCCAGAAATCGAACACTCCTTTCGGATACAACTACGATTCGGGGATTCCACTTCTCAAACAACGGTTGAGGATTCCTACGACGATTGCAATTTTAATTCTGAAATGGGAGATCCCAAACCAGGAATGGCTCAGCAAAGGACCATGTCCGATTATGCTCGACCCAACCTGGAGGGAATAGAAACAAGTATTATTCGACCTGCGATTGCGAACAATAACTTCGAGCTTAAGCCTAGCCTTATACAAATGGTGCAGCAATATGTACAGTTCGACGGATTACAAGATGAAGATCCGAACTTACATATTGCTAGTTTTCTTGAAATTTGTGACACCTTTAAGATCAATGGTGTCTCAAATGATGCTATAAGGCTGAGACTCATCCCTTTCTCCTTAAGAACAAAAGCCAAACAGTGGTTGAGTTCTCTTCCAAGAGGATCAATCAATACTTGGAACATTTTAGTTGAAAAATTTCTTGCAAGATATTTCCCCCCCCCCCCCGCCAAAACTTCTAAGCTAAGAAATGATATAACTTTATACTCTCAAATTGCTTCTGAGACCCTCTATGAAACTTAGGAGAGGTTCAAAGAACTTTTGAGATGATGCCCTCATCATGCTCTGCCTGTATGGTTACAGTTGCAGACATTTTACAACAGGCTAAATCAAGAAACTAAGCAAATGATAGATGCCGCTTTCGCTGGTTCTTTGGACCGCAAAACTCCGGAAGCCACTCTTGAGATTATTGAGGACATGGAGATAACACTTATCATTAGAATTCGTCTAGGGCTCGCCCATCTAAACCTGCAGGAATCTATGAAGTGGATTCGGTGACGCAAATGGCGATGCAAGTAGAAATGCTGAATAAGAAGATTTTAGAGATGAATGCTGCCTCTGCTGCTAAGGTATTTGAAAATGTGAATGCTGCTGCTGCTGCCGAGCAGGTGGATTATCTGGGGAACATACCCAGGCCTGCTAAAAATAATTCTGCTAGTAATTTTTCTGCTTTTTAAAATTTTTTTCTCCACCTGGTTTTAATTCTTCTTCAAATTCTTATCACCCTGGATGGCGTAACCATCCTAATTTTTCTTGGAGTAATAATGCTAACGTCGTACGCCCACCGCACGATTTACACCACCACCACCACCGCAACAAAACCAAAGCTTTCAAAAACCTTCCCCTTTGGAAGAGATCCTTTCTAAATATATAAGTTTGAATGAAGCTAGTATTAGAAGTCTAACTGGGTCCGTGAAAAGTTTAGAAAACCAGGTCGGGCAACTTGCCAAGGCTTTGTTCGAGAGACCACCTGGAACTCTTCCCTCGAACACTGAACCTAACCCAAGGGAGCACGCAAATGCGATTTCCCTTCGGAGCGGTAAGGTTGTTAACGAGCCCACCATAAGGGAAGAGCCAAAGGTGATTGTCTCTCCTACTGTAGAAACAATTATCCCTACGAAAAATGAAAAATCTACTTTTGATAAAGGAAAAGATATTTCTGTTTTGTCTGATTTTGAAAAAGAAAAAGATGACGTTCAAAATGATGCCCCGGTTATTATAAAAGAATTTCCGCCACCTCCTTATCCGGCTCGACATAGGAAAGAAAAACTAGACGATCAGTACCAATGCTTCCTTGAAATGTTCAAACAAATTCATATTAATTTGCCATTTCAAGAAGCGATTAGTCAAATGTCGAAGTATGCAAAATACCTTAAAGATTTATTCACGAACAAGAAGAAATTAGAAAATCTTTCTCACGTGATGTTAAATGAAGAGTGCTCGGTGATCATTAAAAACTCAAATATTCCAAAAAAAATAAATGATCCGGGTAGTTTTTCCATTCTTTGTGTTTTTGGCGACCTTTTTGTAAAACATGTGTTAGCGGATCTAGGAGCGAGCATCAATTTGATGCCCTTTTCTATATTCAAAAAGCTAGGATTGGACACTCTTTTCCCTACAAGAATGAGTATCCAGTTAGCTGATAGGTCAATTAAGTATCCGTTAGGTATCGTTGAGGATGTGTTAGTGAAGGTCGACAAATTCTTCTTCCCAGTGGATTTTGTCATTCTCGAAATTGAAGAGGACATCGAGGTCCCTCTTATCATTGGTCGTCCCTTCCTAGCCACCTCTCGTGCGGTCATCGAAGTGTGTAATGGAAAACTTTTGCTTCGCGTGGGAGATGACGAGGTGACGTTTTCAATAAACCAATCCATGAAAAATTCTTTAAAAAATGATGATTCATGTTTTTTCCTCGATGTTTTAAATGAAGACTCCTCACTTTTTCTCTCAAATATTTCTTCCAATGATTTTTCTTCCTCTTTTTCTGATTTTTCTACAAATGTTTTTGAAGACACGTCTGTGTCCGCACAAGCCAACTTTGCAAATGAACCAGTGTTCAGACAAAAAAAATATGAAAATATTGTTTTTGAAAATGAAAAAGTTTTAAAGAACTCTTATGATGAACCACCGAACTTAGAACTCAAACCCCTTCCCGAACATCTCAAATATGCCTTTCTAGAACAAAATTCTAAATTGCTCGTTATAATCTCAGCTTTGCTTTCTCAATCCGAAAACGATCAATTGATCGAACTACTACAAAAGCATCGCCGAGCTATAGCGTGGCAAATTTCTGATATTCCTGGCATTAGCCCTTCCTTTTGTACCCACAAAATATTTTTTGAAAATAATCCTAAGGGTATAGTCCAACCACAACATCGTCTTAATCCGAATTTGAAAGAGGTTGTGAAGGGTGAGGTTCTTAAGTTATTAGATGCGGGGATAATTTATCCTATTTCCGATAGTCAGTGGGTAAGTCCGGTCCAGGTTGTTCCTAATAATGGTGGGATCACGGTAGTAACGAATGAAAATTATGACTTAATTCCAACTAGGACGATAACGGGATGGAGGATGTGCATCGATTATCGTAAGCTAAACGATGCCACTCGTAAATATCATTTCCCCCTTTCCTTTATCGATCAAATTTTAGAACGCTTATCCGGGCATAGTTTTTATTGTTTTCTCGACGGTCTTTCGGGATACTTCCAAATCCCTATCGCACCCGAGGACCAAGAGAGGACAACATTCATTTGCCCTTTCAGAACCTTTGCCTACCGTAGGATGCCTTTCGGGCTATGCAACGCACCAACTACCTTTCATCGGTGTATGCTAGTCATCTTCGATAAATATGTAGAAAACATTATGGAAGTGTTTATGGACGACTTCTCAGTTTTTGGTGACTCGTTTGAATTTTGTTTAAAGAATTTAGGAAAAGTTTTAAAATGCTGCGAAGAAATGAATCTAGTTTTAAATTGGGAGAAGTGCCACTTTATGGTACGTGAAGGCTTAGTCCTTGGCCACAAAATTTCCGCTAGGGGAATTGAAGTGGACAAGGCAAAAATTGAAGTAACTGAAAAGTTACCGCCACCTACAAATACTAAAGCGATTAGAAGTTTTTTAGGGCATGCGGGATTTTATCGAAGATTTACTGAAGACTTTTCAAAAATTACTAAGCCTCTCACTCACCTTCTCGAAAAAGACGCTCCTTTTGTTTTTGACGATTCTTGTTTAGCAGCGTTCGACTTAATTAAATCCAAACTTATAAATGCTCCAATTATGATCGCCACAGTTTGGGATTTACCTTTTGAAATTATCTGCGACGCAAGTAGTTTTGCAGTTTGTGCGGTACTAGGACAACGTATAGCTAAGAATTTCCACCCAATATATTATGCCAGCAAAACGCTTAATTCAGCGCAAGAGAATTACACTACAACCGAAAAGGAACTCTTAGCTATCATTTTTTTTTCTTTTGATAAATTCCGATCCTACATCACTCTTTCTAAGGTTATCGTTTTTACGGATCATTTCGCTTTGAAGTACCTCCTTTCTAAACCGGATGCAAAGCCGCGTCTTATTCGTTGGATCCTACTACTTCAAGAATTCGACTTAGAGATCCGAGATAAGAAAGGAGCGAAAAATTTAGCGGCTGATCAACTTTCACACCTAGAAAATCCTGAAATTGATAGTTTTGATGAAAATTTACCTTTTGGTTCTTTTCCGGATGAAAAAATTTTAAACGTTTCTTCTTCGACCCCCTGGTTTGCCGATTTGGCCAATTATCTGGTGGCCCGCGTCCTCCCAAAGGAATACTCATCTCACCAAAAGAAGAAATTCTTTTCTGAGTTGAAGTATTACTTTTGGGAGGATCCATTTCTATTTCGCATTTGTGCCAACCAGGTGGTAAGAAGATGTGTTTCCCGGGAAGAGGGTCAACAAATTTTAAAGCATGTTCATGAAGGTCCGACTGGCGGGCACTTTCAAGAAAACCGCACTGCACACAAAGTACTTAGTGCTGGCTTCTATTGGCCAAGCATATTTAAAGATGCACAAATCTTTGTGGGTGGATGCGATCGATGCCAGCGGACTGGAAATATCTCTAATAAAATTGAAATGGAACAAAATTATTTTCTCGAATGTGAAGTTTTTGATTTGTGGGGCATAGACTTCGTCGGCCCATTTCCCTCAAGTTTAGGAAATAAATATATTTTAGTCGCCATAGATTACGTCTCTAGGTGGGCAGAGGCCCCGGCTTTACCAAGTAATGATGCTCGCGTAGTCATAAATTTCTTAAAAAAATTATTTTCTCATTTTGGTTTTCCTCGAGCGATCGTTAGTGATATGGGGAGCCACTTTTGTAACGCCCAACGTGTACAACCCCGTATCCCGCGAGTGGTCGACAGGAGTTGAACCGGCCGGCTCAGACCGCAATGTGAACCAAGCATGCCGAGCCCGAGCTCGGTAATAGCCGAGCCGAGCTCGGCGATAGTCGAGCCGAGCTCGACGATGGCTGAACGGAGCCCGGCATGCCGAGACCGAGCTCGGGTAAAGGAATAGGGCCCGATGGTAGTCGAACCAAGCTCGACGATCCCCATGCCGAGCTCAGTTTCTGTTGGAGCTCGGCGATCGTCGTGCCGAGTCCGAGCTCGGCGGTAGTCGAGCCGAGCTCAGCGATAGTCGAGCATAGCCTGCCGAGTACGTGCTCGCCTAGGCCCAGGGCGAGGCAAGTCAGGCCCCCTGCCGAGCGAGTGCTACCTCAGGTCCAGCTCGCATTTTGGCCATGACATACTTTTACCATGTTGCCCCCTTTGGTCTGCCTATAGTCCTCGAGAATAGTTAAGGTTGTATATTGGCAGGCCATCTTTTCCTATAAATAAGACCCAAGGGGTACCTCAGAAGGCATGCTTACCAATTCTCCGGCCTACTAGCGCTTTCTGAGGTACCTTAGCCCGGCACTTGGCTAAGGAGGGGAAGCGCTCTAAGATCTTCCGGGTGTGTGGTGGGACCTCCACGCCGGGCCCTTGGTCTGGTCCTTGGTTCTTCTTTTTTCTTGTCATTTTCTTGTAGGAGCGAAGTAGGTGCGCGGCCACCCCTTCCCCAAGGGTCGAATTCCGCAGAGACCGGTTTTCCGGTTTCAACATTTTGGTGCAGTGAGCGTGGACAGTGGTCAGCAGAGAAAACCTTCTGCAGGCTCGATGACTGGAGAAGAAGGACAAGGATCAGGCAGGGGCAGCTCACCACCCCCTCCCCCACCCCCAGCGGCAAGCGTGCCGGCGAAGCTTAGGGCGGAGATCCTCGGGCTCGTCAGGACCGCCCTCGGCATGCGAGCTGAGAGTGCGACACCGGCAGTTCCGGTGGTCGCCGCTCCCGCACTCGACGACGATGCACCGTTGAGGCGACCAGGGAAGGAACCCGCCGAGAGAGGCGAGCGCGAGTTCCAGGGGCGAGTTCTGTTCCCCGGCTCGGCCGCCGAGTACCACTTCGGTGAGACTGCAGGGAAGGAGTTCCCGTCTCGCCCGGCTGAGGGGGGAGCCCCTTCAGCGAGTTCGTTTCTTCAGCCCCAGTTCCCGAGGGGTTTCGCGAGCCAGAGATGACTTATTACTCCGGGAGAGGAGACCCGATCCACCACATCCAGTGGTTCGAGGACATGGTCTCTATTCGACAGATGTCAGACGGCTTCAAGTGCCTACTCTTCGCCATCACCCTCAGAGAAAAGGCGAGAGAGTGGTTCCACCAACTCCCGACCGGGTCCATCTACTGCTTTGAGGATCTGCGACGGGGTTTCATGCTGAGATTCACCACTTCTAAGAAGAGGAAGAAGGAGGCGGAGTCTTTGTTCCGCATCAAGCAGAGGGTAGGAGAGACCCTAGGAAGCTATCTGGACAGGTTCCAAGAGGAACTAGCCCAAGTCCAGGAGATGCCAGGGCACACCATGATGGTGGCCTTCACCCTGGGTCTCCAATCCGGGTTCTTCGCGATGGAACTGAAGAGATCACCTCCAGTGTCTTTTGAGGCACTCATGGAGAGAGCGGCCAGGGAGGCCGATATGGAGGCAGCACATCCAGAGTTTGCGCGAAGGTTGGCCAAGTGGGCCGTGGAGGAGGAGAGGCCAAGGGGTGGACGAATTCAGGAGGAGAGGAGGGCTGAACCTCGGTAAAGGGAGCAGCCGCAGCAGCAGCCGCAACCCAGGTGGGTGCGTCCGGAGCAGACCCACCGTTTGGGGTGGAGGCTCGAGTGGCAAGACCAGGCACCACGAAGAGGTTATCAGGGAGGAGATAACCGCCAGGGTTGCCGAGGGCAGTACAATCCCCAGGGGGTAGGCAAGGTCAGAGACCCCCTCTCCCCGATCAGGAGGAGGCAATGGCAATTGCCATGAGGGGGAGGAGGAGAGGACAGCCGAGGAGAAGAAGGGAGGTCAGGGTGGACCTGCCCTATTGTGACATTCATCAGGAAGAGGGGCACCTCACATCCACGTGTCCGGAGTTCCTCGAGATGAGGGGGAGAAGGGAACAGCAACCGCAATACCATCAGGAAGTTCGGATAGAGGAGATCTGGCCTCGGGAGGAGGGGGATAGATGTGAAGTCCGGGTTGATGTGGGCACCCGAGGAAGGATCGGAGCGATCCACGCGGGGGCCGGGATCGAGGCCTCCCGTAAGTCAAGCCTCCACACTATGTACCGAAGGAGCGTTGGCTCCACGTCCCAGTCCCCTCCCCCGGAGGAGAAAATCACCTTCTCTAGAGAGGACTTGCCGGGTCACGAGGACCCCTTTTGCGATGCGCTGGTCATCCAGACAGCCATTGAGGATTTTACCGTCTCCCGGATCCTTGTGGACAATGGGAGTTCAGTCAACGTCATCTTCAAGAAGGCGTTCGATGCGATGAAAGTAGAGGCCAGGAGGGTGTTAGCCTCGGATGGGCCTCT
Source organism: Platanthera zijinensis (assembly GCA_039513925.1). Classification (NCBI taxonomy): domain Eukaryota; kingdom Viridiplantae; phylum Streptophyta; class Magnoliopsida; order Asparagales; family Orchidaceae; genus Platanthera; species Platanthera zijinensis. The sequence continues at coordinate 51,163,203 of CM077089.1, read as the reverse complement.
GTTCGGCTTTTCGGGAGAGAGGAAAGAAGTCGAGGGAGGAGTGGGACTCCATGTCACTCTGGGGGGGCAGTCACGCAACTGCAAGTTTGTCATCGTGGACGCTCCTAACAGCTACAGTGCCATCTTTGGGAGACCCCTCATCAGTGCCTTCCGCTGCGTCCCCTCATCCTTCCACCAGTGTCTAAAGCTCAACGTCGAGGGGGTCCAGATCCAGGTCCGAGGAGACCCTAAGGAGGCAAGGGAGTGCTACATCTCGACGGTAAACTCCATCTCTTGGCTGGAGGGGGCCGAGGAGATGGGGCGGAGGTTGGTGGAGGAGAAGTAGGAAGCTGACAAAGAGATGGGGGTGGAGTACCGCGCTCGGGAGGAGGTCACGGAAGAGACTCGGGAGCTGGCCGAGGCCATGGCCGTCGAGGAGGCTGAGGAAGAGGTCCTCGCCCCCGGAGGGGGAGGTATCGAGGAATGGGAGGAGCAGTCCCGTCTGGAGGCAGTGGAAGAGGTGGAGGATATGGAGGTCCTCACCATTGGAGGCAGGGTGGAGAAGGTCCACGTCAGCGGAGGCCTGACCCCGGAAGCTCAAGGCAGGATGCTGGAGTGCATCCAGAGGAACGTGGACATCATCGCCTAGAGCGTCGCGGAGATGCCAGGGATCGACCCCGACGTGGCCTGCCATCGCCTCAACCTGGACCCGGAGGCTCCCCCCATCCAGCAGAAAAAAAGATCCATCACGGACAAGCACGCCGAGCCAATAAGGGAGGAAGTCGCCAAGCTCCTCGAGGCTGGCTTCATATCTGAAATCCAATACCCCGGCTGGGTCTCCAACGTTGTAATGGTTAAAAAAGGAGACGGCCGGTGGAGGATGTGTATCGACTTTTCTCTTCTTAATAAATCATGCCCGAAAGATTGTTATCCTTTGCCTCGGATCGACGCGCTGGTTGACTCAGCCGTCGGTTTTCCTGTAATGAGTTTTCTGGATGCTTTTTCAGGATATCACCAAATCAGAATGCACCCCCCTGACGTCAAAGATGTCTCGTTCATCACGGGAGACGGATGTTATTGTTACAAAATGATGCCCTTTGGGCTAAAGAATGCGGGGGCCACCTATCAAAAAATGATGGATAGGGTCTTCCGAGAGCAGAAGGGGAGGAATCTCAAAGTGTACGTGGATGACCTCATGGTCAAGAGCTTGGATGTCGACTCCCATGTCCAGGACTTGGAAGAGACTTTCGCCACTCTCCGTAAGTTTAAGATGAGGCTGAACCCCTTGAAGTGTGTCTTCGGGGCAAGCCGAGGAAAGTTCCTATGGCATCATCTCACCCCCGCCGGTGTAGAACCTAATCCGGATAAGGTGAAAGCAATCGTAGAACTAAGGTCACCACAAAATACCAAGGAAGTACAACAACTGACAGGGAAGTTGGCAGGGTTGAGTAGATTCCTCTCCCGGGCCGGGGAGAGATGCTCCTCGTTTTTCAAAACCTTGAGAGGGGGTCGAAAGTTTGAATGGACCTCGGAGTGCGAGGAGGCATTCCAGGCTTTGAAGAAACAGCTGATTCAGGCCCCCCTGCTCCAAGGGCCCAAGGAAGGGGAAGACTTATTCCTATATCTAGGGGTCGGGGCTGAAGCCTTGAGTTCGGTTTTGGTTCGGGAAGAAGGGAAGAGGCAACTCCCCATCTATTATGTGAGTCGGATACGAAAGAGGGCCGAGCTCCGCTACCCCATCCTGGAAAAACTGGCCTTCGCCTTAATCATCTCAGCCCGGAGGCTTCGGCCTAATTTCCAGGCACACTCAATTCGAGTAGTGACTGACCACCCCCTACGCAACATCTTCAAGGGGGTAGAGCATTCAGGTAGGTTAGCCAAATGGTCGGTGGAACTGAGCGAGTTCGACATCTCCTTCTTCCCCCGCCTCTCAATCAAGGCCCAAGCTATGGCTGACTTCCTGGCAGAGTATGTGGTCGAGGTGGCGGAGGAGAGACTCACTCGCCCTATCCCCTGGAAAGTCAGGGTGGACGGTGCCTCAGGGAAGCATTCTTTAGGGGTTGGGGTCATCTTGGAAAGCCCCCAGGGGATAAGGATTGAGCAAACTGTGGTAGTGCACTTCCCTATCACCGATAATCAAGCCGAATATGAAGCCGTAATCGCAGGTCTGCGCCTGGCAAGAGACTTGGGGGTGCATGACGTGGAGGTCCTCACCGACTCCATGGTAGTGGCTTCCCAGGTCAAGGGGGAGTTTGAGGCGAGGGAGCCCACCCTGCAGCTCTATTTGATGAAGGTAAGGGGAGTCATCGGGACCTTCCAGACCTTCTCAATCAAGCATGTGCTGCGAGGGGAAAACGAGCCAGTCGACCAGCTAGCAAAGCACGGCCCCCGGATGGGAGGCACCATTACGGATCTCTTCCGACCTTCCATCTAAGAGGGGGAACTAATGGAAGTGGAACAGCACCCCTCATGGATGGATCCCTTTGTCACCTTTTTGTCCACCGGAGAGTACCCGGAGGGAATGGACCGAAGAGGGCTCAAGCACAAGGCGGCGTATTACCTCCTACGTGAGGGGCAGTTGTACTGCAAAACCCTCTCAGGGATGTTGGCCCGTTGTGTGGCCGAGAGGGAGGTGCATAAAATTTTGGAGGAGGTCCATTCCGGCGAATGTGGAAGTCATTCGGGGAGTCAGACCCTGGAAGGGAGAATCGTCAGGCAAGGGTACTTCTGGCCCGGTCAGGATGCAGCCGAATTGGCAAAAAAATGTCATAAGTGCCAACTCTATGCCCCGCTCAAGCTCCAGCCGGCTCAGAGGTTAAGAAGCATCATGGCACCATGGCCCTTCGCCATATGGGGACTGGACCTCGTAGGACCTTTCCCTCAGGCCAGCGGGCAGAGGAGGTTTTTGTTGGTCATGATCGATTATTTTTCTAAGTGGATGGAGGTGAAGGCTCTAGCCAAGGTAACCTCTCAGGTAGTCAGGAACTTTATCTGGGGAGAGATCATCTGCAGGCATGGGCTGCCACAGGCTATCGTCACGGATAACGGACCTCAGTTGTCCCGCACGGAGTTCATTCGCTTCAGCGAACAGCTGGGGATTCACCTTCGGTTTGCTTCTGTCCATCACCCCAGGAGCAACGGGCAGGTGGAAGTGGCCAACAAAATCATCGTGAACCTCTTAAAAAAGAAAGTGGAAAATTTGAGGGGAAGTTGGGTGGAACAACTTCCATCAGTCCTCTGGGCCTTGAGGACCACCCCCAATATGGCCACAGGGGAGACACCTTTCAAACTCTCTCACGTCTGCAAGGCCATTCTACCCATCGAATTCGAGGTCCAAACACCTCGGGTCGTCGAGGCAGGAGCTGGAAGGGAAGAATGGAGGTCAGAGAATGAGGAGGAGCTTCGACTCTCCCTTGATATGGTGGAAGAACTACGCGACTTGTCCGTCGTCAGGCAGGAAGAGGCCAAGCGAAGGATGGCCAAGTATTTCGACAAAAACGTCCGTATCAAGCAGTTCATGGAGGGGGACCTTGTCTTGAAAAAAGTGGACGCGGCAGGGAGATCAGCCGCTGTGGGAAAACTCCACCCCAATTGGGAGGGCCCCTACATTGTGCAGGAGGTCTTGAGATCTGGGGGGTATCGCCTCCAAGATGTAAAAGGTGATACCCTCAGCCACACTTGGAGTGGCGACGATCTGAAACGTTTCTATCCTTGAAAATATTGTAGATATCTTGGCCTCATGAATAAAAACGAATCTCATTATCATATCTTATGCTCTGGCAAAATAGTGAGGGTAGAGGGGCTCGCAGCTTAAAGCCCCGAGAGGCAAAAGTTTCTAAGTCTTCTCGCTCTGGGGTTAGGTCTCGTCACTCCCCTGCCAGGCTCCCACCTAGCTGGCACGGCCGAGTCTCGATGGACATCGCTATGACCCTGGGGCTGAGCTCGGAGGATGTTCAACACCCGCCCTCAGGCTCTCACCTAGCTGACTGGCCCGGTGGCAGCACCCGGGAAAGGCAAAAGTTTCTAAGTCTTCTCGCTCTGGGGTTAGGTCTCGTCACTCCCCTGCCAGGCTCCCACCTAGCTGGCACGGTCGAGTCTCGATGGACATCGCTATGACCCTGGGGATGAGCCCAGAGGATGTTCAACACCCGCCCTCAGGCTCTCACATAGCTGACTGGCTCGGTGGTAGCACCCGGGAGAGGCAAAAGTTTCTAAGTCTTCTCGCTCTGGGGTTAGGTCTCGTCACTCCCCTGCCAGGCTCCCACCTAGCTGGCACGGCCGAATCTCGATGGACATCGCTACGACCCTGGAGCTGAGACTGGGAGTTGGCCCGAGAAAAGCACCAGGGTGCAAGCTCGCCAGTCAAGACGGCGAGCTCGGAATATCCTACCCCCTCCAGCTCGCTACTAAGGAAGCCCTGGTCCCATCCCAGACTCAGGGGGAGGAAACGGCTCTCTCCAGCGAGCCTAGTCTCGCTCCAGTTAACTCGGCGGAAGACACGCCCTGGTGTCTAAGGCGGATGTCGGCAGCATCTTGACCCAAACGTATTTCCACTTGTCTGAATTGTCGAAAAACTGAAGCGAGACATGGCGGGGGAAGGTGTGGCGCGAGTAGGATATGGCGCGAGCACGTGTCCTAGGGATTCGCCGCAAGCACCGCGGGGGGCTGGTCCTAACTCAAGACATTCTACGGGCGAGGTCGGGACATCAAGCGCGCGGGTATAATATCGCAAGTAAGCTTAAAAAGAAGATAGTGAAATTATGAAAAATGTCTTTGATTCATCATTACAAGTATATAAGGAAAGGCCCGCCTCGGCAGGATACAAAAGAAAAAGAAAGCAAAAGCTAGCTCTCGTCCTCCCCCCTCGAATGACGGTCCTCCTCGCCGCCAAGCCGAGCGTCCTTCTCTCCCACCCCCACGAAGAGCGAGTCGAAGCTATCCTCCTTCTCGCTGAGTGGGCTGGGTGGGAACAGGGTTGGCAGGAGCTCTCGGACGGTGACCTCCTCGCAGCCTTCCGCCAAAATCCCTGTTCCCCTCATGGCCTTCAGGAGGCACTCGGCAGCCTCGATAGAGTTGACTCGCAGCCGCTCCGCGACATCAGACTCGCCAAACACCCGAGGCCTCTTGTAGGGGAAGGCTGGCTCGCTGGCGTCCGGGGGAAGGAGAGCGTAGGCTTGGCGGAGGACCTCCCCCAGGAGCCCCATGTTCTTCTCCTTCAACTCCTCCACCTCCACCCCCAACTGGGCGGCAACAGCCTCTTGCTCGCGGGAATACATCTTTTGCTCGGCGAGCTGGACTTCCCGCTCGGCATGCTGAGCCTGCAGCTGAGCCACCTCGCCTCGCAGTGCGTCGGCGGCTTCGGCATCCTGTAGGGTTAAAAGTTCAGAACACGCACAGGAATAATCCTAAGCAAGGTAAATAGAGATATCCAGTGATTACCAAGCCACCGGCAGACTTCGCGAGTAGAGCGTCGGCAAGGCCGAACCGCCTTTCCGCGTTGGCCGCGCTCTCCTTCGCCAGGTCGCGCTCCTGCTCGCCAGTCAGCAGGGCATTGCTAAGCTGGAAGCCGCGGCGGACCATCATGTGGTGGAGCTCGAAGGCCCGCAGGTGGGCTTGTAACCCCTCGTAGCCGAGCTGACTGGGGGTGAGTTTCTTGTACGATTCGGCACTGTCGTGGCTGTAGAGGCCGAAGCCGAAGGCGAAGGCGTGGGCGGTAGGAGGCCGGCGAGCTCCCTAGGAGGGGGCGCAAGTAGAAACAGAAACTCGGTGAGCCCCCTCGTCCCACTTCAAAATGGGCTCGCCGGCCGCATCTTTGCTTTTACACCCCTTGCCGAAGTGGGGGTGATCCTTCGGCAGGCCGGGCTCGTGGAGGGTGTCCTCTCCGGTGGAATCAGAGGACGGCCCGTTCTTCTTCTTCCCCTTTCGGGGGGAGGAGGCTTCTTTTAACGGGCTCAAAGGCGGCTCGTCGGACAGAGCCTCCGGCGAGCTCATGAATTTGGTAGGTGACGGAGGAAGGTGCAACCGTCCGCGCGAGACCACCTTCGCCTTCTTCTTCTTGGGGAGCGAAGGATCGGGGCGCGAGCTTGACCCCCCGGGCTCCAAGCGCTTCTTGCCGAGGAGTTGGCCTCGCGCTTGTTCCTCGCGACAAGCCGCTGCCGCCGCCCGGGCCAGCTCCAGGGGATCTGAGAATATCCCCGAGTCGGCGAACGGCAGGTGCTCCGGCAGAACCCGTTCCCCTGCAGAGAGAGACTTGATCAAAAAAAATATATGTAATATAGAGATCCACCTTGATAGATTTCGCGAGAAGGCAGAGCGAGATATACCTTCACCAGGGAGAATGGGTTGAAGCGAATCAAGGCCGCGGCGGAGGAAGGCGACCTCGAAGTCCTTGTGGAGGAAAAACTTGTGGAGGTCGGCGTCGCTACCAGACAGGGAAGGAGGACGATATATGTCCTCGCTTTTATGCAGGGGATGAAAGGGGATGTTGCCGAGCTTGCCCTTAATGAAGACAAGCCGAGTCATCCAATTGTGGTTCTTGTTCGCGAGCTCGCGAACCTTGATGAGGGACCCGCCGAAGTAGGCGACTCCGTCGGGGGTAGCCTTGTAGGAGAACAACTTACGGAACACCGCAAGGTTGAACTCAATCCGCACTCGGCGAAGGAAGCAGGCGAACGCCACCATCATAGTAATAGCGTTGGAATTCAGCTGCGCGGGCACCGCGCCGTAGTACTTCAGGATCTGGCGGATCTCTGGCCAGAGGGGGAGGCGCAACCCCACCTCGAAGTGCGAGATGGGGAAGGCGAGCTCACCCTCCGGGAAGGAATTGATGGCTTTATGCTCGGCGGGCCTGCGAGCCTGGAAGCCGGGGGGGCGAATGCCGCCGCGAATTCGACGAGCTCCTCCTCGGTAATGTGTCCCTCGAAGAAGCAATGGTCAATGAAGTGCTGAGCGCACTTAGACCGACCATCAGCGTCAGGGTTGGTCTTAACCATAGTCGCAGAGGAAAGGAAAATCGCGAGCTCGGGAAGACAGAGACGAAACAGGGATTCAAAAGCAATAAAAGCGTGCCCTGGGGGTAGGTGAGAAGGCCTATTTATAGAAGAAGATAAAGAAGGGCGAGGGGGAAGGCGAGTCGGCCGATCGGCCCGGTCACAGCACGCCACCTCGCCACCCTCTCCTCGCAAATCCTGCGAGCCGGCCAGACCCCAGAAGAAGGAATTCGAAAAGACTTACCAGCATATTGAAAAAACATCTACATATGTAAAGTTGAAGAAAAGTTGTTCGAATTATTACAGGCAGATCATTCAGAGCAAATAAAAATAAGGGCGTGAGGACCATGCGAGGGCGAGGGCGAGTACCGGTCGGCTGACAGAGGAGCCGTTTCATTCTCCCCGGTCTCGCCGGCCCGCCGTCGCAGGTCGCCGCGCATAAAGTTCGCGAAGTCGCCCCATGTTCCTATTTACCACCCGCAGGTTCTCGTCAATCTCATCCATCAGCACCAAGGAAGACGCCTCCTCGAATGCCAAGCTGACTCCAGCACCGTCCGCGAGATGCAAGCACTCCCACTGCAGCCTGTTGTTGTCCTTCCACAGGTCGTGGAGCTCGCGCACCAGCTTCTTGAGAACCTTCCGCTCCCGTTTTGCACGTTCAGGACTACCCAGTTCGGAGTCCAGGAAGGCGTCCAGGGCGCTTGGAGAAGGGAGGGGCGAGTAAGGAGGTCGATCCACGGACTCGCCGTCCTCCATCCGGCCGAGAAATTCTGAGTGAAGAACTAAAAGACGATCAGAAAAGCAAATACCCCCGGAACAGAAGAGTAAAGTTGAAAACTCACCGCGCGAGCCTGGCTCCTCTGGGTTAGCGCGAGGAGAGATGTGGCGCATGTCCTTGCCACGCCCCTGCGGTTCCTGAGGGGCAAGTTGGTAGACGGGGATAGGGATAATCCCGGCGCCTCTCCCCACGACTATGGACCCAGGGGAGGGTTGTCGGGAAGGGAGATGACTCGGCGACGCCAGTTCTCGCGAGCCCGGCTCCTTGACCTCGGGATCCTGCTGTGGCGAGCTGACAGGAATACTTTTGGACCGAGGGGTGGATGCTTCGCCGCTATTCTCCTGGTCGGAAGATAGTTCCACGAGATTTTTAGTGGAAGAACCAAGAACCGGCTGGTTGGAGGAACCGGCCCCGTTCCCCAAGGCGGTAGTAAAGTCGGCCAGAATGGGTTCGGCCCCCAGTGGAAAGGGCTTCGCCCGCTTGGCCGAGCCGAAATCAGCAAAACGGCGAGCAGGGGCCTCAAGGTTGGTCAGCCCCGCGGCCTGAGCAGCGATCTCCTCGCGGGAACGTGCGAGTCGCTCTATGACTTCCTTGGGGAGCGGCATCTTGATAGAATTTGGGGAAGGGCAAAGGTCAGCCAGATGCGCAGGGGTACAAATATATAGCTTCCTGTGGGGCCTACCAGAAGATTCCTTTTTGCCCCTATCGCACTCGCAGGATTCTATGAGGTTGGATGTTTCTTTCCGAGCTTGTCCCAACCTCGCAAAGAGCGGGGATTATGTACAACCCCGTATCGCGCGAGTGGTCGACAGGAGTTGAACCAGCCGGCTCAGACCGCAATGTGAACCCAGCATTCCGAGCCCGAGCTCGGTAATAGCCGAGCCGAGCTCGGCGATAGTCGAGCCGAGCTCGACGATGGCCGAACGGAGCCGGGCATGCCGAGATCGAGCTCGGGTAAAGGAATAGGGCCCGATGGTAGTCGAACCAAGCTCGACGATCCCCATGCCGAGCTCAGTTTCTGTTGGAGCTCGGCGATCGTCGTACCGAGTCCGAGCTCGGCGGTAGTTGAGCCGAGCTCAGCGATAGTCGAGCATAGCCTGCCGAGTACGTGCTCGCCTAGGCCCAGGGCGAGGCAAGTTAGGCCCCTTGCCGAGCGAGTGCTACCTCAGGTCTAGTTCGCATCTTGGCCATGACATACTTTTACCATGTTGCCCCCTTTGGTCTGCCTGTAGTCCTCGAGAACAGTGAAGGTTGTATATTGGCAGGCCATCTTTTCCTATAAATAGGACCCAAGGGGTACCTCAGAAGGCATGCTTACCAATTCTCCGGCCTACTAGCGCTTTCTGAGGTACCTTAGCCCGGCACTTGGCTAAGGAGGGGAAGCGCTCTAAGATCTTCCGGGTGTGTGGTGGGACCTCCACGCCGGGCCCTTGGTCTGGTCCTTGGTTCTTCTTTTTTCTTGTCATTTTCTTGCAGGAGCGAAGTAGGTGCGCGGCCACCCCTTCCCCAAGGGTCGAATTCCGCAGAGACCGGTTTTCCGATTTCAACACAACGAACTAAGGTTTTAACTTAATATGGCATTACGCATAAATTATCCATCGCTTATCACCCCCAAACTAACGGTCAGGTCGAGGTAGTCAATCGAGAACTAAAAAGAATTTTGGAAAAAAACTGTTTCTACTTCTCGTAAAGACTGGTCCCTAAAATTAGACGATGCTCTTTTGGCCTATCGGACAGCGTACAAGACCGCCATCGGTTGTACTCCTTTCCGATTGGTCTATGGATAATCGTGTCATCTTCCGGTAGAAGAAGAACACTGTGCATATTGGGAGTTAAAATTTTTTAATTTCAATCCGCATTTGGTCGGCGAGCATAGAAAAAATCAATTGAATGAACTCGATGAATGGAGAGCATACGCTTACGAAAATAATAAAATTTATAAAGAACGCACGAAACTGTATCACGATAAGAACCTGTGCCATTCTAAAATGTTTAAACCAGGCGATCAGGTTCTTCTTTTTAATTCGTGTTTACGTCTCTTCCCTGGAAAACTTAAATCTAGATGGTCTGGACCGTTTACGGTCAAGGAGGTTTTTTCTTATGGAACTGTGCTACTCTCTCACCCGGATAAGGGTGACTTTAAAGTAAATGGGCATAGACTTAAATTATATTTTTCTAATAATTCTGCGTCTCCTGCAAAGGAGAATCTTATTCTGGACTCTTAAATTTTTATGGAACATTTTTATTTTAATTTCTGACTTATTATTATTATTATTATGAAACTTTTATTCAGACTTTAAATTATTTTAATAAAAAAACATTCTTGGGAGCCTGCCCAAGTATTTTCTGTTTTATTTATTTTTGCTCTTACTCCCGATGGCTCAAGTACAAGTTCGTGATTGCCGCTCCCACGCTGCTGATATCAAGATGGATCAAGTCAAACCTGCTGACGATCAAGTGCGCTAAAAAGCAAGCATGGTGGAGCGACATCCGCCTTCATCTCACAAACCCGGGGAAGTCCTGTTTTTTTTTTATTTTCTTTACTTTCTGCATTTTCTTTTTTCTCTCCTTCTCAGTCTCCTTCTCTTTCCTTCATTGAGGGCAATGAAGAATCTAAGCATGAGGGAGGGTTTAGTTGTTTATCTTTCTTTGTTCTTTCAAAAAAAATATGTTTTTAACAAAATCACAAACATTAGTATAGTTATATTAAGTCTTTTAGGAGTATTTTTTTTTAAAAAAACAAAAAAAAATTATAAAATACAAAACCCAAAAAAAAATTAGAAAAACAAAAATAATAAAAAAAGTGCTAAAATCCATTTGAAAAACAAAACCTAAAATTATTTTCTATCTTCATTTTTATGTTGCTTCTAGTGATGTGTAGGCCCGTGCGGTTCCTTAGTTCTATTTAGATTTCTTTGAAACAGTTTTTCTAAACTTATCATTTTAACATAGCTTAGTTTTACTAGTTTCTTTTTCTTAAATATAGACATCCATTTTTTACGTTATAAGTTAGCAATTTGTAGTTATGTCTTTTATTCGGTCAAGTTACTTACGAATGGTTGCTAGGTAATATTAGCTCTTTTTCATTTGTGGGGTAGTCTTTCTTGGTGTCTAGAACTTGTCCCAAGCTACTCTCGTAACATTTGCGTCGTTTTTACGTTCTTTAGAAATGATTTAGGCCACCATTTGACTAGTTTGAGTTTTTCTTGCCCACCAAAAAAATTACCATTGCAAAACAATTTTGGGCCTTCTCCATGTTTTCTTTGTTTTTAGCTCCACCTTTCATTTCACTATTTTCACCAAAGCCGAAATGCCTTTCCTATTTTTCACACTAAAACTTTGAGCTTAAAAATTATCTTTATGAAAGGGTTTTACCTTTGAAATGAATAGGAAATTTTCAAACCTAATTTTGGAGCTCTCCTTTATGAAAAAATGTTATTATCAAAATGCTATCAAATCAAAAAAAAATGAGAAGAAGAAATGAAGTTTTTTTTTGTGGCCAAAATTTATAAAAGAGAAAAAAAAAATATGGCCTTGTCATTGTTTTAATTGGAGAAATGACTTGCTTGTCATTTCTCAATTTTTTTTTTATCATGTTTTTATGTTTATTTTTGAGCTCACCTTGGTTTAGTGTTTAAACCCTCATGTTTATCCTTGTTTCCATTTCTAATCATTTACCTAAGCCAAGTCTTAACGCTTATTTGAAGTCCTATTGATCTTTAGAACGTAAACTCGCGTAGTGGAGAAAGTGTGAATGAACAAGCCTATGGACACCATCATTGATGGATTTCTTTGGAGGTTACCTTGAGGTGTTCTAGTGTTAATTTTTATCTAGCAACCTAGTAGTTTGTTAATGCGCAGTTTATTTAGAACCTCTACTTTTGTTTTCCTTATTTAAATTTTTTTTGGATGCCTTGTTTTAAGATTTAGAAATGTGTAAACTTTTCTTATGTTTTAATGAGATTTTTAGGTCTCCACTTTCAAGTTTTCTATTGTGCACTTCTCACCCCACTAGTTGATAACATGGAAATTAGGATAGTTTAATTTTTCATGTTTTGGTTTTCTTAACTATGGAACCTAAAAATATATCTTCTTCTTTCTTTTTGTTTTTTCCCTAGTTTTTATCTCTATTTGCTTCAGGGCAAGCAATTGTCTAAGCATGAGGGAATTTGATGACTAGTTTTAGTCATCCTTTTTTGGGGTAATTTAATAGTCAAAATTCCTATGTTTTATTATTATTTTGTGTCTTTGTCTGTCTGTTATGATGTTATTATAGTTATTTTATATTTTGATCTATATAGTCTTATTATGTTACTATATATTATGTTATGTTGTGTTTAATAATTATAATTAATGTTATGTCTTAATGTTTTTAATTTTAATGTTTTAATTTTTTTTTTATTGTGTTTTAAAATCTTGTTTTAACTTTGTTATTTTATGTTAACTAATCAATGTTTTTATTTTGTAGGTTGGCCGACCCCTCCCTCTTGTTGCAGCTCCTACCCGAGCCCACATGATACAAGCCCAACATGTGCAGCCCGAGCTAACAAGTGAAGCCCTCCCTAGCCTACCCGAGCCCTCTAACATGTCCAAGCCCACATGGAGCAGCCCACCAAGCAAGCATGAAGAAACCCTAGCACCATGCAGTCCATAAGCCCCAAACCCGAGCCCATGTAAGCCCATGAAGAAGCCCCCTATACATGTGGTCGGCCACCTTCCTCACCTTCCCCTCCACATTCATTCTCTCACCCTCTCTCCTCATTATTTCCACATGCATTCATCCCCCTATGCTTGGCCGGCCACCTTCCTTCCTCTCCATCTACATTGAATCTTCCCTCTCTTTCTCTCTTCTTTATTCCATATTCACTCCCCCTCTCTACTTTACATTCTTTTTGAGCATCTACATAAATTAAATACATGCATCCTCCCATTTTTTCTCCCCTTCATTAAATGCATGCATGAATCCTTCCCATCATGTGGCCGCCCCCCTTATGTTCCTTCCCCTCCTCTTCATTCTAGAATCTTCCCTCCCCATCTATAAAAGGAGCCCATGGTCTCATGTTTTAGAAGTTGGCTTTTGGAGAGAGCAAGAGAGTTCTAGTGCAAGTCTTCAATTTTTATTGCTATGTATGTTTTTTTTCCATGTTATAATTTCCTTGTTGTTGTAATAGTTCTTTTTATTAGTAGAATAATTTTTCCCTTTTATTTCCTTATTTTGTACTCTTTCTTTTTGCAAGTAATAAAAATGTTCCTCCCTTATCTTATTGTGGTTTTCCTTTCAATCATGAGTAACTAATTTTACTTAGAATTCGATCGTGAGGATCCATGAAGTGAGATGAGAGTTTATTTTCTTTCTTAGTTTTATTTTTGTTATTTCATGCTCGATCCTTCTTTGATTTATTTTGCGCCGACTCCGTATTTCCGGTATACGGTAGTAGGCTTTGGATCTCATATTTAAGTAGCCGAGAGGCTCGTGAATGTTAAAGATCACTCAAAAAAGGAAGGAGTTGCAAGCAACCCTAGAGATAGGATGACGTAAATCTTCTAGATTGGAGTCAAATCCAATAGTGCAGATCATCTAGATAATGCAACTTTAGGCTTCTTTGATTTGTAAAGAGATTTCAATCAAAGAATATATAAGTTAGGAGACCTAATGCTCTAGCGAGATTTTGTCTTATTTTCGGATCTGTCACGGTCGAGTATGATTTACAAATTTAAAACTATATCTTTTTATCCCTCTCATTTCATTTTATGGTGATTCATTGATCGAATGCTATCTCTTTATTATAAGTTTTTCGTCTAAAAAAATCATCTTTTATTTTACTTTTAAAAATTCTCAAATCCCAACAGTTTTTCGGTCGGATAATAGTTCGAGCGTGAGTAGCAGTACTTGACAACCCCGAGTTTTAAATACGACCTTGATACTACGATTCGATAGGTAAACTTGCCTGTTCGGGTTTTAGCCCATCAAATCACCTCATCCAGAATTAGTCGACTAGAGAACAGAGTTCTTCTTGCTGATGTTCTTAGTTCGTCGACTGAGGTTTGACTTAGAGGAGTAATTACTTTGTCCAGAGTTCATCGTGCTGAGCTCAGAGAATTATTCCTGAGTTCGTCTAGCTGAGCTCGACTTTCGTCGACTGGAGATTGAGGAACGTAGAACTCATTTTTGTAAGTCTTGAATTCTCTAAGTCTTGAGTCTCTAGTAGTGTTGGAGGCTGGTCCTTTGTACTGTTGTCTCAAAGGACTTGACCTAGACTCTAGGACACAACCATGGCCCTGGTCTATACATGTTGGGTCATATCCTAACTTAGTGAACCTAGCCCAAATCCAACTAGGGATCCAATAATCTGGGAAGGAAGGATTTCAGGATTATACTGACCCATCGTATCAGAGGATGGGTGCCGTTCTAATGCAGAACGGGCACATGGTAGCTTATGTCGTCAGACAGTTAAAGAAACATGAGAAGAATAACCCGCCACATGACTTGGAGATGGGAGAGATTATCTTCAGTCTGAATATCTAGCGTCATTCTCTCTATGATGTCCATTGTGATATTTTTTTGGATCACAAGAACTTGAAGTACGTGGACACACTGAAGGAGCTGAACATCGGATAGAGACGCTAGTTAGAGTTTTTGTCAGACTATCAGTATACCATGCACTATCATCCCGAGAAGGCCAAGGTAGTAGCAGACGCTCTGAGCCGGAGAGCCACTACACCAGGAGAAGGACCTCAACTGGTGGCTATGGAGCTGGTGCAGATGTTGAAAGATATGTAGATATCTCTGGTATCCGAGGATGATCCAAAACTTTACGAGGAGTACATGCTGTCGATGAGTACCAACAACGACATCCAAGACCGCATTAGGGACTAGCAGAGGCTAGATACGAGGATGAAGTCGATATTTTAGGCCTTGGAGAAACGAACGACATTGGATTACTCTCTGACAGATGAGTTACTATGCTTTAGAGTCCGTGTTTACATACCGGCAGGAGGCCAAATTTGGGAGGATATCATGATAGAGGCTTACTGCAGCAGATATTCAGTGCACCCGAGGATCACGAAGATGGTTGCAGATACGAATAGGACAATGTATTAGCCGGGCATGAAAAAGGGTATCACATACTTTGTGATACATTACGGGGCCTGTCAGCTCGTAAAGGTGGAGTGCAAGAGTCCGGCTGGATTATTGCAGCCACTTCCGGTGCCGGAGTGGAAGTTTGAGGATATTGCCATGGATTTCATACATGGGCTGCCCCGATCTCATGCGGGGAATGACTCGATCTGGGTCATCGTTGATAGGTTGAAGAAAGTGTCCAGGTTTATTCCAGTTATAAAGGATGCTCCGGTCGGTGATCTGGTGTAGAGATTTGGGGAGCAGTTCGTCCGCTACAATGGAGTGCCCAAGACGATGGTGCTAGATCGGGATTAACGGTTTACGTCCAAGGAGTGGATATCAGTCCTGGCTTACCTGGGCTCTCGGTTGACGTTCAGCACATCCTTCCACCCTTAGACGGACTAGCAGACAGAGTGCACCAACCGGACACTAGTGGATCTCCTCCGCCTATGCATTTTGGACTACGGAGTGCCCTGGGAGAGACTATTATCGTTGATCGAGTTCTCCTATAACAACAGTCATCAGTCCACTATAGGAATGGCCCCTTATGAGGCACTGTTTGGACGGAGGTGCAAGACCCCACTATCTTGGATCCAGGATGAGGATCCAAAGGCACACGGCTTGGATTTTATCGAGGACACAGATGCTCAGGTAAGATTGATCTGGGATAGGGTGTTGGAGGCCTAGAGTAGACATGCCAAATACTACGATGTGCAGCATCGTCAGGTGGAGTTCTAGATGGGAGATCGGGTTTTCTTGAAGAGACGGCCAAAGCATGGAGTCTCGCGGGTTCACGGGCAAAAGAAGTTTAGTCCGAGATACATGGGGCCTTACAGGATCCTAGAGCGGATCGGCCCCTTGGCTTAAAAACTGGAACTGCCGCTGGAGTTAGCGGGATTGCATGATTTCTTCCACATCTCTTCACTTCGGAGGGCTCTACTATGACCTGAGAAATTGATTTCCTCTAAAAATGGCTCGGTGGCTTCAGATCGATTAGTCAGCATGGAGCCAGCCATGATCGATGATACAGTAGTGCAGTTCTTGTGGCATAAGAAGGTCTTGCTAGTAAAGGTCCTGTGGAGGAATCATGGGCAGGAGGAGCACACCTGGAAGCCACGGGACCTGATGCAGTAGAGGTACCAGGATCGCTTAGAGTTAGGTATACCTTCTAATTCCAGGGATGTTACATACTTTTACTTTAGTAGAAACCCCGTAGGCCTAAGCTTAATTTCAGAGATGAAATTTTTATTTTTATGTATTGGGATTTATTACATCCCTCAAACTACTAGACCCCTAAGAGTGGTTTTTGAAAGTCTTTTTTTTTTCAAGGATAGCTAAATATCCTATAGGGGTGAATAAGTTTCTTAGTCCTTAGTAACTATCATTTATTTTCCTTGAGTTGGATGCTTTATTAGTTGATTAAATTCCACTTTCAAGACATACAACCTGCAATAAAGCCAACCCAGAGAAAACACACAAGGCACACACAAGATTTATATTGGTTCCCCTAATAAGGGTACATCCACTTTCCCTCCCACCTATCCAACTATTTTTTTGGACTAGGCACTTATCAAAAACTCTGCTCAAAAGAGCTTACACCTCAGATCCCTCAGGATCTCTCAGTCTCCTCCAAGACTTACAACTCAGCCACAAGGTCATACAACTCAGTGATTAGCAGATAACCTACCTCAGTCTAAGGGCCCTACACTTAGGCTGGGAGGACAGCCGTACCTCAGATCCACTAAGGATCCTACCTCAGACCCAAAGTTCCAACACCCAGAGAGTATGACTCTCCTACAATCTCAGGCACAAAGACACTACCTTAGATCCGCAGCCAGATCCTTCCTCAGGCATTTGTGCCCTACACCTCAGTGAGAATGACTCACCTACCTTTGACTTGAAACCAAGTACTATAACTCAGATTCTCAATAGAATACTACCTCAGAGCAAGTTTACCCCTACCACTCAGATCCAAAAGGATCCTATAAGATGGAAGTGGGTTGGTGAGTCTTGATCACAAGAGAAATTTCTCTGTGCCAATCTACCTTAACTAAGATAGACTTAGCCCAACTTTGACTCCAGGAATATATTTCCTGAGTCTACCTTTACCTGAACTGAGATATACTCAGTCCTAACTTCTTCTTCACAACACCAGGGATTTTTCCTGCTGGAACTGTGAAGTGACTGCAAAAAAACTTACTGCTACTTGATCAAAAATATTCTCTGCTCAACTTCTTCACAGCAACAAGGATATAGTTGGCTTGTGCTGGAAGTAACTAGCAGGGCAACGGTTCTGCTTCTTCTTTCTTTCCCTGACTGAAGATCTTCAGCCCTAAATTCTACTCCACAGCCTCCAGTAGATGTTCTTCAGAGTTATATAGCTGGATATGTGAAGAACTTGCTGGTACAGATAAAAAATGGCACCAGTAAACTTTCTCTCTCCTCGTTAGAGATCTTCTCTGATTTTGTTGTAGTCGATAATGAAGACAAATAGCTAACTTGTTGAGCCTTTAGACCTGCAC
Source organism: Platanthera zijinensis (assembly GCA_039513925.1). NCBI lineage: Eukaryota > Viridiplantae > Streptophyta > Magnoliopsida > Asparagales > Orchidaceae > Platanthera > Platanthera zijinensis. The sequence continues at coordinate 51,145,815 of CM077089.1, read as the reverse complement.
TCCTTTTACTCTCTGATCTTTTTTTGACATTAACAATGGCGATGAGGAAGAACTTCTTTTTAACTACATCTTCTGTCAAAAGCTTTTTCCTTTTATTGATTGCATTCTTCATTATCTGAATCTTTAGCATCTGATTTACTACTGGAGGCATCAATTGCCATTAGGCAAACTTACTTTGGCTTTTGCTCTTCTTCATCATCACTGGAGCTGGAAGAGGATGACTCTTCTTCTGTATCACTCCAGGTCTTAGCAACAAAACCCTTTTCCTTCCTCTTGTGCTTACTTGAGGAGGGTTTGTTGTGATGAGTTCTTCTTGACTCTTTTTATCTTCTCCTATCTTTCTTCTGAGCTTCTGGACACTCAGAGATGTAGTGTCCTGGCTTCCTGCAACCAAAACATACTACTTCTAGAGAAGTAGTTTTATCATACCTTGGTTTGTCATCTTGTCTAGATGACTTACTTTTGAAGTCCTTTGCCATTTTGAAAAATCTTTTGGCAAATATACTCATCAGTTCTTCATTGACCAATGTTCCTTCAAAATCCTCAACAGCCTTAAAAGCAATGTTGTGCTCCTTCCTGGTAGGTGTTGGAGTCTTTAATTCAGTTGCTGCTTCTCTAGTCTTCATCAGTTGCTCATATGTTTTGAGCTTTCCAAGGAGAGACTCAGTTGATATCTCAGTCATGCTTCTGGCTTCTATGATAGGCCAGATCCTTGAATCCCATGTGCTGGGGATGCACATAAGGATCTTGTCATTCACTTCAGTCAGGGTAATTTCCTTGTCTAAGGTCCTTAGCTCACTGATGGTTATGCTTAGCCTATTACACATTTCACTGACTGACACAACTACTTCCTTCTTGAAGTTCTCATACTTGGAGATGAGATTGGATATTCTATCCTTTCTCTCATCAACAGATCCAACCACCATCTGGTTTAGGGAATCCCAAATGGCTTTGGCTTAAGTTCACTCAGCCACTTTCTGAAGAATATCATCAGACATAGTCTAAGCTAAAATGTTCATGGATCTGTCATCTACAATCTTGGCTTTCTTCTAGGCATCTGTCCACTCAGGTGGTGGAATAGCATGAGTGCTTGAAGTAGAGGTAGAAGAAGTTGTTGTAGTAGGAGGTCCTGTCAAGATAGAGTTTAATATATCATCATCAATAAAATTCATGCACAACTTAATTCTTGCCTTCCAGATGACAAACTTATTCAGGGTTCATACTGGAGGTCTGGTGCTTGCATAATCCTTGTTTTGTGCCATTGTGATAGAGAATAATTGGAAAGAGGAAAATCTTATCTAACTGGATCATTGTTCATGTGTTAACTAGTACAATAAAACAAAAACAACCTCTGATACCAACTGAAAGGAGGGTATTAGGTCAGAGTATTAGGTCAGATTACTCTAGAGCGGGGGGGGGGGGGGGTGAATAGAGTATTAAAACTTTGGCTCTTTTTCTAGATTATATCAGAGTAAATATAGTGATATCATATATTTGTTAAGGAATAAGAAAAACTAAGCTAAACAATTTAGTAATCACAAGAACAGCAAAAACAAATGAAAAGGAGCAACCAGATGACACAAGAAGTTTATAGTGGTTCCCCTAAACCTAGGTACATCCACTCTTCTACCACCCTTGGTAGGAATTCACTAGCAGGTTTTGATCAGGTGACTGCCACCACAAGATCTTGATCAGGTAGATCAGGAAACCCTTCTAGCTTTTGATCAGGTGCCCAAAAACCAACGTCAAGTCTTTTGGAGGGAGACTTGTCAACCAAACTAACTTTTGAAGGGAGATATAACCCTGTACAATGGGATGGAAAATGTTGATGGAAGTCTTCTATTTTCTCAAGTACAACTTAGAAGACTGTGTGGATTATTGTGATGTCAATGCTCCTTCTGAGTGGTAAAATGTTTCTGAAAGAACAGAGCTTTGCTAAAGGCTGAGTAGGTCTTCAGCTTGATCTGCCAAGATCCAGGAAATCCAGTAACAGATATTGAATAAAATGTCTCTGAGGATTTCTGGAACAGAGGTTGAAGAAGACTCTTGATCTTGATGTTTTGTTCATCTTTAATCTTCAGTGATGGTAGAGAATGAGAAAGCGTTGAGAGCATCGAGTGCTTTGTCAGAATTTCCTGTTCAGTTGTTTCTCGATTTCTCATCCTGTTTCTGTAACTGTCTTTTGTCTATTTTTTTATTGTGTTGTATCTCTCGAAGAAGAGAGAATTACTTTTATTCCACTGCTAAAAATTCTCTTTGAATTTTTTAATTCTTTCCATAAATGTTGGCTGCTAGAAGGAATAAAAAATGGCTGGAATAATAACATTGATGAGTTTCCCAACTATTCTTTATAGAATAAGCAAATATTTATTCTAAAGAATACCACATTTAATGCAGCCAAATAACAGTTATATTTAGAAGAATATTTGCATTAAATGCTCGGAGTAATACTGCTAAAAAGGCACAGAAGAGGGAAAGACTCATTCTGGAACAACACAGAAAACTTCGAACACAAAACAGAATTTGTCGACCAGAGATCAAAGATTGTCGACCAGGGAATTCAAGTTCGTGGACCTGTGCTCTGAGATCTATTAATTGGGAATAACTTTCCAATTATGCACTCTTAGTTCGTCGAGCTGAGAAACTTACAGAAGAAAACTAAGCGTCGACTTGAGCCCTGAGAACGTCGGGCTCAGCTCAGAGAATTAACTCTAAGTTCGTCGATCGGAGATTGACGATCATCAAGCTGAGTTTGAAGAACTTCGAACTTATCACTATCTTCTGAAAGCTACTAAAACTGATTCTCTGAAGTCCACTTTTGCCTTGTCCAAGGAGGTAGAACTAATCAAGACTTAGCCTAAACTCTAGGACTACTACTCATCACACTCAGCCTAAGTTAGTGAACCTAGCCCAAATCCAACTAGGGATCCAATAAAAATCTTTCCTCCAAGTGCTTTGATACTGCTTCCAATGGAAAAAGAAAGAGTATGGGATTGAGTGCACTGAAGGCTCCCCTAGAGAAAATTCAAATGTCACATCATGGACCATTTGTGTTTGGTGCTTCAACACCCACCCTTAAGGGCAAGACAGTAGCCAACCCCCCCAGTTCCTCCTCCAAAGAGTAAGACTATAAGGAAGACAGTTAGTAAACAACTCTTGGATATTTCTAATGCCATCAACATCATGTCAATTGCAAAAAAGGCATTTGTTGGTGTAAATAAGAATATTCCAAGTGCACCTACTCGCAGACTCACTTTTAGTCAAATTCTTGTTGAAAGAAATAGGAAGAAGGCTGCTTCTCTCCCCTCTGAATAGATAAAAACTGATGGCCTACATACCTCAAAGGCTGTTTAGAAGAGGAGATACAATATACATGCGTGTTGGAGCTGTGGAAGGTGGGTCACTTTGCCATAGACTGTTATAACAACACAAGTATACCAAGGGAATGGGTGAGTCTTCTTGTCAGGGCTATTGCAGGTAGACATAATTATTCTCAAACTAACATGAACCAAGGACCGAAACCTTTTTGGGTTCCTAAGGTAAATAAATCTGTTATTGTAGGATAGTCCAAGTAGCCATCAAATGCTAATATGGTACTTGGAAAGTTGGTGTTCCATACATATGACTGGAACAAGATGCCGTCTAAAGGATTATTATCCAGTAAGGAATGATCCTAAAGTCATCTTTGGGGGTTCAGACAGAGGAGTTACCAAAGGCTATGGTATGATCACCAATGACATAGTCTATTTTACAAAAGTAGCTTATGTAGAAGGATTATAATACAATCTGATTAACATAAGACAATTATGTGAAATTAGCTATATTATTTTCTTCCATAATGATAAGTGTCTGATCAAAAGGTCAAGTGACCAAGAGGTCATTTTGACAGGCACTAAGAGTGAAAATATTTAATGTTTAAATTTCCTATGTATAATTACAGTCTCTATAATGTGTCTTGTTGCAAATGAGAAATCTCTTATTGTGTGCCATGACACAGGAGGCTTGCTTACTTGAATTACCAGGCAATCATCAAGCTCTTCAGTGAAGAGCTAGTAAGAAATGAACCCAATATGAAATGCATCAAAGAGGGCATGCATTTGCTCTGCATGCCAAAAGAGCAAACAGACAAAGGCCTCCTTTAAGAGCATCGTGACCAAAGATTCTGAGAGGTGTTTATAACTCCTGCATATGGTCTTATTTGGTCCAATTCCAATTCACAATATAGGTAAGAATGTCTACACTCTTGTGATAGTTGATTACTATTCCTGATTTGCTTGGGTATTTTTTCTTAAGAAAAAGTTTGAAACCACAAACATCTTTGTGACCTTTGTTATGCAAATTTAGAAGGAAAAGGGATGTTTTGTGGTCAAAATTAGAAATGGCCATTGCACAAAATTTTAATATGAATGTATGACAGGGCTTTGTGACGAGCAAGGTATATTTCAGGAGTTTTCATCTCCAAGAAAACCCAGCAAAAAGGGATAGATGAGAGGAAAAATAAGACTCATAGAGGCTGGAAAAATATTGCTCAGTGACACTTCTCTCCCAGAATATTTCTTGACTGGGGCAATGAATATTATTTGTCATGTCCTGAATAGTGCCACTATCAACATGTACCACAAGAAGACTCTCTATGAGATTATGAAAGGAAAAAAAACCAAATATTGCCTAATTAAGGATCTGTGGAAGCAAATGTTTTGTGCAAAACACTGGGAATTCCTACTTGACAATGTTTGCTGATGGAATTAAACTTAAGACAACGGCGGTGGTTAGAGTTTCTATGCGACTATAAGTTCACCTTGAACTACCACCCCAGGAAAGCGAACTCGGTAGCCAATGCATTGAGTAGGAAAGTACCCGGCTCGAGCCCTGAGTCTCGGTTGATGAGCATGGAGTTGGCACGGATGATCGAGGATATGGGCATTACCTTAATATTTATGGCCTCTTTCGCATATACGGAGTACTTGTCCAGCATGAGCATAGTTTGTGATATCCGAGACCGGATCTGAGTGGAGCAAGGATTGGATGCGGCTTTGGCCGCGACAATAAAGTTAATCGAAGATGGGACTACCAACGAGTACACACTAAAGGATGGCCTCGTTTACTTTCGCGGCCTGCTCTACATTCCCAAAGGTTGTAGAATCTAGGAGGATATCTTGAGAGAAGCACATTCCTCTCAATATTCCGTGCACCCGGGAATTTCAAAGATGTACGCCGGCTTACGGAAGACGATGTGTTGTCCAGGAATGAAGAAGGATGTCCGGTACTTTGTCACGCATTGTGAAGCCTGCCAAAGAGTGAAGGCAGAGTGCAGGAGTCCCGGTGGCCTGTTGCAGTCATTGCCAATCCCCGAGTGGAAGTTCGACGATATTTACATGGACTTCGTACATGGGCTACCTCTCTCCCGCTCAGGAAATGATTCAGTGTGGGTGATTGTTGATCGCCTGACGAAAGTTGCCCGGTTCATCCCTATGAAGGAGGCTCATGTGGATGTCTTAGTATGCCTTTTTGTGGAGCAGTTTGTACGGTATAAAGGCGTACCTAAGATGATAGTTTCGGACCGAGGTGGTTGTTTTACCTCCAAGGAGTGGAAGGCGGTACAGGCGTATTTGGGTCCGTGCCTTACCTTCAGCAGCGCATTTCATCCACAGACGGACGGGCAGTCTGAGCGGACCATCCGAACATTGGAGGATCTGTTGAGGTTATGTGTGATAGATAGGGGAGAGTCATGGGAAAGACTCTTGCCCATAGTGGAATTCTCCTACAATAACAGCCATCAAGCTAGCATTAGCATGGCGCCCCATGAAGCCCTTTATGGAAGAAGGTGTAGAACCCCCTTGTCTTGGGTACAAGATGAAGACCCGAAGACTTTGGGTGTTGAATGTATAGACGACATGGATGCGGTGGTTAGGCTGATAAGGGATCGCATGTTGGAGGCTCAAAGTCTGTAGGCGAAGTATTATAACACAAGGCACCGTATGGTGGAGTTTCAAGTGGGTGATAAAGTGTTCCTGAAAATCCTGCCGATGCATGGAGTTTCACGGGTGCGGGGAGTGAAGAAGCTCAGCCCACGGTATGTTGGACCCTATGTCATAGTTGAAAGGATTGGCCCTTTGGCCTATCGGCTGGAGCTACCTCCCGAGCTACAAAATCTCCACGATGTGTTCCATGTATCGTCGCTACGGAAGGCGCTGTTGCGGCCCAAACAATATATCCCCACAACTGATGGTACTGTGGCGTCTGATATATCTGTGCGACTGGAGCCGGTACAGATCATTAATAATGAGATAAGAACCTTGCGCCGCAAAAGTGTGCCTCTGGTAAAAGTGCTATGGTCTAATCATGGGAAGGAGGAATTCACATGGGAGCCAATGGATTTTATGCAAATACACTACCCAGAGCTGTTTCCTTCAGGTAATTTTATATTTATTTTCTGTATGCTTTACTCCCCATGACCTCAGCATTATTTTGGGGACGAAATCTTTTATTTTGTTTATAGGATTTTTAACGTCCCAATTCGCGCTATGCCCCTCGCACGAGTTCTGAGTCAAGAGACTTGACTCTGGCTCGGGGTGCACTGGCAAAAGGTGTCAAGTGCGTTGAATGGAGTGTAGGGTTGAGTGATATCCAACGGATCGAAAGGAAATGTGTTGGAACACCCTATTACTAATTTGGGTAAGGATCACTATGCTTGTCTTAGGAATCCCAGTTGACCTAGTTGTATAGTTGAAAAGGTCAACATTAGAATGAGTCTAGGTCTTAGAACCTAGGTTTGAAGCTGCCCCCAGGATCATTCCAAGATCAAGGTTGAAGAGCTTAGTCTAAGGCAATTTTCGTCGAGCTCAGGTCGACGAATCGTCGAACTCCGTTTGACGCTCTCTGAGCTCATCTTCAATAAATCGTCGTACTCCGGTCGACGATCGTCGAGCTCAGATCGACTATCTGCTTTTGTCTAGCTTCTGCTGAGTCGTCGAACTCCCCTCTACTATCTTCTAGCTCAGTTCGACGATCGTAGAGCTCAGATCGACGTTTTCTGTCTGCTTGTCCATTTGATCTCTGAGCTCAGTTCGACGATCGTAGAGCTCAGATCGACGTTTTCTGTCTGCTTGTCCATTTGATCTCTGAGCTCAGTTCGACGATCGTAGAGCTCAGATCGACGTTTTCTTTGGAGAGATCGACGCTTTCAGGAATTCAAATGCTGCTGTTCTTTGGAATGTTTTTGAATATTATCAGCATTTATGTCAGAAGATCTCCCTGCCGTTTGTCTTTAATTCTGGAGCAAGTTTCAAAGAATTATTCAGAGAATGTTTGCTGGACTTTCATCTAGAAGACAAGACTATTTTTGGAAGACATTTATGACTCCCAACGGCTAATTTTGGACAAGGAATCGTCAGAAAATTTATTATTCCTTTCTTCTGTATTATTAAGTTTTTTAGGGAATACACACAGAAGTGAACACACAGAATAGAATATACTGATAGCAGAAGAACAACAGAAGAACTGTGACTCAAAAATCTTCTTGCTGACTGAAAAGTGTTCACAATCTCATTACTCCAGACACCTCACCTTCAGCCTTCTTGCTGAAACCATCTTGTGCTGGAGATCAAAGTTTTGAAGACCTATCACCCTAGAGCAAAGCTTCTTTTCCTGAACCTTTCTACATCTCAGGGGGAGCTTTTGACTTCATCAATCCACTTATGCTTCTCTCATTTGATTGAGAACAGAGAAGACACCCTTCATTCTTATTTTTCTTTTCCTGCTGTAAAAGGGTTCTTGAACTCCCTTCAAAAGTTCTGTCTGGTTCTGAGAGCCTTGTCAAAACTCAGTGGTGGCAAGACACCTTATCAAAAAATCTAGTTTTGGTTTTTGGGCACCTTATCAAAAGCTCATTGGTGTCAGGACACCTGATCAACTCATCCTGAGTGGATTCCTACCAAGGGTGGTAGAAGAGTGGATGTACCCAGGTTTTTGGGGAACCACTATAATTCCTTGTTTCTTCTGGTTTGTTTGTGTGATTTGTTTGCTGTGTGCTGTGCTTTTTACTTCTTAGCTTTTAACATTTTTACTAGCACTCTACACTATATCATAAATTAAATTTTATATGTGCTGTTCATTTCAACTGTGAAAAATTATTTTAAAATACTCTATTCACCCCCCTCTAGAGTTGAGATAGATCTTAGCCTCACTTTCAATTAGTATCAGAGGGAGGTTGGTTGCTCATACAGGCTAACACCTGAACCAAAAGATCCTTGATAAGATCAATCTCTTAAGGGGATTATTTTCTCTACATCTTCTTTTTATTTAAAGACATGGCACATAACAAAGATTATGCAAGCACCAGACCACCAGTGTGCAACCTTTCTAAGTTTGCACTCTGGAAGGCAAGGATTAGATTATACATGAATTCTATTGATGAAGACATTTTCAATTCTGTCTTGACAGTTTGTCCAACTCCACCAGCAAGCTCAAGTTCAAATGCTGTCCCACCTCCTTCTGGAACAGATGCAGATATAAAGAAGTGGAAGACTGCAGATGCTAAGGCTATGAACATCTTAGCCCAAACAATGTCTGATGAAATCTTTCAGAAGGTAGCTGAATGCCACTCAGCCAAAGAAATCTGGGACAAACTCTCTGAAATTGTCTCAGGATCTGCTGATGAAAGGAAAGATAGAAGATCTCATCTGATAAGCCAATATGAGAACTTCAAAAAGGAAAAGCTGAATCAGTGGCTGACATGTACAATAGACTAAGTCTAATTGTCAATGAGCTAAAAACCCTAGACAAAGAAATCTCACTGACTGAGCTAAATGACAAAATCCTGATGTGCTTCCCCAGCACTTGGGATTCAAGAATCTGGCCAATTAAGGATGCCAGAAGTTTGAATGAGATTACTACTGAAGCTCTCCTGGGCAAGCTCAAATCCTATGAGCTGCTCATTAAAAATAGAGAAGAAGAACAAAAGGCTATCTCTCCAGCTACAAGGAAAGAAAAGACCATAGCTTTCAAAGCTGTAGAAGAGGAGCCTGAAGATAAAGCTACAGGAAATGATGAGCTCATAAGTCTTCTGGCCAAAAGATTCTACAAGATGGCCAGAAAAGGCTTCAGAAAGAAACCATACAAGGGTCATGATAAACCAAAGTATGATAAATCAAATAACACTAAAGAAATCATATGCTTTGGTTGCAGGAAACCAGGCCATATTGTGCCTGACTGTCCAGAAAACAAGAATAAGGACAAAAGGGAAAGAAGAGAAAGAAGAAAAGAAAAGGATTACAAGAAGAATAGCTCAGACAAAGCCTCCTCCAGCAAGAACAAACATACAAGGAAGGGCTTTGTTGCTGAAACATGGAGTGAGACTGAAGAGGAATGTGAAGCCTCATCCAGCTCCAGTGATGATGAGGATGATGTAGATGAAAAAGTATTTTGCATGATGGCTATCAATGCATCACAACAAAACTCTGATGAAGAATCAGATTCAGATTCAGAAAGTCAACCAGATGAGGATCAGGTAATCAACTCTTTTGATTTTGATTATGAAGACTTCAAAGATGAATTTAAGACACTGTGTCTAGATCTATTAAAATCTGAGAAGGAGATAATCTCTCTCAGGAATCAATTATCTGAGCATAGTGTCCTAAACTCAAAGAACCTCAAACTCTCTGAGGAGTTAGAATGCTGTAGGGAGGAGATAGCTTCATTGAAGAATGAACTATCAAAGGCCAAAAAGTTTGAAGAATCCCTAAATGGGAGAAGTATCAGACTGATGGACATCACAAGCACAGTGAACTCTAGATTTAATAGCACACTGGGCTTGGGTGCTTCATCCAGCCAACCTATAATTCTGACAACTCCAATCAAGTTTGTCTCTGACAAAGGAAAGGGAGTAATAGAGGTACCTAGGAAGAATGCAGATCTGTCAGAGAAGAACTCAGTTCAACAGATGGCGTCGAGCAGAGCTCGACGATCGTCGAACAGAGCTCGACGATCTAACTACAGATCGTCGACCTCAGCTCGACGATATCCAAACTCTGAATCTCAGCATAATCGATCTTCGAACGGCGATCGACGATCTGACCCAAGATCGTTGACCTCAGTTCGACGATCGTCGAACAGAGTTCAGGCTTGTGAACACACCTTCAATGGCACATTCAGATTCAATCCTAGAAGCTCCACATCCCAATGCTTTAATCCCTATACTGAATGGATAGTACCTCCTAGGAGATACCATCCTGAAGGTTATAAGGATCAACCTGGGATGTCCTTTATTTCAGAATTCAAGGGATATCAACCTAGGCCCAAGGTCAACTGGGTCAAAAACAAATAAGTTGTTTTTGTGTAGGTGAAGACCTATCCAGCATCAAACCATCAATGGTATCTGGATAGTGGTTGCTCAAAGCACATGACAGGGGACAAGGACAACTTCACTTCCTTCAAAGCCAAGCTTGGACCCAAAGTAATTTTTGGAGACTCAAGCTTTGGAACTACAAAAGGATATGGTGCAGTCAAAATTGACCCAGTCACATTCAAGAAGGTGGCATATGTTGAAGGACTCAAGCACAACTTGATAAGTATCAGTCAATTGTGTGATGAAGGATATCAAGTAACCTTCAACAAAGCCATATGCAAAGTCAAGTCTGTGGACAACACAACTGTGTTGACAGGTAACAGAAGAGGTAATATTTACTTAGTGGATTTTCATTCACCAGTGGTAGATATTTGCCTGTTTAATTCCATTTCAAAATCTAATGTGTTATGGCATAAGAGACTAGGACATATTAACCTTAGAACCATTGCTAAGCTATCTAAAGACAACCTTGTTAAAGGACTACCTTCTGGTCCCTACAAGAAGGAAGGACTTTGCAAGGCCTGTCAATTAGGCAAGCAAACTAAAAGTAGTTTTAAATCAATTAATAAGAGTGATTCACCTAGGATTTTGTACCTGTTGCACATGGATCTCTTTGGACCCATATCTGTGCAAAGCCTAGGAGGGAAGTCCTATACTTTAGTGGTTGTAGATGACTTCTCAAGATTCACTTGGGTATTCTTTCTGAGGAAGAAGTCTGATAACTTCAAGTGTTTGACATATTTTCTCAAATGCATTCAGATTGAGTTCAACACTCACATTGCCCTGATCAGAAGTGATCATGGGACAGAGTTTGATTCTCTTCTCATGCAAGAGTTCTGTCAGAGTGAAGGGATCAGGCACACTTTCTCAGCTCCTAGAACTCCTCAACAAAATGGGGTAGCTGAAAGGAAAAATAGAACACTCATTGAATCTGCAACTACATTATTGGCAGATGCTCACTTACCTCTGTCCTTTTGGGCTGAGGCAGTGAACACCTCCAACTATGTGTTGAACAGAAGCCTGATACACAAGCTGAAGGGCAAGTCTCCTTATGAATTGCTCAAAGGGAAGAAACCTAAAATAGGCTATTTCAAAGTTTTTGGTTGCACTTGTTTTATTCATAATAATGACAAGAAATATCTAGCAAAATTCCAAGCTAAAGCTGATGAAGGAGTGTTTCTGGGATGCTCCATGATCAGCAAGGCCTATAGGGTTTATAATAAATCTTCCTGTAAAATTGAAGAATCTGTTCATATTATTTTTGATGAAGCTAACATGTCTTTCAAGGAGAAGAATGCTTCTACCATAGAACCTCTGCAGGTACATTCTCTAGCTGAAGACTTGAACAAACTGCAAGTTGCTGAAAAGAATGAGAGCAGTGATGATGAAGAAGAAGTTCAACATCTTGAAGAAAATCATCCTGAAGAGCCAGTTGCTGCTCCACTAGAGGAGACAACAACACAGGCTGGTGAACAATCAACACTCCCTGTTGACTTAGTAACAACAAGAGATCATCCAATCACCCAAGTAATTGGAGAGATCTCAGCTGGTGTGCAAACTAGAAGTCAGGTCAACCAAAACCTGATGCACACTTGCTTTCTATCTCAAATTGAGCCTCAATCCATTCAAGATGCAGAGCAAGATCCACACTGGATCATTGCAATGCAAGAGGAGTTGCATCAATTTGAAAGGAACAAGGTTTGGGAACTAGTGCCTAAGCCAAAGGATCATCCCATTGTTGGAACAAAGTGGGTATTCAGGAACAAGCTGGATGATCAAGGAGTTATAGTCAAAAACAAGGCAAGGCTAGTTGCTCAAGGGTACTCTCAACAAGAAGGAATAGACTATGATCAGACATTTGAACCAGTTGCAAGGCTGGAAGCCATCAGGATATTCCTAGCCTATGCTGCCCACAAAGGTTTCAAAGTGTATCAAATGGATGTAAAAAGTGCATTTCTCAATGGGGACATCAAAGAGGAAGTCTATGTTAGACAACCTCCAGGTTTTATCTCTCTAACTCACCCTGATTATGTTTACAAATTGCATAAAGCATTATATGGTCTCAAGCAAGCCCCTAGAGCATGGTATGAGACCCTAGCATGCTTTCTTCTGGAAAATGATTTTGTTAGGGGGAGAGTAGACCAAACTCTTTTTATTAGAACCCATAAGTCCCACACCCTGCTAGTGCAAATTTATGTAGATGACATTATTTTTGGTTCTACTGATTCAAAATTGTTCAAAAAGTTTTCCAAGCTTATGCACTCTAAATTTGAAATGAGTAGCATGGGTGAGCTATCCTTCTTCTTAGGACTGCAAGTCAAGCAACATGCTGAAGGCATATTTATTTCTCAAACCAAGTATGCAAAAGAGCTGGTTAAGAAATTTGGTATGTCTGATGCATCATGTATGAAAACACCCATGCCCTCAAATGCTGTAATAGATGCTGATGAACATGGGAAACCTGTTGATCAGACAACATATAGAGCAATAATTGGCTCTTTATTGTACCTTACAGCTAGTAGGCCTGATATAATGTTTGCCACATGTATTTGTGCTAGATTCCAAGTTAGCCCTAGAGAGTCACACTTAATCTTAGTTAAGAGAATTCTTAGGTATGTTAAAAGTTGTCCAAATCTACGTCTCTGGTATCCAAAAGATTCAGCATTTGATTTAACTGGATTCTCAGATGCTGATTATGCTGGATGCAGAATAGACAGGAAAAGCACCAGTGGAACCTGTCAGTTCCTTGGTGATAGACTTGTCTCTTGGTTCTGTAAGAAACAAACATCTGTGTCAACTTCAACTGCTGAAGCTGAGTATATGGCTGCAGGCAGTTGCTGTTCACAAATATTGTGGATACAGAATCAGCTCTTAGACTATGGCTACAACATAGAGAAGTCTAAAATTTTCTGTGACAATACTAGTGCTATCTCTATAGCACAAAATACAGTCCTCCATAGTAGGACAAAGCACATAGAAATTAGGCATCATTTTCTAAGAGATAATGTAGAGAAAAATAAAATTGAAATTCAATATATTCCTACTGATTTGCAAAGGGGAGATATTTTCACCAAACCTTTGGATGAAAAGAAACACAGTTTCTTCCTAAATCAGTTAGGTATGTTAGATGGAGGAAGCCTTAATTAAATTACAAGATTTTGAAAAGCTAAAACAGACCAAGACTAGGTCAAAAATTTCCCTCTTTTTGTGTCTGTAGAATGAGTTTAGACTCTGAACTGCGCTCGACGTTTTCCCCAAAATCGTCGAACAGAGATCGACGATTTTCCAAAAATCGTCGACCAGAGATCGACGCTTTTGCAGTCGTCGATCTGAGTTCAGAGCCCTCGCTAGAGCTAGGCTTTCTCTCCTTCTGATCAGAGGCCGTCGAGCTGAGCTCGACGTTTTTCAACATCGTTGAACGAAGATCGCCGATTTTGAAGACTCTTCAGATTCCCTCTGTAGCCCAAATCGTCGAGCTGAGCTCGACGTTTCGTCGAACTGAGCTTAACGATTTTCCTTTTTCGCGTCGAACCCTAATATAAAATCTTTCTTTCAGCCGTCGTTCTCCCTTTGCGCTTTCATACTCTGCAACTCTCTTTCTTTTCCCTCCAAATTCTCTACGCTTGGTCGTTTTTGGTTTTCTGTTGCAGGTGAATATGGCTGAATCGAGTGCTGCTTTTGCTAAGATGAAGTTCGACACAGGTTTTGACATCGACATAAACTCCTTCGACGGAAGCGACCAGCGCTTCAAGGACATCCTAAACTTATTCCGAGAACAACAACTGACTCCAATAATGACTACAAGGATGAAGATCGCCTCAGAAGAGATAAAAGAGTGGTGTTTTACCGCAACAGACGAGTCTGAGAATTCTGTTGTCTACTGATGCGTGGAAAACGGCAAGCGCACCGGTCGCACAAGTAATAAAGTTTGGGAATAAATCCCCGAGTGTCGGTCTCTTGAGGAACACAGTAAGGGATGAGTTAATGTCGAGGAGGACTTGAGATTGAAGTCCTCGGGGCGAAGGTAACGATGGGGGTTTTGGTGGTTGTGGAAAATAAAGTAAAAACCTAACAACTACTCCTATGCAACGCCGCTATGCGATGCTTCGCCAGGCGGGATGGAAACTACACGGGCCGCTATGCACCGAATCGCTAGGCGGATGGGCGAGTAGGCTAGCGGATGAGGTGGTGAGAATGGCGGAATGAGGGTCGTGAGCACCTCTTCGCAACGCACGCCACTAGCAATTGCTAGTGCGGCAAGGGTGGATGGTGGTGGATGGAATATGGCGCACCTCAAGCAATATTAACGAAAATACACAAATCACATAGACATGATAAAGTGCAAGATCATTAACTACAATAAAATGTACTTCATCAATACAAAGAGTTAAACTAAGCTATCAAACACAAGAGGAAGAGGTGTGCGAATCGACCGAATCCGAAGCCTTGTTGGGGGTTCACGGTTGGAATCCCGGGTTGTCAATCCGAGTCCAAGCTCGGTCCTCAACTGCGTCCGGGGTAGAGGAGGCTGTCACTCACTCCCAATGGACCCATCTTCTTCGTTGAAATGATCCGTAGATTGCGGCTCCGGCCCTTCCTTGCTTGATGGAGAAAGCTCGGTCAAAACTCCGCTTGAAGCTTGAGGATGAAGGAGGAGGCCGAGAGGATGCTCCGGGGTTGATTTGGCGTTGTAAGCTTGCCCGGAGACCCTCCCCAAGGTGGGAGATGGAGGAAGACGGCGGAAACCCTCGTTCGGGACGAGAAACGGCGGAAAAATCGCGTGATCTGATCGATCCCGAAATTAGGGCGGACCTGCGCTATTTATAGAAAACAGATTTAAACAGCGCGCACGATCACCGGCGCACGACCAGTGGTCGTGCGCGATATGGTCAGTGATCGTGCGATATGGAGGCAGAAAAGTGGAAAAAGATGTCATGACTGCGCACGACCGGCAACGCACGAGCAGTGATCGTGCGCGGTATGGCTGGTGATCGTGCGATATGGCGGGACAGAACTTTCACAGAAGAGGTCATGACTGCGCACGACCAGTGATCGTGCGCCAAAGAGGTCGATGATCGTGCGTGGGTAAAAACGCACGACCATTGACTCCTTTGCCAAAAATGGTGAATGTCCTATCCCGGACGCCCACACGATCCCAGAACCTGCAGGAAAACTGGACGGGATGTCGACATGGCAGTCACAGACATAAATATTAAGCAAAGCAAAGAGGGAAATACACACACGCACAGAAATAGGCTAATAAAGTGCACAAGACGAGGAATAACCGTAGCGAACCAAAAGGAGTGCAAATGACGCTAAACGGTGTGCAAAGACAAGAAAATAAGCCTAGATGAGTCCGAAAATAGGTATATAAAGAGGACTCATCACACCCCCAGACTTAACCGTTTGCGCGTCCCGAGCAAACAAAACCTAAGCAGACAGGGAAAATGAACTAGCTAACAAAGAAATTGCAAAACGGAGTACCATGCGAAGTCGCATGCTCGCGTGCATAAAAAATAAAGTAGAGGAAATTTTTAAGTATACAAAATATTTTATATTTTTCACAATGCGTAACAGAAATTTATCATTACTCAAAAGTGGAATCACAGTGAATCATCCGGTCCTACGCAGGAAGAAAGTAGACAAGCCACTAAGGTGAGCATTGCCGAAGACCGGGGCTCAAGATTACCCCCAAAGGAATCCACCAATGTCGGAAACCATAAGCTTGCCCGATCGCACTCTCTCCACGGCACTAGTCAACTCAAGCGCAAGTCCGTAGGACTTTAGGATAATAACGGGGCTTGGGATTAGGTGAGGAAAGCAAAGATAAACATGACGGCTATGCACCTAACCCAAAAGAGCTAACGTACAAAACTAGTACCCGCTGCCCACAAAATAAATACGGGTGCACCACACCCCCAGACTTAACTTTTACTAAATGGGTGCGTGCACCGCCTACTCCAAATCCAAATCATCTCAAATAAAGATTTTCAATTCAACTTTTTCTTTCTCTTTTTCTTTTCTCTTTTTCTCTTTTTCAAATATTTATCTTTTCTTTTTTTCATCTTTTTATTTTCACAATTTCAGCAGATATAACATGGAAGCACTTCCACATTTTCACAAATAATAACACCACATCACAACCCCACATGAAAATATAAAACACTAAGCTCGACTTGGGTGCGCGACTAGGATAGGCTATAAGGCTTTGGTGAAATATAGGTGGAGCTGAATCAAAAGAAAGGGTAGGCACAAAGGGGCTAGCAAGGGCGATGTTAGGAACGGTACAAAGCTCAACCGGGCCAAAATGATGGCCTACATCACTCTCACGCTAGACTAACCGTGTACCAATGCTTCAAGAATAGCTTGGGGCAAGTTCTTAGCAACCGAGAAAGATAATCCTTCCTCCCGACTCAAGCAATACGAGTCTAGTGGCGGCTACACACATTCCTACGCTACCGTTTGATTCACACCGGATTCACCAACTTTTGAGTAGAATAAAAAGAATTTACGCAGATAGAAAAATACAAAACTATAAGCATACAGAAAAATTAAATCTACTCAAATTTCTACACGAGACGAGAGCAGTTGACTAGAAACACAGCAAGGCCAACATTTTACTCCGTCGCACAATCCTAAAATAGCACAGAAATTTTCCAAATCTAACAAAGATACAGGTTCAACTCATGACACGCAAACCGCTAAGCTCGCGCTCATATGGGTGCAGTGGTGTGCGATGTAATGAACATAAACAAAATAAAACACGAAAAGCTTCTAGTATGCAAAAGAAATGTGCACGTGCAAAAGGTAAACATGCTCTCCCCCAGACTTAGACTAAACAACACATCAAATGATAGAGAAATTTAAATCAAAAAGAGCTAAGGGAAGAGGTTACCCAATGCTCAGCTAGTGAGCATACCAGAAGACGCGTGAAAACTAGGAGCAGGCCCGCCATACGAAGAATCACAACCCCGCCAATGCGTAGTATCCATGAATACCTGCAGGGGTGAGCTCCGCAAAAACAAAAGAAAAATATACAAAAAGAAATACTAAACTAAGCTAGACATAAAAAAAGAAAAATGCAGAAAATGAAAGATAAGCACTGGGGTTATTGTCATCCCAGTACGACTTATTCAGCAAAAGAAAAGTTCTAGCTAATGGGCCTATGAAAAGAAAAGTGCACAGGCAACTGTTCTAATATCCGTGTCGGTAACGGGTACCGATACGGCGATAGCACAGTTACCCCTCTACCTAGATAATAATACCTGTGACGCACAGGTAGAGGAAATAGGAAGTAAGATGAGGAGGCCTGGTCCTCACTCATCTCACCACAAAACAAATCCTTGCCTAGCAAGGTATCGTCCACCACAAGCTCGTTGGGGGCGAAGGTGTAGGCAGAGGCTTCAACTGCAAAAGGAGTAGGAAACTCCTCACGCAAGCTGAGGCACTCGCCGACAACCTGAGCACAAGGCTCAATGTCAACCCAACTCACCTGCAGGGAGTCAACCCGCACAGGCGCAGAAGGAGAAGGGGGGTCAAGGAATAAAGGAGAAGAAAAACTAAAAGAAGCGGAAATAGGGAGAGTGATCCCGGAATCACTCTCAGCAGGATCCAAACATAGATCACTGTCGGTGTCATGTGAGTCATGGCGAGGGGAAGCTGAGACCACGAGGTCCTTGGTGGTGATTCGGACCTCCTCAACCAACAAGGAAGTAGAAACCTCCTCGCCGGCAAGGATTTCCTCATCACACCTCGGTACGTCACGGTGTTCCAAGACATAGTACTCACCATTGATGAGAATAATGTCCTCGTCACACCACGGCGCATCCTCATATTCCCAATTCCCAAAGGGCACAACATCATCGACCAACTCACTAGAAAGGGGAGTAGGTAATTCATGCAAAGAAAGCGGAGGAGCAACATCATCAGAGATAATATGCGCAGGTTCCTCCGGGGGTGAATCAAAAATAGGGGAAGAAGGCACAAGGAGAGAAGGTGCCGCAATGTCGTCGCACTGGCCAGTAGAAAGTCTGATGGGTGTATCCACAGCAGTCCCCCATAGACAAGGTGGTACTGCGGATACATCATCAGAATCAGAAGGAGCGGCCATTTGAGAGGTGGATGAGACAATCCGGATATCCGGTTCATCATCCGCCTCCAACTGGCGCTGAAATTCTGCACAATCTTTCAACACATGGTCGGTGCTCTGACAACACAAACACCGTTTTCCATTACTCCTCGGTCCAGGTGGGACCGGAGAGGAATATGAAAAAGATGTAGGCGAAGAAGAGTAGTGACCATAAGACTGGGGTACGGGGTATGAAGTACCATAAGACAACGGTGCTCCATACACTGAACCACGAGAATTATGCTCCCATTCTTCAGTGGGGCACTCATCACTGTTATGCCTATAATCCCCGCACCAACGGCAATGGATATTTGCATAAGGATACATGGTGCAGCAAGAAATAATTCACCACGAGAATTTTCTAAGCAAAAATTAACTACACACAAGCAGATAAATAAAAAGGAATACCTGCTACTGGAATATAAAAAATTAGAAGAGGAATAAAGAAAAATAAGCAACAAATTATAAAAACTAAAGTAAAGAAAAATAAAACATGGAATGAACAGATGGAAAAGGGCTTCTATCTCAAATCTACCTCTTCAAAAACTCAAACGACTGTGTTCCCCGGCAACGGCGCCAAAAACTTGATGCGTGGAAAACGGCAAGCGCACCGGTCGCACAAGTAATAAAGTTTGGGAATAAATCCCCGAGTGTCGGTCTCTTGAGGAACACAGTAAGGGATGAGTTAATGTCGAGGAGGACTTGAGATTGAAGTCCTCGGGGCGAAGGTAACGATGGGGGTTTTGGTGGTTGTGGAAAATAAAGTAAAAACCTAACAACTACTCCTATGCAACGCCGCTATGCGATGCTTCGCCAGGCGGGATGGAAACTACACGGGCCGCTATGCACCGAATCGCTAGGCGGATGGGCGAGTAGGCTAGCGGATGAGGTGGTGAGAATGGCGGAATGAGGGTCGTGAGCACCTCTTCGCAACGCACGCCACTAGCAATTGCTAGTGCGGCAAGGGTGGATGGTGGTGGATGGAATATGGCGCACCTCAAGCAATATTAACGAAAATACACAAATCACATAGACATGATAAAGTGCAAGATCATTAACTACAATAAAATGTACTTCATCAATACAAAGAGTTAAACTAAGCTATCAAACACAAGAGGAAGAGGTGTGCGAATCGACCGAATCCGAAGCCTTGTTGGGGGTTCACGGTTGGAATCCCGGGTTGTCAATCCGAGTCCAAGCTCGGTCCTCAACTGCGTCCGGGGTAGAGGAGGCTGTCACTCACTCCCAATGGACCCGTCTTCTTCGTTGAAATGATCCGTAGATTGCGGCTCCGGCCCTTCCTTGCTTGATGGAGAAAGCTCGGTCAAAACTCCGCTTGAAGCTTGAGGATGAAGGAGGAGGCCGAGAGGATGCTCCGGGGTTGATTTGGCGTTGTAAGCTTGCCCGGAGACCCTCCCCAAGGTGGGAGATGGAGGAAGACGGCGGAAACCCTCGTTCGGGACGAGAAACGGCGGAAAAATCGCGTGATCTGATCGATCCCGAAATTAGGGCGGACCTGCGCTATTTATAGAAAACAGATTTAAACAGCGCGCACGATCACCGGCGCACGACCAGTGGTCGTGCGCGATATGGTCAGTGATCGTGCGATATGGAGGCAGAAAAGTGGAAAAAGATGTCATGACTGCGCACGACCGGCAACGCACGAGCAGTGATCGTGCGCGGTATGGCTGGTGATCGTGCGATATGGCGGGACAGAACTTTCACAGAAGAGGTCATGACTGCGCACGACCAGTGATCGTGCGCCAAAGAGGTCGATGATCGTGCGTGGGTAAAAACGCACGACCATTGACTCCTTTGCCAAAAATGGTGAATGTCCTATCCCGGACGCCCACACGATCCCAGAACCTGCAGGAAAACTGGACGGGATGTCGACATGGCAGTCACAGACATAAATATTAAGCAAAGCAAAGAGGGAAATACACACACGCACAGAAATAGGCTAATAAAGTGCACAAGACGAGGAATAACCGTAGCGAACCAAAAGGAGTGCAAATGACGCTAAACGGTGTGCAAAGACAAGAAAATAAGCCTAGATGAGTCCGAAAATAGGTATATAAAGAGGACTCATCATCTGCACCATTAAGGGGACTCAGGTATTTCTATCCCCGGCTCTTCTAACAGAAGTCTTTCAACTCAGCACTGGAGAAGACTCCATTGAACTATCTGGAGAGGAGTTTGACACCATGCTGGATAGGATGGGTCACAATGCAGTAAACCCTAATAAGCTGCTGAAGAAAAATCTGGCAATCGAATTTCAATTCCTGGCTGATGTAGTTGGGAAGGTGCTGTTGGCCAAGCATTCAGCCCATGACACCATTTCCAGATATCAGTTCTGCCTGATGGGAGCCTTATTAGACAAGAAACACCTGGACTGGGGCTCCATCTTCTTCACTCTGATTAAGAAGAAGATCAACAAGAATGCAGTTAGTTATGGAAGAATCTTAGGGGTCTTTCTGCACAACAGGTGCCCTGACCTATTAACCTCCTCTGGCATGTTTATCAATGCATCCAAGAGGCTTTCCTGTGCCCTCTTCAGTAAATGGGACAGGCAGATTATAAACCCCTCCAGGGATGCTGCAACACTTCATTCAGGCACAAGGACTATTTTAGTCACTCCTTCAGCAGAAGAGCTGCCTGCTTCCTCCCCTCTTCCAGCCATAACCACCCTAACCACCCAAATTGTCACCTCCTCACCACCAGTATCCACCATAATCATCTCATCCCCAATTACCATTTCCTCACCTATGCCATCCCCTCCTCTATCCACCTCAGAGGAATTCCATCCTCTCTTTTCCTATTCAACCTTCACCATTCCATCCTTCTCACTTACAGATGACTCCTTCATGGATGATTCACCCTCTACTCCTCCTGAGCCACCCTCCACTTCCTCCTTTCAACAACTGCTCCATGACATTCTCTCTCAACCCTCCTTCACACCATCTCTTACTTCCCCTATCTCCACCTCAACCTCCTCTATCTCCATTATTCCATCTTCTGAACCAACCATTCCCTCTCCACCTTTCTCCACAATTTCAGTTTCAGCCACCATCCTTCCATCTACTTTTGCCTCTACCTCTGCTCAAGCCCCACTTGAGCATGTAGATATTCCTATTTTGGCAGACAGGCTGTATGAGTTGCTAGCTCCCAAGCTGACATCTCTACTGGAGTCTTCCCTGGCTCCACTCCTAAAGCAAGTACAGGAGCTGTCTACCAAGATTGCCTTCCTTTCATCCTCCCTGGCTATCCCATCTTCTGTGTGCCTTGATTCATCTTTCTCTGAACCAAGGCAGGGGGAGATGCCTTATGAAGAAGTGGTTGTGCCAGCTGCTGATATTATGTCTGCTCCAGCTCTAGCTCTTGGATGTGCTTTTGCACTGAATCTGCAGAGGCTGCTATCTATATTTGATACAGTCCATTTCAGTTGTCTGCCTGCAATTCCTGCTGAAGATTTGTCAAAGGCCATTGTGCTTATAGCTACCTGTGATCCAAGCCATATTGATTCCTACATCAAATCCTGGAAGGCTGTGGATATCTCTGATGCTAATACTAAGGCCACTGTGCCTCTTTCAATTGTTACTAAGGCCACTGTGCCTCCTTTTGTTGAAATTACTGCTGATGCTACTGCTGACATAGAAATGATTCCAGCAACTGATGCTGATGAAACTGCTTCTGCCTGCTCTGCTGTTGCGCCCTCTCCTCCTGCTCCTGATGTTTCTGCAAAACTTAAAGCTCAAGAAGAGCTTATCAGAAGAATTGATGATCTGTATGATCAACATCAAAGTTCTGAGAGTGACCAATACAGGACTGATTCTGATGATTCTGCTAGAACTATTGCCAAGAAGAGAAAAGCCAGAAGTAAAGCAATGATGTCAGTCCCTCCTGCCAAAGCCAAAGACTCAAATGATATTCCATACTACATTCTGCATGACTGCCCAATCTCTGAGCCTTGGATGCAATATTCCAAAAATCAACTGAAAGCTATGAAGAAGAAGAGGAAGCTTGACAAATATGAAAAGGGTTCTTCTCAATATCAGCCTCCTCCTCCTCCTCCTCCAGATTCAGGCTCAGGTTCAGCCCCTCAAGCTCCAGTCTCCAGACACAGCTCTTCCCAGCATTATCAAAGATCATATCAAAGGGGACAGCATCAAAAAGGATATCAACCCAGAAGGGGTAATTACAGAGGAAATCAAAGAGAACAAAGATTCTATCAAAGGGAAGGACAAGGTCTCCCTGACCCTTCTTCAGGTCCTTTTCCTTACAAGCTGAAAGACACTATTGTTTCCAGGACTCCTTCTACTGTTTCTGAAATCATCAACAGATATGAACCTCCCATTCCTTTTGAAGACCCTGAGAACAACCCTGTATCCTGGACAGCCAGAATGAAAGAATTGGCTGCCCTTGATCAAATAAAAAAGGCCAGAGAACAAGTAAAGGATACTTCAAACATAACTACCTTATCAGAGCAGAGAAAGAAAGAACTGGAAAGATATGCATCAAGGAAATTCTTCAATCCAGAAGATTATATGAAGCTGCACCTAGAGGCTGTTGTTCCAAGGCCCAAATCTCAAACTTCTCTAGGTGCAGAGGATGACAGAAGGTCAAAGAAAGAAAGTCAGAATCCAAATAGAGAAATTTTATTTAAAAAGGGATCTGAAAGGAAGTGAACTGTGTAAGCTAAACATTTCATCCACCTTTGGACATCTGCTGATATTTATCTGTGATCTGCTTTACTGCTATATATCTTCTCTGCATTTTGTATTAGCTTATGTATTGTTGTATGCTTTTCATTTCCTATGATTATCAGTAAATAGTAATCCTAACCCAAATAGGGGGAGATTGTTGGAACACCCTATTACTAATTTGGGTAAGGATCACTATGCTTGTCTTAGGAATCCCAGTTG
Source organism: Platanthera zijinensis (assembly GCA_039513925.1). NCBI lineage: Eukaryota > Viridiplantae > Streptophyta > Magnoliopsida > Asparagales > Orchidaceae > Platanthera > Platanthera zijinensis. Next base: position 51,122,420 of record CM077089.1, on the reverse strand, counting down.
ACCTAGTTATATAGTTGAAAAGGTCAACATTAGAATGAGTCTAGGTCTTAGAACCTAGGTTTGAAGCTGCCCCCAGGATCATTCCAAGATCAAGGTTGAAGAGCTTAGTCTAAGGCAATTTTCGTCGAGCTCAGGTCGACGAATCGTCGAACTCCGTTCAACGCTCTCTGAGCTCATCTTCAATAAATCGTCGTACTCCGGTCGACGATCGTCGAGCTCAGATCGACTATCTGCTTTTGTCTAGCTTCTGCTGAGTCGTCGAACTCCCCTCTACTATCTTCTAGCTCAGTTCGACGATCGTAGAGCTCAGATCGACGTTTTCTGTCTGCTTGTCCATTTGATCTCTGAGCTCAGTTCGACGATCGTAGAGCTCAGATCGACATTTTCTGTCTGCTTGTCCATTTGATCTCTGAGCTCAGTTCGACGATCGTAGAGCTCAGATCGACGTTTTCTTTGGAGAGATCGACGCTTTCAGGAATTCAAATGCTGCTGTTCTTTGGAATGTTTTTGAATATTATCAGCATTTATGTCAGAAGATCTCCCAGCCGTTTGTCTTTAATTCTGGAGCAAGTTTCAAAGAATTATTCAGAGAATGTTTGTTGTACTTTCCTCTAGAAGACAAGACTATTTTTGGAAGACATTTATGACTCCCAACGGCTAATTTTGGACAAGGAATCGTCAGAAAATTTATTATTCCTTTCTTCTGTGTTATTAAGTTTTTTAGGGAATACACACAGAATAGAATATATTGATAGCAGAAGAACAACAGAAGAACTGTGACTCAAAAATCTTCTTGCTGACTGAAAAGTGTTCACAATCTCATTACTCCAGACACCTCACCTTCAACCTTCTTGCTGAAACCATCTTGTGCTGGAGATCAAAGTTTTGAAGACCTATCACCCTAGAGCAAAGCTTCTTTTCCTGAACCTTTTTACATCTCAGGGGGAGCTTTTGACTTCATCAATCCACTTGTGCTTCTCTCATTTGATTGAGAACAGAGAAGACACCCTTCATTCTTATTTTTCTTTTCCTGCTGTAAAAGGGTTCTTGAACTCCCTTCAAAAGTTCTGTCTGGTTCTGAGAGCCTTGTCAAAACTCAGTGGTGGCAAGACACCTTATCAAAAAATCTAGTTTTGGTTTTTGGGCACCTTATCAAAAGCTCATTGGTGTCAGGACACCTGATCAACTCATCCTGAGTGGATTCCTACCAAGGGTGGTAGAAGAGTGGATGTACCCAGGTTTTTGGGGAACCACTATAATTCCTTGTGTCTTCTGGTTTGTTTGTGTGATTTGTTTGCTGTGTGCTGTGCTTTTTACTTCTTAGCTTTTAACATTTTTACTAGCACTCTACACTATATCATAAATTAAATTTTATATGTGCTGTTCATTTAAACTGTGAAAAATTATTTTAAAATACTCTATTCACCCCCCCTCTAGAGTTGAGATAGATCTTAGCCTCACTTTCAAAATGGCCTAAGGGAAATTCACCGGGTATCATTGTTGATACCCGACGAATTCGTTGACAATGACCGACGACTATCACCGATCGTCGAGAATGACCGGTGATACCCACCGATCGTCGAGTATCGCTGACTGATACTCAACGCACTCAACGCCAGGATTTCCGATAAGTTGGCTAAGTGAAATTCGCCGGGTATCATTGTTGATACCCGACTAGTTCGTCGTGAATGCCCGGCGATTCTCATCGATCTTCGAGAATCCCCAGTGATACCCACCGATCGTCGAGTATCGCTGACTGATACTCAACGCACTCAACGCCAGGATTTCCGATAAGTTGGCTAAGTGAAATTCGCCGGGTATCATTGTAATGCTCCTGATTTTCTGATATTCTTTTGTTGTCCTTATTTTGACGTCAGAGCGTTACCTTAGCACATGTTTGTCATGTGTCGTAGTCAGAGCATGATTTTAGCTCTTTGAGTTTTCTGTGGGGCTGTATTTTGTCCTGTTGGCAAGATTCCCTAGCAAGCCGGGTCCGTTTTGGTGACTCGGCGAAGCTTCTTTAGGGATGCTTGTGTTTTGGCTTCGGTTGGTGTTTGCCTGAGTTTGGCCCATCGGATTAGGATTCCTACCTTGCTGTTGCGTTCGTAGCATTGGTTTTTGGCTAGGGTGCGAGTTTCGCGCATTTCCGAGATCATTTGCTTTAAGAGTTGTTTTAAGATTGTGTTTATATATATAAATATATATTATATATTATATTATATTATTATAATTGAGGTATAAAAATGTAAGATCCTGTCTCCTCATCCCGAGGCTAACCCGGATCTTATGCCCAGAACTGCCGCCTTACGGTGACACTAACTCCTGAGTTAGTCGACACCGTAAGACGCCGATTCTGCCGGCTATTACGATCATTTTTCACTAGAGATGCGGAAGTAAAAGTGTATAAACAACCCAATACACATGTCCACAGAAGTCACAGAGCATATCATATATAAGGAATGAAAAGCTACTACAGTCCAAAATGAGTACAAAAGTGAAATAGGGCTTATGCCCATATACATCAATAGAAATGAGACTCTCTCTCACCAAACAGAAAGCTGTAAACTAAGCTATCTACTATATCTCCTCCCACCTGAGGACGTGCGGTAGTAGTGTCTGGTGGTGGTGGTAGCTGCTCCTCATGCCCTGCCTCCTCGTCCCGCTGGACGTGCTGGTCTATCTCCTCGAGCTCCTAAAAAGGGGGAGTCAACGTATGTTAGTCAAAAAGACTAAGTCGTATCCTCAACACCTCCTCCTGTCGCTCTTAGGCACCGGATGGAAGGAAGATGCGGAGGACAACAAGGGGTAGCAAAGTGGAGCAGGTGACATTTCTATCTAGCAGGAGTAAGTAAAGTCTAGCAGTTATATATATGATCTAGCAGTTCTATATATAGTGCAAGCAAGTAAAGACAGTACAGAAAGAGAAGAACTGCAGTAAAAAGGTAGAACTGAGAGTAAATGTAGTACAGAAAGGAAAGTACGCTACTGCTACTCCTACTCCTATCAATATCACAAGAGTACCCTAACTTATATGAACGCCCATACGAACATGTAAGTTAGGGTTTCCAAAAGTAACTTATCATATAAAAGAGCCCATACTAATTTATATGATAAGGATCTATGATTGCGTATGCCCTAATATGTATGAATGTATGTTATGATGAATATGTTAAACATGCAAGTGCAACACACACACACGACTCCGTGATCACAGACCTTTAGTTCCCTCTTTTTGAGAGCTTGCATCACTCTCGGGTACTACCGTTGTGGCTACGGCAACAGTGGAGCGGGCTCTCCACTTCTAGGTAGGTATAAGCACTACCAGACCTAGACCCCTCTCATACGCCTCTGTACACGTCCTAGGTGCACTCTAGAGTTTTGCGTACGTATTTTGCTGACTACCCGTCAGTCTTGTAGGTCGAGTGCACGTCTTCGGGGATTCCGCAGTATTGTATATTTAAGCATACTGGCCCCTCCACCCGTACTCCTCGCCCGAGTCATCGTACTGCCATCGGTGCATCGACTGGCCAGTCCCGCCTGACTCGCCACTAGTTTTATGCACATGCAAGGTATAAATCTGAGCTTCCTGCTCGTTCTGACATTGTTAACACATTCCCTCCAATCCAATTTGGGTGAGCAAGTGCTTGTATCCCTCCAACCTTATGAAACAGGTGAGCAAGCCACTCGTATGAGGTTTCCAACCTTATTCAACCGGTGAACCTATCGCGTAGATCTCCAAGCCTATTAGACTACTCTTGTCTAAGGTTTATTACACATAGTAGTTTAGGGTGAATCCCAGGACTGCCCAAGGCATGCCCCGTGAGGGGGTCTCGAGGGCACTAGGAACCAAGACGGGCATGAAACCCGAAGTTCCCTTTCGCAAGGATAATTAGTTTTAGTTGATGTTTACCCGTTACCCACGATTCTCCTTTAGTGTTACTCCTTAGTAGCCTAATGACTTATGGTATTATTATCGGAAAGGCGACGGTCTTCCGTCGGACTCCGTTATGCCTATTGTAAAGTGATTTGCACTCTATCACTCGTTGCTATACTTATGATGCCATCAACACCACCCGGGTTTGTTCCCAATTTCCACGACTATCCCATTTTATTCTATCTCCCGGTGGTCCTAGTAGAGTAATCCTACTTATTCTGAATGTAGCCCCAGACCTAATACCACCCTGCCATTTCCAAGTTATAATACCATTCCCATCGTTCTGTTCATTAACCTAGGGTGGCATTCTCTAGATAAGCATTTACGTACGACACGTCTATCGAGACTGAAGGTCTAGGGTGAGATGACCTATTCTAATGATCCATTGAATGAACTCCCGAATGCATTGTGCTGTGTTTAATCACATGAGATTATTATAAATAGGGCACGTCGATTTATTTATTACTTATCATCATCAGAATCATTCAATTACTGTTAAGGGTAAAATCGTCATTTTCCCGAATACTTATAATTCAAATCTTCAATTTATCAAGTCGAATCTCAAGGGCTCGAATATGTCTCCCTTGAGTTTATATAATATCATTAGGGTTTTATAAATCTTCTAAACCCTAGTTTGAATCATTTTAGAAAATGCTTACGTGTTCATCCAATTATCAAAATAGTCAATTTCATTAAGTGTGGGATTTTTGCTCCCAAAAATCCCAACTAACTTAGGGTTTTAAATTATACCCTACTGGTCTACTAAATCAGGGGGTGTGCATTCTAACTGCACCCCTTTAGGTAAATATCAAAGACTTGCTATTTGCACCCCGAGCCTAAGTAATTCAATTCTTGCATGTGGGTCCTTCCCAACATGACTTGTTCCAATTTCAGGGAAATTTCTACCACTGGTCTATATGGTCCCTAATGGCCAGCCACCAAAATTTGGGGCCATTTGGAGTTAGCTAACTCCAAGAATCACCTAGTTAAGCCCTAGGGGTATTTTGGTAATTTTCCCACATTTTGTTTTCCAATCAAGCCCATTTTTGGGCAGGGCCTAAATATGCCCTAATTATACCTCTGACCAAAATCTCTGGTCAAGGGGGCTTCTGGTTTAGCTTGGGCAGCTATTTGAAATTCTGCAAAATTGCTATTTGCAGCCCAAGTCAAATTTCATTTCTCAAACATGCAAGTGAGATTCCTCATCATGCAGTGAATCAATTTAGCCCAAATTTTAACCATGGGTCTAATATACCCATGGGAGGGTGCCACCAAAATTTGGGGCCATTTGGAGTTAGGAAACTCCAAAAAACACATTTATTTACTTTTGGGTATTTTTGTAAAAACTATAGCAAAATGTTCCCCAAAAATTCTGATTTTTGGGGAGGGCCTATATACACCTAAATTAGTAACCTAGCCCAAATTTCAGCCCATTTGGACCAAGGGTTGGGGCTGAGGAATTATTTTAATTTCTGTCCTACCTAAGAGCAGTCCTAGTAAAATGGACCTACAGGACAAACCACTTAACCAAAATTAATGTGCAATATATCAAATTAAAGGTAACACAGAGATCTACAATATTAATGTTGGACAAAAATTCATCAGCTGGCTGTAAGGGCCTTAATATCATCATGCAATGTAACTGCTATAATGTTACCAAATTTACCACTATTCATTTAATAACAGAATTTATAATATTAATTAAATGCATTAATCAAGACTGCACGATTTTTAAAACCCATCGGACGGCATCTGGATCGTCTCCTTCCTCATGCATGCATGCATGGACATCCCGTGCAGGCTACCCTTGCGGGGCCATTTCCGGCCATCGCCGGCGGCGGGGCCTCCGGCCAAGACCTTCCCCGGCCTCACGGTGGTCGGGGCTAGGGCTGGCCGGCGACTGGGCGGCAGAGGGCGGCGGACGGCGGCGGCGCAACCAAGCCGAAAACCCTAAAAACCGCCATTTTTGAAGCTATTTTCAAGCTTTTTTGATCCCTATGTCGAGCTCGTTTGAGCTCGACTTCTAACCTAGATGATCTAGGATCTAGTACAGTAAGAGGGGAGGGGATACGGACCCTTGGTGGTGGTTGTGGTTGAGGGTGGCGGCGGCTTCCCCTTGCATGAACATTCCGGCGAGCTCCACGGCTTTCCATGGCTGTAGGTGGCTCCAGCTCTCTCTCTCTCTGTCTCAGGGGTAGGAGTGAAGGGAATGAGGGATAGGCTCGGTTTGGGGGTGAGTTAAGAGAGGGGGGCGACTTCACCAAGGGAGGGGGCGATTTCAACAAGGTGGGGCTCGGGTTGAGGTGTGTGGCCGGCTATGTTGCTTGGGAGTGGGTCCCACTACTCTAGCTGGTTTAATTAACCCCTAATGGTCGGGTTCTAGGGTAGAGTTGGGTTGGTGAGAGGGGGAGTTGGCTCACATAAGTGAAATAGGCTATATAGGGGATATAGGGCTCGGGTTTGGGCTTGGGCTTGACCCAAGGCTGCATGGTGGGTCCCACACCTCCTAATAGCCCTACATGGTCAGCCAACCCAATGTGGGTTGGTGGGGTGAGCCCAAGTGGCCCAAAATGTCTCCTTAGCATTTTCTCTCTCCTATTCCTCCTCTTTTCTCTCTCCTAGGTAATTCCCAAAATTACCATTGCATGCCCCTATTTTTCTCTTCTAGAGGGGGTATAGGGTCACTTTAGACCCACCTAATGAGTTTGGGTTGGTTTGGGTGGACCCAACCTAGTGAAATGGGCTAGGGCACCATTTTCACTATTTAGGTCAACATGTTGACTTGACCCAACATGGGTCAACTAGTTGACCCCATGGCCTACCTTGGGGTCCACTTAGATTGTATTTAGGGTTAGGGCAATGTGGTGGGGTCATGGTGTAGCTAGGGTTTGTATTTAGCCTAGTTTGACCTAGGTTGACTTGGGCCCCATAGTGGGCCCCACATGGTCTAGATCCTCCTCCTAGGGTCAAACCTAGCTAAACCCTAGCATCCACCACATGTCTAACCCAAATCTAAGTCACTTGAAATTTGGGATGTTACAAACCCTATAAACAAAAAAAATAATTTCGTCCCCGAAATTTAAGTTCGGGCTACGGGGTTTCTACGACAAGCTTATAAAAGATTCGAAACGTAACTAGAAGGAAAATATAAAACTAAGTTGTACCTGAGGAGAATAGCTCCGGGTGTCGCTCCATCATGAGATCCCTCGGCTCCCAGGTGTGCTCCTCCCGTCCGTGGTTGGACCACAACACCTTCACGAGAGGGACCTTCTTTTTCCGCAACACTCGGACGGCGGTATCGTCGATCCGGACCGGCTCTAAACGAACTGATCGATCTGATGCTACTGGCCCGTCGGTAGTAGAAATATGCTGCTCAGGGCGAAGGAGTGCTCGTCGTAGGGAGGAGACGTGAAAGACGTCGTGCAGAGTTCCCAACTCTATCGGTAGCTGCAGTCGGTAAGCCAAGGGGCCGATCCGCTCCAGGATCAAGTAAGGCCCCATATATCTCGGACTGAGCTTCTTGTGCCTCCGCACCCGGGAAACACCGTGCACTGGACGTATCTTCAAGAAAACCCTGTCTCCCACCTGAAACTCCACCTTACGATGCCGCGCATCGTAATACTTCGCCTGTCTGCTCTGGGCCTCCAACATCCGATCTCTGACCAGCCGTATCTGAGCCTCCGTATCCTCGACATACTCTGAACCGTGAGCTCGTGTATCCTCATCTTGTACCCATGATAGAGGTGTCCGACACCTCCTCCCATATAGTGCCTCGTAAGGAGCCATCCCAATGCTCGCCTGGTGACTGTTGTTATAAGAAAACTCAATCAAGGGTAACAGTCGCTCCCAGGGCTTCCCCGTATCCAGAATACAAAGACGCAGCAGATCCTCCATAGTCCTGTTGGTCCGCTCTGTCTGACCGTCGGTCTGTGGATGGAAGGCAGTGCTGAAAGAGAGCTGCGAACCTAAGTAAGCATGCACTGCCCTCCACTCCCTAGAAGTGAATCGACCGTCACGATCCGAGACAATCGTCTTGGGGACACCGTGGTATCTAACGAACTGCTCCACAAACAACCTCACCAATACGGCAACTGGGGCGTCCTTCCGAATCGGTATGAATCTGGCTACCTTGGTCAATCTATCGACGATGACCCAAATGGAATCATGCCCAGAGTGGGAGCGAGGCAACCCATGCACAAAATCCATAGCAATATCCTCAAACTTCCACTCTGGCACCGGTAATGGCTGTAATAACCCTCCTGGGCTCTTGCATTCCGCTTTCACTAGCTGACATGCCTCGCAGTGTGTAACATAATGTATGATCTCCCTCTTTATATCCGGGCCAGTACATGCTCTTCCGTAAATCAGCCGACATCTTGGTGATACCGGGGTGCACTGAGTACTGTGTGTGGTGCGACTCCCTGAGTATATCCTCCCGGATACCACCTCCTGCGGGTATATATAAACGGCCACGGAAATGAACGAGGTCGTCGCGTAGCGTGTAATCCTCTGCCTTGCCCTCAGCTAGGGCTCCGAATATCGGCTCTAAATCTGCATCCTGCCTCTGATGCGCCCAGATGCGCTCCCGAATGTCACAATCACTAATCATGGAGTTCAGATACTCCCGGTACAGCTCTGGCTCAGTCTCTGACACCACAGTAATGTGCAGGCCCTCCACCATTTGAGCCAACGACATAGCTCCCACCCGAGGTTCCGGACCAGTAGTGCCGGCTCTCCTGCTCAAGGCATCCGCCACAGTGTTTGCCTTCCCCGGGTGGTAATGGATCTTGTACTGGTAGTCACATAGGAATTCTAGCCATCTCCTCTGGCGTAGATTCAGATCCTTCTGAGTGTCGATGTACCTGAGATTCTTGTGATCGGAGAAAATATCACAATGGATCCCGTACAGATAGTGCCTCCATATCTTTAATGCGAATACCACTGCCCCGAGTTCTAGGTCATGGACTGGGTAGTTGTGCTCGTGCTTCTTCAACTGTCTCGAAGCGTATGCTATCACATGACCGTGCTGCATTAGGACAGCACCCATCCCCTGGTATGATGCGTCGGTGTAAATCTGGAATCCTTCCTTCCCAGCTGGAAGTGCAAGGATAGGGGATGAGGTGAGCCTGCTCTTCAATTCCTGGAACGCTGCCTCGCACTTCTCAGACCAATGAAATCCTGCCTCTTTCTTCGTCAACGATGTGAGGGGGAGAGCTATCCTGGAAAACCCCTCCACAAACTTGCAGTAGTAGCCAGCTAGCCCCAAGAAGCTGCGTATCTCCGTGGCCGATTTCGGCTGCGGCCAATCTCTAACTGCCTCGATCTTAGCTGGATCCACGGCTAGTCCAGCCCCACTGATGGTGTGTCCCAAGAATGTTACCTCCTCAAGCCAGAACTGGCACTTAGAGAACTTAGCATACATGCTATGCTCCCTCAGCTTCCCCAAAACCAACGATAGATGCTGCGCATGTTCCTCCTTGGTCTTGGAATAGACCAAAATGTCGTCGATGAAGACTATGACGAACCGATCCAAGTAAGGCTCGAATACACGGTTCATCAGACTCATGAATGCTGAGGGCGCATTCGTGAGCCCGAAGGGCATCACCGTGAACTCAAACAAGCCATACCGAGAACTGAACGCCGTCTTTGGTATGTCCTCCTCTTGGATCCGCAACTGATAGTATCTAGATCTCAAGTCCAGCTTCGAAAACCAGAATGCTCCCTGAAGCTGATCGAACAGCTCATCAATCCGTGGCAGTGGGTAAGTGTTCCGGACCGTAAGCCGGTTCAATTCCCGGTAATCAATGCACAACCGGAGCGAACCGTCTTTCTTCTTCACGAATAAAACTGGTGCTCCCCAGGGTGAAGAACTAGGCCGGACAAATCCGGACTCCACTAGCTCCTGTAACTGCGTCCTGAACTCTGCCAGCTCCCTTGGAGCCATCCGGTACGGTGCCCGGGATACGGGCTTGGCATCCGGTATCAACTGGATACGGAAGTCGGTGTCTCTGGCCGGTGGTAGTCCGGGCAATTTCTCCGGGAATACGTCGGAGAAATCCCGGACCACGGGTATATCGGAAATGGCCGTCTCCGCCACTATCATTTCGAAGCATACAAGATACACCTCCTCGCCCTGCTCGTAGGCTTTGACAGCCTGTATGGAAGATAATGAAAGAGGTGGGATAGGTCGGATACCTTCGATGGTGACGTAGGAGTCGCCATGCCTGAGGGTGATCCTCTTGGACAGACAGTCTATCTGGGCGTAGTTCCAATGTAACCACACCATGCCCAGAATAATGTCGAAGTCCTGCAGCATCAGGATCGTCCCCGGTATCTGGAATATCTTGCCAGCGATCTCTCCCTCCAAGTTGCAATGCTCCGTAGTCACTATCTCCGAGCCGTCAGGCAGACGCACCCTTCTCTCCGCGCCCGTGAATCTTTCCACGCCATCTAGCCCTTTGATGAAGGCTTCTGATATGAACGAGTGTGTAGCACCCGTGTCGTATAAGGTATGGGCAGGTTTGCCATTGACGATGACTATGCCTGAGGTTTTGATTATTTTAACGAGTGTTATTCTACGAGGCTTAATGAGCTTATAAGATCAAGTAATTTGAAGGAAATGAAACTTTTAAGGTTTTAAATTACCTGTAATGACCTCCTCTGGGTTTCTTGGAACGGCAAGATCCAAGGCGTACATCTGATCACGACCCCTGCCTCGGCCGTGATGTCCTCGTCCTCGGCCTCGGCCTCGTCCTCGACCTCGACCCTGGTATGCTGGAGGGGCCACTGGAGGGGGTGGAGGAGGAGGAGGAAGCTGACGGAACTGCTGCGGACAATCAGCTCTATAGTGCCCCGGCTGGTGGCACCCAAAACAGACCACTTGTCTTTGACCTTGATCTTCCTGCCCGATCGGTCCATGAATCTGAAGAGGTGGAGGAGCATACACTGGAGGAGGCCTCTGCTCCTGCCTGTAGTTCTCCTATCTGTAATTCTCTTGCCTGTAGTTCTCCTGCCGGTAGTTGGGACGGCGACGTCCCCCGCCTCGTTTGAACCCAATGACCTTGCCCTTCTGGGGGCCTCTACTACTTTCTCCGTGCCATGGCCCATCAAGTGGCCTCTTCCCTCTACTCTGTGTCATAAGCTGGTCCGCCTCGTGCTTCTTTGCCATCTCGATGATCTCTGTCGTTGATCCATGAGAAATAAATAGCAGTGCCTGCCGGACTGAATCCCTAAGTCCTCGGTAGAACTTCTTTGCATACCTCCGGTCCTCTAGATCATGGAAGCCTGCAAATCTGGCCAAATGGGAGAATTCCCTCTGGTACTCAATCACAGAACGAGTCCCCTGCTTGAGGTTCAAGAACCTCTCCTCCAACTCATCTCTGTCTGTATCTGACACAAAATGTCCAAGGACGGAGTCACTGAACTCCTCCCAGGAGATCTCTGATGGGTCCCTATCAGCATATGTGGAATCCATCATGGATTTCCACCATCTCCAGGCATGTGAATCTAAAGCAGAAGTTGCCAAGGGTACCGCCTGTTGCACCGGGCAACTGATGCCTGCAAGCATCTCCTGTATGGCCTCCAGCCATTCCTCTGTCTTCACAGCATTCTCTGTCCCGTGGTACATGGGCGGGGACAGGCTCCTGAACGCACTCAACCAGTTTGACCCTGGATTTGGCAGCTGTGCCGGGGCCTGCTGAGCTCTAAATGCATCTAGGATCGCAGTAAGGGTCTGTCCCATCTCAGTCTGCATGAACGGAGTGGCATCCGGAGGGGGAGGGACCACGTTCTGTGGCACGGCGACCTGTAGAGGTTGCAAAAAGGTGATTCTTAAGTCAAAATTTCTTCAAAATTTGGCCTAACTCATTGTTTAATGGACAATTTAGTGTGACTTTTTACACATGGGCACACCATTGCTTCCGCTGAATAGTTTGTCCGCAAACTACTCTCGAGCGGGGTGTTCCAGTGTTGTGGACTTCTTTCTCTAATGATTGTATTTTTCAACTGATACCAGTTTGTAAGATCCTGTCTCCTCATCCCGAGGCTAACCCGGATCTTATGCCCAGAACTGCCGCCTTACGGTGACACTAACTCCTGAGTTAGTCGACACCGTAAGACGCCGATTCTGCCGGCTATTACGATCATTTTTCACTAGAGATGCGGAAGTAAAAGTGTATAAACAACCCAATACACATGTCCACAGAAGTCACAGAGCATATCATATATAAGGAATGAAAAGCTACTACAGTCCAAAATGAGTACAAAAGTGAAATAGGGCTTATGCCCATATACATCAATAGAAATGAGACTCTCTCTCACCAAACAGAAAGCTGTAAACTAAGCTATCTACTATATCTCCTCCCACCTGAGGACGTGCGGTAGTAGTGTCTGGTGGTGGTGGTAGCTGCTCCTCATGCCCTGCCTCCTCGTCCCGCTGGACGTGCTGGTCTATCTCCTCGAGCTCCTAAAAAGGGGGAGTCAACGTATGTTAGTCAAAAAGACTAAGTCGTATCCTCAACACCTCCTCCTATCGCTCTTAGGCACCGGATGGAAGGAAGATGCGGAGGACAACAAGGGGTAGCAAAGTGGAGCAGGTGACATTTCTATCTAGCAGGAGTAAGTAAAGTCTAGCAGTTATATATATGATCTAGCAGTTCTATATATAGTGCAAGCAAGTAAAGACAGTACAGAAAGAGAAGAACTGCAGTAAAAAGGTAGAACTGAGAGTAAATGTAGTACAGAAAGGAAAGTACGCTACTGCTACTCCTACTCCTATCAATATCATAAGAGTACCCTAACTTATATGAACGCCCATACGAACATGTAAGTTAGGGTTTCCAAAAGTAACTTATCATATAAAAGAGCCCATACTAATTTATATGATAAGGATCTATGATTGCGTATGCCCTAATATGTATGAATGTATGTTATGATGAATATGTTAAACATGCAAGTGCAACACACACACACGACTCCGTGATCACAGACCTTTAGTTCCCTCTTTTTGAGAGCTTGCATCACTCTCGGGTACTACCGTTGTGGCTACGGCAACAGTGGAGCGGGCTCTCCACTTCTAGGTAGGTATAAGCACTACCAGACCTAGACCCCTCTCATACGCCTCTGTACACGTCCTAGGTGCACTCTAGAGTTTTGCGTACGTATTTTGCTGACTACCCGTCAGTCTTGTAGGTCGAGTGCACGTCTTCGGGGATTCCGCAGTATTGTATATTTAAGCATACTGGCCCCTCCACCCGTACTCCTCGCCCGAGTCATCGTACTGCCATCGGTGCATCGACTGGCCAGTCCCGCCTGACTCGCCACTAGTTTTATGCACATGCAAGGTATAAATCTGAGCTTCCTGCTCGTTCTGACATTGTTAACACATTCCCTCCAATCCAATTTGGGTGAGCAAGTGCTTGTATCCCTCCAACCTTATGAAACAGGTGAGCAAGCCACTCGTATGAGGTTTCCAACCTTATTCAACCGGTGAACCTATCGCGTAGATCTCCAAGCCTATTAGACTACTCTTGTCTAAGGTTTATTACACATAGTAGTTTAGGGTGAATCCCAGGACTGCCCAAGGCATGCCCCGTGAGGGGGTCTCGAGGGCACTAGGAACCAAGACGGGCATGAAACCCGAAGTTCCCTTTCGCAAGGATAATTAGTTTTAGTTGATGTTTACCCGTTACCCACGATTCTCCTTTAGTGTTACTCCTTAGTAGCCTAATGACTTATGGTATTATTATCGGAAAGGCGACGGTCTTCCGTCGGACTCCGTTATGCCTATTGTAAAGTGATTTGCACTCTATCACTCGTTGCTATACTTATGATGCCATCAACACCACCCGGGTTTGTTCCCAATTTCCACGACTATCCCATTTTATTCTATCTCCCGGTGGTCCTAGTAGAGTAATCCTACTTATTCTGAATGTAGCCCCAGACCTAATACCACCCTGCCATTTCCAAGTTATAATACCATTCCCATCGTTCTGTTCATTAACCTAGGGTGGCATTCTCTAGATAAGCATTTACGTACGACACGTCTATCGAGACTGAAGGTCTAGGGTGAGATGACCTATTCTAATGATCCATTGAATGAACTCCCGAATGCATTGTGCTGTGTTTAATCACATGAGATTATTATAAATAGGGCACGTCGATTTATTTATTACTTATCATCATCAGAATCATTCAATTACTGTTAAGGGTAAAATCGTCATTTTCCCGAATACTTATAATTCAAATCTTCAATTTATCAAGTCGAATCTCAAGGGCTCGAATATGTCTCCCTTGAGTTTATATAATATCATTAGGGTTTTATAAATCTTCTAAACCCTAGTTTGAATCATTTTAGAAAATGCTTACGTGTTCATCCAATTATCAAAATAGTCAATTTCATTAAGTGTGGGATTTTTGCTCCCAAAAATCCCAACTAACTTAGGGTTTTAAATTATACCCTACTGGTCTACTAAATCAGGGGGTGTGCATTCTAACTGCACCCCTTTAGGTAAATATCAAAGACTTGCTATTTGCACCCCGAGCCTAAGTAATTCAATTCTTGCATGTGGGTCCTTCCCAACATGACTTGTTCCAATTTCAGGGAAATTTCTACCACTGGTCTATATGGTCCCTAATGGCCAGCCACCAAAATTTGGGGCCATTTGGAGTTAGCTAACTCCAAGAATCACCTAGTTAAGCCCTAGGGGTATTTTGGTAATTTTCCCACATTTTGTTTTCCAATCAAGCCCATTTTTGGGCAGGGCCTAAATATGCCCTAATTATACCTCTGACCAAAATCTCTGGTCAAGGGGGCTTCTGGTTTAGCTTGGGCAGCCATTTGAAATTCTGCAAAATTGCTATTTGCAGCCCAAGTCAAATTTCATTTCTCAAACATGCAAGTGAGATTCCTCATCATGCAGTGAATCAATTTAGCCCAAATTTTAACCATGGGTCTAATATACCCATGGGAGGGTGCCACCAAAATTTGGGGCCATTTGGAGTTAGGAAACTCCAAAAATCACATTTATTTACTTTTGGGTATTTTTGTAAAAACTATAGCAAAATGTTCCCCAAAAATTCTGATTTTTGGGGAGGGCCTAGATACACCTAAATTAGTAACCTAGCCCAAATTTCAGCCCATTTGGACCAAGGGTTGGGGCTGAGGAATTATTTTAATTTCTGTCCTACCCTAAGAGCAGTCCTAGTAAAATGGACCTACAGGACAAACCACTTAACCAAAATTAATGTGCAATATATCAAATTAAAGGTAACACAGAGATCTACAATATTCATGTTGGACAAAAATTCATCAGCTGGCTGTAAGGGCCTTAATATCATCATGCAATGTAACTGCTATAATGTTACCAAATTTACCACTATTCATTTAATAACAGAATTTATAATATTAATTAAATGCATTAATCAAGACTGCACGATTTTTAAAACCCATCGGACGGCATCTGGATCGTCTCCTTCCTCATGCATGCATGCATGGACATCCCGTGCAGGCTACCCTTGCGGGGCCATTTCCGGCCATCGCCGGCGGCGGGGCCTCCGGCCAAGACCTTCCCCGGCCTCACGGTGGTCGGGGCTAGGGCTGGCCGGCGACTGGGCGGCAGAGGGCGGCGGACGGCGGCGGCGCAACCAAGCCGAAAACCCTAAAAACCGCCATTTTTGAAGCTATTTTCAAGCTTTTTTGATCCCTATGTCGAGCTCGTTTGAGCTCGACTTCTAACCTAGATGATCTAGGATCTAGTACAGTAAGAGGGGAGGGGATACAGACCCTTGGTGGTGGTTGTGGTTGAGGGTGGCGGCGGCTTCCCCTTGCATGAACATTCCGGCGAGCTCCACGGCTTTCCATGGCTGTAGGTGGCTCCAGCTCTCTCTCTCTCTGTCTCAGGGGTAGGAGTGAAGGGAATGAGGGATAGGCTCGGTTTGGGGGGTGAGTTAAGAGAGGGGGCGACTTCACCAAGGGAGGGGGCGATTTCAACAAGGTGGGGCTCGGGTTGAGGTGTGTGGCCGGCTATGTTGCTTGGGAGTGGGTCCCACTACTCTAGCTGGTTTAATTAACCCCTAATGGTCGGGTTCTAGGGTAGAGTTGGGTTGGTGAGAGGGGGAGTTGGCTCACATAAGTGAAATAGGCTATATAGGGGATATAGGGCTCGGGTTTGGGCTTGGGCTTGACCCAAGGCTGCATGGTGGGGTCCCACACCTCCTAATAGCCCTACATGGTCAGCCAACCCAATGTGGGTTGGTGGGGTGAGCCCAAGTGGCCCAAAATGTCTCCTTAGCATTTTCTCTCTCCTATTCCTCCTCTTTTCTCTCTCCTAGGTAATTCCCAAAATTACCATTGCATGCCCCTATTTTTCTCTTCTAGAGGGGGTATAGGGTCACTTTAGACCCACCTAATGAGTTTGGGTTGGTTTGGGTGGACCCAACCTAGTGAAATGGGCTAGGGCACCATTTTCACTATTTAGGTCAACATGTTGACTTGACCCAACATGGGTCAACTAGTTGACCCCATGGCCTACCTTGGGGTCCACTTAGATTGTATTTAGGGTTAGGGAAATGTGGTGGGGTCATGGTGTGGCTAGGGTTTGTATTTAGCCTAGTTTGACCTAGGTTGACTTGGGCCCCATAGTGGGCCCCACATGGTCTAGATCCTCCTCCTAGGGTCAAACCTAGCTAAACCCTAGCATCCACCACATGTCTAACCCAAATCTAAGTCACTTGAAATTTGGGATGTTACAAAAAAGGATAGATTAGGGTTCGACAGTCCATTTTGTCTTCTTCCCCGACGGCCCTTTCGTTTTCGCGAAGGTCTGGGAGCGGCGGACTCGGCGAGGCTTCGGTCGGCGGTGTGCGGAGCAGGAGGGCTCGTTTTCCCCATCCGAGTGGATTTTCGGGCTGCTCTCGGCGAGGGATTCGCGGTAGAGGTAATATTTGTCCATTTCCTTGGCTTTTGAAGGTTAGGGTTAGGTGTTTGGCTTGATTTCGTTCCCAAAAGTTTCAAGAAACGCTGTTTGGTCCTCTTTGAGGACGGATCTTGAAGCGGCTAGGGCGGGCGGCGTCTTCTCCGTTGGTATTGAGGCAAGTGGATTTTCTTCCCTTTCTTGCTCCGGTTCTTCCCTATTACCGTTATTTTCTCCCCTAAGTTTTTACAAGGTTTACGTTATAGGGTAAATTTCCGGTTTTCCCGCGTTATTAGGAAAATTCGTCGAGAATCCTTAGGCAAATTCGTCGAGAATCCTTAGGCAGATTTGTCGAGAATCCTTAGGCAGATTTGTCGAGAATCCTTAGTTAGAATTGTCGGGAATCCTTAGGCAGATTCATCGGGAATCCTTAGGAAGATTCGTCGAGAATCCTTAGGCAGAATCAGCGAGTATCCTTAGGCAGAATCGGCGAGTATCCTTAGGCTGATTCGGCGAGTATCCTTAGGCAAAATCGGCGAGAATACTTAGGCAGAATCGGCGAGTATCTTTAGGAATAACCGTCAAATGCTAAGTTAGAATCGTCGAGAATCGTTATGTATAGTCGTCGAGAATTGAAGGCAAAACTCGTCGAGTATCATGGCAGATTCGTCGAGAATTGTAGGCTCAGTCGTCGAGATTCGCAGGCAGAATCGTCGAGTATCGTAGCGATACTCGATGAATTGAGGCAAAATCGTCGAGTATCACAACGATACTCGACGATTTCCGCTGGCCATGTCGACGATTCTCGACGAATTCTCCGGGTATCCATGTTGATACCCGACGAATTCCGTGGGACTTGTCCGTTTTTCGTCGTTTTCACTGAGTGAAATCCTTGGGGACCGGGTTCGGGATGTTTGGCCCCAATTTTCAGGGAATGTGACCAGGAGATGTTGATAGGAGTAAAGAGTGGATAAAACTGCAAGATTGTGTCTCTTGTTAGCATTCGGTGATGCTGAAGTCTCTGTGAGGTGCTCTTTGGTTGTTGGACTCCATGGCAGGCCTTATAGATTTTGGCTACACCACTGGAGCGCCATGGGCACTCCATGGGCTGCCAGTGGGCCGAGCGACGACGTGCTACTTAGCGAGCCAGGTCGTTGCAAGTAAATAAGATGCCTTTAAGTAAGGGTCACCCACCGCCTCCAAGATGAGGATCACCAAGTGTTAATGATTTCCCTGTCATGAATTTGGACGATTGTTCCTCCTCTTGTTTTGGATGTTGGCTAGTTTAGCTATTTCTTGGTTGCTTCAGCAGGTTTGAGCCGAAGCGGGTTGCTTTCCCGTGGCACTTGGTGCAATTCTTTTGGTTATACTAATGCTTGTTTTCCCTTTTTCTTTATATTCTTGCTCTTTTGCTGACTTGTTGCGGAGTTGTACAGCTTGTTTGGTGGGGGGGGGGGGTTGATTCTCCCCTGTTGGTTGATCTTTTTCTTAGCCTTGAACTAATATTTCCCTTTGCCACTTTCATTGTTTTCTTTGTACTGAGGTATTCTGTCTTTGAATGCCTCAGGTCCAGGTTGTAGCCGTCTGAGCGACTAGTTTGGAGCTGCGTTTTGGTTTGCTGCTTTGCAGAGGTGTTTCTCTCACTTTAAGTGGGATTTCCTAGTAGTTTTATTAATTCAGACTTTCCTGCTCACCGAGGGGTTCGTGTGAGGTTGTTGATGCCCATCGGTGGTTGTTTCTTTTTAGACTGTTGTATACTCTTCTTGTGAGGTTGATTCCCCAATTTGGAGTTGTTACATGTCTCTTGGGAATGTTTTATGCTAGGATGCATGTTAGTTACTTTGATTATTAAAACTTACTAATAGTATAACATACATCTCATGTCTTTAAACTTAACAGAAGTACTTTACAACTATCGTAAAAAAACGGGTATCTTCCTACTTATACTAAATCTAGAGTCTTGCATACCACAAGTCGTCCTTCGGGGACGTTTGCTCTCATGTAGGATGTTAAGCTAATCTAATTAAGGTATTTTCCGCAACGTAAAACTTTGTGTTCTTCTAAGTGGGATAATGAACCACTGCGCCGAGGGATACGGCCCTTAAAAATATAACTAACTTTCTTATCATTAAACATATGGATTTTTATATAGTATAGTTATTAATTTGCCTGAGCGTCGGCAGTTATCCCCTGATAGATGTGGCATCACGACGCGTGTTTTCTCATACTCTGATATTTGCTACCTCGGAGAAAATGCGGGTTGTGACAGTTGGTATCAGAGGGAGGTTGCGCAAAGGGGCGGTTTGTTTGGCAAACCAGTCGAAACAACTTTACCCTGAGCAAAACCCTGGTAGAAGCATTTCATTGCATACAAACACCGATATGTCATTAGTAGATCTTGATGTAAGTATGGACACCACACTCATAGCATGAAAAGAAGTATACGGGGCATATTATGTAGTATGGGATGCATAATATGTGTTTGTATATGGATCCACCATAGGAGGCAACATGTGACGGTTATGTAGTATGGGATGCATAACCACCATCACATGGATGTGCATTAGCACGTTTAATTTTCTTCGTTACATACAATATTATGTAGTATGGGATGCATAACTTTGTATGTGTAAGCCGCTCATAACATGCACTAAGGCCTTTTTAGAAAGCATAACACAGCATACATAACAAATCATTGCATAAGCACACGTGCCAAGTTAAAGATTTTCAGGATGACATATGTATACCCATGATTTGAAACGGAATTTGAACATTCATTCATTAATATAATAAGCACACGTTAGAGGCATAACATCATCTTATGATCTCCCAGAGCAAGGTAACAACAAGTGATAGTGTTTTTCCTCCTCTAGTCCTATAGCGGCGCTTGTCTACGGCCATGTTGTGCGGCCCATAGTGGGTGCGGTAGCCTCTGAGCTTACGGGCCGGGCCGTTACTTTTGTAGTGATGGTTGTTCGTTCTAGTTCTAATCTGAATCTGAGTATTCGAATTTTCTAGCTTTGGTGTCGTAAACTAGGTCCTTGTTAAGTCATTTGCTTGTGTCGGTAGATTCAAACCCGATCAGTTTTTGAGGGGAATTTCTCCCAGTTTGCAATGCCTTAAGCAAAGTTTGACTAGATATTCGTTTGCTATGTAGAATGCCTCGTAGACGTGTTGCGATAAGATCGAACCCCCAGTATGAAGGGGAGTCTTCGGGTGCCCAGAGTGAAGCTGTGATCGAAGGGTTGCGACAAAGTAATGATGCCCTGACAAGGCAAATGGTGGATATGCAATCTCAGATTCAATCGTTGTTGGCTGTCATCACCGGGCAGCAGATTAGAGCCTAGGAACCTGCTGTGGACAAAGCTATCCCTACTCCCCCTGCTGCTCTAGTTCACCTAGTTGCACTGCCGCCAGAGATGAATTTCATCTCTCTCTTCCAGCGACTAGGACATCCTTCGTACGATGGTAGAGCAGACTTCATAGCGTTGGATGATTGGATCATCGCCATTGAAGAAATGTTTTATTATTCTGGCATCTCCGCCGATCAGAAGGTGATGTTTGCGGCATATCAGCTTAAAGGTCTTGCAAAAAGTTGGTGGATTAGAGAGAAAGAGAACCTTGTTGATGGATGTTCGTGGGAATCGTTTAAGAATATGTTACTAAAGAAGATTTTGCCATCAGTCGAGCGAGACCGTCTGATGAACAACTTTTTGCATTTGAAGCAGAGACAACTCACTGTTGGTGAGTACGAAGTTGAGTTTAGCAAGCTCAGTCGCTTTGCCCCAGCTTTGGTTGCATCTGAAGAAGGAAGAGTGAAACGTTTCCTAGGTTGTCTAAGATATGACATCCAGTAGTTGGCTAGCGCATACAAGTCCAAGACCTTTACAGAAGTGGTTGAGGCTGCCTTGAAGGTTGAAGCGATTGAAAATGCAAAGAATATGGGAGAACTTGCAAAGAAGGACAAGAGGAAATCTGATGAAGTAGGAAGTGTTAAGACATCTGGTCCTGTAGCGAAGAAAGGTAGAAAGAAAACGTGTAGCTTCTGTGGTAAGCCAGGTCATCCTTTTGAGAAGTGCTTTAAGAGACTTGACACGCAGAAGTTGCCTCAGGTCTACGCGATCCAGGATGCTCCAAAGGGAAGTCATGTCTGTTCTTATTGCCAGAGGAGTGGGCATGATGCAGCCCATTGCTGCAAGAAGGCTGGAGTTTGTTTCCTCTGCGGATAGAAGGGGCACAAGAGAGCTAATTGCTCGCAGAGCCAGCCCGCGCTGAATGCAGTTCCATTGCAGACTTTACCTCCTCCCGTACCTCCCATGGACAGGGGAAAAGGAAAGTTGAATGTGCTGACCAAGGAGGAAGCCCAATCTTCGACTCAAGTGATATCAGGTTAGTCTCTGACTTAGTTAGTAAATTCTTTTAATAGATTTATAGTTTCTGTATTTTAGTTGCGCGCGCTATGTGTTTAGGTGAATTTAAGGTGAAGGGTAAGTGGGCGCAAGTTTTGTTTGATTCGGGTGCTACTCACTCCTTTGTGGCCAGGAGTTTCGTAGACCGTCACCGCTGGACTCTCAACCCGTTAGATACCTCCTTGAGCGTCAAATTTCCTTCAAGAGAGTTGGTGAGGTCATGTCAAGCTATCCAAAAATGTCCCATCCTCCTAAGTGGTTCTCTAACCTTTGTGGATCTGAAGGTGCTAGACTTGGTAGACTTTGACGTGATCTTGGGAATGGACTGGCTGTACAGCTATGATGCCGTCATTCAGTGCAAGCACAAACGCATGGATTTTAAAGGTGGCAATGGCCAGCCCATGATTGTGTATGGTTCGCCACGTCAGGAATCTTCGATCATTTCTGCGGTATGTGCTCGCAAATTTCTAGAGTCTGGCTGTGATTCTTTTCTTGTCTCTGTTTCTGCTCTGGAAGCTGCATCGGTTGAGCCTCGGATTGAGGACGTCTCTGTGGTGCATGAGTTTCCGGATGTCTTTCCTGTTAGTCTTCCCGGACTTCCTCCTGAAAGAGAAGTGGAGTTTGTTATAGACCTTGAGCCGAGACACTCGCCCTATTACTAAGGTACCATACCGCATTGCGCCGCGTGAGTTAGAGGAGCTGCGTACTCAACTAGATGAGTTATTACAGTGCGGCTTTATTAGACCCAGTTCTTCCCCCTGGGGTGCACCAGTGCTCTTTGTGAAGAAAAAGGACGGAACGATGAGGCTATGCATCGACTATCGAGAGCTAAACAAAGTGACCATTAAAAACAGATATCCGCTACCCAGGATCGATTACTTGTTTGACCAGTTGCGAGGTAGTTCCGTGTTCTCAAAGATTGACCTCTGTTCAGGTTACCATCAGTTAAGGATCCGGGAGTCGGACGTCCCGCGAACGGCTTTTCGTTCTCGTTATGGACACTTTGAATTTCTGGTAATGTCTTTTGGATTAACAAACGCACCATCAGCTTTTATGGACTTGATGAACAGAGTGTTCAAGGATTTTCTGGATAAATTTGTGGTGGTATTCATTGATGATGTCTTGGTATATTCCAGAAATATGGATGAGCACGCCTTGCACTTGCGCTTAGTCTTGTCTACTCTAAGGGAGCACAAGCTGTTTGCGAAGCTTAGCAAGTGCGTGTTCTGGTTGTCTCAGGTGTCATTCCTAGGACACATTGTAAGTAAGGAGGGTATCTCAGTGGATCCTGCGAAGATAACTGTAGTCTTGGATTGGAATAGACCTACATCGCCTAAGGAGATTAGGAGCTTCTTAGGGTTAGCAGGTTACTATTGAAGATTTGTTGAAGGATTCTCCGTGCTCTCTGTACCGTTGACCAGACTTACGTAAAAGAGCACAGCCTTTGTTTGGAATGATGTCTGCGAGGAATCTTTTCAGGAGCTCAAGAGAAGATTGTATTCTGCTCTAGTGTTGGCACTGCCGGTGCAAGGAGTAGAGTATGTTGTTTATGTAGACGCCTCACGAGTTGGACTCGGTTGCGTATTGATGCAAGACGGTAAAATGATTGCGTATGGATCGAGACATTTTAAGGTGCATGAAAGGAATTACCCTACGCACGACCTGGAATTTGCGGCCATCATTTATGCCATGAAGTTGTGGAGACATCATCTGTATGGAGTGTCGTGCAAAGTTTATTCGGACCATAAAAGTTTGAAGTATGCATTCACTCAGAAAGAGTTGAATCTGCGCCAGCGTAGGTGGCTAGAGTATGTTGCGGACTACGAAGTCAATATTCTCTATCATCCCGACAAAGCTAATGTAGTAGCAGATGCGTTGAGCCGGAAGCCCGCGCATATCAATAATCTCTCGGTGCAATCCCTTATCGAAGAATTTTTGCTCATGGACATAACGGTAGGGAATAGTGCTTCGCCGAGTAGCTTAGAGATGGAAGAGCCTTCATGGATTACTCTCACTAGACTAAATCAGAAAGACGATTCTGATTTGCAGCACCTCCTGAGTAGGACTGAGAAAGGGGAATTACCTGACTTTTCAGTTGATGATACACGTGCCCTAAAATACCGTGGAAGATACTGTATTCCCGCTGTTGGGGACATCTGAGCAAGAATATGCAGTGAAGCGCATGGTTCCAGTGTTGCTTATCATCCTGATTCCACCAAAATTTATAGAGACTTGAAACATATTATTTGGTGGTCAGGTATGAAGAACGACATTGTAAGGTTTGTATCTGAATGTTACACCTGCTAGTGTGTCAAAGCAGATCATAGAAGGCCGGATGGTAAGTTAACGCCTTTGGACATACCAAGTTGGAAATGGGAGAGTCTATCCATAGATTTCATAACTGGTTTGCCGAGATCTTCCTGAGGTCATGATGCAGTGTGGGTTATCGTGGACAGGCTAACCAAGTGTGCTCACTTGGTGCCTTTTAAGATTGATTATTCTATGGAAAAGATAGCTGAGTTATATCTGGACGAAGTTATCAGACTGCATGGTGTGCCTGCAAGCACTTTGTCAGACCGAGACTCCCGGTTTATGTCTCTTTTCTGGCAAAGCTTGCAAGGAGACCTTGGCACTGACCTTAGGTATTCTACTGCCTATCATCCTCAGACGAATGTTTAGACCGAGAGAGTGAACCAGATCTTGGAGGATATGATTCGATGCTACATTCCGGACTACGGTGGAGCTTGGGATAAATGCCTCGAATTGATGGAATTCGCATATAATAACAACTATCAGGAAAGCTTGCAGATGGCACCCTTTGAAGCGTTGTATGGAAGGCGTTGTCGAACCCCCTTATTTTGGGCAGAAGTTGGTGAAAAACCCTTGCTTTGTCCAGAAGCGTTAGAATATATGAGCGTTTCGGTGACGCATATTCGAGAAAAGCTTAGGTTGGCTCAGGAGCGGTACAAGAAGTATGCCAATCAGCATAGAGTTTATCTGGAATTTGTAGTTGGGGACATGGTTTTTCTGAAGGTCCCTTCGATGCCAGGTGTTAAGAGGTTTGGAAGGAACCATAAGTTGGATCCCAGGTATGTGGGACCTTTTCAGATTCTAGAGCGCATCGAGGTTTCCGCCTATAGACTGGAATTGCCTGATTCTTTCCCTGACGTTTACGACGTCTTTTACGTGAGCCAGTTGCGAAAGTATGTTTGTAGCGATCATCATGTCCTTGACTTAGTGCCCCAGTTGCAGCCTAATCTCTCATATGTCGAAGAACCTGTCCGTATTCTAGAGACACAGGATGGTGTGCTAAGGAAGAAGACAATTCTGATGGTTAAGGTTCTCTGGTGAAACCAGGATGCTAGAAGTGCAACATGGGATTTGGAATCCGCGATGAGGAAATCGAATCCTCAATTGTTCTCTTAGTCTTCTCCGGTTTGTATTCTCGCTTAAGAATTCTCCTGTTGTGTATTTCTTCTGTCCTCTTATTCGTTTTGTGTTCCAAGTTTCGGGACGAAACTTCTTTTTAAGGGGTGTGACTGTAACGCCCATGATTTTCCGATATTCTTTTGTTGTCTTGATTTTGATGTCAGAGCATTACCTTAGAACGTGTTTGTCATGTGTCGTACTCAGAGCATGATTTTAGCTCTTTGAGTTTTCTATGGGGATGTATTTTGGCCTGTTGGCAAGATTCCCTAGCAAGCCGGGTCCGTTTTGGTGACTCGGCGAAGCTTCTTTGGGGATGCTTGTGTTTTGGCTTCGGTAGGTGTTTGCCTGAGTTTGGCCCATCGGATTAGGATTCCGACCTTGCCGTTGTGTTCGTAGCGTTGGATTTTGGCTACGGTGCGAGTTTCGCGCGTTTCCGAGATCATTTGCGTTGGGCGTTGTTTTAAGATTGTGTTTATATATATATATATAAATATATATATTTTATATTATATTATATTATTATAATTGAGGTATAAAAAGGATAGATTAGGGTTCGACAGTCCATTTTGTCTTCTTCCCCGACGACGCTTTCGTTTTCGCGAAGGTCTGGGAGCGGCGGACTCGGCGAGGCTTCGGTCGGCGGTGTGCGAAGCAGGAGGGCTCGTTTTCCCCATCCGAGTGGATTTTCGGGCTGCTCTCGGCGAGGGCTTCACGGTAGAGGTAAGATTTGTCTGTTTCCTTTGATTTTGAAGGTTAGGGTTAGGTGTTTGGCATGATTTCATTCCCAAAAGTTTAAGGAAACGCTGCTTGGTCCTCTTTGAGGCCGGATCATGAAGCGGCCAGGGCGGGCGGCGTCTTCTCCGTTGGTATTGAGGCAAGTGGTTTTCTTCCATTGCTTGCTCCGGTTCTTCCCTATTAATGTTATTTTCTCCCCTAAGTTTTGACTAGGTTTACGTTATAGGGTAAATTTCCGGTTTTCCCGCGTTATTAGGCAGATTCGTCGAGAATCCTTAGGCAGATTCGTCGAGAATCCTTAGGAAGATTCGTCGAGAATCCTTAGGCAGATTCGTCGAGAATCCTTAGTTTGAATCGTCGGGAATCCTTAGGAAGATTCGTCGGGAATCCTTAGGAAGATTCGTCGAGAATCCTTAGGCAGAATCGGCGAGTATCCTTAGGCAGAATAGGCGAGTATCCATAGGAAAATTCGGCGAGTATCCTTAGGAAGAATCGGCGAGAATCCTTAGGCAGAATCGGCGAGTATCTTTAGGAATAACCGTCAAATGCTAAGTTAGAATCGTCGAGAATCGTTATGCATAGTCGTCGAGAATCGAAGGCAAAACCTGTCGAGTATCAAGGCAGATTCGTCGAGAATTGTAGGCTCAGTCATCGAGATTCGCAGGCAGAATCGTCGAGTATCGTAGTGATACTCGACGAATTGAGGAAAAATCATCGAGTATCACAATGATACTTGATGATTTCCGCAGGCCTTGTCGGCGATTCTCGACGAATTCGCCGGGTATCCATGTTGATACCCGACGAATTCTGTGGGACTTGACCATTTTTCGTCGTTTTCGCTAAGTGAAGTCCTTGGGGACCGGGTGCGGGATTTTTTACCCCAATTGTCAGGGAATGTGACCAGGAGATGTTGATGGGAGTTAAGAGTGGATAAAACTGCTAGATTGTGTCGCTTGTTAGCATGTGGTGATGTCGAAGTCTCTATGAGGTGCTCTTTGGGTGTTGGACTCCATGGCAGGTGTTGTAGATTTCGGCTACACCATTGGAGTGCCATGGGCCCTCTATGGGCTTCCAGTGGGCCGGGCGACGCTGTGCTACTTAGCGAGCCAGGTCGTTGCAAGTAAATTAGATGCCTTGAAGTAATGGTCACCCACCGCCTCCGAGATGAGGATCACCAAGTGTTAATGATTTCCCTATCATGAATTTGGACGATTGTTCCTGCTCTTGTTTTGGATGTTGGCTGGTTTAGCCATTTCTTGGTTACTTCAGTAGGTTTGAGCCGAAGCGGGTTGTTTTCCCGTTGCACTTAGTGCAATTCTTTTAGTTATACAAGCTTGTTTTCCTTTTTCTTTATATTCTTGCTCTTTTGCTGACTTGTTGCGGAGTTTGACAGCTTGTTTGGTGGGGTGGGGGGGGGGGGATTCTCCTTGTTGGTTGATCTTTTTCTTATCCTTGAACTGATATTTCCCTTTTCAACATGCATTGTTTTCTTTGTACTGAGGTATTCTATCTTTGAATGCCTCAGGTCCAGGTTGCAGCCGTCTTAGCGACTAGTTTGGAGCTGTGTTTTGGTTTGCTGCTTTGCAGAGGTGTTTCTCTCACTTTAAGTGGGATTTCCTAGTAGTTTTATTGATTCAGACTTTCCTTCTCACTGAGGGGTTCGTGTCAGGTTGTTGACGCCCATCGATGGTTGTTTATTTTTAGACTGTTGTATACTCTTCTTATGAGGTTGATTACCCAATTTGGAGTTGTTACTTGTCTCTTGGGAATGTTTTATGCTAGGATGCATGTTAGTTACTTTGAGTATTAAAACTTACTAATAGTATAGCATGCATCTCATGTCTTTAAACTTAACAGAAGTACTTTATAACTATCGTAAAAAAACGGGTATCTTCCTACTTATACTAAATCTAGAGTCTTGCATACCATAAGTCATCTTTCGGGGACATTTGCTCTCATGTAGGATGTTAAGCTAATCTAATTAAGGTATTTTCTGCAACGTAAAACTTTGTGTTCTTCTAAGTGGGCTAATGAACCACTGCGCTGAGGGATACGACCCTTAAAAATATAACTAACTTTCTAATCATTAAACTTATGGATTTTTATATAGTATAGTTGTTAATTTGCCTGAGCGTCGACAGTTATCCCCTACTCAACGTGGCATCACGACGCGTGTTTTCTCATACTCTGATACTTGCTACCTCGGAGAAAATGCGGGTTTTGACAATCATTGTTGATACTCGACGAATTCGTCGAGAATGCCCGGCGATTCTCACCGATCGTCGAGAATGCCCGGTGATACCCACCGATCATCGAGTATCGCTGACTGATACACAACGCACTCAATGCCAGGATTTCTGATAAGTTGGCTAAGTGAAATTCGTCGGGTATCATTGTTGTTACCCGACGAATTCGTCGAGAATGCTCAGCGATTCTCACCGATCGTCAAGAATGACAGTTGATTCCCGTCGAATTTGACTTGTGCGTTTTCTTCGCCCAGGCAGATTCGCCGGCTTGTACAGGCGGACCGAACCGGACTTCGGGATTCGTGCTGGATGATTCCTTGGACCAGTCATTTCAAATAAGACCTAATTTGGGCGATCCAATCAGAGGGTGACATGTGGCAGAAGGGATTAAACCTAATACATCGGTTAATAAGAGAAGATAAAGCTGAACCCTAGCCATCCTTGCCGATCGATCTTGCCATCATCGCGGACCTTGCGAAACCGACAGAGCCAAGGGAAGCAGTCGGAGCTCCTAGAGGCGGTCTTCTCTCTCTCTCTCTCTCTCCTTCCTTTGCCGTGAAGAACAACGGCACCAAGCAAGAGATGCCGCAAAGAAGGATGACTAGATTAATGGCCGGGAATGATGGTACCGCTGGAAACGAAGTGAGATTCCTCCCCTCTCCCTTGGTGCTAGATCTGTAGTTATATTCTAGGAGAGATATCGACTCCATAGAGTCTTGATGGTGAGGAGATGATTTCCTAGGGAAGCCATGCGTAGATTTGTAAATCTAGGTTTAGGTGTCTTCACCCTCCTCATCATTCAAAGTGAAGGTGAGAGAGGGATTCGTGGAGAAATATGGCTTCATGAGGGTGAATAAGGGTGGACGATTTTCTGGAGGAGTTTTTGGGAGATTGGTGCAAGGAGGAAGATGAACGGATGTCATTCATCTCACCTTAAGATGCGTGCAGAAATCAGATTTCTGCACGCAGCGATCTTCATGGCCAATTTCGGGGGTATTCTGTCCAGATATTGGTTTTCAACTCAACATAAAAGTCGTAGCCCTCAAAATTATCTTTCCAACGAGTGGTTGCACGTTTCCAAGTGAAACCTATAACCATGGGAAAGTCAGTTCGAATCTGCTGCGATTGGGGGAAATTCCACCCAGGAAATCTGTATCCTGTACGCAGCAGGCTTCGAGTAAATTTCTGGTGTGATGCGATCAAATCTGGGCTTTAGACTAAACACAAGAGTTGTAGCCCTTGAAATTATCTTTCCAACGAGTGGTTACACGCACTCGTCGGATTTCTGTAGCCTCAGGAATCCTTGGTCGAAGTGGCTGCCCGGATTAAGGCTGCACCTAAATTCTGGGCTGTGTAACGTGGAATGCGATTTGGTGGAATTTAATGTGGCGATCCAACTCGAGGCTTGGGTGAACTATTTCGACATAATCATCATAGTGATATGATAAGTTGAGGTTATAAATCTGAATTCGTATAACGAGTTGTGGACAAACTTAATTGAAGGAAAGAGCCTAATATAAATGGGTAGATATAAATTGATAGATGTATAAATGATTTAACTATGGCCATGATGTATATTGAATGGATAAAAGGGAATTAGTAATCCAATGCTTAGAGTGTCGTCTCCCTACGAGTAGCATTGTGGAAGTAATAAGTGCGGTTTTGACCGTCACTAGTTGGAATGAGATTGAGATGAGTAAAGTTGGACGGTTGGGCTTAGGCCTCAGTGTCCACATCCCGAGGCTTCTTCCACATTTGATGGATGGTTGGGCTTGGTCCTCGGTGTTCACGTCCCGTGGCTCCTTCCATGCCACGATATTATGAAATTGCATGTGGTGTGAGTCGACATGTGGTGTCGTAATCCCGTGTTAAGGATTGTGTGGTAGGTCTACGGGCTCGCCAATCATCACATCGATGGGAGTTGACAGCTAGAACTTGGACGGTTGGGCTTGGTCCTCATTGTTCACATCTTGAGGCTCCTTCCGTGCCATGTGAACGTTTGGGCTTGGTCCTCGTGTTCATTTCTGAGGCTCCTTCCGTGTCACGCATAGGCCAGTTTGGGGCAAGGATCTTGGTGCTCATTTACCCAAGAGAACCCGCTGAGCCATAGTATGCATGTGAGCTCCGCTGTTATGTTCTTAGCATTGAGGCGTATGGAGACCTAGGCGAGGTAGTGTAGAGACCAGCCTAGTAGTGGAGATGCCTGCTCTACTGTCACCGTTTGGCCACAACGTTTGACGCCTGAGAGGTTAGCTACCTGCTCGAATAGTGGGAACTATAAATCTGTGTCGACATAGCGATTGCATGTGCTTGATCATGGGTGTGTCATTGCATTTCATATAAAGCATTGCACTTCATTACATACATAAGACCCTCATCGTATAAGTTTGTATGGGCACTCTTATACGATGAGTTACTTATTGCTGAACGACCCTCAACTTATATGCTTGTGTGGGCATCCATATAAGTTGAGTTACTTACTGTTATAACATTATACTCTCTTGCTGCTGTAGATGGTAGAATTGTAAAATAAGAGCTTATTCATTTGTACACTACTTTTATTGTTACCTATGATTTGTATACTGACTTCACCTGCTTTTACTACTGTATTATATATATTGCACCTGTTCCTTTCTCTGCCCGGTGTCGAGGAGTCGCCGGGGGAGCGGATGTGAAGCCACTTAGTCTTTATGACTAATGGTTGCTACATCTTCCTTTTTAAGAGGAAACCTCGCAGGTGTTGCAGCTGGCTATGCAGCTGGACAGCCAGGCCAGGACGACAGGGCTTGAGGGGACGGTACCATCGCTACCGTCGGTTACAGATGTGAGTGACAGAGATTTTATTGTAGCCCTTCAGGGCAATTCTATTTACATACTCTGATTATGTAGAAGCTTGTTTAGCTTCTCTTTTGCTGTACTTATGGACTTATGCTTGGTGTGGGTTGACTTCTTTTATTATTATGGTTGGGTTGGCATTTATATGTTGATATTGGTTGAAGCATGCAGGATAGGCGTCTTGTGGAACAGGCTGACCCGAGTGTTAGTGTTACCGCAAGGCGGCTGTTCTTGGCATAAGACCCCTCTCGTGTCGTGTTGTGTGTTACGGGAGGAGGGTCTTATATCACGTAACCTTCCGGGACTCGTAAATACGGGGAAGTACCTGTTTTCAATTTTGTACTTTTATTTATGTTTTAATTTTCTCTCCTTCCCCTCTTTTCTCCATTGAGGGAAATGTCGATTTTAAGCTTAGGGGAGGATTTCCTCCTTCTCTTTTGATTATTTTGTTTCCCTGGAAAAAAAAATCAATCAAATTTAAAAATTTATGTTATTTGTTTAGTTTCAACTACTTTTAGTATTTCAATAGTACTTCCTGCTTTTGTTTAGTTTTTCTAAAAATTCCATATAACGACTTAGCTAATTATAATTTTTCTAATCGATCTTTCTAATTATATTTCACAAGTAAATTGTTGGTCATGTTGTGTTCCTAATTCACGGTAGCATGTTAACGTGAAATATTTTTCTAAAAACTCGTATTTTTGTTATGGTTTTTCGTTCTTTATTTTCTTTACTTCCTAAAAATCTTTCGTCCACCATTTTACATTTTGTTTTTGTACAATTTTTGTAATGTCAACTTTGAGTAGTATAGTAGATGTGAATGATTCTAAACTCGTATTATTCTTATTTTTAAAATAAGTTCATTAGTCTCTATTTATTATCTAGGACCTATCTTTTGAAATTTTTAAAAACTAATGTTTTAGGAAAATTTTACGAGCATGAAAATGATGTAGGCCATCTTTGTTTTTGTTTGAGCCTTCTCGCCAACCAAAAAATTATTCCCCTAGTTAGCTGCTTTTTAACCTTTTTTCTATTTCATTTGATAACTCCACTTATCATTTCATTATTCACTAAAGCCAAATTTTTCAACATATCATATCACACTAACTTCTTGAGTTACATAAAATTTCATGTTGTGATAGTGTTGTTTTGTGATTTTTGGAGAAATTTATGAAAAAGTATGCTAAAAAGAAATGTTTAATTTTGTGTCCAGTTTCAAAATGAAAAGACAAAATATTTATGACCTCTGTTTTGAAAAGAAGAAAGAAAATGGAAAAGGAAAATAAAAATAAAAAAAATTATGTTATTTATGAAAATTTTAAAACTCTTTATTTTGTTTAGTGTAATAATAAGCCTTCATGTTTATCTTTGAATTCCATTCCTAATTATATGCCTAAGATAAACATTTCAGTCCTAATAAGTCATGTTGATTCATGCTCCTAGGTTTTCTTTTAGCTAAGTGAAGAAGAAAAGTAGATTAGTAAAGTCTTGGATTTGAATTTAGATTTTTGTTCTTTGATAGATTTGGGTATAAAATGCATCTTATAATCTAGTAACAACTCAATGCTCTATTTCATTTGTTGCCTTTCTTTAACTTGTTTAAAGAATTCTGTTAAAATCTTAGATGAATTGTCTTTATTAGTAAAGTTTATAAAAGTTAAAACCATGTTTAAACAAATGTTTTAGGTTTAAGTTTCAGTTTCCCCCTACTTAGAATTTCTGATAATACTTGTGTTAGCATAATTAGAATTTTTCTGATTAGTCACTTTTATATTAGCTAGTTTTTATATTTTTGCTTGAGGATAATCAATGCTTAAGCTTGGGGGAGTTTGATAATATGTTTTGTAGTTTTAGCCAGTAATTACAAGTTTTTATTATGTAAATCAAATCTTTTAAAGATTTATTATGACCTCCTATTATATATATCAATAACACTAATGATTGTTTTCCCTCTTTTACAAGTTTGCAGTTTTTCAGCTCAGAATTCGTCGATCGGCCCAATTTGCTCGAACTCCCGTCCACTTTCTACGTTCGACGTTTTCCTCCATTCGTCGACCTAGCCTTCAGTTCAAAGTTCGTCGATCCTACCTTCCACTTTCTACGTTCGACGTTTTCCTCACTTCATTTCCCTCTCCTTCAGTTCAAAGTTCGTCGATCCCACCTTCCACTTTCTACATTCGATGTTTTCCTCCGTTTGTCGACCTCGCCTTCAATTAAAAGTTCGTCGATCCCACCTTCAACTTTCTGCGTTCGAAATTTTCCTCCGTTTGTCGACCTCCCGTCCACCTTCTCTTTTATCCGTTCATCGAGCTTTCCCCGTTGCTAGAGACAAGTCTCGTTTTTGTACAAAAGCCTACTGCCGCCATAAATGCACGTCACCCTTACCTAGGCAATAATCATTATCCTCTAGATTTCATACAGAGGTCACCCCCCATGCATGATAGGAGGCTTGGGCATGTCCTGCTCTTTAAAGAATCTATAAATAGAGCCCCACCCCAAGTGTTTTACAGAGAGAAATTTGGAAATGGGAAGTACTGCAATTTTCAGATCTTCCTTACTGTTCTTCCTCTCTCTCTTTTTCTCATTTTAGTTTTTCTTAGTTTTAGTTTTAGTATTACTACTTATGTAATAGTTTTAGGAATTTCATTGGTAGTTTACTTTTAGTGCTAGCAGAGGTTTTCATTTCCTGCAAGTGTAATAGTTTTTATATTTCAAGTTGTAAGCTCTCTGTCTGAATTAATATAAAGTCTGTTTACTTTTACATGTCTCTATTTTGTTTTTATGCACTCCTACTCATCTCTCTTCCTCCACTTCACCATGAGTAACTAATCCTCCTTGTACTCGATATTGATTATCCGAGAATCGAGTTGATGAAGTTATGATGCTCTAGTTTACTTTTCCTTTGTAAAGTTTAGACCTTGATTTACTCTTGATTAATTATGATTGGAGGTATATCATCAATATATATTTTCCATCTTTACTTCCACTCTTAGATATATGAGAGGCTTGTAGTTTGGAGTGAACGCTTAAGAATAAAGAGAGTTACACGCACCCCTCGGGAGAGGTAGACGTTAAATATCTCGGATTAGAGTGAAATCCAATAGCGGGGTTCACAGCGTAAAGCAAGGTTTATGCCTCTGAATTGGATGAGAGTTCAGTTAGACCTTTCTAAACTCAGGTGGGCATGTCTTCGAGAGAATCATGTTCATTCTTTGGGAACCTCCACGGTCAAGGTCCTTTGCCTTATTAAGTTAGAGTTTATTATCGTATTTTTGATCAACTTAGGCCAAGGTGATTCTCAATCGAGTACTTTTCTTTATCTTTGTTTAACCCCTCATTTTAATCGCTAATTGTGGTCTCTCTGATTAAGTGCAAGTGCTCTTATTTTTGCAAGTAATCTTTTCTTTTAATTTAGTTAACCACCCTAAGAGTTTCTTTGATAAGATAATAGTTTTCGTGTGAGTAAGATTACTCACCGGTTCCCATATTTAAATATGACACTTGTGTCCCCAATCAATTGTTCGATAGGTATACTTGCCTTAATTGGATTGCTAGTTCGGCTCTTTTTTTCTTCACAATTAGCAGCCACCACCTCCCTTGGTCCTCCGAGCTCAGCCCCCCGCTGACCACACCTTCTCCACTCTTCCTTCTAGGGTGAGAACTTCCATCTCCAATACCTCCTCCGCTGTCTTCAGATAGGACTGGTCTCCCCACTCACCCATGGCCCCCTCACTTTGGACAAGAACCTCCTCCTCAGCCTCCACCACGTCCATAACCTCGGCATGCTCTTCCCACACTCCCTCAGCCACCTCTATACTGGTGTGGACCTCATCCTCCTCCACCTCCATCTCCTCAACTCCTCCCACAGCCTCCTGGCAATACAGCTTCTCTATCCTCCTCTCCATATCCTCCGTTCCTCCATGCTAGGAGATGGTGTTAACCACGGTCACGTAGCATTCCCTCGCTACCTTGGGATCTGCGTGGACCCGGACATGTATGCCCTCGGCATTGAACTTAAAGTACTGGTGGAATGAGGAGGGTATGCAACGGAAGGCAATGATGAGAGACTATCTGAATATGGCATTGTAGCTTCTAGGAGCATCCACAATGATGAACCTATAGTTTCTAGACAGGCCCCCCCAAGGTAACATGGAACCCCACTCCTCCTTCAACCTCTTTCCTCTCCCCAAAGAATCCGAAGAGAGGCCCATCCGAGTCCAACACCCTCCTGACCACCACCTTCATTGCGTTGAATGAATTTTTGAAGACAACATTGATAGAACTCCCATTGTGCATGAGGATCCGGGAGTCGGTGAAATTCTGGATGGCAGCCTGAATGACCAATGCATCGTTGAACAGATCCTTGTGATCCAGCATGTCCTTCCTAGAGAAGGTAATCTTCTCTTCTGGGGTGGGGTTAGGGATGTTGGATCTAGTGGCCAACCTTAGAGGGGGGGGGGGGGGGTAAATAAAGATTGGCTCATCAATTAAAAAATTCAAATTATTCTAGTCTAGAAAATAAGTACTGGAAGCTACCGCGGGGCGTTAGGTATCAAACGCCCGGCGATATGTTACAGAACTCATTTTCCTAGGAAAAATCCCCCTTAGAGATCTTTGCACACTAGAGATAATTACAGTCTAACAATCGTACACCCATATATAGTAAACAAAAATGTTGATGTTAGTGACCAGACGGTCTGGCGACCTGTCTTGGCGGATTGAAGGCCACGCATTATGGCGGTTTGTCTCTGGCGGCTTGGAGACCGAGCGGCCTAGCGGTCTCCTCCGGCGGCTTCCCTCTCTCTGGTGGAAGCCGAGCGGTTAGCCCTTCTCATCTAACCGCGCGGCTTGTGTGGTTTGGTTTGTGTATAGGCTGCTTGTCCTGTAAATTTTTAGTCCCATATCTCTTATTTGTATTCTCTCTTCTCTCCTCCATTTTATAAAAGGGAGGCCATACCTTTATAATAAATACCTTTTTCAGATAATAAAATTTCTAAAAAACCTCTCCGGTTTGTTTTTTGTTCGGCTCTCACATGGTATCAGAGGACTCGATTTCTCCTCCTGATTCTGGGTGCATTCTCTGACTGTCGCGACCTGTCCGCGCGGCTTGCTTCTTCTTTTCGTGATATGTCCTCGCGGTCTGTCTCTTTGGCCTGCTTGCGACCTGTTTGCGCGGCCTCTTCCTCTCCGTGTCATTGCCCTTAGTGTACGTGACCTCCTTGTTTCCCTTTTCTTCACGCCGCGACCTGTCCTTAGTTACCGCGCCCTTATCTCTAGTCGTCACGACCTGTTTTCGTGTTTTCCTTCCCACAGACCTTTCTATGTTTGCGCGGTCTTCTCCTTTCTCAGTTCACGCGGGTTGCTTTCTAGCCGCACGACTTCTTTCCCTCTGCTTGGTTCTACGGCTTGGTCGTGGTTTTATGACCGGTGGTGTCTTCATCGTGACCACTACTGCTCTTTTTTCTTCTAACCACTGTGATTTCTCGCACACGGTTTTCATGCCTAACCGCTCAGTTTCGTTCCTAACTGCGCAGCTTCCTATTGTTTTCTCCTATGTCTCTCTCTGATGCTTCTACTGCCACCACTCCTGTCACCAATCCGGCTCCACCTCTTCCTCCTACTCCTTCCGGGAACATTGGCACCGTTTTCAAACTTGTCAGCTCCAACTACCCGGATTGGATCGTCTCCTTCACCTTTCTCCTTCGCTAACAATTCAAACGTCATCATCTTGTTGATGACCCTCCGCCCACCACTTCACCTCTCTTTGATGACTGGGATGCGAGTGACGCACTTCTGCGTACTTCACTCGCTAACAGCCTCTCCGATGAATGCCTCCCCGTTATCCATCATGATGGGACGGTCAAGGCCGCTTGGCTTCGTCTTGCCGCTCTGTACTAAAAGGGGGCTAAGACGTCCCGCATCTATATATTGTATGCGGACTTCTTTGCTCGTCCTACTTTATCCCCTGCTGCTGTCTACCAACAGCTTCAGGCTCTTAGGGCTGAGATTCTTCAGAATCACCCCTTTTTTGCGGATTTGGCTCAACAACACACGTATTTCCAGGAGCTTCTGGTTGTGTGTTATCTGCTCTGGCTTCCTGATACTTATGTTATGATCCGCCAGCAAATTCTGGGCGAGGCGAAATCCCATACCCTAGATGCCACTGCCGCCTGCATCACTGCTATCACCTCCCTTCTTCAGCATCCGCTTCTGCCAGCTCCTTCTCCACCGGACAACTATGCTCACCAAACTCAGCGGAGTGGCTTTAGTAGCCGCAGTCACCAGTCTGGCAGATGTGCTCCTTCCCGCTACCTCTGCTCTCACTGTGGTCGCACCGGCCACACTATGGAATGTGTTGGACGAAGCATCACCATCTTCGCCCCTCCGGCGACTCTTCAGCCTCCTCTTCCAAGCTGTCTTCCTCCGTTGTTACATCATCAGGTAGTGCCCACGTGGTGACTCAAGGTAAATGGCTTATCGACTCTGTTGCAACTAATCGCATGACGGGCAATCCTCAATGCTTCTCTCTCCTCGAACAACATGATCGGTTGCCTCATGTCCTCGTTATAGACGGTTCTCCCTACCCGGTTCATGGGTCGGGAGTCGTTCATGTCACTCTGTCTCTTTGCCTAGCGGACACTCTTTATGTGCCCAAGTTTTTGTGCAATTTATTGTCAGTTACTTCTTTATGCAAGCAGCTTCAGTGCTCTGTGATGTTCACTCCTACTTCTTGTTCTTTTTAGGATCCGAGCTCCAACCGAACGATTGCTACTGGGACTGAGAGTGGCGGCCTCTACTTCCTCGAAAACATTTCCACCTTATCCGCCTTCTCCTCCTCTTGTACGGATCTTCTCTAGTGGCATCTCCACCTTGGTCATCCTCCTCCATGGATTCTACACCAGCTTTTGCCCCACCTCCCTCCTTCCAGTACTCCTCTCAACTGCGACGCTTGTCAGCTTGGCAAGCATCACCATTCCTCCTTCCCTCCGAAGCAATGTTGGGGCTCTACCCATTCGTTTGATCTAGTCCACTCCGATGTCTGGGGACCTGCTCCTACCCTCACCATTGGTCGGGGTAGTTCTTATATCGTAACCTTTATTGATGATTTTTCTAGATGTACTTGGGTGTATCTCTTACGAGATCGCTCTGAACTTTTGGATGTATGGATCTCCTTTTATCAGTTAATTAAAACTCAGTTTAATGTTTGTATTAAAACTTTTCGCTCCGACAATGCAAAAGAATATTTGAGTCATGCGTTCACCTCTTTCTGTATGCAGTATAGAATTATTCATCAGACTAGCTGTGTTTATACCTCCCAACAAAATGGGGTGGCTGAACGCAAAAACCTTCATCTCCTCGATATCGCTCGTACTTTAATGACCTAGATGCATGTCCCTCGCTCCTATTGGGGCTATGTTGTTCTCCTTTCCTGTTACCTCATCAATCGCATTCCATCCACCATTCTCCATGGGAAAACCCCATTCTCCACTCTGTATCCGGGCAAGGAGCCTTTCCCTCTCCCTCTCCGAATCTTTGGGTGCTTGGTGGGCCAAAACCCGAACAGGCAAGTGTACCTGTCGAATTGTAGTACCAAGGTTGTATTTAAACACGGGTTTGTCAAGTACTGCTACTCATGCTTTAACTATTATCCTACCGAAAGATTGATGATGGTGGGATTTGAAAAATAAATTAAAATTAATCTGAAATGAAATTAAGACGAAACATAGATTAAGAGATAGCACTTGATCGATTATTCACCATGAAAAGAGAAGAGAGAAATAAAAATGTAATTTTATAATTGCAAAATAACTCGACCGTGACAGATCCGAAAATAAGACAAAATCTCGCTAGAGCATTAGGTCTCCTAACTTATAGACTCTTTGATCGAAATCTCTTTACAAATCAAAGAAGCCTAAAGTTGTATTATCGAGGTGATCCGCACTATTGGATTTGACTCCAATCCGGAGGATTTACGTCATCCTATCTCTAGGATTGCGTGCAACTCCTTCCTTCTTTGAGTGGTCTTTCAAATCAGAGTCTCTCGACTACTATGAAATGAGAACAAGGCCTACTACCATATACCGAAAATACGGAGTCGACACAAAATAAATCAAAGAAGGATTGAGCAAAATTTTAGCAAAAAAGAATTACGAAGTAAGAAAGATTCTCATCTCAATTCATGGATCCTCGTGATCAAATGCTACAAGGAAATTAGCTACGCATATTGGAAAAGAGAACGACAATAATAAGAGAAGAAAATTTTATTTTTCATTGATTGATAAAAAGTGAGTACACAATGCTTAAATAAGAAAAGATTGCAATTAAAGGAAGAACTATTACAACAATAAGAAATCTAAAGAAGAAAATTTGCACTTGAACTCTCTTGCTCTCTCCAAAATCAAACCTCCAAAACATGATACCATAGGCTCCTTTTATAAGAGATGGAGAAACTTCTAGATTAGGGGGAGACAAAGGGGTGGCCGACCATATCAAGGGGAGAAGGTTCATGCACTTTATTGATGAAGGGGAGAGAGAAAAAAGGGGGTTCAATGTATTTCCTTTATGGTAATGAAAAAATTAAAATATAAACTAAAGAAGGGGGGATGAATGGAAGTGTGTAGAAGGGTAAAAAGGGACGGGGCCGGCCACATGCATGGGAATATTCATGCATGTAATAAATGGAAGCAAAGAGAATGGGAGATTCAATGCATGCATGCAATAAATGATGAGGGAAGAGAGAGGGGCTGCTCCAAATGAAGGGGCTCGGGTAGGAGGAAAAGGAGGGCTTTGTGGGCTGCTTGCTTGTTGTGGAGGGCCGGCTGCATGGAAAAGGGCTGCTCCAAGTGGGTTGCATGCTTGGGCTCGGGTAGAGGGCTAGGTGCTGCTACAAGAGGTGGGCTGGACATGAGCTGCTCCAAATGTAGAGGCTCGGGTAGGCTGTACCAAAGAAGGGTCAGCCACAGCATGTTGAAGTCGGGCTGCATGTGAGCTGCCCAATATCTTGACTTGAGGGCTCGGGCTTGGGCAAGGTGGCTTCTCCAAGTTGAGGGCAATACTTGGTCTTGTGTGGGCTTGATCCTACAACAAAAAAAACATACAAAACATAGATTTGTTAAACAAAGTTAAAACAATAAAACATCAAGTAAAAAAACAACATATCAATAACATTCAAACATTAAAATAAAATAACAAAACATAAATAAACATAACATAATACATATAATAAGACTATATAGATTTTAATATCAAAACATAAAATGACATCATAATAAGCATACAGAACACAAAATTATAATAAAACTTACGGATTTTAACTACTAAATTACCCCAAAAACGATGAATAAAAGTAGTCATCAAATTCCCCAATGCTTAGACATTTGCTTGCCCTCAAGCAAATAGAAATAAGAACTAGGGAAAAACAAAAGATATTTTATTTATTTATTAATTTTAGGTTCCTTAATTAAGAAAACCAAAATATGAAAAATTAAACTATACTAATTTCCATGTTATCAACTAGTGGGGTGAGAAGTGCACAATAGAAAACTTGAAAGTGGAACCCTAAAAATCTCATTAAAACATAAGAAAAGCTTACACATTTCTAAATCTTAAAACAAGGCATCCAAAATAAATGAAAATAAGGAAAACAAAAGTAGAGGTTCTAAATAAACGACGCATTAACAAACTACTAGGTTGCTAGATGAAAATTAACACTAAAAACCTCAAGGTAACCTCCAAAGAAATCCATCAATGATGGTGGCCATAGGCTTGTACGTTCACACTTTCTCCACTACGCGAATTTACGTTCTAAAGATCAATAGGACTTCTAATAGGCGTTAAGACTTGGCTTAGGTAAATAATTAGGAAAGGAGAATAAGGATAAACATGAAGGCTAAGACACACTAAACCAAGGTTGAGCTCAAAAATATATAAAAAACATGATAACAAAATGTGAAATGACAAGAAAGTCATTTCTCAAATTCAAACTACAAAATAAGGCCATGAAAATTTCCTTTTATAAATTTGGCCAAACATAAACCCTTTATTTCATTTTTGTGATGATTTTTTTTTTATTTGCTTTTATTTTTTCCTCTTTTTTTGATAACATTTTGATAATAACATTCTTTCATAAAGGAAAGTGATTACTAGTTTTAGTCATCATTTTTGGGGTAGTTTAGTATGAAAAATTCCTATTTTAATTATAAATTTTGAGTATTTATATGCATGTTTTGTTTT
The DNA here is from genome assembly GCA_039513925.1 of Platanthera zijinensis. Classification (NCBI taxonomy): domain Eukaryota; kingdom Viridiplantae; phylum Streptophyta; class Magnoliopsida; order Asparagales; family Orchidaceae; genus Platanthera; species Platanthera zijinensis. Next base: position 51,081,688 of record CM077089.1, on the reverse strand, counting down.
ATTTCGTCTTAAAGTCTTTTTGCGTTAAGATATTAAAAATTCCTAGTTTTTAATTGCTTGTTATGTTGCAATTTTATTTTGTTATGTTATGATATTAAAATCTATAGTTTTATTATATATATTTTTATTATATTATGTATTATGTATTATGTGTTGTGTTTGTTAGTTAAGTTTAGTTTTAATAACATATATTATGTTACTTATTTGTGTTATGTTATTTAACTAATGTATGTTTTGTTTTATTTTATTTGTAGGTTCATGGCCTTTGATCAAGTCTTGAAGAAATTAGCCCACAATCATTTTGGAGCAGCCCAAGATGCCAAAGCAGCCCCCCTACCCAAGCTCGGCCATTATACAAGCACATGGAGCAGCCCCCTTCATTACCAAGCAGCCCATGCAGCCCCCTAGCCCTTTTGCAAGCCCAAAACCGAGCCCATGCAACCCCTTTAATTTAATTTGGAGCAGCCCTCTTTCTTCCCTCATCATTTAATATTTTACATGCATTTTTCCCTCATATGGCTGGCCACCCTCCTTTACTCCCCTCTCTCTCCATCAATAAAATACATGCACCTTGCTACCCTCCTTTACTCCCCTCTCTCTCCATTATTTAAATGTATTTCATGCATGAACCTTTTCTCCAAGCACATGGCCGACCACCTATTTAATTGTTTACTCTACATTCACCCCTTCTTCCCCTCTCTCTCATGCTCATTTATTTCTCATTCATCTCCCCCTTTATATTTTATATTTTCCATGTCATTCCCTTTATTACATACATGAATCATCCCACTCTTTCTCCCTTCATTTAAAATAAAATGCATGAACCTCCTCCCATTAAAGTGGCCGGCCACCCCCTTGGCTCCCTCCTCTTTATTTCCATCTAGAATGTTCTCCCTCTCCTATAAAAGGACCCCTTCCCCTCTTGTTTGATGTTAAGTAGCTTTTGAGTTTAAAGTAATTTTTAGAGTGAAGTAGTTTGTGCTAAGTAGTTTGAGTGTTTAGTAGTTTTGTTAGTTCAAGTGTTCTAGTTTTATTGTTGTAATAATCTTTTTTTAGTGCAATATTATCTTCTCTTTTTATTAGTATTTTGTACCTCTTTTATTAATGCAATGAAATTTCTTTTCTCTGATTCTCAATCCCTTTCTATCATGCGTAGCTAGTTCTTTTTGTGCCCGATCGCGATGATCTTTTTAATAGAATAATGCATCTTTATTTTTATGTTTGCAATTGTATTTTTCTATTTTGATCCTTCCTTGAATTATTTTGTGTCGACTCCGTATTTCTAGTATACGGTAGTAGATTCCGATCTCATATTCGAGTGGCCGAGAGGCTCGTGAATATGAAAGATCACTCAAGGAAGGAAGGAGTTGAACGCACCCCTAGAGATAGGATGACGTAAATCCTCCGGATTGGAGTCAAATCCAAAAGTGCGGGTCACTTCGATAATGCGACTTTAGGCCATTTTGACTTGTAAAGAGATTTCGGTCAAAACGTCTATAAGTTAGGGGATTTAATGCTCTAGCGAGATTACTTCCTAATATCGGATCCGTCACGGTCTAAATAGATTTACAATTGTTAAACTAAATTATTTCGTTATTTTATTTCAAAGTGAATCGTCGATCGCGCACACTTTTCTCGTAATAGTTTATTTCTCTTTAAGTTTAGTTTATTTTCATTTTCAAACATCATTAACGTTCGGTAGGATAATAGAGTCGTTGTGAGTAATAGTACTTGCCTGCCCCGAGTTTTTATACGACCTTGATATTTTTCATATCCTATGCTATATTTCGATAGGTACGCTTGCCTTAATCGAGTATAGATTGGAGAATACGATTTTCTCTATCAAGTTTTTGGCGCCGTTGCCGGGGATTTTTTGGCAATATTAAGAAAGCTTCGAGTTTATTACTTCTACTAAAATTTTTAAAAAAAATTATTATTATTATTATTATTATTATTATTATTATCCAGCCACCTCATCTTATTTCTACCCAACCTAAAATCTCTCGAAAAGGGTAAGGGGCTTTAAGCGCCACCATTTTACCTAGTACCTTGCGAACCCTTCACCGGGTAGCCCTTGGGAAGTTCGAGAGCCAATCCACTAAAAAAAAAAATCTATTTTTCAAAAAATATATATATATCTAAAAAAAACAAATCAAAAAAAATTAGTTTTTCTTTTTCTTTTTGGTAGCAGTTTATTTTTTTTATGGAATCATCTTATTTTTGCGCTTTTTGCGGGTCGCCCGACCACTTTTATTCTGAATGCCTTTCGGGAACCCCTCCCTCTTTTGATTTTAATTTTTCTGGGGAAGGTCAAAATGGCCAATTTGACCCTTACCCAAATTTTTATCCTACTTGGGAGGCGGGGAACCTGTATTATTTTTCGCATGATTTTGTCCCGCAAAGCGCCGCGCCTCTAAATTTTGATTTTAATTCTATCGATAATGGGTATCTTGAATTGCAAACTTCTATTGATAATATTAGTTTGCATTTCAAGACCATTAGGGATTGTCTTTCTCATGAGGCTGCATCTTTTTCTTCATCTTCTTCTTCGTCGCCACCTATTTCTTCATGTAATGAGTCACCGGATATCCCGGCTTGTCTTTTTCCTCTCGAGGAGGATAACTTTTCGGATATACCGGATTGTTTCCTTCCTCCTTTGGAAGACACCTCTATGGATATTCCGGTGTGCTTCTTACCCGTTGAGGATGACGAGATGTTTCATATTTCTCATTCCGAAGACGTTGGTGATTCCATTTCACTTCAATTTTTAACTGTTCCAAATTTTTCTAGTTTTAGCGAGTCTTTTTCATCTTCTTCTTTTATTTTAGAAAATTCTTCTTTAGTCCTCTCTACTCCTTCTTCTCCCAAAATTTCACAAGACTCTCCTTCTTCTTGTGAAATTTCCTTTGATGAAAATTCTTTTTCTACTTCTTTTATTCCTCTTTCTATTTTTTCTTCTTTTTATTCTCCTTCTTTTGACGACCCCTTCTTTCCCATTTTAAATACGGCGGAGTTCTTCCATAACTCCGTCCGTTCTTTTTTGGGCATCAATCCTTTGAAGATTTCACCGCATGTCGGTGAAATTCTTCTCTTCTTCCTTTTTTTAGTTTACTCTCCTAAGCGCATACTTAGGGAGTTACCTCTTCATTTCAGTTTTTATTTTCCATTTAGCTAACAAATAACATCGGGCTCAGCCGACGTTAAACAGAGAGCGCTCTTGGGAGGCACCCCTTGCTTATCTTTTTTTTTCTTTTTTGATTGCTTATTTTGTTTCGCAGGAATAAAACCCCCGGCGGTTCGATTGGCTCCATCAATTCATCTCTTCCTTAGGCCCGAGCCAGTGTCCAGCTCAAGCATGGGGGAGCGACGTCTGTATTCGGCCTCACGACTCCGGGGAAGTCATTTTCGTTTTTTGGTTCTTTACTTTATTGTATCCCCCCTCCCCTTTCTTCTTCCTTTTTCTTTCTTATTTTTATTTTTCATTGAGGGCAATGAAAGGTTTAAGCATGGGGGAGGGTTTTGTAGTTTTCTTTCTTCTTTCTTTTCAAATTTCCAAAAATAATTAGTATAGTTTTATTAAGTTTTTTTTAGTACTACTTCTATTTAGCCTTATCAAAAACCCCAAAAAAATTAGAAAAATCAAAAATTCCAAAAAAAGATAATATTTCAAAACCCAAAAAAAAATGTCAAAAAATCAAAAAAATATAATAAACCTCATGCTTAGCTTTTTGTTATTTTTAGAACTTTAGTTTGAGTTAGTTTATAAGCATTTTTATTTGCTAATCTTTTATTTCATCATATTTAGTTAAATTTAACTTTTAGTGATTTTGTTTTGAGAATCATCTTATGATCTTAATTTAATTTGAGTAATTTATTTAGCACCTTTTCTCTTTTATTTTAAATAGTTTCAATTTTGTAGTAATTTTGCTAAAACAATTTTGGATTCCAAGTATTATTACTTCATGCTTTTAGATTCTTAGGAAATCTCAATCTACTAGTAGTTGCTCTCTAGTGTTTTAGTTTATTTTCTAAAATTTTGTTTAACCCCATCATTTTCTCTTTTATTGTTAGATCATATGTCATGGGAATAAGAGGATAAAATTCATTATTCCTTGGTAAACATATGCAACCCAAAAATAAAATGAAGAGAGGAATTAAAAAGTTCATATATGTCGGGGGAAGTGATAGGATGTTAGTCTATCATTTCCTGGTATTACATATATATTATTTAAAAAAACAAAATTATGTGGGGTGTGAAAAAAATGATGATCACCTCCAATCAAAGACCTCTTCATGTAAATTTCCTCCCTAAAATCCCCTTAGCCAATATCATTTTCTTAGTCTTTAAATTAAAATATGTGGAGAGCATAAGTAGTAGGTTGTCTTCTTCCTTAAGTTTCTTTTAAGTCATGGTTTTTATAATCCTAATCTAACTTTGTTTGCACTTTACTCCATTTTGAATGCTAGTTAATTTATTAGAGAATTTTTGGCTAAATTCTTCTCTCTTGTCACTTTAATTTCATAATTTAGGACTTGATTCATAAATCCCTAAACTTTATTTTTGTCTAGATTTTGATGTAAATAAATTTTTAGTTTATTTGAAAATTATATAATGTCTTATAAATATTTCTCTTTCTTTTGCTCTGGAATAGCAAAAGCCTAAGCATGGGGGTGTTTAATGACTAGTTTTAGTCATCATTTTTGGGGTAGTTTAGTATGAAAAATTCCTATTTTAATTATATATTTTAAGTATTTATATGCATGTTTTGTTTTATTTCGTCTTAAAGTCTTTTTGCGTTAAGATATTAAAAATTCCTAGTTTTTAATTGCTTGTTATGTTGCAATTTTATTTTGTTATGTTATGATATTAAAATCTATAGTTTTATTATATATATTTTTATTATATTATGTATAATGTATTATGTGTTGTGTTTGTTAGTTAAGTTTAGTTTTAATAACATATATTATGTTACTTATTTGTGTTATGTTATTTAACTAATGTATGTTTTGTTTTATTTTATTTGTAGGTTCATGGCCTTTGATCAAGTCTTGAAGAAATCAGCCCACAATCATTTTGGAGCAGCCCAAGATGCCAAAGCAGCCCCTCCTACCCAAGCTCGGCCATTATACAAGCACATGGAGCAGCCCCCTTCATTACCAAGCAGCCCATGCAGCCCCCTAGCCCTTTTGCAAGCCCAAAACCGAGCCCATGCAACCCCTTTAATTTAATTTAGAGCAGCCCCTCTTTCTTCCCTCATCATTTAATATTTTACATGCATTTTTCCCTCATATGGCCGGCCACCCTCCTTTACTCCCCTCTCTCTCCATCAATAAAATACATGCACCTTGCCACCCTCATTTACTCCCCTCTCTCTCCATTATTTAAATGTATTTCATGCATGAACCTTTTCTCCAAGCACATGGCCGGCCACCTATTTAATTTTTTACTCTACATTCACCCCTTCTTCCCCTCTCTCTCATGCTCATTTATTTCTCATTCATCTCCCCCTTTATATTTTATATTTTCCATGTCATTCCCTTTATTACATACATGAATCATCCCACTCTTTCTCCCTTCATTTAAAATAAAATGCATGAACCTCCTCCCATTAAAGTGGCCGGCCACCCCCTTGGCTCCCTCCTCTTTATTTCCATCTAGAATGTTCTCCCTCTCCTATAAAAGGACCCCTTCCCCTCTTGTTTGATGTTAAGTAGCTTTTGAGTTTAAAGTAATTTTTAGAGTGAAGTAGTTTGTGCTAAGTAGTTTGAGTGTTTAGTAGTTTTGTTAGTTCAAGTGTTCTAGTTTTATTGTTGTAATAATCTTTTTTTAGTGCAATATTATCTTCTCTTTTTATTAGTATTTTGTACCTCTTTTATTAATGCAATGAAATTTCTTTTCTCTGATTCTCAATCCCTTTCTATCATGCGTAGCTAGTTCTTTTTGTGCACGATCGCGATGATATTTTTAATAGAAAAACGCATCTTTATTTTTATGTTTGCAATTGTATTTTTCTATTTTGATCCTTCCTTGAATTATTTTGTGTCGACTCCGTATTTCTAGTATACGGTAGTAGATTCCGATCTCATATTCGAGTGGCCGTGAGGCTCGTGAATATGAAAGATCACTCAAGGAAGGAAGGAGTTGAATGCACCCCTAGAGATAGGATGACGTAAATCCTCCGGATTGGAGTCAAATCCAATAGTGCGGGTCACTTCGATAATGCGACTTTAGGCCATTTTGACTTGTAAAGAGATTTCAGTCAAAACGTCTATAAGTTAGGGGATTTAATGCTCTAGCGAGATTACTTCCTAATATTGGATCCGTCACGGTCTAAATAGATTTACAATTGTTAAACTAAATTATTTCGTTATTTTATTTCAAAGTGAATCGTCGATCGCGCACACTTTTCTCGTAATAGTTTATTTCTCTTTAAGTTTAGTTTATTTTCATTTTCAAACATCATTAACGTTCGGTAGGATAATAGAGTCGTTGTGAGTAATAGTACTTGCCTGCCCCGAGTTTTTATACGACCTTGATATTTTTCATATCCTATGCTATATTTCGATAGGTACGCTTGCCTTAATCGAGTATAGATTGGAGAATACGATTTTCTCTATCAAGTTTTTGGCGCCGTTGCCGGGGATTTTTTTGGCAATATTAAGAAAGCTTCGAGTTTATTACTTCTACTAAAATTTTAAAAAAAAAATTATTATTATTATTATTATTATTATCCAGCCACCTCATCTTATTTCTACCCAACCTAAAATCTCTCGAAAAGGGTAAGGGGCTTTAAGCGCCACCATTTTACCTAGTACCTTGCGAACCCTTCACCGGGTAGCCCTTGGGAAGTTCGAGAGCCAATCCACTAAGAAAAAAAATCTATTTTTCAAAAAATATATATATATCTATTTTCATTAACAAACATCATTAACGTTCGGTAGGATAATAGAGTCGTTGTGAGTAATAGTACTTGACTGCCCCGAGTTTTTATATGACCTTGATATTTTTCATATCCTATGCTATATTTCGATAGGTACGCTTGCCTTAATCGAGTATAGATTGGAGAATACGATTTTCTCTATCAGAAAGCTCCAAAAATAGGCTTGAAAATTTCTTATTCATTTCAAAGGTAAAACCCTTTCACAAATATGATTTTTAAGCTCAAAATTTTAGTGTGAAAAATAGGAAAGGCATTTTGGCTTTGGTGAAAATAGTGAAATGAAAGGTGGAGCTAAAAACAAAGAAAACATGGAAAAGGCAAAAAACTTTTTTGCAATGGTAATGTTTTTGGTGGGCAAGAAAAGCTCAAACTAGTCAAATAGTTGCCTAAATCATTTCTAAAGCATGCAAAAACGACGCAAATGTTTCGAGAGTAGCTTGGGATAAGTTCTAGAAACCAAGAAAGACTACCCAACAAATGCAAAAGAGCTAATATTACCTAGCAACTATTCGTAAGCAATTAACTGAATAAAAAAACATAACTACAAATTGATAACTTATAACGTAAAATACGGATGCCTATATTTAAGAAGAAGAAACTAGTAAAACTAAGCTATGTTAAAAGGATAAGTTTAGAAAACTGTTTCAAAGAAATCTACATAGAATTACAAAAATGCACGGGCCTACACATCACTAGAAGAAATATAAAAATAAAGATAAAAATAATTTCCGATTTTGTTTTTCAAATAGATTTTAGCACATTTCTTTTTTGATTTTTTCTAATTTTATGGGTGTTGTATTTTATAATTTTTTGGATTTTTGATGAAGTTAAAATAAAAAGTAATACTATAAATATACTAATTTTAAAACACTTTTTTTTAGAAAGGAAAGAAGAAAGAAAGAAACTAGACCCTCCCCCATGCTTAAATTATTCATTGCCATCAATGTAGGAAACAAAAAGAAAAAGAGAAGGAGACTGAGAAGAAGAGAATAATGCAGAAAGTAAATGAAATAAATAAAAAAAACAGGACTTCCCCGGGTTTGTGAGATGAAGGCGGATGTCGCTCCCCCATGCTTGCTTTTTAGCGCACTTGATCGTCAGTAGGTTTGACTTGATCCATCTTTATATCAGCAACAGTCGAGCGGGGATCACGAACTTGTACTTGAGCCACCGGGAGTAAGAGCAAAATAAAAGCAGAAAAAAATAGAGTTCGTGGGCAGGTGCCCAAAATTGTTCTTTATTACAACACTTGAGAGTCTGAATAAAAGTTTCATAATAATAATAATAAGTCAAAAAATAAAAATGTTGCAGAATAAGATAATATTTTAAGGGTCCAAAACAAGATCCTCCGTTGCAGGAGACACAGAATAATTTGAAAAATAAAGTCTATGCCCATTTACTTTGAAGTCACTCTTATCCGGGTGCGAGAGTAGCACAATTCCATCAGAATAAACATCCTTGACCGTAAATGGTCCAGACCAACCAGATTTAGATTTTCCAAAGAAGATACGTAGACGTGAATTTAAAAGAAGAACTTGATCGCCTGGCTTAAAATTTTATTGTGGCGAAAGTTATTATCGCGATAATATTTTTCTTCAGGGTCGGGTGGTTTTTCAAAATAATTTTTCACATTTGTATCATTTTCAAAAATAAGATTCTTGTGTCTAAAATCAGAGTCATGTTCGAATGTTGTTTGTATGGGCATAACAGTGTTTTCAAAATCATTAAATGAAAGTTCAGAAAAGGGAGAAGAAAAATCCTTTGGAGAAGTATAGAAGTCTTCTTTTAATTCATCAATGAAAAAACAAGAATCATCATTTTGTAAAGAGTTTTTCATAGATTTATTAATATCAAATATAACTTCCTCATCTCCCACGTGTAGAAAAAGTTTTCCGTCACTCACATTTATGATTGCGCGAGCAGTGGCTAGGAAGGGACGATTAAGGATAAGAGGGACCTCGATGTCCTCTTCAATATCGAGAATGACAAAATCCACCGGGAAGATGAATTTGTCGACCTTCACTAGCACATCCTCAACGATACCTAACGGATACTTAATTGATCGATCAGCTAACTGTATACTCATTCTTGTAGGGCTAAGAGTGCCCAATCCTAGCTTCTTAAGCAATGAAAAAGGCATCAAATTGATGCTCGCTCCAAGATCCGCTAATGCATGTTTAACGAATAGATCACCGAAAACGCAGGGAATGGAAAAACTACCCGGATCGTTTATCTTTTTAGGAAGAGTAGAGTTTTTAACGACCGTCGAGCACTCCTCATTTAACGTCACGTAAAAAAGATTTTCTAATTTCTTCTTCTTCATTAACAAATCTTTAAGATATTTGGCGTACTTAGGCATTTGACTAATCGCTTCATGAAACGGCAAATTAATATGAATTTGTTTAAATATTTCAAGAAAGAATTGATATTGATTATCTAGTTTTTCTTTCCTAAGTCGAGCCAGATAAGGAGGTGGCGGAAATTCCTTTATAACAACCGGGGCATCATTTTGAACGTCATCTTTTTCTTTTTCAAAATCAGACAAAACATAAATATCTTTTTCTTTATAAAAAGTAGATTTTTCATTTTCCAAAGGGATAATTGTTTCCACAGTAGGAGAGATAGTCACCTTTGGCTCTTCCCTTGTGGTGGGCTCGTTAACAACCTTACCGCTCCTAAGGGAAATCGCATTTGCGTGCTCCCTTGGGTTAGGTTCAGTGTTCGAGGGAAGAGTTCCAGGTGGTCTCTCGGAAAAAGCCTTGGCAAGTTGCCCGACCTGGTTTTCTAAATTTTTCATCGACCCTGTTAAGTTTCTAATAGTAGCATCGTTCGAGCTTATATATCTAGATAAAATTTCTTCCAAAGAGAGGGTTTTTTGAAGATTTTGTTGTTGTGGTGGTGGTGGTGATGTAAAATCGTGCAGTGGGCGTATGACGTTAGCATTATTACTCCAAGAAAAATTAGGATGGTTACGCCATCTAGGGTGATAAGAATTAGAAGAAGAATTAAAACCAGGAGGAGAAGAAAAATTCGAAAAAGCAGAAAAATTGTTTGCAGAATTATTTTGAGCAGGCCTGGGTATGTTCCCCAGATAATCCACCTCCTCGGCAGCATCAACATTTTTATATACCTTAGCGCCGGAGGCAGCAGTCATCTCTGAAATCTTCTTGTTCAGCATTTCCACTTGCAACGCAAGTTGCATCACTGAATCCACTTTGTAGATACCTTCAGGTTTAGTTGGGCGAGACCTAGACGAATTCCACTGATAAGTGTTCATCGCCATGTCATCGATAAGCTTAATAGCGGCTTCCGGAGTTTTGCGGTCCAAAGAACCAGCGGAAGCGGCATCTATCATTTGCTTAGTTTCTCTATTTAGCCCATTGTAAAATGTCTGGACCTGTAACCATACAGGCAGAGCATGATGTGGGCATCTTCTCAAAAGTTCTTTGAACCTCTCCCAAGTGTCATAGAGGGTCTCAGAAGCAATTTGAGAATATGAAGTAATATCATTTCTTAATTTAGCAGTTTTGGCGGGGGGAAAGTATCGAGAAAGAAATTTTTCAGTTAATATGTTCCAAGTAGTGATTGATCCTCTTGGAAGAGAACTCAACCACTGTTTGGCTTTGGTCCTTAAGGAGAATGGGAAGAGTCTTAGCCTTATAGCATCGTCTGAAATACCATTAATTTTAAAGGTGTCACAGATTTTAAGAAAATTGGCAACATGCAAGTTCGGATCTTCATCTTGTAATACGTCGAACTGTACATATTGCTGCACCATTTTGTATGATGCTAGGCTTAAGCTCGAAGTTATTGTTCGCAATTTCAGGTCGAACAATACTTGTTTCAGTCCCTTCCAAGTTAGGTCGAGCATAATCAGACATGGTCCTTTGCCGAGCCATACCTGGGTTAGGGTCTCCCATTGTAGAATTAAAATTGCAATCCCCGTATGAATCCTCAACCGTTGTTTGAGAAGTGGAAGCCCCGAATCGCAGTTGTCTCCGAAAGGAGCGTTCGATTTCTGGGTCCAAATCAACAAGTAGCGACGGATTCGTGTGGGTCATACACTAGAAAAGAAAACGAAGGAGAATGGAAATGAAAACTTGAAAAAAGGAAAAAGAGAAGAAAATTGAATTTTTTTTACGGATTGGCTCTCGAACTTCCCAAGGGCTACCCGGTGAAGGGTTCTCAAGGTAATAGGTAAAATGGTGGCGCTTAAAGCCCCTTACCCTTTTCGAGAGAATTTTGGTTGGGTAGAAATAAGATGATGTGAGTTGATTATAATAAAAGAAGAAAATATAAATTTAATTTTTTTTTTTGATTTTTGCAGAAGTAATAGTGAAAGCGTTTTCAAAATATTGACGAAGAAAATCCCCGACAACGGCGCCAAAAACTTTGTGGGCCAAAACCCAAATAGGCAAGTGTACCTGTCGAATTGTAGTACCAAGGTCGTATTTAAACACGGGGTTGTCAAGTACTGCTAATCACGCTTTAACTATTATCCTATCGAAAGATTGATGATGGGGGATTTGAAAAATAAATTAAAATTAAACTGAAATTAAATTAAGATGAAACTATAGATTAAGAGATAGCACTTGATCGATGATTCACGATGAAAAGAGATGAGAGAAATAAAAATGTAATTTTATAATTGTAAAATAACTCGACCGTGACAGATTCGAAAATAAGACAAAATCTCGCTAGAGCATTAGGTCTCCTAACTTATAGACTCTTAGATCGAAATCTCTTTACAAATCAAAGAAGCCTAAAGTTGCATTATCGAGGGCCGCACTATTGGATTTGACTCCAATCCGGAGGCGCACTATTGGATTTGACTCCAATCCGGAGGATTTACGTCGTCCTATCTCAAAGATTGCATGCAACTCCTTCCTTCTTTGAGTGGTCTTTAGAATCACGAGTCTCTCGACTACTATGAAATGAGAACAAGTCCTACTACCGTATATCGGAAATACGGAGTCGACACAAAATAAATCAAATAAGGATCGAGCAAAATTTTAGCAAAAATAGAATTACGAAGTAAGAAAGATTCTCATCTCAATTCATGGATCCTCATGATCAAATGCTACAAGGAAATTAGCTACGCATATTGGAAAAGAGAACGACAATAATAAGAGAAGAAAATTTCATTTTCATTGATTGATAAAAAGTGAGTACACAATGCTTAAATAAGAAAAGATTGTAATTAAAGGAAGAACTATTACAACAATAAGAAATCTAAAGAAGAAAATTTGCACTTGAACTCTCTTGCTCTCTCCAAAATCCAACCTCCAAAACATGAGACCATGGGCTCCTTTTATAAGAGATGGAGAAGCTTCTAGATTAGGGGGAGACAAAGGGGTGGCCGGCCATATCAAAGGGAGAAGGTTCATGCACTTTATTGATGAAGGGGAGAGAGAAAAGAGGGGGTTCAATGTATTTCATTTATGGGAATGAAAAAAAATATTAAATAAAGAAGGGGGGATGAATGGAAGTGTGTAGAAGGGGAAAAAGGGAGGGGGCCGGCCACATGCATGGGAATATTCATGCATGTAATAAATGGAAGGAAAGAGAATGGGAGATTCAATGCATGCATGCAATAAATGATTAGGGAAGAGAGAGGGGTTGCTCCAAATGAAGGGGCTCAGGTAGGAGGAAAAGGAGGACTTTGTGGACTGCTTACTTGTTGTGGAGGGCCGGCTGCATGGAAAAGGGCTGCTCCAAGTGGGCTGCATGCTTGGGCTCGGGTAGAGGGCTAGGTGCTGCTACAAGAGGTGGGCTGGACATGAGCTGCTCCAAATGTAGAGGCTCGGGTAGGCTGTACCAAAGAAGGGCCGCCCACAGTATGTTGAAGTCAGGTTGCATGTGAGCTGCCCCATATCTTGACTTGAGGGCTCAGGCTTGGGCAAGGTGGCTGCTCAAAGTTGAAGGCAGCACTTGGTCTTATGTGGGCTTGATCCTACAACAAAAAAAGATACAAAACATAGATTAGTTAAACAAAGTTAAAACAATAAAACATCAAGTAAAAAAACAACATATCAATAACATTCAAACATTAAAATAAAATAACATAACATAAATAAACATAACATAATATATAGTAACATAATACATATAATAAGAGTATATAGATTTTAATATCAAAACATAAAATGACATCATAACAAGCATACAAAACACAAAATTATAATAAAACTTAAGGATTTTAACTACTAAATTACCCCAAAAACGATGACTAAAAGTAGTCATCAGTGCACTGCCTTCGTGCATGCCCCATCTGCCACCCAGGATAAGCTCTCCCCTCGCTCCACCAAATGTGTCTTTCTGGGGTACTCTCCCACTCAGAAAGGCTACTGTTGCTTTGACCCCATTCTTCGTAAGCAGTTCGTCTCTGCTGACGTCACCTTCTTCGAGAATGCCTCCTACTTCTTGGATGACCCCTCTACTTCTCTCCCCCCACATTATGATACTCCTGATGTTCTCTTCGTCCCCTCGTCTCCTACTGCAATCTCCACCCCCACTCCGTCTCTGTCCGCTCCTCTCCCTCCTCCTCTCTCTCCCTCCCCTCCGCCACTATCTCCCTCATCTCCGCCACCGTCGCTCCCTACTCCCGGGCCAGCTCTCTCTGCCACGGATGCTCCGGATGTCGAGGGACCAGCCGACCTGGATCTTCTTGTAGCTCTTCACAAAGGGGTGCAGACGTGTACTATACACCCCCAAGCTATTATTATTTCATATGATCGTCTTACCTCTTCTCGTAGGGCCTTTGCACTGGCTATCTCAGCCACTGCCAGTCCCCGTTCCTACCAGGAGGCCCTTGATATCTCTTATTAGGAAGATGGCCATGGATGAGGAAATGGCAACCCTCACTGGGCGGGGTACCTGGACTCTTTTTCCTCCTCCCTTTGGTACTGATGTTGTTGGTTTTCATTGGGTCTTTGTGGTCAAATTTGGCCCAGACGGCACTGTTGATCGTTATAAGTCCCGCCTTATTGCTAAGGGCTTTACTCAGACATATGGGGTTGATTACTTTGACACCTTCTCTCCCGTGGCTCGTCTCAGTAATATCCGAGTCCTTCTCTCTATGGCTGTCAATAGAGATTGGCAGATTTCTACGGTGGATGTCAAGAATGCCTTCGTTTATGGTGATCTTTAGGAGGCCGTCTACATGGAGCAACATCCTGGGTATGTTGCTTAGGGGGAGACACAGGTATGCCAGCTAAATAAGGCAATCTATGGCCTCAAGCAGAGCCCTTGAGCTTGGTTTGACAAGTTCAGCGGCATCGTGGCGGCCGTTGGGTTTACGCGAAGCTCTATCGATCACTCGTTATTAATTCACAAAACCTCCTCGGGTCTGGTTGTTCTTGTTGTGTATGTTGATGATATTCTTCTCACTAGCGATGATCAGGAAGGGGTAGCCTTGACAAAGCGGCTTCTTTGTCAACATCTGGTAACGAAAGATATGGGCTCTCCGAACTACTTTCTGGGGATTGAAATCTCTCGAAATTCCAACTCCTTAGTCCTCTCTCAACGTAAGTATGCACTTGATCTATTAAAAGAGGCAGGATTGACTGGAGCAAAACCTGCCCGATGCCCCATGGCAACTAGAGAAGACAAAACCTGGACAGATGATTCGCCTCCTCTTTCAGATGTTATGCGGTTTAGGTGTCTGGTTGGTAAGCTCATATATCTCACAGTGACCAGGCCCGACATTTCCTATGCTGTGGGAAAGGTGAGTCAATTCATGTAAGCACCTAGGGAGTGCCATCTACAGTCCGCCTTGCGGATCTTGGAGTATGTCAAAGCAGTACCTGGGAAAGGATTACTCTTTCAGAAGAATGGTCATTTTAGGGTTGAAGCATACTCAGATGTGAGTTACGCTGATGAAAAAGGGGATCACAAGTCTACCTAAGGTTTTTGCACCTTTGTTGGGGGAAATCTGGTGAGCTGGAAGAGCAAGAAGCAGTCTGTTATTTCCAGGTCCAGTGCAGAAGCAGAGTATCGAAGTATGGCATCGACCACTTGTAAGTTAAAGTGGTTACGAGCGCTCATGATGGATTTAGAAGAGGTCTACAACCATCCTCTATCTATGTTCTGTGATAACAAGCCTTCCATATATATCTCCAAAAATCCAATATTTCATGAAAGAACAAAGCACATTGAGGTCGACTGTCATTTCATTCGTGAGGAGATTATGAAGGAACAAATTTGCACTCCCTTCGTCACGTCTGATAAAGAGTTGGCTGACATCTTCAAGCCAATGTCCGCTTCGTTTCTTCATATTTGTGACAAGCTGGGCATGATAGATATATATGCTCCAGCTTGAGGTGGAGTGTTGATGTTAGTGACCGGGCGGTTTGGCGGCCTGTCTTGGCGTATTGAAGGTCGTGCGGTCTGGCGTTTTGTCTCTGGTGGCTTGGAGACCGAGCAGCCTAGCGGTCTCCCCTCATGGCTTCCCTCTCTCTTGTGGTAGCCGAGCGGTTAGCCCTTCTCATCTAACCGCGCGGCTTGTGTGGTTTGGTTTGTGTATAGTCCGCTTATCCTGTAAATTTTTAGTCCCACATCTCTTATTTGTATTCTCTCTTCTCTCCTCCATTCTATAAAAGTGAGGTCATACCTTTTTCAGATAAAAAAATTTCTGTTAAACCTCTCCGGTTTGTTTTTTGTTCGTTTCTCACCAAAAACAATAAGGCAAAAAATGAATTTCATTCAAGAATTAGAACAATAGATGTTTTTGACCATTACAACATTATGATTCCCGTGATGCCAAAGATCGAAGGCAGTGAGAAGGAAAACTCTTTTGTTTTCTATACCGACCCGCTCCACAGATCGGTTGGCTCTCTCCCTTTCCCTCCAAGAAAGGACTTCGAGCCGGCACTTAACCTCCACGCAAGGAAGGGTCTTAGAGCCCCACTAGATCTCCTGATCTCCACCCCAGGACAATTTCCCACAGAATCCTTTCCGGATTCTAACGACCTTCACCGATCAATTTTCCTCACCACACGAATGAAAAAAAAAGAAGATTACAAAAAGTTTTAAAGAATCTAAAGGTTAAAGTCTCCCTCTTGTCGATTTCTCCGTAGAGTGATCCGTGGCCAGTGCTTGAGATCTCCGTATGCATGCAACCGGTCATCTCTTCGTAAATGATGTAGTCCTTGGATCCTCGGAGTTCTTCATTCACGAACGGATGGGAGGAGATTTTTTTTCCTTCGATGAAGACGTTTGGAACAGAACACAGAGAGGCGGTTGAACCCTAGAATTCACGAACATGATCTTTTTTCATCTTAGGTCATCAACATAGAAACCAAGGTGAGTTTATATACTTCTTGGTGAAAATAGTCTACCGTCAGCATTAAGACTAACGCCCAGTGGTAGGTTCGCACTTGATGTCCCAGCTGTCCTCCGAATTTGGAAAAATATTCAAAACGAATATTTTCCTTTTTCCAATGCTTGTGCAGTGTGATAGGGAGATAGCGCCTGGCCATAGGCCTGTCTCAACGCACTAAATGCCTTGGAGCTTTTAGTGGGTTACCGTAGTGTGGTACCAAGCTAGCACTCGGCGGTATTGCTTTCTCAACACACTCAATGCCTTGGAGCGTTGAGTGGGTTACCTCGATGAGGTACTAAGCTAGTGCCCGACAGTAGTGCTGTCTTGATACTCTCAACGCCACTATCTCGATGCCTCTAGATAGCACGATGCAGTAGAAAGTTAGAACCTGCACGGTAGGATCCTGAGAACTTATCAAATTAATTCATCAAGTTAGCACAGACGGTAGTACAAGCGCAGAGCGGTAGGTTCCCGAGAGCTTTGTCCAATCAATTCACGGCTACCTCTTGACGGTAACTTCTATCGCTTGATATTAGTATCCATAGGAGACTTCTTTTTCTTTGCGTGAACCGGTAAACCTACACACTCTATCAACAGAAGATGTGATCAAATACAACCTGAGATTTGATATTATCGAACACAGGGAATGTGAAACAACGGTTCCAACAAACTCCCCGTTTTGATAATATCAAATCTCGTTCATGAGAAATTTAAAAGAAGTGTATGATAGAGTGAATATATATAAAAGATAATCTTGAATGTTTAGGTTTCAGGTTATCTATATAGCTCCCCTTCACACACACTCCCCCTACCTATGTGTTCTACACTCCTCCCTATCTATGTGCACACATTATAACAAGCTCTCCCTATATGTGATCATACCCATGAACAATTCTCATGAACAATTCTCTTCTCCCCCTTTGATAGTATCAAAAGGGGCGGGCAAGACCAAAAGTCTTGCGGGAATAAAAAATAATATATATGATGAGAGTGAAAGAAACAATAGTTAGTTCACATAATCAGTAAAGAAAAAAGTGAGAACTATAGGGGAGAACAAAAAAATGCAAACCAAAGAATATGAAGCACATGGGAATACATAAGTGTAGAGTACACAAACATAAAATAAGTCATTTCGCAGAGTTTATTTGGATTGGATAGCATGGAGTAGACTAAGCACACAACGATGAACAATACAATGCTATGAGAGTTATAGAGTTAGTCATACTTAAACATTGTAAATGTCAAAAGTATAAATCGTGTGCTTGTACCTATATTCGAAAAACATATAGTGTAGTTTCAGTCCAATTCTTATGCATGGAAGAGTTAAATAAGGCAATGACGTGTACATGTAGTCTCAACAAGAGAGAAAACACAAAGTAGAAATATCATATTTTACATGTTTATCTTGATCCTGTAATATACTAACACAAGAGAAATAGAGTGAATGATCACGTCACAAGGAAATCTATGTCATACCAAGATTTGAACTAGGGGCACTAAGCTTAAGTTAGAGTCTATGCACAAGATCAAAATGACTCGTTGAATTAAGGTGCTCATCCTCGCAATGCTTATAAAGACTTATTAGGAGGAATGAGTAGTGCTTGGGGGGTCATTGACATGATATTTGATAGCTTGCATAGTTTTTTTTTAGTTTGCTTTGAGCTATCACTTATATATATAATTTTTGGGTTCAAGGATCCTTGAGACAATCGAAATATATCCACCTAGATAGATACACTTAACTTGTATACATAAGACCTTAGCATTAGATATTTGGCCCAAAGTTTTAATCTTCTTATGAGCACATATGTATCGTGACATTTATTATTCAAGGTAATTCTAACATGTTATGATACAATATCATGAGTTATAGCATGTAAGCCTACTATTTGTACAAGAGTGCTTTGTCTAGGGATGTATGAATAGTGTGAAGTCAATCCCCTATCTAAATCCTCACACATACCTAGAGGCATAGTAAACATATACTAACATGTAATGTTACACTCAGTGACTCAGCACCTATAGATTCAATACACCATAACCGGGGACAATGTTCACACAGATTAGCACTTCTTAACTCAAACAAAGTATATACTCGTTATAGCCTAAGTTTAGGTCATGTGTGCCCATAGACATGACCAAATTTTAGTTTTTTTTTTATTTTGGGTTTTATATATTTTTAGATTTTTCGAATTTAGTAGCAAACAAAAAACGTAAATAGAACAAAAAACGAGAAGTAGAAGGAAAATAGCCAAATACACATATCAAGAAAAACAACGAACACAAAAACAAGAAGCACGATAGAGTAGTATGCATGAGACTAACAACTATAAGGCATGAACTAACGTTTGTGCTATGAAGGAGAACATATGAGAATGCTCAAAGCACAATTGACTCAAGTAATGTGTAATCACTATAGAACTGTACTAAGTGACTGATGGGCATGAGGAGATGCACAAGTGTCGTAGGGTGGAGTGTTAATCCAATATGCTCTCACAAGAACCCGCTCAACCTAACACTATTTCCCACCAGTGTCACAGAAGGACCCACTGGAACCCTTCCCTGGTTAAGGACAAGATGTGGATTACAGGTTAGCGATCCTAATGAAGACTCACCTACACTCCTGCTAATGTGAGACACAACACATTGTGTCTTGTGTTGTCATTGATATTAGCAGAGTAATGAAGATATTGGGGCAGATAGCCTGGCAATTGTACCAAAAAGAGTGCTACCGCCGACATTAAAGTTAACGCGTCGCAATAGCTTTTGGATATATATAATATCGGTCAAATCCAGTTTCGCACACCATCTCACTTTCTCTCTCGCCTTTGTCGACAGATCCCTTCTGAAAGTCTTGTTTTCAAGGCTAGCTAAACACCTAGAGGGGGAGGGGGTGAATTAGTTACTGTCTCTATGTAAATCTTCTTAATTGTTTGCCGAATTCTGTGTTTAGTGATTAGGTTATTTTTAGCTTTCAATAACAATCACAGATGACACAGTAATTTTATAGTGGTTCCCGAATCTTGGGTACGTCCATTGTCCCTCTACGCCTTTCTAATAGTGTGTTAGACTAGGATTTTCCCTTAAAACTTGGCTCCTTAAGAGCTTATAGCACAGATCCTGCAGGACCTCACAGGTCACAAAGACCTACCACTCAGGAAGTAAGACAAACCACAGGTCATAAAGACCTTCCACTCGATACTAAGCCAAACCACAGCTCACAAAGACCATAGCCTTTATAACACAAGCTTATAACTTCAGACTCACAAAGTATCTATACAAAAGAAATAATAGGTGATTTGATTAGACACCAAGGAAAGAACTCTGTGTCTACTTCTTCCTGGACTGAACAGATATCAGCCCAAGCTTTTGCAGTTGAAGACAATAAAGTCGGTAGTTGAATCTTTCTTCAAATAGCTATCTTTTCTTTTGCAGAGCTTGTAGTTCCGCTTCCTCAGAATTGCTTCTGAACCTACTATTATAGATGGTGATTGCTTCAGCTATCTCTTTCCTTTGTTAGTTTTTCTTTGCAAAACATCTTCTTCAGGCTCGACAAGAAAGGCGAGGAAGAAGATGAAGTTTTGCCGCACTTTCGTTTTTAGAAAACCTAGATAAGGATTTGATTGTATGCTCTGGACGATTTGATTATTTTTAGTCTTTTATGGCCAATCGAGCAGTGGGCCCAGCACAAGGATTGAGGGCTGAGATTTAGCCATACAGCACATTATTTCCATTTTCTCTTTATTCAACGACTTTTTGTTGTGTGTGGGTCGCAGCACTTAAAGATTAAAATATTTCTTTCCAAGTACAGAGGATGATGACAGTTGGCCGCCAGCGCCTCTAGCAGCAATCCCATAACATTTGAATTTTGTTTGACTTTTTTACTTTACTGACGTTAGCATGACTCAGCATTTGTGGACTTAGATAAAATTCAAGCTTTAATAGCGAAGGCGTTGAGTGAGCAACCTTCACTCAACACCAAAAGACTTAAAAATTCTTAGTTCGATGAACTCAAAACTTAGTTCAACAAATAGAGAGTTCAGCTCGACAAAAATATGGAAGCTCAGTTTGACAAACTCTGAACTCAACTCGACGAACATAGAGCTCAGCTTGATGAAAAGTGAAGGCTCTGTTCGACGAACTCTTAGCTCAGTTCGACCAAAGTGAAAGCAATCGACACATTTGGACTTATCCAAATTTTTGTGTCAAGAAGAACGCAGTGGCTCTGACTGACTAGTATTCAGTCAATGCTATAGCCCCATGGCATTGAGTGAGTAAGCATCACTCAATGCCTTACTACTTAGACAGATTTTTTCTCATGGCATTAAGTAAGTGAGCTACACTCGATGCCTAACAATTTAGAAAGATTTTTTGTCATGTCGTTGAGTGAGTAAGCTACACTCAACGCTAGTGGACATAGTTAAAATTTTTCCCAACTTATCTATGGCATTGACAGACACAATAACACTCAATGCTAAATGTTGTATGGCATTGAGTGAGTAGACCACCCTCAATGTCTGTGGACTTAGCCACATTTTTAGCCTATTTCTCTAGTCTTTGACTGACTCAGCCTGTCTCATAGTTTTTTGTTGTATTGCATTGAGATAGTAGACAACAATCAATGCCTATTTACTCAGCCATATTTTTGGCTATCTACTAGTTAGGCTAAGATAGACTCAACGCCATTTATTATATGGCATTGAGTGAGCTCTAATCACTTAACTCCTGTGGACTTAGGCAAATTTCCAACTAAATAATATTGATTCCTTACCACTGACATTGAGTGAGCTTGCTACACTAAACACCTGTAGACTTAGTGGATTTTTGCTATGTCGAGCAGCCAATGAAGCATCCAATTGTCCAATCAATGTGATATGGACTAACCTGCACTCATGACCTCAAATACACATCAAATACAGTTGATGTGATTGACATTGACCTGTTTGACTTCTTACAAATCAGGGACATAGGGAACAATGGACCGAACAATCTCCCCCTATTTAAAGAAGACAAAACCCTTATCCAAATTATTTTCTTTCCTTTGTCAATGACACCCACAACCTATACAGCAAAATAAATATTTAGTTCTTACATAGCTGCATAAGGAAGTGTACCTCATTTCCTGCCTATATGGTGAGCATCACCTACTCCCCCTATTTTGCTGCAAGGTGTTTGTCCTTAATTGAGTTCCTTGATCACGTTCTCCCCTGTATGGGTAAAGAACTTTCTCCCCTTGGGTTTGCTGCATGATAGTGATCATCTCCTCATCCCTTAGTTGCCACATGTCCTTCTCTGGATGACTAGATATGTCCTTCTCTCCCCCTTGCCATCTCTCCCCCTTGCTATGACCTTCTCGCCCTTTTTTGACTTCTGCAGAATAGGTAGATATGGCCTGGCCCTTCCAAAGTAACTTACTCCCCCTCAATAGAAGCATCTTTTAACTTATACCATTGGGGAGTCTCTATCTCCTACAAGAGGAACAATACCTACACCACAAAAAATGTAAAAGGGAGTGCCTGAATCTAGGCCAAGTTCAACATACCCAACTCAAATTTGACGGTGTTGAGTTTTACTTTATCTAATGGCTTAGTGAAGATATCAGCCACTTGCTTGTCTGTAGAGTCACACTAAAGACTTAAGTCTTCATTCTCCACATGCACCCTAATAAAATGATATCTAATTTCTATGTGCTTAGTCCTGATATGTGAGATAGGATTCCTAGCAATAGAAATAACACTTGTAGAATCACAGTATAGAGGAGTTCTACTTACTTGAAGGTTGTAATCCTGGAGCTGATGTTGTATCCACAGTAGCTGAGCACAATTGCTGCCCACTGATATGTACTCTAACTCAGCAGTGGATATAGCCACACTAGTTTACTTCTTGCTGCTCCGAGATACTAGCCTTCTTCCTAAGAACTGACAGGTTCCAGTAGTGCTTTTCCTGTCTTCTTTGCAACTTACAAAATCTACATCTGAAAATCCTGTTAGATAAAAATCCCTATTTCCGTGGTACCATAGGCCATGATCTGGTTTGCCCTTAAGATACCTCAAGATTCTCTTTGAAGCAGAGTAATGAGATTCTTTAGTGCAGGCCTGATACCTAGCACACACACATATAGCATACATGATGTCAGGCCTACTAGTAGTAAAGTATAGAAGGGAGCCAATTATCCCTCTATACAAAGACTCATCAATAGGTTTCCCTGCCTCATCTTTGCCTGTTGGCATACTTGACCCCATGGGAGTTCTCATGGTGGAGGCATTCTCCACACCATATTTCTTGATTAGCTCCCTCGTGAACTTGGACTGGGATATGGACAAGCAATCATCACTCTGTCTTACTTGGAGTCCCTAGAAGAACTTGATCTCACCCATACTGCTCATTTCAAACTTGTCTTGCATAAGTTTAGCAAACTTACTGGAAAGGTTGTCATCAGTAGATCCAAAGATAATGTCATCGACATATATCTGGATAAGGATAAGCTTGCCCTTTGATTCCCTAAGAATAGGATCTTGTCTATCTTCCCCCTTGATAATTTGTTCTCAATAAGGAAGGTAGACAAGGTTTCATACCAAGCCCTAGGGGCTTGCTTTAGCCCATATAGAGCTTTCTTAAGCTTATAAACAAACTTTGGAGAGTTAGGATCTAAAAAACCTTGTGACTGATACACATACACTTCCTCTTTTATGTGCCCATTTAGGAATGCTGACTTAACATCCATCTGGTATACTCTAAATCCCTGATAGGCAGCAAATGCAAGGAATATCCTTATTGCTTCCAATCTGGCTACTAGGGCAAAGGTCTGGTTAAAGTTTATGCCTTCTTCTTTCCTGTAGCCTTTAGCCACCAGTCTAGCCTTATTCTTTACAATAATGCCATCTTTATCCAACTTGTTCCTGTAGATCCACTTGGTCCCTCTGAAATTTTGTCCTTGTGGTCTGGGAACCAACTTTCAGACCCTAAATCTCTTAAATTGGTCCAGTTCTTCTTGCATTGCTCTAATCCAGAACAGATCCTTGATTTCTTCTTCAAACTTCTTGGACTCTTCTTGAGAGAGAAAGCTTGAGTAGAGAGTTGTATTCGTGCTCCTGCTTCTTATCTGGACTCCATGATCTGCATTACTAATGATTTGGTGTGCTGGATGGTCCCTTAGATGCCTGGTAGCTGGAGAAAATCTAACTACAGCTTGGTGATCTTCAGGGTTTTCAGCTAGCTGGTCTTCAATTTCTTCAGGTATGTCTTGCCCTTCTCTTGGAATGGACAGTCAATAATCATTATCTCGGACTATGGGGATAGCTTTCTTAATGGTCAGCTTATTCATCATCTACTTTGTACCTGCAATACTATTAGAGGAGGAGCTACACAGCTCACTATTAACCATATTGGATTCATCAAAAATAATATGCATTGGCTCTTCAACAACTTGTCTAGTTAAATTATAGATTCTATATGTCTTAATATGAGTATTGTACCCAATAAAGATCCCATCATGGGACTTGGCAGCAAACTTAGTTAAATGGACTTTTCCATTATTGAGCACATAGCACTTGTAACCAAAGATCCTGAAATAGCTCAAGTTTGGTTTTTCTTCCCTTCAAGATATCATAGGGAGTCTTCTTGTGGCTCTTGGTGATAGAAGCCCAATTAAGGAAATAGCATGCAGTGTTGACTACCTTAGCCCAGAAGTATTCTGGGAGCAAGGAGTCACCTAACATGGTTCTACTAGCCTCTATGAGAGTCCTATTTTTCCTCTCAGCAATTCCATTCTGAAGGGGTGTTCTAAGAGAGGAGAATTCTTGATGAATCCCTTGCTCTTCACAGAACCTTGTCATGAATTCAGACTGAAACTCAGTCCCATGGTCACTTATGATTTTGACCACAGTGCTGTTGAATTAATTCTGAATTTGCTTGACATATGTCTGTAAGACATCAGGGGTTTCAGATTTGTTCCTTATAAAGAACACCCAGGCAAATCTGGAAAAGTCATCAACAACCACAAGGGTGTAGACTATCCTACCTAGACTTTGAATTGTCAAAGGACCAAACTGATCCATATGTGCGAGGTATAAGCACCTCACTGAGTCTTTGGTGATAATGCTCTTGAAGGAGTTCTTAGTCTGTTTTCCCTTTTGGCATGCAGAGTAGATACCCTCCTTTGTGCATATAGACTTAGGGTTATTCCTAATAAGCTCATTGCTGAACAACTTTCCTATGGTCCTATAATTCAGATGGGCTAGCCTCTTGTGCCACTGGACACAGGAAAAGGCTTTATCATCTACAACTAGGCATATATGTGAGTCTTTTCTTAAGCATAAGAAATCTAAATAATAAATATTTCAACTCTTAGTGCCTGTTAAGATGACCTCTTGGTCACTTAACCTCCTAATTTGGCACTCATCTTTGTTGCATACTATGTTATACCCAAGACCATAGAGTTGGCTGATGTTTATCAAGTTATGTTGCAACCCTTCCATATAGGCTACTCTAGTGATAGTGTCTATGCCATTAGAGATCTTACCACAACCTCTAGTCACCCCTTTTTATAACCCACCAAAGATAACCTTTGGTCCATTCCTTACTGGAGCATAATCCTTCAGCATGCTCCTTATTCTAGTCATGTGCCTAGAACATCCACTGTCCAAGTACCATATAGGGGTATGGGCACTTGGACTAACCAGCAAGACATAAATCAGTTAACCTTAGGACCCTAATTGTTTTTCTGTCCTAGGTGCAGGTTAGACTGAAAATGACTATGCCAGCCTGCAGCTTTTCTAACAGGCAAGCTAACATTGGCTCTCTGCACACTATGATTATGCCAGCAATCAACAGCAAAGTGTCCTATAATGCCACAACACCAACACTCATGGATGTTGTACCTTCTTTTCAGAGAGGGTCTAGTGGTTGTGTTACCAGTAGCTCTTGGTCTAGAAGGAGTAGCAGCAGTCTTATTCTTTAGTTTCACAGCCCTAGTCTAACAAGTGGTGGTTCTGGCAGTAGAAGTGCTTGGGATATCTTTAGCCATTCTAGCAGCTGCTTTCTTTTCAGAAAGCATACTCTTGATGGCCTCAGAGATACCTAGGTCTGGTCTACTTACTATCTTTCCCTTTGTCTTAGAGTTAACTAGAAGATCTGGAGAACAGTCTGCATCTTTACCCTTGACTGAAGGGGTTGGTGCACCAAATACATATGGTCCATGATGGGCTATTTGTATCTCCTCATAGGCTACCTTAAAGGCACTTACACCCTTGCTGTATCTACCACCATAGTGTGAAAAAATCTTTGTTCACACTAGAGGGTATAGCATTCTTCCAGTGATCGTAAATACTGTCATGGTGCCTATTAGAAGGTAGTTGCACTTTATTAAATTTAATAGGAGGCTTAGAGGCTAGTGGTTGCACTTAAGCTTTTCCATTTCCCTTGGGATTGGCAGCTCTTGTCCTTCCCTTGAAACCCACCCCTTTTTCCCTTTTGGGAGGAGGAGTCTATTAAGGACAACACTGTGCTAGGCTTGGAGTAGCTAGCCACTAGATCCCTCTCTTTTTGGAGCTTTCCTTCAAGATTCCTGATATTGTTATTCTTGAAGGTTATCATGCTCATCTGAATGATTGTTAAATTCTTTAGTTTGCTGAATTGCTGGATCTTCAGATCTAGCAGTTTTACTGATTCTGAAATAATAAGCTAAAGAGAAGCAATTTCCTGAGCCTACTATTTGGCCAGGAGCTTGCATTTCTTTGGAGCCTGTAGGAGTGCACCATAGTTATCAATTAATTGATTGATGTCTCTTTCAGATTCTGAGCCATCATCATCATTTGATGCAGAGGCACAAGAATCTGGAATTGATTCATAATCTTTTCTAAAAGAGCTAGTAATAGAGATTACCTTGCTTGGACCAAGCTGATCCTGGCTGAGTTCTTCATTAGACCTTGCCATCAGCCCAAGGAAGCAACTGTCTTCTTCATAATCCACCTCTGAATAACCATCAGACTGGGATAGAGGGGCCCTGACTTCAACCCTTATAGCAGGACGAACCTTCTCAGCTTCTTTTATAGCAGCCAACATTTTAATGCAGTCTGCTTCTATAGCTCCATCTTCTGTAGAGTACAGCCCTATGTAGGCTTTTTCTTCTTCTACTGACTCTGATGAGGAGGTGTTAGTATAGCTTCTTTGTTTCTTAACAATGAGGGATTTCTCCTTCTTGACTTTTTCTGGTGGTCCTTTTTTTCACCATGTTCCCTTCTTTTGACTGGGCAGTCGGCTATTATATGCCCAGGCTTTCTGTAATGATAATAGTCATGTTAGATGGAACCTGTTTACTAGTTTTGGAACCATACCTATAGTCCTTAGATGATTTTCTCCTGCCCTTATAGTAGTCATCCTTGGGATGAGAGGAGGAAGGTGGGCCTCGCAAGTGCTTCTTCTTCATGAACTTCTGGAATTTCCTAGAGAAGGCAGAAAAATCTTCATCAGACCATTGGCAGTCTGATGTGCTTTTCTCTGATCTTCCAGGTTTAGATTTAGGCTCTCTCCTTGGTGGAGAGGGAGACTTTCTTCTGCTTTTGTTGGAGCCTTTAGCTTTGAATGCTACAACCTTGTCTCTTGCCTGAGACTTGCTGTGGTTCGCCTCTTCTTTCCTGACAGCTAGCTACATCTCATATGACAACAGCTTCCCAAAGAGAGTATGAGGAGCAGTATCACCCAGCTTTGCCACTTCTCTGATGGCACAAGTCTTTGTGTCCCAATCTCTAGTGAGAGATCTAAGGAACATATCATTCAGTTCATAGTGACTTAAGACCCTTCCATAAGTCTTCAATTCATTCACAATCCTAAAAAACTTTTCATAACTGGTGGTTATGTTGTCTACCTTGGATTTCCTGAAAGCCTCATAGTCTTGGTTGAGCATGGACTTCCTATCATCT
Organism: Platanthera zijinensis; assembly: GCA_039513925.1. NCBI lineage: Eukaryota > Viridiplantae > Streptophyta > Magnoliopsida > Asparagales > Orchidaceae > Platanthera > Platanthera zijinensis. Next base: position 51,054,506 of record CM077089.1, on the reverse strand, counting down.
CGAACTTCATGTATCCCCTCCTTGTAGATCACCATTATGTCTCATATTTCCTTTAGAGTGGTGCAATGGATCAAGTTCTGAAGTGTAGAGTCATCAACAACACTTATGATTATATTATTTACCCTCTTATCTATTAAGGCCAGAACAAACTCATCCTTAGTCATATCATCATATGTCTTGGGTGTCTCGACATTAGCATCCAGTTCTGAGACATTCATTGGGATGAATTGTCCCTCTTCGACTGTAGTATACATCATAGGGTCAGCAGCTTCTATGTACTGCCTCACCCTTGATTTCAAGATGCTGAAGTTTTCCTTCCTACAGATTGGAAGCCTCACAACACTCAGCACCTTATTGTTCATTCCTGAACCCATAGAGACAAACTTCTAGCTAACCTGGGAGATCTACTCAGAATGTTAAGCCTTTAAGGAGTAACCTTCCTTTGATACCACTTGAAAGTCTTGTTTTCAAGGCTAGCTAAACACCTAGAGGGGGGGTGAATAAGTTTTTTCTCTATTTAAATCTACTTAATTGTTAGCCGATTTCATTTCTTAGTGATTAGATTAGTTTTAGCTTTCAAGAACAATCGCAGACGACACATCAATTTTATAGTGGTTCCCTAATCTTGGGTACGTCCATTGTCCCTTCGCCCCTTTCTAACAGTGTGTTAGATTAGGCTCTTCCCCCAAAACTCCGCTCCTTAAGAGCTTACATCATAGATCCCGCAAGACCTCACAGGTCACACAGACCTACCACTCAGGCACTTAGACAAACCACATGTCACAAAGACCTTACACTCAGCACTAAGCCAAACCACAGGTCACAAAGACCTTAGCCGTTATAATACAGGCTTACAACTTCAGACTCACAAAGAATCTATACAGAAGAACTAAAAAGTGATTTAATTAGACACCAGAGCAAGAACTCTGTGTCTACTTCTTCCTGGACTGAGTAGATATCAGCCCAAGCTTTTGTGGGTTAAGATAATGGAGTCGGTAGTTGAATCTTTCTTCAAATAGCTACCTTTTCTTTGTAGAGCTTGTTAATCTGCTTCCTTAGAATTTCTTCTAAACCTGTTGTTGCAGATGGTGATCGATTTAGCTACCTCTTTCCTCTGCTAGGTTTTCTGTGCAAAACAGCTTCTTCAGATACGACAAGAAAGGCGAGGAAGATGATGAAGTTTTGCCGCACTTCGTTTTTAGAAAACCTAGACAAGGATTCGATTGTTTTCTTTAGTCAATTTGCTTCTTTTTATTCATTGACGACCAATCGAGCAGTGGGCCCACCACCAGGATTGTTTGCTGAGATTTAGCCTTACAACACATTCTTTCCATTTACTCTTGATTCAACGGCTCTTTTCTGTGTGTGGGCCCCAACACTTAAAGATGAAAATATTTCTTTCCAAGGGCAGAGGATGATGACAGCTGGCCGCCAGTGCCTTTGGCAGCAATATTGCAACACTTGAATTTTTGTTGACTTTTTGACTTTGCAGATGTCAGCATGACTTATCATCTGTGGACTTAGACAAAATTCAAGCATTAGTAGCGAAGGCGTTGAGTGAGCAACCTTCACTCAATGCCAAAAGACATAAAAATCCTTAGTTGGACGAACTCAAAACCTATTTCGACGAACTCAGATTTCAGCTCGACGAAAACTTGGAAGCTCAGTTCGACGAACTCTGAACTCAGCTCGATGAACATAGAGCTCAGGTCGACCAAAAGTGAAGGCTTTGTTCGACGAACTCTGAGCTTTGTTCGACAAAAGTAAAAGCAATCGACGCATTTGTACTTAGCCAAATTTCTGTGTGAAGAAGAACATAGTGGATATGACTGACTAGGATTCAGTCAACACTATAGCCCCATGGTGTTGAGTTAGTAAGCATCACTCAACGCCTTACTACTTAGAAAGATTTTGTCTCATTGCGTTGAGTGAGTGAGCTACACACAACGCCTAACTACTTAGACAGATTTTTTATCATGGCGTTGAGTGAGTAAGCTACATTCAATGCTAGTGGACTTAGTTAAAATTTTGCCCAAGTTCTCTGTGACATTGACATGCACAGCAACACTCAATGCTAAAAGATATGTGGCGTTGACTGAGTAGACCACACTCAACTCCTATGGACTTAGCCACATTTTCAGCCTATTTCTCTAGGCTTTGACTAACACGGCCTGTCTCATAGCTTTTCCTATATGGCATTGAGTGAGTAGACTACACTCAATGTCTGTGTACTTAGACATATTTTTGTTTATATACCAGTTAGGCTAAGATAGACACAACACCATTGGTTATATAGCGTTGAGTGGACTCTACTCACTCAATGCCTGTGGACTTAAGCAAATTTCCAGCTAGATAATATTGATTCCTTACCTCTGGGATTGAGTGAGCTTGCTCCACTCAACTCCTATGGACTTAGTGGATTTTTTTATGCCCGGCATCCAATAGATGTTTCCACTTTTCCAATCAATATTATATGGACTAACCTGCACTCATTACCTCAAATACACATCAAATACAGTTGATGTGTGTGATATTGACCTGTTTGACTTCTTAAAAATAAGTGACATTGGGAACAATGGACCCAACACCTTCCCTGGAGTTTTCACCTACAGTGTAAGGTACTCTCTTCTTCCTCTCTCTCTCTCTAATTCCTAATGTTAAGAGTTTTGGAGTTATAGATTTTAGATATCAAGTCATTTTGGGCATGATCCATGGCGGTTTTGCGATGATTTTACGCTCGATTGGTGAAGTTTTTCAACAAATCATGGCCTTTTCCGCGGATCTAGCTTGTGTAAGCTCGGATCGCGCATCCTTGTCCCTTTCGTGTTACCGATCTACTTAGAAATAATGTTTTTTGTGGGATCCGGAATTGTAATCTAAGATGGGTATATTTCAACGAATTTTTAAGTTAGATTTTTATTTTTCTTCACGGATGTTGGTTATTCTCATAGATCTATCTTGCACGGCCTTAGATCTAAGTGTTTTACCTATTTTTGAGAAAAAAAATTTACCCAAATGGAGTTTTGGAAATCATCCGGCGGAAGAAGATGACTTGCAGTTTGTCACGCCACCGCGCGATGGTAACAGATTACCGCTCTGCGGAAGGGTTTAAAGACTGAATTCTTCGTTTTTTTTATTTTTAACTGAATGATTCGTGTTTTCTTTTCAGGTTATGGCTTCATCATGATCTTAACCTCCTCTCTGCAGTTTCTCAAAACGCTCCTGAGTGTCGGCCTCAACCATCCCTATTATAGATTATACAACAGTAAGTGTCCCGATGAACGTCGATATCGATGACCGATATTCTCATATTTATGAGTACTTGGAGAAATCGAGCGTGCTTGCTGTGATCACTTTGGTTTTCCATTCTCCGTGGCCCTTACTTGGGAGTTTTACAATAATCTCCGGGATCCCACTCAGACGCACCAAGGTGGGGGTATGTAGTCCTATATCGGGACTAACATAGTGTCAATTCTCCACTCAGATATCAAGACGAAGTATGTTTGGTTTCCAAACTTACAGCGCCTGGACATCATGCAGTCCTTTCAGATAGGACGATACTGGTGAGAGGTCAACAAGGTTCTCCATGGTATGGAGGACCGCTGAGACTTCTTTACTACCGTGGACATGCTTACCTCAGACGCCCACATAATTAAGGATATTCTCTATCACCCCTCATGTCATGGACGGGGATACTAAGAAAGTCACGCCCTAGCTCTCGATGGTTACCTACGGCATCCTGGTGGGAAAACTATTCAGTGTCTCGGATCTTATCCTCTTTATGATGTTGTACAATTTTTGCCTCAAGTCCCCTGACTACTAGCAGATAAACATAATGCCTTTAGGTTTTGAGATCCAAAGCATGATGATGGAGAAGTACCCCGCCATTGATTGGCAGGCGTATCCTATTGATAGCTGCCCTCTGGTCTACAAGGTGGGTGAGATTCCAATCACTTCACGTGTGCCTCCATCTGCAACGCAACCACCATTTCCCCGTGCAGGATCCCTTTGGGAGACTAGTCGAGACATCTATGGCATGGTGGGTACCCAGGGCGAGGAGATCACGGGGAGCGCAAGAGAGGTCAAGGGGGTGATGAAAATGTTAAAGAAAATCATGAGCAAACTCAACTTTTTCCCCATTTTTCGAGTAGTTTTTATTTTTCACATTTTATCAATTATATTTTGTGATGTAATAAAATATGTGAACTTTAGACTCTGGTAGTATTTATTTGTGATTTGATGTGCTTTATGCTATCCCCATACTCATCGTGATTTATGTTGTTATACTTTTTTTGCTAAAATCATCTTATCGTTTTAACTCATAACCATAAAGCAAAGATTCACCATGTCCTAAACTATAGCATATTTACACAACAAAAATTAAAATAACCTAGTTAACATATCGTGAAGTAAGATATAACGTAGTTCATTTGAAACTTACTTCACGTAGATCATGAATATAAATAAATTAGAGATTTAGGTACCCAAAAAGAACTAGTGGTGACGGTTCCCTTGGGTACCCAAACACGTCGTGATGTACCTTGGGGAGATGACGATGAAAAACCCTGAAGCATCCTATTTATATAGTGATTTTCGGACTCATCTGGGCTAGTTTTCTTTCACTTGCACTTCACTTTTAGTTCATTATCATATATATTTCATCTTATCTTTGTTTCCATAGGAAATGCACATTTAGGCCCGTGATTGTGTATTTTTGTTAATTTTATAGATTGTACTCCTTATTGTGATTGCCTGGAATGTCTGCACATATTAGTGATTTGTTTTTCCTATTGGTACATGGGTCATATGCTTGTTCCGGGATTGTTTGGAAACAAGAATACTGCGCACGATCATCGCATCTATTGTGCTTGACCACTAGTCATGCGCCACTGATCGTGAGCACTATTCTTCTTTTTTCCAAGTTTTGCATGGGCTAAACACACGACCACTGGACATAGTGTGCATGAACACCGGTCGTGCGCTACTGATCGTGTGCATTGATTCCATTTTTCCTGGTGTTCTTTTTGGGGTAATCGCACGACCATTAGACATTGTGCGCATGACCACCAGTCGTGCGCCACTGCTCGTGCGCGTTATCCAAATTTTTCTTGAGTTCTCCATTACCAATACGTACGATCACTGGACATAGTACGCACGACCACTATACAATAGTGATCATGTGCATTGTTATTTTTGCTATCTATAAATTCGCAGGTTCCGCCCTAATTCCAAATCGCTCGATATTTATCTGCCATTTTCGTCTCCGAGGAAGGGTTCTGTCATCCCCCTTCATCTTCCACCATAGGGAGGTGCTCCGGGCATGCTTTCATTTCCAAATCCAAGCCGGAGCTTCCTCTCGGCCTCCTCCTTCATCCTTGAGCTTCAAGAAAGGTTTTGACGTTATATCCAACAAGCAAAGGGAATCTTGCAACCTTCTTCTGCATCGTGAAATGAAGAAGATGGGTCCATTGGGAGATAGTGACAGACTTGTCTACCCCGGACGCAGTTGATGACCGAGCTAAGACGCGGATTGACAACCCGGCGAATCCTACTGTGAATCCTCAGCAAGACTTTGGATTCAGTGAATCTCTTGACTTGTTCTTTCTTTCTTGTTGAATATCTGTGTTAAAATCTGTTTATGTAGATGAAGTGCACTTTAGTTGTAAACATAATTTGTTTCATGTCTATGTGAACCTCTTTTGTTTTACCGCTTTAGTTGCTTGTGGTGCGCCATTATCCATCCTCCACCACCGTGCCGCACTAGCAATTGCTAGTGACGTGCGTAGTGAAGAGGTGCTCACGACCTTCATTCCGTCGTTCTCACCACCTCATCTACAAGCCTACTCGTCCATCTGCCTAGTGATTCGGTGCATAGCAGCCTGGGTAGTCTTCCATCCTGCTTGACGAAGCATTGCATTGCTGTATTTCATAGGAGTAGTTATTTGTGTTTTATTTTCTTTTTCAACAACAATCTAAACCCACCTTCGTTAACTTCGAGCAAAGGACTTCAATCTCAAGTCCTCCTCAAAATTAACTCCACCTTTCCTTGTTCCCTCGAGATCAATACTTGGGGAAATTCGCCCATTTTATATTACTTGTGCGACCAGTACCCTTGTCGTTCAATGCATCAGACCCTTGGTGTCATTGCCGGGGAACACTGTCGTGTGAGTTTTTGGAGAGGGAGATAATAGATTGAAGCCGTTTTCCATTTGTGCATATCATTTTCTTCTTTGCTTAAGTCTTTAGAATTCTTTTCTTTGCTCATTTCTTTTTCCCTTTTCTGATTTTTGTTTTAGATAGCAGATCCGTGCTATTTTTATTCTTTCTTTGTAGCACTTTTTTGTAAATATTTTTGTTCGCGATGTATTCTGTAGCTGAGTGTCATCTCTATGACACTTTGCGCTGATACATCAACGCCATGGCTGTTAAGAATATCGAGCACTGTATTATGTGTTTGCTATGTCAAGGTGTGGGCCACATGTTGAAGGATTGCCCTCGTTTGTGCGAGCCTTCTCCCTCTGTGGTCGTGTGTGCAACAACCTCCCATTCGCGGAAGGCTGTTGTGGACAGGCCTACCAGGGTGTTGCCTAGCCCATACATTGACATCGCTCATCTTGCTCGTTCTTTGCCCGTTGAGATTATCGAAGAATCTCTTATTGCATACAAATCCTTTATGGGTCCCTTAGTCCCTTTTTAAGAGCTTCCCTTGAGTGATGACAATCACTATTATATTTGCAAGCAAAAAGGGGATCAAGAATCCATGGGCGCTCCAATATGGGATGCAGAGATTATTCCTGTCGATGGGGTGGCGTCTACGGATAATTTTACGATGGGGCCTACTCATTTAGTGCTTGATTTTTAGAGCAGTTTCGTCCCTCCACAATTTTTACCTAAGTTTGCTACTCTTTCTTATGAGTTGGCTCATGATGCCGTATTTTTGGATGATTAGGTGCTTGAGGATGTGCTGATGTGGGATGAGGAATATCATCTTTTTGATGCTGAGGTTTGCACCTCCTTATTGGACGAGGAATTCCCTCTTACCACCGTGGACCTTAAGTTCTCGGATTCCCCACGATATGACTCATATGATACCGACAATGATCTCTGCTCGGATCCTGCTTAGAGTGAAACTAGAATCACTCTCCCATTTTCTGATTATTTTAGTTCTTCTTCTCTTTTATTACCTAATCCCCCATCTTTATCTGAGCCTATGCAGGATGAGTCTCCACGGGTACGTTAGGATGAAGATGAGCCTGGTTCCCATGTCATTGCCATCGCTTCCTACAAACCCATGGTTGGTGACACCTTGCTAGGCAAGGATTTATTTTGTGGTGAGATGAGTGAGGACCAGCGCTCCTCCTCTTCTTACTTCCTATTTCCTCTACCTGTGTTGGGAAGGTATTATTATTTAGGTAGAGGGGTAGCTGCTCTATCTCCGTATCGGTACTCGCTACCGCAACGGATAATGGAACAGTTACCTGTGGACTTTTCATTTCATAGGCGCATTACCTAGAATTGTATAGAATTTAATAAGTCGTGCTGGAAGGACAATAACCCCAGTAGTTATCATACATTTCCTGCATTTTTATTTTTCATGTCTATCTTAGTTTTAGTACTTCTTTGTATTTTGTCTATTTTTCTTTTGTTTTTACGTAGCTCACCCCTGTAGGTATTCATGGCAACTTCGTATTGGCAGGGCTGTGATTATTCATTTGGCGTGCCTACTTGATGTAAGCTTGCACGTTTGACCAAGAATAATGCTACGGACTAGCACGAATACATCACCATGTTCCAAATCCTACACTCGCACAATCGTTCTACACAGCACCACGTTAATTATTTCTATCAATTACACGCTAGAGTACGGGTAGCCAAACCGATTAATATCGAATAGAAGCGATAGACAAATATTCTTTCCGGCTAAAAGGACCAACCCGTTCCGAACGAGTAGTGTTGTACCAAAAGAGATCTACCAAATAAAATACTATTCGGAAACGGTAGATCTCTCCCAATAAAAGAAAACAAATGTTCGCCAAACCTTTTCAAAATTAAAATAAATCAAGAAAAACATAAACCAACCGAAAGAAAACCACGATCATTCAACGCTTCAAGATGCAACACCAAGAATTTCCACCACAAGAATATCTAGGAAAAGAAACACACGAGAGTAGAAATTTTTCATTACCCAACCAGAATGGATGATTCCGGTTTATCTACTTAGATCGCTTTTCAATGGCTCCGTCAGAGTCACGCCAGAAGTAGAGGAAACTTGTACGCCTTCGTCGCTTCACGCCTTGGCCGAGAATCCACGAAACTTTGTTGCAAATCACCTTGGCTTCACCACCAAGAGAGAGTGGTTGCCGGACTTCTCCTTAAAAGGGGTTGGTCGGTTTTGTGTTTGGGTGGAGGTGGTCGGCCGGCTTAGGGTGGTGAAGAGGGGCTCAGGTAGGGAGGATATAACAAGGGTGGAAGCTATGGTTGAGGGAGGAAGGAGGCTTGGGGTTGGCGGCTTGGAAGGAGGAGATTAGGGTTGGCTGAGAGGAAGATGAAAGAGGGGGTGGAGCATGGCGGCTGGGAGGAGGAAAGCCAAGGGTGGCTGAAATTTAGAGAGGGGGAGAGGAGAAAATTCTTTAGGAGGAGTAGGGTTTTCAAATTTTCATTCATTCACTAATTCAATATGAAACCTTACATGCCTATATATAGGCTTACAACACTCACATGGCTACATGCAGCCCATAATAAAAATAAACATAACACATGGTTTTACACATAACCATGAGATTAAACAATACATGAAAAATTAAACAGCATTGCATAAATAAAAACACAACATTAAAATGAATTTATAATTAATAATAATTAATAATAATTAATAATAAATTATTATTAATTATTAATATATTGGTTTGCGTCCAGGACGGGTATTATGGCGACGCTCCACATGGTCATCCGTAAGCAAGCCATCACTGTCTTCAATAGGTTGAGGGCCGTCGTCTCCATCAATCCTCCCCCGCTCAAAAGAACTCATCACCGATGAGTTGGTCTGAAAGCACCAGTGCGGGAGAGCAACATCCAACAGATCCACTTTCGATCCAAGAAACCATGTGGAGGCCGGTCGATCACGCCATCAAATCAAGTAGTGGCAAACATCACCACATATATAGGAGAGCACTTCAACATGGAGTATCCTGTCATGCAAAAAGATGGTCCTCGGGAACCTTGGAAAAGCATTAGGAAATAAAGGAAAATAAGTTCTACATCAACAACCAACAAAACTCCATTGAAGACCGATGAAGAGAGCGATCCAGGCACTAGCTCACAACCCAAACCATAAGAAAGCATAGTGGACCCAAACAGACAGACAGATAATTATTGTGGTGGAGAAACATAAAGCGTTAAATTAAAAACATTAAAAATAGGGGTAATACCCCAATCAGTGGATAACTTCAAATGATATGCGTATTCTCCTAATTTTATTAATATCCGAAAAAAGTCCAGTTCGCCAACTCGCCAACTTTCTATAGTGCCCTAAGGCAACCGTTTAGGGACGAGATGCACCATAACTAAATCACAAATCATATAGTGAGACGCTCTTTTAGGTAAGCTAGCATGAATTTGATAAGATATAATTTGTATGGCTAGCGTTTCACTAATGTGCTTATATAAACTATGATCATGATCAGCATAAACTTGTGCAAGCTTATTTAATATATTCGGTGGAGGTAACATAACTAATTAAGGTTGCACCAATGGAACTAAATAAGGTGTCACCAGCGGAACTACATCAGGTGGCACCAATAGTACGAGATCAGATGGCACAATAGACGTCCACTTCACTAACGTATACTCAAGGATTTGGTTATGCTTAGAAAGTCGAGAGGATACAGAGCTATCAAAAATGATATCGTGGCCAAACACAAATTCCGTCAACGCACTAAAACTTGTACGATGAGACTTGTCCAAAGAAGGGGCCCACAGGGTTGGCAAAATAAAATGACTCAGATCAAACATACCAAACTCTTGTCCTAAAGGGTCCACTAAATGAGTCAACAGATCATGTGGGAGAGTCGGGAAAACTAAAACTGGGAAAGAGTTAAAATCATATTCAATTTCATGCAACAGAGTCAGCATCAGGGCATGCTCATCCGGGCCTACTTCAATAACGTCTTCCAAAGGTATAACTCTCTCACTAGGTCATTCTTCCAACACCCTGGACACGTCATCCAATTAAGAAGCAGTAAAAGTCTCCAAAATGGGCACATCAATATGTCTTGGACTAAAAATGACGAGCTCGTTTTCTAATAAGTCATCTAATCGAGTCAAGTGAACCGGAGGGAGAGTCGACATGGTTGATTCCGGAGGAGGAGCTAGGTCATACTCACTATCAAAACACGGATTTAACATCCAAGAAAAATCCTCCAGGTGTAGGCCATCAAAATCAAAGGGAAAATCAAATTGTAGATTCGTCCTCACTGAAAACTAAATCGGATCATCATCACCTCACTCTCAAATAAACATTCACCACAGGATGACTCTACCAACTTAGCAAAAATGTATGCCAACCCACTAGATACTTCATCCAAAAATAACGTTCCAACACAAGGCAAATCTTCTAATACAACACTTCCTTTGCTAACCAAATCTTCCAATGATGTAGGTACATTGTCAAAATCAGGATAGATGATTGGGCAAATCAAATCCCGGGGAGAATCTAATCAAGCTTGAACCTCAAGCAATGACGATAATATCAAAAAACTATCTCCCGAATGTGCATCACTAGGATCATCCCAAGACGACTCTTCCGATAATGGTGATAACATCAAATAACTACTGTTCGAATTCACAGTGCAAACATCTTCCAAAAATAACCTCTTCGCATAAGGTAAGTCTTCCCAATCAGTTGGAACATCCTTTAAGTCAGGGTAATCACTAATAATAGGGAAATCCACACTCACCGGCTCCTCATACAACTTAGATATCTTCTCAAATGGTGTAATCATAAGGTCTAACATGATAGGGATCGTAGTTTGGAGAGAGCTCTCAATACTAGGGTGATCAGTCACAGCGCTAGTAGGGCTACTAATGGGAAACATACTATTCTCACAGATCTAAATGTAATCATCCCATACATCGTCTTCTAAATCACTAGGGATTCCCTCATATTTAGAGTCATCAGACTCGTCGGGCACTATTATTTGTGAAGGAATACTCTCACATAGCTGGTCATCTTCAGAATCCAGAGTTAATATATCAACATCAGCATCTTCAGGATCAAGAGATACCAAATCTACATCAGCATCCTCATGGGTATCAGTCACTATATCGGGGGGCTTAGACGTCAAGGTTAAAGGAGTCATAACCCTAGTAGTAACATTTTTCGATTCCAAAACATAGGGTCTAGACTGCGTATTTTCCCTAGGAGTGGAATTAGGCACACTAGGTGTAGTGCTATCGTTGTGGGGAAATGCTCTAACCTGAGGCATATGGTAACTCCTATGAATAGCTACGGGTCTAGCTCCACAACGATACTCAATCACAGGATTGGTGTTAGTAGTGCGGAGATATACAAGATCAAATTGATCCATGAGTAGGCTACGCATTGCCGACCAAGCATGTCTATAACTACCAACATGACGCTCTTCGTTTAGCCAAAACACGCGGGCTCGACCTACTAATCGATCTCTGGCTATGTTAACCTTTTGGTGGTCGTCCCAAATGTGACACTTAAAATAATTTTCTAATCCCTAAAGCCAGTCTCTAAAAATTTGGGGATACCCTAAACCGTCATAAGTAGGATAAATATGGTGTTCCCTAGGGGTGTGTTTAGCCATATCCTTAGCATAAGAATAGTCTAACTGGGCAGCATATATGTCATATGCTATTTAGCGAGAACTGGAGAGGAAGCTCACCCGGAACTGGTGCACATGCAATGAGAAATGAACCCGGCCCTATTTAATTTTCAAAGATGTAATTATTCCCTCTAATTACTTAAAATAACAAATGTATATATTTTTTATTTTCTTGCTGGAAATAATATGAAAATTCTCAAAAAAAATTATTTTTTTGCTGAAAAAAGTAAAAATATAGGCCACTATTTGCAGAACAAAATTAAAATTTTATAACGATTTAATAAAAATTATGACTTAATGAAAAATAATTTTTTTTTGTTTTCTTACTAAGAAAATGATGAAGAAATTCCAGAATTTTTTATTTTAAATTTTGAGAAAATATGGAAATTTTAGGCCACTATTTGCAGACCAAAATTTTAAAATTGATTTATACGTAGTGTAAAGAAACGTGCAAGTGCGTGTCAGAAAAAATAATAAAAGGGGAGGGTGCCAATTAGGAAATTGACGTGAACCTCCCTCTTATACCAAATTGATGCAAGCTTGCATGTTTGACCAAGAATAATACTACGGACTAGTACGAATACCTCATCACATTCCAAATCCTACACTCGCACAATCATTCTACGCGGCACCACATTAATTATTTCTATTAATTACACGCTAGCATACGGGTAGCCAAACCCATAAGGATCGTATAGAGGCGATAGACCAATATTCTTTCCAGCTAAAAGGACCAACCTGGTCCAAACAAGCGGTGTTGTACCAAAAGAGATCTACCAAATAAAATACGATTCGGAAACGGTAGATCTCTGCCAACAAAAGAAAACGAAGGTTCGCCAAACCTTTTCGAAATTAAAATAAATCAAGATAAACACAAAACATACGAAAGAAAACCACGATCATTCAACGCTTGAAGATGCAACGCCAAGAATTTCCACCACAAGAATATCTAGGAAAAGGAATACACGAGATTATAAATTTTTCGTTACTCAACCAGAATGGATGATTCCGGTTTCTCTACTTGGATTTCTTTTCAAAGGCTCCGCTGGAGTCACGCCAGAAGGAGAGGAAACTTGTCCGCCTTCACCGCTTCACGCCTTGGCCGAGAATGCACGAAACTTTGTTGCAAATCACCTTGGCTTCACCACCAAGAGAGAGGGGTGGCCGGACTTCTCCTTTAAAGGGGTTGGTTGGTTTTGTGTTTGGATGGAGGTGGTCGGCCGGCTTAGGGTGGTGAAGAAGGGCTCGGGTAGGGAGGATAAAACAAGGGTGGCAGCTATGGTTGATGGAGGAAGGAGGCTTGGGGTTGGCGGCTTGGAAGGAGGAGATTAGGGTTGGCCGAGAGGAAGAGGAAAGTGGGGGTGGAGATAGGCGGCTAGGAGGAGGAAAGCCAAGGGTGGCCGAAATTTAGAGAGTGGGAGAGGAGAAAATTCATTAGGAGGAGTTGGGTTTACAAATTCTCATTCATTCACTAATTCAATATGAAACCTTACATGCCTATATATAGGCTTACAACACTCACATGGCTAAATGCAGCCCATAATAAAAATAAACATAACCCATGGTTTTACACATAACCATAAGATTAACCATTACATGAAAAATTAAACAACATTGCATAAATAAAAACACAACATTAAAATGAATTGATAATTAATAATAATCAATAATAATTAATAATAAATTATTATTATTTATTAATATATTGGTTTGTGTCCAGGACGGGTATTATGGCGGCGCTCCACATGGTCATCCGTAAGCACGCCGTCACTGTCTTCAATAGGTTGAGGGCCATCATCTCCATCACTGCTTCTGTTTTTCACCCGTCTTCTGGTATGCTCACTGGCTGAGCATTGGGTAACCTCTTCCCTAGTCTCTATTTGATTTAAATTTCTATATCATATACTGTGTAGCTTTGTTTAAGTTTGGAGGAGAGCCATTATTTGTTACCTTTTACACGCACATATTTCATTTACATACTAGAAGCTTTTATCATTTTATTTTGATTACTTCATTGCATCGCACACAAATACACCCACATAAGCACGTGCTTAGCTATTAGCGTGCTGTGAGTTAAACTCATTTCTTATGTATGATTTTGGAAAATTATTGTGCTGGCATAGGATTGTGAGACAAAGTAAAATGTTGACTCCTGCAGTTCTCCTAGTCGAGTGCTCTCATCTCGTGTAGAAATTGGAGTAGATTTAATTTTTTGGTATGCTTATAGTTTTATATTTTGCTATTTGCGTAAATACTTTTTATTATACTCAAAAATAGGTGAATCCGGTGTGAATCAAACGGTAGTGTAGGGATGTGTGTAACTATCACTAGACTTGTTTTGCTTGAGTCGGGAGGAAGGATCATCTTTCTCGGTGGCTAAGAACTTGCCCCAAGCTACTCTTGAAGCATTGGTGCATGGCTAGTCTAGCATGAGCGTGATGTATGACATCATTTTGGCCCGGTTGAGCTTTGTACCATTCCTAACGTCTTATCCTCGCTAGCCCCATTATGCCTACTACTTCTTTTGATTCAGCTCCACCATTATTTCACCAAAGCCTCATAGCCGATCCTAGTCACACACTCAAGTCGAGCTTTAGTGTTTTACATTTTTCATGTTGGGTGTTGATGTGGTGATATTCTTTGTGGCTATGTGGATGTGCTCCAAAGTTTTTTTTGCTGAAATTGTTAAAATTAAAAATTATTTGAAAAAATATATAAAAAATGAATTATGAAAAGCAAAAAGTATAATTGAAAATTCTATTTGAGATGAGATTGTATTTGGACTAGGCGTTAAACACACCCATATTTTAAAAATTAAGTCTGGGGATGTGGTGTACCTGCATATATTGTTGTTAGCGATTTTATTCTTTTTTTTATGCTAGCTCATTTGGGTTAGGTGCGTAGCCTTCTTATTTATCTTTGTTTACCTCATCGTAACCCAAGCCCCATGATTCTCCTAAAGTCCTACAGATTCACGCTTGAGTTGAACTAGTACCGTGGAGAGAGTGTGAACGGGCAAGCGTATGGACCCTGACATTGGTGGATTACTTTTGAGGTGATCCTGAGCCCCGGTCTTTGGAAAAGCTAACCTTAGTGGCCTGCCTACTATCTCCCTACGCATGACTAGAAGATTCACCGTGATTCCATTTTTGAGTAGTAATAAAATTTTGTTACGCATTGTGAAAAGTATAAACTATTTTGAATACTTAGAAATTTCCTTTATTATATTTTTATGCGCACGAGCATGCGAATTCGCATGGTACTCTGTATCTTAATTTCTATGTTATCTAGTTTATTTTCCCTATCTGCATAGATTTTATTTACTCAGGACGCGCAAACAGGTAAGTCTGGGGGTGTGATGAGTCCTATTTATATAGTGATTTTTGGACTCATCTGGGATAGTTTTCTTTCACTTGCACTTCACTTTTAGTTCGGTATCGTATATATTTCATCTTATCTTTATTTCTATAGGAAGTGCACATTTAGGCCCGTGGTTGTGTATTTTTGTTAATTTTATATATTGTACTCCTTATTGTGATTGCATGGAATATCTGCACATATCATTGATTTGTTTTTCCTATTGGTACAGTGGTCGTGTACGTGTACCAGGATTGTTTGGAAATATTAATGCTGCGCACGATTATCAGATATATTGCGCACGACCACTAGTCGTGCACCACTGATCGTGCGCCACTGATCGTGCGTACTATTCTTCATTTTTCCAAGTTCTGTCTGGGCCAAACGCATGACCACTGTACACAGTACGCACGAACACCGGCCATGTGCCACTGATCGTGTGCATTGATTCAATTTTTCCTGGAGTTTTGTATGGGGTAATCACATGACCATTAGACATTGTGCGCATGACCACCGATCTTGCACCACTAATCGTGCGCGTTATCCCAGTTTTTCTTAAGTTCTGTCATTGTCAATATGCACGATCACTGGACATAGTGTACACGACCACTGTGTGATAGTGATCGTGCGCATTATTATTTCTGCTATCTATAAATTTGCATATTCTGCCCTAATTCCGGATCGATCGACATTTCTTCGTCGTTTTCGCCTCCGAGGAAGGGTTCCTCCGTCCCCCTTCATCTTCCACCTTATGGAGGTGCTCCGGGCAAGCTTTCACTGCCAAATCCAAGCTGGAGCTTCCTCTCGGCCTCCTTCATCCTTGAGCTTCAAGAAAGGTTTTGACACTGCATCCAACAAGAAAAGGGAAGCTTGCAACCTTGTTCTGCATCGTGACACGAAGAAGACGGGTCTATTGGGAGGTAGTGACAGCTTTCTCTACCCCAGACGCAGTTGAGGACCGAGCTAGGATGCGGATTGACAACCTAGCGAATCCTACCTTGAATCCTTCGCAAGACTTCAGATTCGGTCGATCTCTTGACTTGTTCTTGCTTTCTTGTTGAATATGTGTGTTAAAATCCATTTTTGTAGATGAAGTGTATTTTAGTTATAAACATTATTTGTTTCATGTCAATGTGAACCTATTTTGTTTTTCCACTTTAGTTGTTTGAGGTGCGCCATTATCCATCCTCCACCACCGTGGCGCACTAGCACTTGCTAGTGGCGTGCGTAGCGAAGAGGTTATCACGACCCTCATTCCGTTGTTCTCACTACCTCATCTGTAAGCCTACTCGTCCATCCGCCTAGTGATTCGGTGCATAGCAGCCCGTGTAGTCTTCCATCCCTCCTGACGAAGCATTACATAAGGGCATTGCATTGGAGTTGTTGTTAGTGTTTTATTTTCTTTTTCTACAACAATCTCAACCCCCCGTCATTAACTTCGACCTAAAGACTTCAATCTCAAGTCCTCAAAATTAACTCCACCTTACTTTGTTCCCTCGAGATTGATACTTGGGGAAATTCACCCATTTTATATTACTTGTGCGACTGGTACACTTGTCATTAAATGCATCAAACCCCTTTTGAGCAGACTAGACGTGCTCTTCTGAAATTTGGGTCTCCATTCGTACTTTGGCTTGATATTTTTTTATGTTGCAAATTTACTTTTAGATTTCTACGAGCCCTTGTGCGATGAACTTCGGTTAAGCAATATTGCATTGGAGGTTTAAATATATTGACGTTGTTCTTTAGGTTAGAATTATTTTGCTTAACCTAAGGAATTATATTGTAGTAATTTTTAAAAGGAAATTTATATTCATTCAATTGTAAGCAGTGGGTAATTTGTTTTTGCAGGTGAAGGTAATTTGTATGTTTTGGTGTTTCACTTGATTGAGCTTGGGGTTTTCTACTCCCATTGATTGACTCAGTTATTATATGACCATTAATATTAACTATGCTTTCAGGATTTGCTTGAAATTGTAAGGTTACATTTTGAGAATTTTTCTTAATAACTTGCTTAAGCAAGTTGATTTTCATTTCCAAGTCCTTATTCTTTCTTTTGAGATTCAATCTAGCTTTATTTTAAGCAATTGTGTTGTTCTTAAGAATGGTGATTATAGAGTTAATATGAGCTTCATACTTGTTTCTACATTCTTCAAAATTCTCATTCATCTCCATAATTTCGATTTTAAGATCAATGCATCCAGCACAACTTCCTTTTAAAGATGCATTTTCTAGGTATAGTCTTTCAGTTTGTTCTTTTCCCGAGAGAAACTCCATTATAACCACATCATGTTTTTTTTAATATCTTATAGTCTATACAAGTGGTAGAGGTGTTTTTTAAAGAGCCAGTGGGAGAGCTAGACAAAACACAAGTAGATTCTACATTGGCATTTGCTTTCAACCTATTATTTTCTAAACGTAACTTTGAGTTAATGCTCATCAACTTCCTAATTCTACGTTTAGCATTATTTGGCACACACAATGTATAGATAAAATTACAAGAGAAACAAGAGTGTGACTGCCTTATAGTGCTCTTTGATGAGGCAAGATTGGATCATAGGGTTTCTTTGACTCCTTTATGTGTCTCCTCATCCAATGTTAAGATCTCATGTTTCCTTCCAGATGATGTGGTTGTCATGTCCATTTCCAAGAGCAAGTCTCCATTTTGTTTGTTGCTCGAATCCAAGAGAAATAGATCGGTCTCATCAACTATAGAAAGAGGAATATAAGTAGACACCAGAAATTTCCATATATCATAGGCAGTGGGAAAAATATAAATGAGTTTAAAAATTTCTTTACCATGCCCGCAGAATAAACTATTCATTGCTTTAGCATTTAAATGAAACTCGTGCTTGGTTAAGTTACCTTGCGGGTGTATACACGTCATGTTCCACACCTCTATGTCTAGACTTATAAGGAAATTTCTCATCAACACTGTACATCCTTCGTAGTTTTTACCTAAGAATAGTGGTGGTGCTAGTGATTTTTCAGTGTACCAAATTTCATCCCCATTAGTCGATTCGAGATTATGGTTGGCCATTATTCCTAGTGGTCAAACCATTTTGGAAAAGCCTCCTTCTTATTCCACTTTTGTTATCTAGTGGCCAACCTTAGAGGGGGAGGTGGTGAATAAGGTTTGGCTCATCAATTAAAAAATTTAAAATATTCTAGTCCAGAAAACAAGTACTGGAAGCTACTACGGGGCGTTAGGTGGCTAACGCGTGGCGGTATGTTACAAAACTTGTTTTCCTTGGCAAACTACCCCTTAGAGATCTACGCACACTAGAGAGAATTACAGTCTAACAATCATACACCTACACGCAGTAAACAAAAACAATAAAGCCGAAAATGAATTTCATTGCAAAAATTAGAACAACAGATGTTTTTGACAATTACAACATTGTGATCCCCATGATGACGGAGATCGAAGGCCGTGAGAAAGAAAGACTCTTTTGTTTTCTATACCGACCTACTCCACAAACTGGTTGGTTCTCTCCCTTTCCCTCCAAGAAAGGTCTTTGAGCGGGCCCTTCACATCCACGCAAGAAGGGTCTTAAAGCCGCGCTAAATCTCCAGATCTAGACGTCCCCACCCCAGGATGATTTCCCACGGAATCCTTCCCAGATTCTGATGACCTTTACTGGTCAATTTTCCTCACCACAAGAATGAAAAGAAAAAAGAAGATTACAAAATAAGTTTTAAAGAATCTTAAGATTAAAGTATCCCTCTTGACGATTTCTCCGAAGTACAATCCGCTGCCGGTACTTGAGATCTTCATTTTCTTGCAACCGGTCGTCTCTTCATAAACGATGTAGACCTTGAATCGCCGGAGTTCTTCATTCAGGTACGGGAGGGAGGCTATTTTCATTTCCTTCGATGAAGATGTTTGGAACGAAACGCAAAGAGGCGGCCGAAACTAGAATGCATGAACTTGATCACTTTTTGTGTTAGGACATCAACACAGAAACTGAGGTGAATTTATATATATCTTCATGAAAATTGGCTATCACCAGCATTAAGACTAGAGCCCGGCGGTAGGTTATAGCGCTTGTTGTGCCAGCTGTCCTCCGAATTTGGAAAAATATTCAAAACAAATATTTTCCTTTTTATAATGCTTGAATGGCGCGGTAGTAAGATAGCACCAGACGGTAGGACTGACTTAATGTTAAGTGGGATATTGCGGTGTGGTACCAAGCTAGTGCCCTATAGTAGTGATGTCTCAACGCACTGAATGCCTTGGATCATTTAGTGTGTTACCGCGATGCGGTACCAAGCTAGCACCCGATGGTAGTGCTGGCTCGACGCTCTCGATGCCACTGTCTCAACACCTCTTGCTAGAGCGAAGCAGTAGAAAGTTAGCGCATGCCCGGTAGGTTCCCGAGAGCTTGTCAAATTAGTTCATCAAGCTAGCATGGGCGGTAGGACTAGCGCAGAGTAGTAGGTTCCCAAGAGCTCTGCCCAATTAATTTGAGGCTACCGCTCGCCGACAACTTATATCACTCGGTGTTAGTATCCATTGGAGACTTCTTTTTCTTTACGTGAACCTGCCAACTTGTATACTCTATCAACACAAGACGTGATCAAATACAACCTGGGATTTTATATTCCCAAACAAAGGGAATGTGAAATAATGGTTCCAATAAGGGATGTGGAGGCGACGCTCCGTTAGTACATTGTGTGGAGACTCTCCTTGCGGGCAGCCTTGACCCCCCTATGGAACACTCCAATCCTTCCTCAGCCTCCGACATCAGCCCAATCCTCACATCTATCCTAATCTTCCCCCGACAAGACTTCCTCTATCCGCACCTCCTAGCGGTTCTATAATTGCTGGGCTTGCACTTTAGCTCCCCTCATCTCATGGAACTTCAAGCAGGTATCCATAGAATGCCCTTCCTCCTGGTTGAAGTCACAGTAGGGAAGCTCTGCTCTACCTCCCGATCTCCTCCTCTGGGCTCCACTCCTCCTCCTCCCCAAGGCTATCGCCATAGCTCGATGTTTATCGATGAGGGGAGGTCTCTGGCCCTATCTCCAACTCGGAGGGTTGAACTGGATGTTCCACCCATAAAGGGGGTCTCCTTCGTGGAAACCTCTCCTTGGGCCCTGGTCAAGCAACTCAGGTTGCCTCCAGCCTAGTCGATTATTCAGCTCATGGTGACCCTACCTTGGCTGCTACTGTTGTTGTTGCTCCCTCTTCCTGGGCTCTGCCCTCCTAGCCTCCTACCTAATTACACCTCCTAGCTCCTCCTCCTCCAAAACCCACATGCCTAACTTCCTTGCAAGCATCGGGTTTGAGGCCTCCACCTCAACTTCTTGGGGAACCCTCTCCATCAACTCCTTGAATGATAATGGAGGCACCCACTGCAGCTCCATCATGAAGAACACCTACTGCAGCCCCGAGGTAATGGCCACTATAAGGTTGTGCCCCAGTTTCTCCTGCACCTAGAGGACCTCCTCCTTGAACTGGTCCACATAGATCCCCCAAAGTTTCGTTCACTTCCTTCTTGTTGAGGAATAGGCACTCTGACTCCTTCTTCCTTTTATTGGAGGTTGTGAACCTCAGCAAGAAACCCTAGGCACAGGTCTTCAAAGTAGTAGATGGAGCTGGATGGGAGCTGATAGAACCAATCCCTCACCTTCTCCATTAGGGTGATGACGAAGAGCCGCACTTGAAGGATTCCAATATCTGCGTGATCAAAACTACATCATCAAACCACTAGATGTGGTGAACTCTATCATCCCTCACGGTGTAGTAAGATATTTCCGGCTCACGAAACCCCTCTGGAACTGGGGTGGAAATGACCAGTTCAGTAAAAGGGCACCCTCCACTCATCGGGTGAGTCGGGCGGTCTCGAACATCCACCTCGTCAGACCTTCCCGCACTTACCGAGCCAGGGAACAGGGCTCGCCCGGGTAGATCTCGCCCGGTGAGATCTCGTGTAATGTACAACTTTGTGCTTGGCCACTCGCAGACATTTTGAGTCAAGAAAGCTGGCTCAAGCTCATGGTGCACCGGTAACAGGCGTCGAGTGATACTCGACTAATAGGGAAAATTTCACTTAGAAGAATTATGGACTCAACCAGGCATTTAGTATGTTGAGTGGTCTCATTGCCATTCCAGTTTAACTTAGAAAAATTGTTCTAGATCCACCAGGCTTGGAGTGAATTGAGTGGTCTCAATGCCATTCCAGTTTCACTTAGAAATTTTCATGGATTCAGAAAGCATTTAGTGCATTGAGTGTTCTCAATGCCACTCGATAAAATTTAACTTAGAATATTTCTGGACTCAGAAAGCATCGAGAACATTGAGTGGTCTCAACGACATTCAATGAGGCGTTGAGTGATTTGACTTAGAATATTTCTATACTCAGAAAGCGTCAAAAGCATTGAGTGGTTTTAATGCCATTCGGCGAGGTGTTGAGTGATTTGACTTAGAATATTTCTGGACTCAGAAAGCATCGAGAGCATTGAGTGGTCTCAATGCCATTCGATCAGGCGTGGAGTGTTTTAACTTAGAATTATTCTAGATACTATAGGAATTGAGTGGACTTGGCTCTACTCGACGAAGCGTCAAGTGCATTGAGTAAACTTGACGCCATTCAACGAATTATCATGTATACTCGATGATTTTGACTTGAAGTGTTGTACTTTATAGTCATCGAGTGGTCACGATGAATCTCGACGATTCATCGAGTGAGTGTATGTACACTTGATGATTTTGACTTAGAGGATTTTTCCATCCCAGATGGTTTGCTAGTTCATATAAATAGGCTGAACCAAGTTTTCAGTAAATATACCAATTGACTTATTTGGACCCGGTCTTTTCAATAAGAATTAATTTAAATAATAATGGGCGGTCAAATACTATGGTGACACATTACGAACAATCTAATGCTAATTCTTCTTATAAAAATGAAGGAATGGGAAAACCTAGCCGTCACTTAATTCTCTTGTCGAGTAGTTTCTTTCCGAACCCGACGTAATGAAGAAGGCCGCCGATGATGGATTTTCTGGAGGAAAGACTTCTCCTTTCTGTAAAGAACAACACCAAGGAGGAAGAAGATGCTGCCAAGGAGAGTGATGAGATCCATGGCCAGAAATGAGGTGAGCTTCCTACCCTCTCCTTTGGTGCTAGATCTCTAGTTATTATCTAGGAGAGACATAAACTCAAAAGAGTTGGACTTATGAGATGAAGATCTCCTAGGAAGAGACCATGTTAGGACCTTGTCCTAGGGATTTGATGCCTTCAACCTCTCCTCTCTTCTAGGTGAAGACGATTGACTTGGTTTTGTGAAGAGGAATGGTCTATTGAGGGTGAATAAGGGAGGATGAAATCCTGTATATAGTTTTGAATAAATGTCTAGAGGAAGAAGATGAACTGATGTCGTTTATCTTGCTTTAAGATGCATGCAAAAGTTTGTTATCTATGCGTAGAAAACATTAAAGCCGATTTCTATTAGGTGATTACTTGTAAATTTGCGTAATTTTCAGTACTTCTATAGTTATTTTTCTTCAATAAAATATTTCCTTTTTGAAAATATTGTTCTAACTTAACTTTATTTTGTTTTTCAGAATTTTTTCAGAAAAAGCCAAATTTCCCAAAGTACATGCCCGTGTCACATCCGACATGCCCGTGACCTGGGCGTATTACTTCGATTCCTATAGAAATCAGCCATCTGCAATGCCAAAGTGAGCTGACGCTTGTATCCAGATCTACACGCCCGTGTCCAACCGCTCCACAATCGTCGATTCAAGCTCGATGTTCTTCGATCCCAGCTCGACGCTTCCAGCAACACTCAATGCATTAGTCATGCCCGTGTTAAGACCGACATGCCTGTGTCAATTCCGTTCGACGTTCGACATTCAATGATCATTGATCCCAGAGTGGCGCTCAATGCCTTCACCAGTCATACCTCCCGGACACGCCTGTAACAACCTATCATGCCTGTGACCAACACGTGTCCCGATCTAGAAGCTTCCATAAATCGACCAGTCACCAGAATTTCGCCGTCTTCAGCAAGCCATCCTGACACGCCCCCTGTCACGCCCTTGATCAGGGCATGTCACCTACGATTTTTTGCTTATAAATAGAACTTTTATGTAAGGACCAAGGGTTCAAACTTTTGGGCCAATTTTGTTATTTGTGGGCTGCTTGGGTGCACTTCTTGTTATATAAGGAGAATTTTCCCCCCTCTCTTTAATGTTTGTTTTAGCTTTGTAATCAAATTTATTCCTTAATAAAATATGTTAGATTTTCTCTCCTTATGTTGTCTTGGAATGGATGTGAGTGCCCCACTTTTGTTCTATTTATATCCTTTGTTTTTCTTTGTCTTTCTCTTAAAAATACGTGTGTGTGTGTGTGTGTGTGTGTATGAGTTTAACTTCATGTTTTTATGTTTTCATATTTTTTTTTGCTTAGCTTTTGTTTTAGGTTTTCTTTTATAGTTATTAGTTGTTATGTTAACTTTTATTTTCTTGTCCCTTAGGATTGTTTAAGTTTTGTTTTTTAGTACTTTAATTTCAGTTTTATGGTTTTATACAAGTGTTTTCAAAGTGGCATTCTATCTTTTTTTTACTTAGTCCTTTTATTTTTGTAAAACTTTTGTTGTTTTCAACTTTTTTCCACTTTTTATGCTCTTTTATAAAATTATAACAATGAAAAAGTTGTTATTTTAATTTCTAAGATAAGTTTGTTTTCTTTCTCTTTTTATTGTGTGTGTGTGAGTGTATGAGAATAAGTTTCATTTTGCTCTTTCGATTTCGTAAAGTGTGGGAGTGTATGAGATAATTTTTCTTGTTTTCTTTTATTGCTTTATTTATCGCTTTCTCAATTATATAGAGTGTGTGTATGTGTGAGATAATTTTCATTGCTTTCTTTCAATTATGTAGAGAGTGTGTGTATATGTGTGTGTGCATTTAATTCCCGCTTACTCATTCGAGTAGGACTCGCTTTCACGTCCTGCCTACTAGTTTTATTAGGACTTGTCATTTCCATCCTACTCGTTTGAGTAGGACTTGTCATTTCGCGCCTACCCGTTTGAGTAGGACTTGTCATTTCCTGCCTACTCATTTGAGTAGGAATTGTCATTTCCAACCTACTCGTTTGAGTAAGACTTGTCTCCCGTCTACTCGTTTAAGTAGGACTTATAATTTCTCTTTTTGTGTAACTTAGATTTTTATTTTATGATTTTGAAAAGTGTGAGCTCTCGTTTTAGTTAGTTTTACAATTTTCTAACGTTGTGTTCATTTTTGTCCCTTTTTTGTAACCCTTTAGCGCTTAGTCTCGAACTCATGCTTCATTAAAATCATAAGGTATCCCCATACCGATTAGTGGCTAATCATTCTTAGCCCTCGGCATCGAAGAACATTGCGACATATGAAATCACTCTAATTAATTAAAGGATCTTTTCTCACTTTAATTAAACGTCTTAAGGTTTTCCCCAGGTATATGACGCGTAGAACCACATATCGATGTGTGGGATCTATTTCCATTATCCATATGCTAGCTAGTCAAGAGGCCGTGCGTATGGACAGATCACCCTTGAGTAAAAAGAGTTACGTGCATACCCTTAAGAGAGGAGAAGTGTAACTCTACCGGATTGGGTTCCCCAACAAATAGTGGGGTTCTTTGCATAAAGCGGGCATTAAGAGGAATCCTTCATAGGATGAGAGTTCGGTCGAATAGTCATAATGTTTAGGTGAGCGCTATCCCTATAGCTAGGTGAGCTCATGTTTGTGGAACCTCCACGGACAAGTTACCTTTAATTAATTTGAAAACTAAGTTCTATAATTATTAAGAGTCATTTTAGTTTTGATCCAATTCGATGCCGAGCGTTAACCCTTCATCGAATTTTTCTTAGTCTTTTTACAACTCTCTTTTATAACTGCTTTAATTCACTAAAACCCGACAAGTTATTTTCGGTAAAATAGTAGTCCGTCTGGAAGGAGTAGAAATAGTCAACAGGCCCCGGGAAATATACGACCTCGATATTCCCCACTAGAATATCCTGTATTACTTGCGACAGGTGCACTTGCCTCCGTAATTTGCCACGCAAAACTATTCTTGTTGCTATTTTGAATTCCCGAGTCTATTAATTTTACCTATTTTTTAAAAACTAAAAAAAAATTTAAAACTCTATTTAAAAAAATCCTAAAAAGAGTTTATTTAGTTTATATTTTAGGGTGTATGGCCCGTGGACAACCCTCAGAGTCTGAAGATTTTGATATCGAACCTGAGATCGAACGCTCCCTTTCGTGTATTGGTTTTCAACGCCGAAATCCTTTTTTAGACCCCGAAGAATCTATCGGAGAACCCTCTACCGTAGTTATGGCCGACCCTAACCCTGCCCAAGCGGCCGAGCTACTATGTCTTATTATGCCCGGCCTAACCTGAATGATACTGGGTCTAGTATTGTTCGTCCTACTGTGGCGAATAATAATTTGGAAATTAAATCGAGTTACATTCAAATGACCAAAAATGCCGTGTAGTTTGATAGACTGTCGGATGAGGACCCGAATGTTCACATGTCTAATTTTTTAGAAATATGCGACATCTTTAAGATTAAGAGCATCACTGATGACTCCATTTGCTTGCTCCAAATTACTTTTTCCCTTAAATCCAAAGCAAAGGCGTAATTTAATTCCCTCTCGCGAAGATGTATCACCACCTGGGTTGAGTTAGCGGAGCACTTCCTGACGAAGTACTTTCCGCTAGCAAAAACTACAAAGTTGCGGGTGGACATTTCTTCGTTTGTGCAAAAAAATATAGAGTCTCTATATGAGACTTGGAAATGGTTTAAGGAATTCCTCCATAGGTGCCCGCACCATGTGCTGCCAACGTGGTTGTAGGTACAAATTTTTTACAATGTCCTTAATTTTCAGACGCATCAAATGATTGACGCCGCTGCCGGGGGTAAATTAAACAACAAAACCCCCGAGGCCGCCCAGGCTATATTCGAAGATATGGCTTCGAACACCTACCAGTGGAACGTCCCGCGGGGACGCCAAACGAAGGCAACTGGCCTTTTGAAGTAAATGTCACTGCTCTCTTAACCCTTGAAGTTGAAAGGTTAATAAAGTAAGTGGCGGAGATGTCTGCTGCCTCCTCCACTCTTCCTTATTTTATTCCCCCTAACGTCTGCATGGCCGAAGAGTTCGTAGACTTTGTTGGAAATTTGGGTCATCCTTCCTTCAACCCCAACAACAACCCTTATAGTAACAACTATAACCCGGGTTAGAGGAATCACCCCAATTTTTCTTGGAGAATTGCGAACAACGCGCAACGCCCGCCTAATTATTTTGCTCCTTCTTTTGCACCCCCTCCTCCGAAACCTTTTTCGGTGGAGGAAAATTTTTATAAATACGTCGCGTCCAACGAGTCAAATATCTGAAACATCACCGAATTGCTAAAAAATCTTTAACTACAGGTTGGACAGTTGGCGCAACTGATGTCGGAATGCGCGCACGGGGTGCTGTCAGGGAATACAGAGTCTAACCCATGGGAGAACATCAATGCTATAACCCTCCGTAGCGGTAAAGAGGTGGTCAATCCAAAATGGATTGATCCTCAGGTATATATTTCACCTCTGACCCCTCTCCCCCCTTCTTCGATTATGCCGCCTTTACCAATTTTAAACGAAATTTTTTTTTTAATTAAGTCCCTGCCATATCCGCATAGGTTAGATAATGTGCATAAGGATGCGCGGTACAAAAAATTTATTTTACTGTTGAAACAAAATCATTTTAATATTCCCTTCTGCGAGGCGATCTCGCAGATGCCTAAGTATGCCAAATATTTGAAAGAACTTCTTTTAAATAAATAAAAATTAGAAAATATTATGCATATCTCTCTCAATGCAGACTGTTCGGCGGCTCTTACTAATAAATTTCCCCCAAAACAAAACGACACGAGATGGTTTTCTATCTCGTGCCTTTTTCTCAATATATTAGTCAAAGACGCTCATGCAGATTTAGCCACGAGCATTAATTTGATGTCGTTCTCGCTCTTTCAAAAATTAGGTTTGGGCACTCCGGCCCCTACAAATATGCGTATCAAATTAGCGGATCGCGCGGTTAAGTTTCCTTACAGGGTAGCGGAGGACGTTCTTGTCCGAGTTGATATTGGAAGTTTTGCTCAAACATCACCACGCAATTGCATGGAAATTTTTTGATCTTAAGGGGATTAACCCCTCTTTTTCACTCATAAGATTTTCCTTAGCGATAATTGCCACAAAACCATTCAGCCACAACGACATCTTAACCAAAACATGAAAGACATCGTTAAAGCCGAGATAATTAAATTATTAGATGCGGGGATTACTTATCCTATTTCCAATAGTGCATGGGTTAGTCCCGTTCATGTCATGCCCAAGAAGGGCGGTCTTACCGAAATGTAAAATGAGCTTAATGAACTCATACCAACTTGTACTGTTACGGGTTGGCGGGTGTGCATCGATTACATAAAACTAAATGATGCCACCCTTAAGGACCATTTTCCACTACCATTTTCAGACCAAATTCTGGATCATTTATCTGGTCATCCATATTATTGTTTTCTTTATGGATTATCGGGGTTTTTCCAAATCCCCATTTCCCCCGATGACCAAGAGAAAACAACTTTTACCTGCCCGTTTTGCACCTTCGCCTGCCGAAGAATGCCATTTGGCCTCTACAATGCGCTGGCTACATTCCAAATATATATGCTAGCAATCTTTGGCGAGCTGGTAGGAGAGATTATGGAAGTCTTTATGGATGACTTTTCTATTTTCGGACGCTCTTTCCCTTCTTTTCTTTGAAATCTAAATCGTGTCCTCAAGCGATGCGAGGACACGCATCTCGTTTTAAATTGGGAAAAGTGTAACTTTATGGTTCGAGAAGGATGGTTCTCATCCATAAGATTTCGTCTTAGGGGATGGAGGTAGATAAGGCCAAGGTAGAAATTATAGAAAAACTTCCCCCGCCTTCCAACGTAAAATCTATTAGGAGTTTTATACGCTACGCGGGCTTTTATAGGCGCTTTATTCAAGACTTTTCTAAGAAAACAAAGCCGCTTACTCGCCTCCTGGAAAACCAATCTAGTTTTGTCTTTAGTTGCCAATGCGAGTCCGCATTTAATTTTATAAAACAAAAACTTGTAAATTTTTCCATTTTAGTGGCGCCTGATTGGTCCCTTCCATTCGAGATTATGTGTGATGCTACTGATATTGCTGTAGGTGTCGTTCTTTGCCAACACATAAAAAAATATTTTCATCAAATTTATTACTCTAGCAAGACGCTCACTTCCGCACAAGGTAATTACACGACAACGGAAAAGGAACTCTTAGCCATCATTTTCGCATTTGATAAGTTTCGCTCGTACATAACACTATCTAAAGTTATTGTATTTGCCGACCACTCCCCCTTAAAATATTTACAAGCTAAAACAGATGCAAAGCCTCGCCTTCTTTGATGGGTTCTCCTCCTTCAAGAATTTGATTTGGAGATCAACTATTCAATTAGTTATCAGTCACAACTTCAAGATACTATGAATAATGAGGAAAGTAATATATAAGCATTTAAAATTATGTTTGGGAAAGAACATCCTGGATCAGTGTGTTGCTTTGGGAAAGGTATTACACAAACTACTTTGAAGCGAAAGGAAGACATTGCGGCTTTGAAGAAAGTACATAATGAAGAGGTGGCTTTATTGAATGAAAAAGTGCAAAATGTGAAAGAAACACTTAATACTCTAAAAAGTGTTTATAAGATTATGCTGCAACAAAGCAAACCCATTGGAATTGATGTAGAATCATTGGAGAATCTATTAGGTTAATCTCCAGGGGATGCAAATAGTGGACAGAAGATAGACGGGGTACCGCATGCACATTCTTCTACATCAACACACGTTCCAAACTATGGAGAGGTATAATGTTATAGATTTTCAAATAATATATTAAAATAATTTTATATGTTTACAACTTTTTAATTATATATTGATCTTAAAATCATTATATATATATATATATTATTTTACTTTGTGCAGAAAGTTCTTGATGATGGGAAGATAAATGAGGAGTTGCAATATGATCGATGACCGCATATCATGAAGATCATTTGATGTTTAAGTTGATTTAGATAATTTTGTTTCTGTACTGTAATATTTAATTATTTTGATGTATTTTGGTAAATTGTGATGCTAATGATGGGTTGTTAATTTAATGATAAAACATGTGCAACATTAATATTCTAAAGGAAAATATTTGTCTTGTTAAATTGTTATATATTTATGTGTTATAAAAAAAGGCTCCTGATATAACCTGTTTGTTTTGGAAATTTTAATTCTTTTTCATGTTTTTTTAAAATTTAAATTTTTTATTAATTAAATAGTTTTGGCAACATTTATTAAATGTAACTCTAAACATTTTGAAAATGTTATAATAGGTCCATATAAAAACTGTTGCCTATACTAGGGATATAGACAACAGTTTCAAGTAATGTTGCCTAAACATGTGAAAACTATTGCCTTAGGTCTTTTGTAACACGGGCATAGGCATACACCCCTATGATAATAGTTTTCAATGTTTTAGCTTATTTTCATTATTTTTAGTTATTTTTCTTCAATAAAATGTTTCCTTTTTGTAAATATTGTTCTAACTTAGCTATTTCTTGTTTTTCAAAAAAAGCAAAATTTCTCAAAGTGCACGCCTGTGTCACGTCCGACACGCCCGTGACCTAGGTGTGTTACTTCGATTCCTGCAGAAATCAGCCACCTATAATGCCAAAGTATAGTCACGCCCGTGTCTAGATCGACACGCCCGTGTCCAACCGCTCGACGATCATCGATTCAAGCTCAACGTTCGTCGATCCCAGCTCGATGCTTCTAGCAACACTCAATACATCACTCACGGCCGTGTCCATACTGACACACCCACGTCAATTTTGTTCGACGTTCGACATTCAATGTTCGTCGAACCCAGCTCGACATTCGATGCCTTCCCCAATCATACCTCTTTGACATTCCCATGACAACCCTGTCATGTCGGTGACCAACACATGTCCCGATCTAGAAGCTTCCGAAAATTGACCAGTCACCAGAATTTCGTCGTCTTCAGCAAGCCAGCCATACATGTCCCCCTGTCACGCCCGTGACCAGGGCGTGTCACCTCCAATTTTTTGCTTGTAAATAGAACTTTTCTATAATGACCAAGGATTCAAACTCTTGGGCCAATTTTATTATTTTTTGGCTGCTTGGGTGCACTTCTTGCTATGTGAGGAGAATTTTCTCCCCCTCACTTTTATGTTTGTTTTAGCTTTGTAATCAACTTTTTTCCTTAAAAAAATATGTTAGATTTTCTCTCCTTATGTTGTCTTGGAATGGATGTGAGTGCCCCGCTTTTGTTCTCGTTTTATCCTTAGTTTTTCTTTTTCTTTCTCTTAAAAATGTGTGGGTGTGTATGAGTTTAACTTCATGTTTTTATGTTTTCATTGTTTTGTTTTGCTTAGCTTTTGTTCTAGGTTTTCTTTTATAGTTATTAGTTATTATGTTAACTTTTATTTTCTTGTCCCTTAGGATTGTTTAATTATAGTTTTTTTAGTACTTTAATTTCTTTTTTATGGTTTTATACAAGTGTTTTCAAAGTGGCTTTCTATCTTTTTTTACATGGTATTTTTACTTTTGTAAAACTTTTGTTCTTTTCATCTTTTTTTCACTTTTTTCAACTTTTTAAATTTGTTTATAAAATTATAACAATGAAAAAGTTGGTATTTTAATTTTTAAGATAAGTTTGTTTTCTTTCTCTTTTTGTTGTGTGTGTGTGAGTGTATGAGAATAAGTTTCATTTTGATCTTCCGATTATGTAGAGTGTGTGAGTGTATAAGATAATTTTTCGTGCTTTCTTTTATTGCTTTATTTATCGCTTTCTCAATTATGTAGAGTGTGTGTGTGTGTGAGATAATTTTCATTGCTTTCTTTCAATTATGTAGTGTGTGTGTGTGTGTGTGTGTGTGTGCATTTATTTCCTACCTACTCATTCGAGTATGACTTGCTTTCATTTCCCGCCTACTCGTTTGAGTAGGACTTGTCATATCCCGCCTACTCATTTGAGTAGGACTTGTCATTTCCCGCCTACTAGTTTTAGTAGGACTTGTCATTTCCCGCCTTCTCGTTTGGGTAGGACTTGTCATTTCTAGCCTACTCATTTGAGTAGGACTTGTAATTCTCTTTTTGTGTAGCTTAGCTTTTTATTTTATGATTTTGAAAAATGTCAGTTCTTGTTTTAGTTAGTTTTATAATTTTCTAACGTTGTGTTCTTTTCTGTCAATTTTTTGTAACCCTTTAACGCTTATTCTCGTACTCACGACTCATTAAAATCATAAGCCATACCAAACTGATGAGTGGCTAATCGTTCTTATCCCTCGGCATCAAAGAGCATTGGGACATATGAAATCACTCTAAATAATTAAAGGATCTTTTTCTCACATTAACTAAAGGGCTTATGGTTTACCCCGGGTATAAAATGCGTAGAACCACATATCGATTTGTTGTCTTTATTTCTGTTATCCATATATTAGCTAGCCGATAGGTCATGCATATGGACCAATCACCCTTGGGTAAAAAGAGTTGTGTGCATAACCTCGAGAGAGGAGAAGCGTAACTCTACCGGATTGGGTTCCCCGCCCAAAAGCGGGGTTCTTTGCGTAAGGTAGGCATTAAGAGGAATCCTTCGTTGGACGAGAGTTCGGTCGAATAGTATTAATGTTTAGGTGAGCGATATCCCTATAGCTAGGTGAGCTCATGTTTGTGGAACCTCCACGGCCAAGTTGCCTTTAATTAATTTGAAAACTAAATTCTATAATTATTAATAGTCATTTTAGTTTCTATCCAATTCGATGTTGAGCATTAACCCTTCATCGAATTTTTCTAAGTCTATTTACAACTCTCTTTTATAACCGCTTTAATTCACAAAACCCGACAAGTTATTTTCGGTAAAATAATAGTCCCTCCGGAAGGAGTAGAAATAGTCAACAGGCCCTGGGAAATAAACGACCTCGATATTCCCCACCGGAATATCCTGTATTACTTGCGACAAGTTCACTAGCCTCCGTAATTCGCCACGCGGAACCCTTTCTCTCTGTATGCATCAGTAGGTTATGACTAGATCTGTGTTTTGACTACACACGAAAGTCGTAGTCCTTTTAAAGACTTTCCAACGGATGGTTACAAATTTTTATATGAGTCCTGTAGCCTCAGAAATGTCCAAGCAAAATTGTTGTACAGTCATGTCTTAAGTACATGTTTTTCTCAGGTTAGTGTATTACCGGGTTTGGATTTGGTAGAGATATCATAGCAAAATAATGTTTAGGTTTTGGTAAACTTTTTCTATACATAATATTGATAAGCAAATGGTTGATGGGATTCAGTTGATAGATCCTTAAGTAAACAAATGGTTTGGTGAAACATTATTATACAAATGGTTTGATGGAGTTTGATAAACAATGGTTAAGGAAAGTTAGTGAACAAATGATTTGATACGATTTGGTTGTACAAATGATATTCTTGTAAAATCTGGTAGGGATATTCATGAATATAATCAAGAGAATGAATTATGTTTTGGAAAGAGGGTGTTATGTCCGTTAATTGAATGTATGACCCATAACTATGTTGACATGCTTGATGTGTGTGTGAAGTATCTTTATATTGTTATAGTTATCATATGGAGATACACTTGTTGTGAATGCTTGAACATGTGGAAAGCAATTGGGTGATGTTAATGCATGGCCATACGATATGACGTTTAATGGAATGTGTATAGTAGTCCACTGCTAAGAGTTATCTCCCTACAGGAATGCATGGCTTACCGCCTGTGTTCTTGTTGAACCCTTAAATGCTTTGGGACACGAAAATATGAAGAGGGTGTAAGTGCGTGATAATTTGACCGCACTAGATTGATGTGATTATAAGGGACTAAATGTGGGGCCCTTAAATGTGAAAATTACATGCAGTGTGAGTCAACACGAGGTGCCATAATACTGGGTTAAAGATAGTGTGACAGGTCTACGGGCTTGCCAGTCATCACACCGATGCGAGTTAATAGATAGACTTTGGACTATTTGGCTGTGTCCTCGGTGCTCATTCCCGAGGCCCTTTCCGTGTCAAGTGGACGGTTTGGTTGTGTCCTTAGTGCTCATTCCCGAGGCCCTTTCCGTGCCACATGATTAAGCTAGTTTGGGCTATGTTCTTGGTGCGCATCTATATAAGACCACTCTGAGCCATAGTATGCATGGAGCTCCATTTTTTATGTTCTAGCATTGAGGCGTATTGAGGCTTGGGCCAGGTAGTATGGAGACCAGCCTAGTAGTGGAAAGCCCGATCCATTGTCACCGTCTGGACACGACAGATGGTGCCTGAGAGGTTAGTTACTTGCTTAAAAAGAGGGAACTACAAGTCTGTGTTGATATAGTAGTGTGCGTGTGTATGAGCATGGGTGAGTCATCATATTGCATTCATATCATTGCATTACACCGTATAAGAACTTTAATATATAAGTTTGTATGGTCACTCTTATATGATGAGTTACTTTACAGTTAAGCCGATCGTTAACTTATATGTTTGTATGGGCATTCATATAAGTTGAGTTACTTTCCTATTGTAGGATCATAATTATACTACTTCTTACATATATAATGTACCCTTTTCCTTTCTCCGCCAGATGCCTAAGATTTATCGGGGGAGCGGATGTGATAGCCACTTAGTCTCTATGACTAACGGTTGCTATGTCTTCCTTTTTAGGAGGAAACCCCGCACATAAAGCAGCAGTAGGTTGTATAGGAGTGCAGCCACGCTTGGGTGACAGGGCCTGATACAATATTACCATCACTATCATCGATTACGGATGTGAGTTTTTGAGAGACTCTTATTATAGCCCTTTGGGCATAAAATTTATGTACTTTGATATTATAGAAGCATGTTGATGCTTCTTATTTTTGATGTACTTGTGGACTTTTATACTTATGTGGATTTTGATTTTCTTTGTTCTTTTTGTTGGGTTGGCATGGATGATATTGGTTTTAGCCGATAGGATAGGAGTCTTGTAGTATCGGTCAACCCATATGTTTGCATTACCGTAAGGAAGCTTTTCTGAGCATAAGATGCCCCTCGACCATGTCTTGTGTTCCAGGAAGGGGGTCTTACATCTCCCCTACTGCCTTCTGCCGCCGCTTCTTTCCCAGGTCACCTTATAGGGGGTTCTCACCTATATTTGGGGTTGTGACCACTAGGACTGATGGTGTCGAGCACTTGCCGTGATCTGCGAGTGAGAATGTTATGAGATTCTCCATATCTTGCCGCAAATCCTCAAACATTCTAAGAGTGGTAAGAGGGGGTAGGATATGGAAAGTCAGCCCTGTAAGAACCTTACCCTTCGACTCCAGTCATTGATCTTGCTAAGGTTTTCGGTGTTGATCATGCTCCATGCTCATCGAACCAAAATGTAGAAAGCAGAAACTGACATCTATAGAGTTCGAACCATTGGAAAAAGGGTGACCACACACTTACTTTGCATAGCAAGCTTGGCTGACCGAATACTTAAAGCTCAAAATTGACCCAAGGCTCCAGCACGGAGGTCCCACCACACACCCAAAAATATTAGAATGCTTCCCCTCCTTAGCCTATGTTGAGCTAAGGGCATCTCAGAAAGCGCAAGAAGATTTTGGAACTAGAGAATTGGAAAAGCTTGCCTTCTATGGTACCCTCTTGGGTCTATTTATAGATTTCAAAATTTGACGTGCAAATAGAGTTGCTCCACTGATCTAAACAGCTACATGCAGCTTAAAGTGGTCTGCCAACAGTCAAACTTCACTGTTCTGAAAGGCTATTTGCAGTCCCTATAAGGGCATCTAGGTAATTTTACCTCTGGACACCACTGGGTGAGTGGCCCATGAAGGCGCCACTCGCCTAAATGGGTGAGTGCTTGGTAAGCCAGGCACATGCCTCCGCAGCACCGCCATTATGGATAAGTGCGGGATCTAAAGAACACTTGCCTAATACGAGAGAGATCCACCTTGTCTGCTGTAGGCGAGAGCCATTTTGCCCTCCTTGGGAGAATGCTATTCTAGAAGTGTCTCGCTCACCTTCTTGAGCCTGGATCAGAAGGCTCCAACAGAAGATGCCTCAACCAACGCCAAGAGCAGAAGGCATTGACAGAACATGCCTCACTCAACGCCAATAGTAGAAGGGGTCGACAGAACAAGCCTCACTCAATGCCAAGAGTAGAAGGAATTCTTAAGTGATGCCTCACTTTATGCTAAGAGCAGAAAGATTCGACAGAACATGCCTCACTCAATGCTAAGAGAAGAAGGCGTAGACATGTCATGCCTCACTCAATGCCAAGAGCAGAAGGTATCGATAGAACATGCCTCAATAAATGCCAAGAGCAAAAGAAATCAACAGAGCACGCATCACTCAATGCCAAGAGCAGAAGGCATCAACAGAACACGCCTCACTCAGTGCCAAGAGCAGAAGGCGTAGACAAGGCATGCCTCACTCAATGCTAGAGAAACTGGCTCGCACGGCTCGCTCGCATGTTTGGCGGAGGCGGGCCAACTCGGCGAACACTAGAAGGGTATCGCTCGCCTTCTCGAGACCTGTTGCTCCTGAAGATCTCACAAAGAACTGATCCTGGAGGAGGGACCGACTCATCGAATATGGGGTTATACATTAGGTCTCCATGTGAAACTATTTGATGAGGGAATTTTCATCTCTTAGACCAAGTAAACTAGAGAGTTAATTAAGAAATTTGGTATAAAGTAAACCTCCACTTTAAAAACTCCTATGTGATCAAATATATCTCTGGACAAGGATGAGAAAGGGAAGCCTTTTGATGAATACATCTATAGGTATATCATCGAGTCCCTACTTTATTTAACTGCAAGTAGACAAGATATTATATATGCAACATATGTTTGTGCTAGGTACCAGGCATGCCCTAAGGAATCTCATTACTCACCTATAAGATATTTTTTCGTGCTTTCTTTTATTGCTTTCTTTATCGTTTTCTCAATTATGTAGAGTGTGTGTGTGTGAGAGATAATTTTCATTGCTTTCTTTCAATTATGTAGTAAGTGTGTGTGTGTGTGTGAATTTATTTCTTGCCTACTCATTTGAGTAGGACTTGCTTTCATTACCCGCCTACTCATTTGAGTAGCACTTGTCATTTCCCTCCTACTCATTTGAGTAGGACTAGTCATTTCCCGCCTACTTGTTTGAGTAGGACTTGTCATTTCCCGCCTTATCGTTTGGGTAGGACTTGTCATTTCTAGCCTACTCGTTTGAGTAGGACTTGTAATTTCTCTTTTTGTGTAGCTTAGCTTTTTATTTTATGATTTTGAAAAGTGTGAGTTCTTGTTTTAGTTAGTTTTATAATTTTCTAACGTTGTGTTCTTTTCTGTCCCTTTTTGTAACCCTTTAGCGCTTATTCTCGTACTCACGACTCATTAAAATCATAAGCCATACCCATACAGATGAGTGGCTAATCGTTCTTATCCCTCAGCATCAAAGAGCATTGGGACATATGAAATCACTCTAAATAATTAAAGGATCTTTTTCACACATTAACTAAAGGGCTTATGGTTTACCCCGGGTATACGACGCGTAGAACCACATATCGATTTGTGGGCTCTATTTCTGTTATCCATATATTAGCTAGCCGAGAGGTCGTGCATATGGACCATTCACCCTTGGGTAAAAAGAGTTGTGCGCATAACCTCGAGAGAGGAGAAGCGTAACTCTACCGGATTAGGTTCCTCGCTCAAAAGCGGGGTTCTTTGCGTAAGTTAGTCATTAAGAGGAATCCTTCGTTGGATGAGAGTTCGATCGAATAGTATAAATGTTTAGGTGAGTGATATCCCTATAGATTGTTGAGCTCATGTTTGTAGAACCTCCACGACCAAGTTGCCTTTAATTAATTTGAAAACTAAATTCTATAATTATTAAGAGTCATTTTAGTTTCGATCCAATTCGATGTTGAGCATTAACCCTTCATCGAATTTTTCTAAGTCTATTTACAACTCTCTTTTATAACCGCTTTAATTCACTAAAACCCGACATGTTATTTTCGGTAAAATAATAGTCCCTCTGGAAGGAGTAGAAATAGTCAACAGGCCCTGTGAATTAAACCACCTCGATATTCCCCACCAGAATATCATATATTACTTGTGACAAGTGCACTTGCCTCCGTAATTCGCCATGCGGAACCCTTTCTCTCTGTGCGCATCAGTGGGTTATGACTAGATCTTTGTTTTGACTACACACGAAAGTCGGAGTCCTTAGAAAGACTTTCCAACAGATGGTTACAAATTTTTATATGAGTAAAGTAGCCTCAGAAATGTCCAAGCAAAATTGTTGTACAGTCATGTCTTAAGTACATGTTTTCTCAGGTTAGTGTATAACCGGGTTTGGATTTGGTAGAGATATCATAGCAAAATAATGTTTAGGTTTTGGTAAACTTATTCTATACATAATATTGATAAGCAAACGGTTCATGGGATTAAGTTGATAGATCCTTAAGTAAATAAATGGTTTGGTGAAACATTATTATACAAATGGTTTGAAGGAGTTTGATAAACAATGGTTAAGGAAAGTTAGTGAACAAATGATTTGATACGATTTGGTTGTACAAATGATATTCTTGTAAAATCTGGTAGGGATGTTCATGATTATAATCAAGAGAATGAATTATGTTTTGGAAAGAGGGTGTGATGTCCGTTAATTGAATGTATAACCCATAACTATGTTTTCATGCTTGCTATGTGTGTGTAGTATCTTTATATTGTTATAGTTATCATATGGAGCTACAAGTGTTTTGAATGCTTGATCATGTGGAAAGAAATTGGGTGTTGTTAATGCATGGCCATGCGATATGATGTTTAATGGAATGTGTATAGTAGTCCACTGCTAAGAGTTATCTCCCTACGAGAATGCATGGCTTGCCGCCTGTGTTCTTGTTGAACCCTTAAATGCTTTGGGGCACGAAAATATGAAGAGGGTGTAAGTGCATGATAATTTGACCGCACTAGATTGATGTGATTATAAGGGACTCAATGTGGGGCCCTTAGATGTGAAAATTACATGCGGTGTGAATCAACACGCGGTGCCATAATACTGGGTTAAAGATAGTATGACAGGTCTACGGGCTTGCTAGTAATCACACCGATGCGAGTTGATAGATAGACTTTGGACTATTTGGTTGTGTCCTCGGTGCTGATTCCCGAGGCCCTTTCCGTGCCAAGTGGACAGTTTGGTTGTGTCCTTAGTGCTTATTCCGGAGGCCCTTTCCGTGCCACATGAGTAGGCCAGTTTGGGCTATGTTCTTGGTGCGCATCTACACAAGAGCACTCTTAGCCATAGTATGCATGGAGCTCCGTTTTTTATGTTCTATCGTTGAGGCGTATTGAGGCTTGGGCCAAGTAGTATGGAGACCAGCCTAGTAGTGGAAAGCCCGATCCATTGTCACCGTCTGGCCACGACGGATGGTGCCTGAGAGGTTAGTTACTTGCTTAAAAAGAGGGAACAACAAGTCTGTGTTGATATAGTAGTGTGTGTGTGTATGAGCATGGGTGAGTCATCATATTGCATTCATATCATTGCATTACACCGCATAAGAACTTTAACATATAATTTTGCATGGGCACTCTTATATGATTAGTTACTTTATAGTTAAGCCGATCGTTAACTTATTTGTTTGTATGGGCATTCATATAAGTTGAGTTACTTTCCTATTATAGGATCATAATTATACTACTTCTTACATATATATTGTACCCTTTTCCTTTCTCCGCCCGATGCCTAAGAGTCATCGGGGGAGCGGATGTGTTATCCACTTAGTCTCTATGACTAACGGTTACTATGTCTTCCTTTTTATGAGGAAACCCCACACATAAAGCAGCAGCAGGTTGTGTAGGAGTGCAGCAAGGCTAGGGTGACAGGGCCTGATACAACATTATCATCACTATCATCGGTACGGATGTGAGTTTTTGAGAGACTCTTATTATAGCCCTTTGGGCAAAAAATTTATGTACTTTGATATTATAGAAGCCTGTTGATGCTTCTTATTTTTGATGTACTTATGGAATTTTATACTTATGTGGATTTTGATTTCTGTTTGTTCTTTTTGTTGGGTTGGCATGGATGATATTGGTTTTAGCTGACAGGATAGGAGTCTTGTAGTATCGGTCAACCTGTATGTTGGCATTACCACAAGGCAGCTGTCTTGAGCATAAGATTCCCCTCGACCATGTCTTGTGTTCCAGGAAGGGGGTCCTATATCTCCCGTACTACCTTCTGCCGCTGATTCTTTCCCAGGTCACCTAATAGGGGGTTCTCACATATTGTTGGGGTTGTGACCACTGGGACTGATGGTGTCAAGCACTTGCCGTGATCCGCGAGTGCGAATGTTATGAGATTCTCCATATCTTGCCGGAAATCCTCAAACATTCTAAGAGTGGTAAGAGGGGGGAGGATATGGCAAGTAAGCCTGGTCAGAACCTTACCCTTTGACTCCAGTCATTGAGCTTGCTAAGGTTTTCGGTGTTGATTATGCTCCATGCTCACCGCACCAAAATGTTGAAAGCAGAAACTGACATCTATAGAGTTCGAACCATTTGAAAAAGGGTGACCACACACTTACTTTGCCTAGCAAGCTTTGCTGACTGAGTACTTAGAGCTCAAAACTGACCCAAGGCTCCAGCACGGAGGTCCCACCACACACCGAAAAATATTAGAATGCTTCCCCTCCTTAGCCTATGTTGAGCTAAGGGCATCTCAGAAAGCACAAGAAGATTTTGGAACTAGAGAATTGGAAAAGCTTGCCTTTTATGGTACCCTCTTGTGTCTATTTATAGATTTTAAAATTTGACGTGCAAATAGCGTGGCTCCACTGATCTAAACAGCTACATGCAGCCTAAAGTGGTCTGCCAAAATTCACACTTCACTGTTCTGAAAGGCTATTTACAGTCCCTACAAGGGCATCTAGGTAATTTTACCTCTAGACACCACTGGGTGAGTGGCCCATGAAGGCGCCACTCGCCTAAAGGGGTGAGTGCTTGGTAAGCCAGGCACACGCCTCCGCTGCATCCCCATTATGTGTAAATGCGGGATCTAAAGACCACTTTCCTAATACGAGAGAGATCCACCTTGTCTGCTGTAGGCGAGAGCCCTTTTGCCCTCCTTGGGAGAATGCTATTATAGAAGTGTCTCGCTCACCTTCTTGAGCCAAGATCAGAAGGCGCCGACAGAAGATGCCTCACCCAATGCCAAGAGCAGAAGGCGTTGACAGAACATGCCTCACTCAATGCCAATAGTAGAAGGGGGTCGACAGAACACGCCTCACTCAACGCCAAGAGTAGAAGGCATTGTTAAGTGATGCCTCACTCTATGCCAAGAGCAGAAAGATTTGACAGAACACGCCTCACTCAACGCTAAGAGCAGAAGGCATAGACATGTCACTCCTCACTCAATGCAAAGAGCATAAGGTATTGACAGAACATGCCTCAATCAATGCCAAGAGCAGAAGAAATCAACAGAGCACGCATCACTCAATGACAAGAGTAGAAGGCTTCGACAGAACACGCCTCACTCAATGCCAAGAGCAGAAGGCGTAGACAAGGCATGCCTCACTCAATGCTAGAGAAACTTGCACGCGCGGCTCGCTCGCATGCTTGGCAGAGGCGGGCCAGCTCGGCGAACACTGGAAGGGTATCGCTCGCCTGACCTGTTGCTCCTGAAGATCCCGCAAAGAACTAATCCTGGAGGGGGGACCGAGTCATCAAATATGGGGTTATACATTAGGTCTCCAAGTGAAACTATTTGATGAGGGAATTTTCATCTCTTAGACCAAGTAAACTAGAGAGCTAATTAAGAAATTTTGTATAAAGTAAACCTCCACTTTAAAAACTCCTTTGTGATCAAATATATCTCTGGACAAGGATGAGAAAGGGAAGCCTTTTGATGAATACATCTATAGGTGTATCATCGAGTCCCTACTTTATTTAACTGCAAGTAGACAAGATATTATGTATGCTACATGTGTTTGTACAAGGTACCAGACATGCCCTAAGGAATCTCATTACTCACCTATAAAGAGAATTTTGTGATACCTTAAGGGTAGCAAACATCTTGGCCTGTTGTACCATAGAAATAATTATTTTCAACTAATTGGCTATTCAAATTCAGACTTTGCATGTTGCAAAGTGGATAGAAAGAGCACCTCTTGAATATGCCAATTCCTTGGAAGAAGGTTGATCTCATGGAGTAGCAAGAAGCAGACTAGTATGGTAATGTCCACAGCTAAGTAAGAATATTTTTCTGCAGGGATTTGATGTGCACAGCTTCTGTGGATTCTACATCAATTGCAGGATTATAACCTCTATGTATAAAACACTCCCATGTTTTGTGATTCATCCAGTACAAACTCTATTGCTAAGAATCATGTGTCACACAGTAGGACTAAGCATATAGAGATTAGATATCATTTTATTAAAGAACATGTTGAAAAGGAGGATATCTGCCTTGAGTTTGTCCCCACAGACAAACAAGTGGCGGATATATTACCAAGCCACTGGAGGACGCTAAGTTTAATTCTTTTAAGATTGAATTAGGTATGCTTAACTTAGAATAATAGTTTCTGCATTCTATTCAAACTCTCTAGATAGTATTCAGTCTTTCTTATTTTATCTACATATAATTATTATCTCTAAATGTATTTTCAAAAATTGATAGATAGTATACTCTTGTAGTTTGTTAGGTTGTGTAAACCATAATACAAGTAAATTTGAGTATGAGCCAATTAACTCAATTTCAAGATTTATTCTATCGTTTGATTGACAGAAAGGCACAGAAGGTTAGAGGAGTAGAGCTGAGTCACTCTCA
The DNA here is from genome assembly GCA_039513925.1 of Platanthera zijinensis. Classification (NCBI taxonomy): domain Eukaryota; kingdom Viridiplantae; phylum Streptophyta; class Magnoliopsida; order Asparagales; family Orchidaceae; genus Platanthera; species Platanthera zijinensis. Next base: position 51,012,404 of record CM077089.1, on the reverse strand, counting down.
TCTATATCGTTAAGAAGATGCTCAATGACACCGTCATCTTGAATACAGAATATGCTCAATGATACCTCTCCGTATAAATGATACCATCGTGACGGGCATAATTCTTTAATCTCAAATCATTCTCAGCTGTTAGATCATTTATACATGATCACCTAAGGTGAGTGGTGCTTCATTTTTATTTGAATTAGAGATATATTAAAAAAACATATATATATATATATATATATATATATATATATAAGCCAAAAGTTTAATTCAGGACATAATACCTCTAACCCTAGAAGAAAATCAACATCATTCCGTCTTTCTCTACGTTCTCAGCAACCAAGTCTTCAGTATAATGGAGCAAAGCTTATGAAAACCTTGTATGAAGGATATGAGAGTGTAATATTTATATTCAAGGATGCTCCAGTAGATATCAAAGAAGTCATATGAATACTGGAAGCCGCGAGTTCTTCTATCTAAACAAAGTTCGATTCTGAAGGAAGAGGTATTAGAATTCTACTCCCATATCAAGGTTTCATAATTAGGAAAGTCTATTAAAAGTAAGATAGGGGATGTAAAAGTTAAGATTAGTCATCAAAGGATTGCACAGTCATTACACGTTCCGTCTACTGACATAAAAGAGGACCTGGAGATTTCACCACAAGAAATAGTAGATGCACTGGACTGATGTAAGTTTACTTGTGAAAAATATGCATCTCTAGAGAGAACATTATAATCAAAGAGGTAAACTCCTTATTAATATCATTGGTGAATGTGTAAAGTTGTCAACCTAAATCACCTACAGGGGGGTGAATAGGTGAATCGTGCGTCTATTTGCGGAATAAAAATTTTAACGATCTTGCACAAGAATTCAAGCAGTCACAAAAGATAAGAAGATTTATAGTGGTTCCCCAATCTTAGGTACGTCCACTTTACCTCACCGATCTAGCAAATCACTAGACTCGGCTACTCCACTATCTCGGATTGAAAACAATCCTACGCCTCGGAACCAAGTTCCTACAAACTCGATCCCAATGGATCTACACTCGGAAAATATAAACTTACTACAACTCGGAGAGCAAGGATCCTACACTCAGGAGAAAATCTCCTATAATAATAACAAAGAGATTTTGAAATACAAACACAGTAATTTCTCAGATCTTGAAAAATAAGTCTCTAGGTCTTCTTCTTGAACTTTGCGGCTCTTTCAGAAATGGTTGAAAAAGATGTGTAGATCTGACCTGAGAAAGCTTTGACCTACTCGATCAAGGAGAGGATGAGGATCCCTTGAACAGCAAGTTTTTCTTGATCGAAAAAAGAAAACCCGATCTACTCGTGAGCGGCGGCGGCGGCTTCAGAATTTATTCCTTTTTGAGAGAGATGGCTGATCCAGAAGATTTCAAAGGTACGGACTACCGCTTCTTGTAAAATGTTAGGGTTTGGTCTTAATGAAAAGACTTTATATAGGATTGCCCCTAACGGTTAGAAAAGACATTAATGACGATACATGGACCAATCACGTCAAGTCATTTGAATATCCGGTCGATCTAGACTTAAACAATTTTCTGAAAAATTTGACCTGCAATTCTCGAGAAGTCACATTAGTTCTGGAGAACTAGTTTGATTTCTCGAGAACCATACTGTCTGGAACTAAAGTTAGATTTCGAGACTTCAGGGCTAATACTTCTCGAGACCAATCTGGACTTCTCGAGAACCATAAGATGACTTCTCGAGAACTAAGAAGCTAAGCTTCTCGGGAACTATAAGGAATTCTCAAGAACTACTCGGGACTTCTCAAGAACTATAAGAACTTCTCGAGAACTACACTGGACTTCTCGAAAGTTCGGACTTAGAAAAAATTCTTGAAGATATTTGGACTTCTCGAGAATTAAAAGCTGGGACTTCTCGAGAACTTTGAAGCTAAGCTTCTCGAGAACTATAAGGACTTCTCGAGAACTACACTTCTGCTTCTTGAGAACTATAGAATGCTTCTAGAGAACATCTAACTCTATTTCTCGAGAACTAAGAGGCACTTCTCGAGAAGTGGACTTAGAGAATTTTCTGAACTTAGAGAAAATTTCTCCTAGTCCTGTCTTCATCCCATGCTCCAAGTGTTTGAACATAAAGTGTATCCCAATTGAGAGGCTACACATGAGTCAACACCTTGGATCACACAGTGAGGGATTACACTGTATGGTCCTGTGTTCCTGACCCACTGTAGACTGATATTGGTCTACACTTAGCATTGAGAATTTGCAAACACACAACTAGAACAAGGATATTAAATACAACTTAATTCATCTTAGTTCAAGGGTGACTTCAAGCAAATCTGGGTTATTGTGGATGCAATACCCAACAATCTCCCCCTATTTGTGGAAGTCAGAACCCTCTACACTAAGGTGAATTATAACAATAAAGAAAGAACTTGAAATGAATAATTTAAACTAAGTGCACTAAGAGATTAATTGAACACATAATTAGGCAAAACTAGAAATTATATATATGTAATGTTTTAGATTTTTAATCAACAACCATTTCATCAAAATTCTCAAAAACATATCAACAAGAATTCATCCTTTGCCTTGTTATTGCCTGTCCTGCTTCTCCGGCTATCTCCTCTGATAGCTGAAGGGCTTTGGATAGTACCTTGGACGCTTTGAAGGAGCTTTAGGGTTATTCTTTCCATACTCTCTATCATATATTCTTCCCTTAGTCACAGACTTCTCATATAATTCCCACTAAGAGGAGCTATAGTGGAGATTCCTGCTTTCACTAAATTCCATGACTAATTTGAGAGTGTCAAGAATTATGGCTTTAGAACTAGGACTCCAGACTTCTGCAAACTCTTGGGATTTCCTTTTCTCTGAGTACGGCTTGGTGGCACTTCTGCTTGCAGATGGCCTTCTCCATACTTCCTTTTCTTGGGGTTGTTAATTTCAGGTAGATTTTAAGGAATATCATCATCCCAAACCTTGGAATAGGATGCAGGAGGAGGTACCTGGTCTTCTAGCCTTGGAGAAAAGGTGGGCATTTGAGAATAAGGCATCTGGCTGGATTCTCCTTAAGCAAGGGGGTTGAGGTCATGTGGAATCACATTTGGATCAACTTGATAATCAGGGAAGATTAGATTATGAGTCCATACAGTAGTATCATATGTGTAGAATTTTATAGATTGAATTTGAGCTAAAACATTCTTATTTATTTCAGTCAATTTCACATTCCAGAGAGTTTGTGCATTGGCAGCAAGCATTTCCACTTGTTCTTTCACTTGATTCTCTCCCTTTTTGAATTCTACTGAGAGCTTCTCTATAGCTTCCTCTTTGAAAGTTCCAACTTCATTGCAGATTGTTTGTAGATTTTCTGTGGCTTTCTTCTCTAGATAAATCTGATTGCCGGCAAGAGAAAGAGACTGTTCCATAACCTTACCAACACTAGTAATTGTATGGTCTATAGCTTTTCCACCTATTTGAAACAGACTTTTGAGAGAGTTAGTGTTATGTTGTATTTCAGCAAATCCTCGGCTCATTTCTTTTTCCAGAGCAATCACTTTGTCTTGCACTATTTTCAGAGAGTCATCACAATGTTTCCTTTGTTCAGCCAGCAAAATTTCAATCTTACTCAAAATGTCAGAAGAGAGAGGGGCATCAGCAGCAGCAGCAACAGAAGTAACAGCAATAGCAAAGGTACTTGGTGGTGGAGGAGGAGATACCCAGGGAGGGATATCTTCCACTACCATAGAGCTCTTGGATCATACAGTGTGAAATACTGTATCAGCCTCCTCATCAACAATTCTTGGGAGGGAGAAGTCAAGGTTCTTGAGAGCAGCTTCCACCTCTTCAAGTTCTGGCTCATCCTCTTCAGAGAGAAGGATGGTCTCTAGTGCTGAAGTGTGTTCAGCTGGAGTATAATCTTTCTTTGGAGAGGGAGAAGGAGTTGGAGCTGGAGTAGCTTGGAGTGAGGATGGTGGAGATGGTTCTTTTGATAGTTCTACAGCAATTTCTGTATTTAGAAGAGTAAGTGGTTCATCTAAAGTGAGTTCTTCAACCATACTGTCAATTTCTTCAGCTGTGTTCTTGAGGGTTTCCTGTACTTGAACATCTGAGAAGGTCGCATCTGGAAGATCTGCCACTGGGCTTTGAAGAGGATATCTCACTGTGGGAGGAGGAGAAGTGTAACACCTTAAAAAGACTCAAAATTGGAATTGAGGTGCAGGTTGCTTAACACGGCCTGGGACACGGGCGTGTCCCAGGGCGTGTCGGGGTACATGGCCTGGGACACGGGCGTGTCCCAGGGCGTGTTCAGGTTAGTCGACGATCGGAGGTCGACGATAGTCGAGCCTGGGACACGGCCTTCGACACGGGCGTGTCCTAGGGCGTGTCACTCAATAAAATGCCGTATCGAGTCAAAAATGTACACGGCCCGGAACCAAGGCTTGAACACGGCCGTGTCAGTTTGGACACGGGCATGTCAGAGGGCGTGTGCCTGCCCGTGTACTGCTCTGACTGGATTTAACGCTCGTTGAGTACCGTGTAACAGGTGTGACACGGGCGTGTCACATGACCGACACGGGCGTGTCAGGTTCGACACGGGCGTGTCGATGCCCGTGTTCTGGTAAGTTTTAGTCGGTGCGAGTGCCGCGTGTGCCGCTTAAGGGTACACGGCCTGTGACACGGGCGTGTCACAGGCCGTGTCGGCCAAAAATTTCAATATTTTGGGGCAGATCTTGGCCATTCATTTTCCTTAAAGAGGATCCTGTGGCTGGGGATCATTCCTTGGCTGATAAGGTCGGGAAAGGAGGAGAAGAAGGCTCATTTCTTAAGTTCTACTCTCTTTCTAACTTTTAAGAGAGAGGTGAGAGCAAGGTGAGGAAGAAGAAGTGGAGTCCGGCTGCCGGTGGAGCTACGGTGGTCCAAATCGCGAGCCGAGTTCGGATTTGCGAAGGCAACGCTACTGCGAAGGCTTTCATCCGTCTCAAATTTCTCTCCATGGCTCCGAAGCGAACTCCTAGGGTAATGATTTCCTGCTTGGACATGTGAAGTCCTTAATTCCTGCATTGCATAGGGAAAACCCTTCCCCGCGAGTGTGCGGTGGGTTGTGGCGTCCCTTGGTGTAGATATGTGAAGTCCCCCTTGTTAGAGTCCGGAATTAGAGTACGGATCTAGGCATGCTGTGTGAAGCCCATCTGGACATGGTCTGGATTGGTGATGCTTGTTTGCATATCGAAGAAGACTCCGTGATTCTTGCTTGTAGGCATGATGGATAAAGTACTGGAGGAAGTCTAGGAAATTATGAGAGTTGGACTCTCTTGTAGCCGTGAGTTGCTACTTTGTATGAGGTTGAGCCGTGGGGCTGCAACTAGGAAACGTGGAACGGGCAAGGTGAAACTGTACCCGCGTCAGTACAGGCGTGAGTCTGACGATGTGAGCAACGGGAAAGGTGGATCTGTACCCGCGTTATGGTTGTCTAACCTTGGGTGCTTAAGGCCCTGTTAGGATCACATAGCGAGAGTCGACGGCCTGTGAGCCGATCAGACTAGAATGCTCATATTGAACCGTTATGTCTGGGACCTCTGAACGGTGGTGTGGCCATGGAAATACGGAACACAAATAATGTGCCCTGAGTGCACGGAGCGTCGGGCCGTCGTGCCAGCGTTTGTGATATGTGACTGTGCGGGCGTGCACGTCTTGCTTAAATTGCTATATATATCATATTGGAAGATTGCTATGCAGGGATGGAATTCCGCTGCCCCGTGCCAGGGGCAGGGTCGTTATAATTGGTCGGCTTAATGCTGACCGTTGCAATGTTTGCCACCGCTTGGTGGATTGGTTATTATAGGTACTAGAGTTGCTGGTCCGAGCGGGACTTAGCGGGCTGAAGCCCAAAGCTGCGCTGCTGCCCTCGAAGGCATTGTTTTGTTTCTTTTGTTCATGTGTGGCCGGCCTGCGTGCCGATGTTGGTAATCCACACTCTTGTTAAGAGAAACTTTTGTAAGGCCTTAAGGCCAAACTCTTATGATGTTTATATATATATTCCTAAGTTTTAGTGGACAATGTTATTTATCTTGAGTTCAATAATTCAACTGTGAAGTGATGATGCATATTTTAGCTTAATTTATTAGGGTAAAAATATGTTATTTTCGTTTTAAATCTCTTTCTTTATGTTATTTTTTGCTTCTTTTTATGTAAATATTATAAATAATATTTATTTTCTGTTTTTGCAGGTTTCAGACAATTTCCAGGAAAAAATCCCCTGACACGCCCCCCTGTCACGCCCTCCCCGGGCGTGACTCAGGGCGTGTCACCTGCTCCCGATGTTGAAAGCCGCCAGGTGAATTTCCCGCCAAAGAATCCCCTGTCACGCCCCACCGACACGCCCTCCCCGGGCGTGTCACCGGGCGTGACACGGGGCGTGTCGCTCACTGCCCGAAGTCTGCGCCTCCTTCAATGCTTTGTACACAGCTGCACGCAACAGTACTGTCACGCCCCATGTCACGGGCGTGACCTGGGGCGTGACTGCCCCCATTCGGACGTCTGATGGACCTGCGACTGCTGAATTTGACTTGACACGCCTGTCACGCCCCCCTGTCACGGGCGTGACATAGGGCGTGACCACCATCGTACCGAAATAATCATCATTCCCGCCAGAATTCAGCTCCCGAGGTCAAATCCGTACTTGTCACGCCCCCTGACACGCCCCCCCTAGGGCGTGTCGGAGGGCGTGACCAACCCGAGAAATTTTCTATAAATTGAGCCCCCCTCCTCCCCATTTCAGCAAGCTTTTGGGGAGAGGGGGAGGTGCTGCCCCTTTAGTTCTTCATCCCTTTTTTATGCTTTTTCTCTCTCTCTCCCTCTCTCTCTTATTTTGTAATTATTTTCTTAACCTAGCTTAGTGTTTTGCTTTTAGCTCTTGCATTTCCTTTACTTGCTTAATATAGGGCTAGAATAGGGCTTTAATTCATGCACTTGTAATTTCAATTTCATTAGTGTAACTTGCTCCTTTTAATTAATATAAGTGCTCTTCCTATTACTAGTGTTCTTTTTATGCTCTACTACTCACCCCCCTCCTCCACTCTATTATGATTAACTAATCCTCCTTGTACTCGATCTTGATGATCCGAGGTTAGAGCGATTAAGTTATGACGCTTTAATTAATCTTTTCTTTTTAGGTTAGGGCCTTGAATTATTCTTGATTAATCACGGGTTGGAGGTATATTTTCGATATATATTCTCCGCCTTTGCTTTCGTTCTGGGCTAGCCGAGAGGCCGATAGAATGAAGTGAGCATTCAAGAGTAAAGGGAGTTGTACGCACCCCTCGAGAGAGGCAGACGTCCAAATCTCCCGGATTGGAGTAAAATCCAATAGAGGGGTTCACCGCGTAAAGCGAGCTTTAGGCCTCCGATTTAGACGAGAGTCGGTCGGACCTTCTTAAACTCAGTTGGGCACGACTTCGAGAGAAGCGTGTTCAAGCATTAGGAACCTCCACGGTCAAGGACCTTTATCCTATTAAGTTTAGATTTTTATCGCATTTTCTTAATCGTCTTTAGCCGAGGTGATTCTAGATTCGAGTGCGCCTCTTTATTATTAGCTATAAATCTTTTTATCCTGCAAGTAATTAGTTCTCTTTTCTTTTAGCTTAGTAATTTAATTTCAGTTTTTAGTTTAGTAATTAATAGAAATTCCAATTGATAAAATAATAGCAATCTCCTTTGAGTAGAAGTAGTCATTACGCCCCAGGGAAATACGACCTTGATACTAATCTTTAGTATCCTATACTATAACCGATAAGGTACGCTTGCCTTTATCGGATATAGAATCGGAGAATATTCTTAACCACCACATCCACTTTCTCTTCTCTTCTCTCTAACCCTCTCTCTCCGCCGTTGCGAATTTGTGTATCAAGTTTTTGGCGCCGTTGCCGGGGACTGTTTTGATATTTTGAAAAAAGGATAGCTATTAATTTTATCGTTTTTGTTTTATTTTATTTTTTTTCTTCTCTTTTTTCTCTCGTCTCTTTCACCCCACTCTCGCGGTTGATTAATTTTATTTTAAAATGTGTAATCTTTGTTTTAATTGTGGAGAGTTCGGTCACTCTCGCGAGGAGTGTTGGGTAAGGTATCGTTCATCCTCCCATGATTCTATCCCTTCCGGATCGAATCAATTTGGCCAAATTGATCCGTCCGCGAATTTTTTTTCATGGGGTTACGATGGTTTTCAAACGCCTTCCTACCCCACTCCTCCGAATTTTTCTGATTTTAATTCTTATGGAAATTTCTTGAATGGACATTTTGATCCTAGCCCTACTTTGAACTACTCAGGGTGGCAACACCCTGATCATTCTTGGGGCCAAGGTGATCATCAATCCATTCCATCTCAAGATTTTTCCACTTTTTCTCCGCAAGTTTGCGCGCCTCCGATTTTTGATTCTAGCGAAAATGAAGTCATTTTTGATGGCGTAGCATTTGATGCACGCATCAATGCTCACTTCAAAGTGATTTTTGACGCTTTGGCTGCTGAGGCCGCATCTTTTTCTTCCCCTCCTCCTCCTATTTATCTTTCGAATGATGAATCTTCGGATATTCCGCAGTGCCTTCAATCACTTGCGGAAGACGATTATTCAGAAATTCCATTGCGCCTTCAACCTCTCGAGGAGGAAATTTCCCCCGATATTCCGATTTTTTTTCAAGTTTCCGAGGAAGACGAACTTTCTTGTGTTCGATCTTCTGAAGAGATTGATTTTTCGGATATCCCGGTTTGCTCCCAATCTACCGAAATGATTGCTATTCAGGTGGAGCAACCGGATTTTTCTATCCAACCATTTTCTTGTGATCAACCGCCATCGCCTTCTTCTTTTTCTTCTCTTCCCCCTTCTTGCGAAAATTCTGTTTTCTTTTCTTGTTTTATTTTTCCTTCTAGTTTAGTTTCTTCTTCTTCTTCGTCCTCTTCTAATAGTATAGTTTCTTTTTCTAGTTTTTTTTCTTTTTCTAAATCTTCTTGTTTTTTGTTTTATTTAAAAAATAAAAAATTACAAAAAAATATTTTTATTTTCTTAAAAAATGTTTTGGCACTCGCGCCGAAACGCATATTGCGCGAGCTGCCATTACATTTCTGTTTTTATTTTCCATTTAGCTAACCATAATACGTCGAGCTCAACGACGTTTTAAACAAAGAGCGCTCTTGGGAGGCACCCCTTGCTTATCTTTTTCTTTTTTTTGTTTTTGTTTTTGTTTTTCCTTTTTTTTTATCTTTTGTTTTGTGCAGGAATAAGCTCCCGCGTGTTTGTGCCGCTTTTCGCCTCGCAACTTGGACTGAAGCCGATCTTTAGCTCAAGTTTGGGGGACGCATTTTCCAACGTCTGGGCATCAATCGCTAGGGAAGCATCTTCTCCCTCTCTTTGCATTTTTTTTCTCTCTTTTTTCTCTCTTTTCTCTCTCTTTATACTTAACATTAAACATTGGGGACAATGTTTAACTTTAAGTATGGGGGAGTGTTCCCTTAATATTTTACTTTAGAAAAAAAATTGTATATATAATATTTAAAAAAAAAAAAAAAAAAAATCCAAAAAAATAAAAAATAAAAAATATATAAATATTTTTAAAAAAAAAAAAAAATCCCAAATTAAATTGAGTTAATTTTTGCCAAATCAATTAGTACCCCGCTACTTTGCTTTTTATTGTTTTTTCAAGCTCGTGTCTACTTGCTTAGTTAGAATAAATTTGATTAATTTTCTGTTTAAATATGTTTAGCGAGTAGTATGTTGACTCATGCAGTGTTCCTATTTAGGGTAGTATGCTATTTTTGAATTTTTTTTTTGAAATTTACTTTACGTTTCCATAGCCTTTCTTTTATTTCTTTTACTTTTATAAAACCCATCATCCCTTATTTTTCATTATTAAAATCTTTTTAAACGTTAATTAGTATTAAGTGTAGTAGACACAAAACGGTCTAGACGCTTATTATCATTATTTTCATGAAAGCAAATTCTCTATTTTTATTTTTTTGTGCTTATCCTCTTTTGAAATTTCAAAGCTTTACTTGGAGTAGATTTAGGAAGCATGAAAATGATTTAGGCATTTCTTTTGTAACGTTTGAGCCTTTGCACCTCGCCTAACAATAACCATTGCTAGCCATTTTTGTGCCTTTTCCTTTCCTTTTTGTAGCCCCACTTTTTATTTCACCACGGCCAAATAGCCTACCTACATGCACACATTAAAATTATTTTTGAGCTTTAATTGCTAATGTGCATCTTTTTGAAAAATTAGTGGAAAATCTTTGTGTTATCTTTTGCTACAAAAGTGAAAAGTTATAAGTATAAAAAAAAATGAAAAAAATATGATGAAAATAAGTGAAAAAAAGAAAAGGTAAAAGAAAAGAAAAGAAAAGTATTTATTTTGGCTAGTTTTATTTTGACAAAGCTCATTTTCTTTTTGTTTTAAGTGTGCAAATATCCCTCGTGTTTATCTTTTTGAATATCGCACCCTTAAAAACCTAAGCCTAACTATACGCCTAATTAAAGCCCTAATGATTCATGCTTTCTACGTTTACTTTTTAGTATAGTAGCGAGAAACTAGATTGAGTAAGTATTTTTGATAGAAATATTGAATTTTGTATTGATTGACTGTGGTTTTAATTTGTCTCTTAGACTTTAGTAGTGACTCAATGCGCTTTTTACTCGTTACTTTATTAAGTTTTAATTCTGTAAAAATTTGGGATGATTTGTTTTTATATTTAGTAAAATTTATAAAATTTTGTGCTAAGTTAAAGTAGGACTTTTCGGTTCTTTTTCAAAAATTTCTCTACCTCTAAATTCCCGTCTTACTCGTTTATAGCATTTTTTAACTTTTCAATTAACCCTTTTTATTTTCTCTAACTCGTAGTCTTTGCTTGAGGACAAGCAAAATAATAAGTATGGGGGAATTTGATGATGCATATTTTAGCTTAATTTATTAGGGTAAAAATATGTTATTTTCGTTTTAAATCTCTTTCTTTATGTTATTTTTTGCTTCTTTTTATGTAAATATTATAAATAATATTTATTTTCTGTTTTTGCAGGTTTCAGACAATTTCCAGGAAAAAATCCCCTGACACGCCCCCCTGTCACGCCCTCCCCGGGCGTGACTCAGGGCGTGTCACCTGCTCCCGATGTTGAAAGCCGCCAGGTGAATTTCCCGCCAAAGAATCCCCTGTCACGCCCCACCGACACGCCCTCCCCGGGCGTGTCACCGGGCGTGACACGGGGCGTGTCGCTCACTGCCCGAAGTCTGCGCCTCCTTCAATGCTTTGTACACAGCTGCACGCAACAGTACTGTCACGCCCCATGTCACGGGCGTGACCTGGGGCGTGACTGCCCCCATTCGGACGTCTGATGGACCTGCGACTGCTGAATTTGACTTGACACGCCTGTCACGCCCCCCTGTCACGGGCGTGACATAGGGCGTGACCACCATCGTACCGAAATAATCATCATTCCCGCCAGAATTCAGCTCCCGAGGTCAAATCCGTACTTGTCACGCCCCCTGACACGCCCCCCCCTAGGGCGTGTCGGAGGGCGTGACCAACCCGAGAAATTTTCTATAAATTGAGCCCCCCTCCTCCCCATTTCAGCAAGCTTTTGGGGAGAGGGGGAGGTGCTGCCCCTTTAGTTCTTCATCCCTTTTTTATGCTTTTTCTCTCTCTCTCCCTCTCTCTCTTATTTTGTAATTATTTTCTTAACCTAGCTTAGTGTTTTGCTTTTAGCTCTTGCATTTCCTTTACTTGCTTAATATAGGGCTAGAATAGGGCTTTAATTCATGCACTTGTAATTTCAATTTCATTAGTGTAACTTGCTCCTTTTAATTAATATAAGTGCTCTTCCTATTACTAGTGTTCTTTTTATGCTCTACTACTCACCCCCCCTCCTCCACTCTATTATGATTAACTAATCCTCCTTGTACTCGATCTTGATGATCCGAGGTTAGAGCGATTAAGTTATGACGCTTTAATTAATCTTTTCTTTTTAGGTTAGGGCCTTGAATTATTCTTGATTAATCACGGGTTGGAGGTATATTTTCGATATATATTCTCCGCCTTTGCTTTCGTTCTGGGCTAGCCGAGAGGCCGATAGAATGAAGTGAGCATTCAAGAGTAAAGGGAGTTGTACGCACCCCTCGAGAGAGGCAGACGTCCAAATCTCCCGGATTGGAGTAAAATCCAATAGAGGGGTTCACCGCGTAAAGCGAGCTTTAGGCCTCCGATTTAGACGAGAGTCGGTCGGACCTTCTTAAACTCAGTTGGGCACGACTTCGAGAGAAGCGTGTTCAAGCATTAGGAACCTCCACGGTCAAGGACCTTTATCCTATTAAGTTTAGATTTTTATCGCATTTTCTTAATCGTCTTTAGCCGAGGTGATTCTAGATTCGAGTGCGCCTCTTTATTATTAGCTATAAATCTTTTTATCCTGCAAGTAATTAGTTCTCTTTTCTTTTAGCTTAGTAATTTAATTTCAGTTTTTAGTTTAGTAATTAATAGAAATTCCAATTGATAAAATAATAGCAATCTCCTTTGAGTAGAAGTAGTCATTACGCCCCAGGGAAATACGACCTTGATACTAATCTTTAGTATCCTATACTATAACCGATAAGGTACGCTTGCCTTTATCGGATATAGAATCGGAGAATATTCTTAACCACCACATCCACTTTCTCTTCTCTTCTCTTTAACCCTCTCTCTCCGCCGTTGCGAATTTGTGTATCATGAAGCTTCCGCTAGAATGCTCTGTGTTAGGATGCGTGGTTATGATATTATTTCGTAGCGTCTCCGCCTGTTTGTGGAATATGGTGTGGGGCCCCGGCCGTAGCCTCTATTATATTCTTCTTGACGGGTAGAGGTGTTACAATTTGGTATCAGCTTCTTGGTCGATCTCTTCCGAATTCGTGGTCGAATTCTTTTGAGAGGTGGCGAGCACGTGTCAGTGCCGTCGTTATAACACTTAATATGAACTCAAGATTGTCCACTTAGGAGTGTAAATACACTTGTTTGTTGAACTTGTGTATTCTTTTTGGTATGGTTGCCGTTTTCATTGGTCGTTAACCTGTGTATTTTACACATATAGGTGACCAGAAGTGTTGCGGGTCAATCCGAACCACAACGTTCTGTTGAGAGTGCGGCACCAGCCGAGGTGCCCACAACTTCTCCATCCGCTGAAACAGTCCGTCTCATCACGGAAACGGTGCTTGCGGTGATGAATGCTCAGCAGGCGGGGCAGGCACGTCCTGCAGTGGTGCCAACGCAAGCTGGGGTACGGCAAGAACCGGTAGAAGCCGAAGTTGATCCGCGGGTAGCAGATCAACAATGGAAGCAATTCTTGAGCTTCAATCCTCCACAGTTTCATGGGGCGGGTACACCGGCCCAAGCAGAGGATTGGCTTGCAAGAGTCAAGAGGATTATGAGAGCTATCAAGGTTGAGGAGGAACAGAAAGTTATGTTAGCCACTTTCCTACTGGAATGAGAGGCGCGATTGTGGTGGGATGAGATTGAAATGCATCACTTGGCTGGCTGGCAATTGGCAGAGGTTACAATGGATGAATTTTCTCGATTGTTCTTAGCACAACATCTGCCGATGCAGCAAAGGATATCGATGGAAATGGAATTTCAACGGTTAGCGCAGGGAGATCGAAGTGTGGATGACTACCTGCATGAGTTCACCCGGTTGGGAAGATATGCGGGCACGATCTTCGCCGAAGAAGAGCGTAAGACTAGTCGGTTTTATGCGGGACTGCGAGATGAGCTGCGGTATTTGCTCTCGAGTTCTGTGAGTCAGGGATTCCAAGCCTTAGTCTGTACGGCTCGTTCTTTGGAGACGGACATGAAACGGGGGCAAGCAAAGGGAAACTTGGCTGTTGTGAAGCCAGAGTTCAAGCCGCCGCGTTCGGACAAGTTTGGCTACCGAAAGAGATGGAACAAGAAGTCTAAGTCTTCTAGACAAGCTCCTTCTGCGGCTGTGACGGATACATCTGGGTATGGATCTCGTGCTTGTTTTACGTGCGGGAAGGTTGGACACTTCGCACGTGAATGTCGATTTGGTCCTCCAAAAGGTGATAAGAAGACGGGAGCGTCTTATGCGAAGAAGGGGAAGGCTGTGGTGGAGTCTTCTGCCTCGCACGCGCAGCCTAGGGTCTTCAACCTTGGACAACAGGAGGCCATTAAGCAGGCGGATGTCGTCACAGGTGCGCGTAGGTTTTAATGTTGTTATTATGATGTGTTGTGCTTGCTTTAATTGTAATGTTATAGGGTTTGTCCTTATACGAGAGTATCCGGCGCGAGCACTGTTCGATACAGGTGCTTCACATTCGTTTCTGTCTGAGGACTTTGTCTTTCGTGTTGGGGTGTCGATCCGGACCATGACAGACAGTGTAAAGGTGTTGTTGCCTAACGGATGTTTGATGTGCGCGGATCGATCTTGCGGTCTTGAGGTCAAGATAGGAAGTCGGGAGTTCAAGGTGGAAACATTAGTATTGCCGATTAAAGAGTTTGATATAATCTTTGGAATGGACTGGCTTTTAGAGCAGCGTGCCTGTATAGATTGCACTTCAAAAGAGGTCACACTTGGGCAAAATACCGAACAAGAGACCAAGTTCATTGGTATGCAAGGGATGAGTGGGATGTTGTTATCCGCTCTCCAAGTTGTTAAGGCAGTTCGGAAGGGTGCGGAGTTGTTCTTCACACTCATAGAGGCGGTGGCGCCGAAGGCCAGTGTGAGTGAAGTGCCGATTGTGTCGGAAAATGCGGATGTGTTTCCAAAGGACCTTCCGGGGTTACCTCCCCAAAGGGAAATCGACTTCGCTATCGAGCTGGTGCCGGGTGCGAAACCCGTGGCCCGTTCGCCGTATCGGGTAGCGCCAAAAGAAATGGCCGAACTGAAAGTTCAGTTGCAAGAGTTGTTGGAGCAGGGATATATACGCCCAAGTATGTTACCTTGGAGCGCGCCGAATCTTTTTGTGAAAAAGAAAGACGGTGGTTTGCGACTATGTATTGATTATCGCGATCTGAACAAGCTGACAGAGAAAAACAAGTATCCAATTCCACGGATCGATGACTTGTTAGATCAGCTAGCAGGCTCAACCGTCTATTCGAAGTTGGATTTGAAGTCCGGGTATTACCAGTTGTGGATTAGGGAAGGTGACATTCCCAAGACAGCGTTTGGCATACGCTATGGTCATTATGAGTTCACAGTGATGCCGTTCGGCTTATGTAATGCACCCTCGGTATTCATGGATCTCATGCATCGTACGTTTCGCGAATACCTGGATCTGTTTGTGATTATGTTTATTGATGATATCCTGGTATATTCACAATCGGAGGAAGATCATGCAAACCACTTGCGATTAGTATTGCATACCTTGCGAAGGAATAAGCTGTATGCCAAGTTCTCTAAGTGTGAGTTCTGGCTCTCGTCGGTGGCTTTTCTAGGCCATGTGGTAAGTGGAGAGGGCATAGCGGTGGATCCAGCTAAGATAAGTGCCATTCGTGATTGGCCAGTGTTGTCTTCGGTGGCCGAAGTCAGGAGTTTCCTTGGACAGGCGGGCTACTATAGACGGTTCGTGGAGAACTTCTCCCGGATTGCTTTGCCTCTGACTACGTTGACGAGAAAGTACCAGAAGTTCGTTTGGACGCCGGAGTGCGCACGAGCTTTTGATGAGCTGAAGAATCGTTTGACCACAACGCCCGTTTTGACGTCGCCATGTGGTACAGATGGATTTGAAATATACAGCGATGCGTCAGGAAGCGGCTTAGGCTGCGTTCTCCTGCAGTTTGGCAAGGTGATCGCTTATGGTTCACGCCAATTGAAAGTGCATGAGCGTAATTACCCCGTCCATGATTTGGAGTTGGCGGCGGTGATCTTTGCGCTAAAGTTGTGGCGGCATTATCTTTATGGCGTGAAAGTGGATATTTATACAGATCATAAAAGCTTAAAGTATCTGCTTGATCAAAAAGAATTGAATATGCGACAAAGGAGGTGGATGGAATTCCTTGGGGATTATACCTTCGACATTCACTATGTTCCCGGAAAGGGAAATGTGGTCGCTGATGCCTTGAGTCGTTGGACTCCGGTACGGGCAAATTGGTTGCGGATACATGATGAGCGGTTAATCCAGGAGTTGGAAGCTTTGGAGATATCTTGTGTGGAAAGAGATTCGTCAACTGTTGCATGCGTGAACTGGTTGGAGGTTCAATATGACCTTGCTGACAGGGTTCGGCAGGCAACAGAGTTGGATGAAAGTCTCCAACGCTATGCAAAGGAGGGGGTCTGATGATCAATTCTCATGGGATGACGGTTTATTACGAAAGGATGGCCGATTGTGCGTCCCTAGTGCGGGTAAATTGCGAGAAGGATTGCTATATGAAGCACACTTTACAAAGTATTCAATTCACCCTGGGAGCACAAAAATGTACAAGGACATGAAGAAACTGTTCTGGTGGCCTGGTTTAAAGAAGGACATAGCCGAGTATGTGGCTAAATGTCACACTTGTGCTTTGGTAAAGGCAGAATGTCAACGGCCGAGTGGTTTCCTGAAGTCGTTGCCGGTTCCACAATGGAAGTTTGAAGATATTTCTATGGATTTCGTGCACGGATTGTCGAGATCTTAGCGTGGCCATGACTCAATCTGGGTGATTGTAGACCGGTTGACAAAGGTGGCTCACTTTATCCCGAACAAGTGGGACGATTCAGTGGAAACGTTGGCAAAGCTCTATGTGGAGCAGATTGTTCGATTGCATGGTGTTCCCCGGAGCATCGTAAGTGACCGAGATGGGCGCTTTACTTCGAAAGATTGGAGATTAGTTCATCAGATGTTGGGTACGAAGTTAGCATTCAGTACGGCCTTTCACCCGCAAACGGATGGCCAAACTGAACGAACCAACAGAACGATGGAGGATATGCTCCGTATGTGCGCCCTGGACTTCGGTAAGAATTGGGAAGAGCATCTTGTTATGGTGGAATTTGCCTATAATAATAGCCATCAAGCGAGTATAGGCAAGGCCCCGTTTGAAGCGCTGTATGGTCGGAAATGTCGTACACCGCTAGCTTGGGCAGAAACTGGCGAGACTAAACTTTTAGGCAAAAAGGAAGTCGAGGATGCGACCTCAACAATACGCTCTATTCGAGAGAGGCTCCTAATAGCCCAGGATCGGCAAGCCAAATATTACAATGCTAAGCATCGGAACGTGGAGTTCGCGGTGGGTGACTTGGTCTATTTAAAGATTAAGCCCTTCAAAGGTGTATCTCGGATTCGGCGGTTGAAAAATCTAAGTCCGCGATACCTTGGTCCATTTGAAGTGGTGGAGCGAGTTGGGGAAGCCACCTATCGGCTAGCTCTTTCATCGGAATTGAGAGGATTGCATGATGTGTTTCACATCTCGGTGCTATGCAAAGCAATAAAGGATCCAGCTCAAGTAATTGGCAATGATCGAGTGCCGGTTGAGTACGGGCTAACAACAAAGGTGAAGCCTATACGGATCGAGGATCGAGCCGAGAAACAGTTGCGGAACAAGGTGATCGGGATGGTCAAAGTCCGATGGGACAATTGTGGCCGTGAAGAGCTAACATGGGAGCGCGAGCAGACCATGCAAGCCGAGTTTCCCGAGTTATTTTCGTAACTTGTTTGCTCGTTATATATGTAATAGAAACATATAACTGTTTTGTTATTTTTCTCCCTATTGTCTGCAAATTTCGGGACAAAATTTTATTAAGGAGGGGAGGGTTGTAACACCCCAAAAAGACTCAAAATTGGAATTGAGGTGCAGGTTGCTTAAAACGGCCTGGGACACGGGCGTGTCCCAGGGCGTGTCTGGGTACACGGCCTGGGACACGGGCGTGTCCCAGGGCGTGTTCAGGTTAGTCGACGATCGGAGGTCGATGATAGTCGAGCCTGGGACACGGCCTTCGACACGGGCGTGTCACTCAATAAAATGCCGTATCGAGTCAGAAATGTACACGGCCCGGAACCAAGGCTTGAACACGGCCGTGTCAGTTTGGACACGGGCGTGTCAGAGGGCGTGTGCCTACCCGTGTACTGCTTTGACTGGATTTAACGCTCGTTGAGTACCGTGTAACAGGTGTGACACGGGCGTGTCACATGACCGACACGGGCGTGTCAGGTTCGACACGGGCGTGTCGATGCCCGTGTTCTGGTAAGTTTTAGTCGGTGCGAGTGCCGCGTGTGCCGCTTAAGGGTACACGGCCTGTGACACGGGCGTGTCACAGGCCGTGTCGGCCAAAAAGTTCAATATTTTGGGGGATCTTGGCCGTTCATTTTCCTTAAAGAGGATCCTATGGCTGGGGATCATTCCTGGGCTGATAAGGTCGGGAAAGGAGGAGAAGAAGGCTCATTTCTTAAGTTCTACTCTCTTTCTAACTTTTAAGAGAGAGGTGAGAGCAAGGTGAGGAAGAAGAAGTGGAGTCCGGCTACCGGTGGAGCTACGGTGGTCCAAATCGCGAGCCGAGTTCGGATTTGCGAAGGCAACGCTGCTGCGAAGGCTTTCATCCATCTCAAATTTCTCTCCATGGCTCTGAAGCGAACTCCTAGGGTAACGATTTCCTGCTTGGACATGTGAAGTCCTTAATTCCTGCATTGCATCGGGAAAACCCTTCCCCGCGAGTGTGCGGTGGGTTGTGGCGTCCCTTGGGGTAGATATGTGAAGTCCCCCTTGTTAGAGTCCGGAATTGGAGTACGGATCTAGGCATGCTGTGTGAAGCCCATCTAGACATGGTCTGGATTGGGGATGTGTAAGATCCTCCCCCTTACCAAGAGAGCCCTGATCTTATGCCCAGGACCGCCTCCTTACGGTGACACTAACTCACGGGTTAGTCGACACCGCAAGACGCCGATCCTGCCGGCTAGTACGATCATAACCTGTTCGGCCAATATGAGAAACAGAAGCAAGTAAATAGTAAACAAAACTACACAAGTCCACAGTCACAGAGTACATATTATATAAAAGAAATGATGAGTACATAAATATAGTCCACAATGAGTACAACAAAGAGAGAAATAAGGGCTTATGCCCATTACATTATATCACTGAATCTCTCCTCACAAAGCAAATAGCGGAAGTCTAAACTATCACGGACATCTCGTCCCTTCTGAGAACGCACTGCAGTAGTAGTAGTAGTAGTAGTAGTCGGCATCTGCTCCTCAAGTTCTGCCTCCTCGTCGTGCTGGTCCATCTCCTCGAGCTCCTAAAAATAGTATGGTCACCGACCATTAGTCAAAAAGACTAAGTCGTATCCTCAGCACCTCCTCCTGCAACTCCTAGGCACCGTGCGGGAGGACGAAGTGGAGGACAAACAAGGGGTGACAAAGGCGGAGCAGGTGACAGGAAACTAAGCAGAATATGTAATCAAGTAAGTAATGGAATGTAACCTTCACTTATGCGGGTACGCATAAGCAAGGGGTCTTCTACAGGGCTCCCATTGTATATAATGTCCCATACCATTATATACAATGGGGTGTCAGGTGTCACAAGCATATATATAAAAGAAAAGTAACCTCAACCTATAAACATGCCCACTCAGGCTTATAGGCTAAGGGATCGTATAGCAGGTCCTAATGTATAAGCGTCCCATACCACTTATACATTAGGTGACTTAAGTTGTTATGAAGGTTAATGTTATGCATCTATATGGTGGGTATGATATGAACATGCAGTGCAACACACACACACGACTCTGTGATCACAGACCTTTAGTTCCCACTTTTCGAGAGCTAGCATCACTCTCAGGTACCACCGTTGTGGCTACGGCAGCAGCGGAGCGGGCGTCTCCGCCTTCTAGGCGGGTATACACACTACCAGGCCTAGACCTCTCTTGTGCGCCTCTGTACACCGTCAGTGCACTCTAGAGTCTCTGCGTACAACTTTGCTGACTACCCGTCAGTCTTGTTGGGCTAGGTGCGCGTTATTAGGAAAAGCCTTCCAGACTCCAGTATAAACATCCTACTGGTCTTTCTAACCCTCGCACCCGCCTGGTCCACCGTACTGCCGTCGGTGTGACGACTGGCCAGTACCGCATGGTCCGCCACTAATATATGCACATGCAAGTGTAGTATATTGAGCCTCCAGCTCGAAGGACTAACCAGTCCCAAAACTCCCCATCCCGTCACGGGTGAGAATGTGCTACAAAACCTCCAACCCTGCCTGGGTGAGTATATATGAAACCAATCTCATCTTCCAACTCTGTACGGGTGAGCAAGTAGTCAAAGACTCCAAGTCCCTCCAACCCGGCACGAGTGAATACATGTCCAATTTACCTAACCTAATAGGCTACTCTTGTCTACAGTTTATCATACTTAGAGTCTTATGGTTAATCCCAGGACTGCCCAAGGTATTCCCGGTGATGGGCTCTCAGGGGCACTAGGAGCTGCGATGGGCTGAATCCCAAAGCTCCCTTTCTCAAGGATATTTACTTTAGTTGTTGCTTACCCCGGAACCTTTTTCTCTCTCCTGTTACATAGAGTGACCTAGTGATTTAAGGTATGGATTAAGGAGTGACAGTCTTCCGTCAACTCTACCTAGGCATGACTAATGTTGCACTATTACTCTCGTCTCTAGAATGCATCTGCCACCCAGGGTTATACCTCCGAACTTAGACTCTAACTCAGTTGTTGATTCATCCCCTGGCGGCCTATAGTCCAGCCTACTCCACCTATGCGCAACCCATGACCTAACACCACCCTGAAATCAAATTTCTAGATTCTTGGTCCCACTGACTCCAAATATTTATCCTGGGGTGGTATGGACTACTAAAATGAATATGTGGGTCTTCATGATTTTCCGAGGTTATTTAAGCCTTTAATTAAATCTTATAAATTATTTACTAG
Organism: Platanthera zijinensis; assembly: GCA_039513925.1. Lineage (NCBI taxonomy): Eukaryota > Viridiplantae > Streptophyta > Magnoliopsida > Asparagales > Orchidaceae > Platanthera > Platanthera zijinensis. The sequence goes on along the minus strand of CM077089.1, from coordinate 50,991,567 downwards.
GTCATTTACACATGAAGAGTCATCGATCAAAATCTTCTGACCTAGGGAAATTTTCCTGAGTTGCATATGAGTAAAGTATTACTGTCTACAAGACTTCATAATTTTCCTTTTAATATGTCTATTTATCCCATGATTAATAAAATTTCTACATAAATGCCATTTTCCAAATGAAGTAGGAGAGATACATAAATCAAAATTCCAGGAAAATTACTGAGCAATTGTATTACTATTTTATGACTGATGGCAGAGTTTTATTCATTCCTGAACAGTGATGGCCTAACAAAATTCATTTCTAATTATTTACCAAAATGCCATTTTCCTACCTTAATAATTATCAGTGTGTACAAAAATTCTGAAATAAGTATGCAACACTAATATTGATATTGTACATTTATAGAATTACTTCTACAATTTTCCCACCTGTAATTTCCACCAATTCATATATAAATGTAAAAGGGTAAAACAGTAATTTCAAGATTTCTGCTCCAATAATTTCCAAACAGAGGTCTAAAATTTTCCCAAATCAAATAAGACACCACACTTTAACTTGGCTGAATTTGAGAATTTTCTATAGTCAAAATCTATTTTTCCCATTTATTTTCCCAAAAAGGCCTATATTTTGAAAAATCCCATTAAGTGGTATTTTTAATTCCAAAAATCCCAAAATAATTCTAGGGGTGAAACATGCCCTAAAGTATCACTGGAATTTATTGCATGATTTTTGGGTGCCTCAGCTAGGCTAAATTCACAAAATACAAATTATTGCTAAATGCACACCAAGGCCTAAATTAGCCTACACTTACAAGTGAGTTAAGCCAACATGCCTTGTTCCAATTTCAGGGAAATTTCTACCTCTGGTCTATATGGTCCCTATGGATGAGCCACCAAAATTTGGGGCCAATTGGAGTTAGCTAACTCCAAGAATCACCTAGTTAAGCCCTAGGGGTATTTGGGTGATTTCCTCATATTTTATTTTCCAATCAAGCCCATTTTTGGGCAGGGCCTAAATGTGTCCTAATTACACCTCTGACCAATATCTCAGGTCAAGGGGGCTTCTGGTTTGGCTTGGGCAGCCATTTGAAATTCTGCAAAATTGCTATTTGCAGCCCAAGTCAAATTTCATTTCTCAAACATGCAAGTGAGATTCCTCATCATGCAGTGAATCACTTTAGCCCAAATTTTAACCATGGGTCTAATATACCCATGAGAGGGTGCCAACAAAATTTGGGGCCATTTGGAGTTAGGAAACTCCAAAAATCACATTTCTTTACTTTTGGGTATTTTTGTAAAAACTATATCACAATATTCCCCAAAAATTCTGATTTTTGGGGAGGACCTAGATTTGGCTAAATAATCCACATGCCCAAAATCTCAGTCCATTTGGACTTAGGGTTTGAGCAGGGCATCAATTTTAGTTTCTGTCCTAGTTTAAGGGCAGTCCTAGCAAAACAGCCCTACAAGGCAGCCTACTGGTCCAAAACCTATGATTTCTGTGGAATTTTAAAGTTAACTCATCTACCTAAATATTTCATTCAGGGTCCATCCTAAGGTGGGGCCTCTAAGTACCTCATAAACAACATGCAAAATAACTGCCAAATTGTCACAACTTAATCCACTATTCATTAAATTAAATAGTAACAGATTTAATAATAATAACTTAAAATGATTTAATCAATCTTGCACGAATTTTAAAGGCCGATCGGACGGCATCTGTGCTTCTTCTCCATGCACATGCATGCAGGCCAACCCGTGCAGGCCATTCTTGCGGGGCCATTTCCGGCCATCGCCGGCGGCGGGGCCTCCGGCCAAGTCCTCCCCCGGCCTCACGGTGGTCGGGGCTAGAGCTGGCCGGCGACTGGGCGGCGGAGAGCGGCGGACGGCGGCGGCGCAACCAACCCGAAGAGCTCCCAGGCCGCCATTTTTAAACCTATTTTTAAGCTTTTTGATTCCTATGTCGAGCTCGTTTGAGCTCGACCTCTAACCTAGATGATCTAGGATACTAGTACAGTAAGAGGGGAGGGGATACGGACCATTGGCGGCGGTTGTGGTTGAGGGTGGCGGCGGCTTCCCCTAGCATGAATATTCCGGCGAGTTCCTTGGCTTGCCATGGCTGCTGGTGGCTTCCTTTCTCTCTCTCTCTCTCTCTGGGGTAGGGATGAAGTGGGAGTGAGTGTGTGAGGTCGGTTTAGGCTGAGTTAAGAGAGGGGGGCGACTTCACCAATGTAATGGGCGATTTCACCAAGGTAGGGGTGATTTCACCAAAGTGAGGGCTCGGGTTGGGTGTGTGGGCTGACTGGTGGCTTGGGAGTGGGCCCCACTGCATTTGCTAGGTTAATTAGACCCTAATGGGTCGGGTTCCAAGGGTAGAGTTGGATTGGGTGAGTGAAGAGGTGGGGTTTTGGTTCACACACATGGAATAGGCTAGGTTGGGCTTGGGTTGGGTTTAGGCTTGACCCAAGGCTGCATGGTGGGGGTCCTACACTTCCTAATACTCATGCATGGTCAGCCAACCCATCATGGGTTGGTGGGATGAGCCCAAATGGTCCAAACCCCTTTCTTAGCATCTTCTCTCTCCTACTCCTCCTCTTTTCTCTCTCCTAAGTGTCCTCCCAAAAGTACTATTGCAAGACCCTATTTTTCTCTCCCTTAGGGTTTATAGGGTCACTTTAGGCCCACATGATGAATTTGGGTTGATTTGGGTGGACCCAACCCAGTCAATTGGGCTAGGACACCATTTTCACTATTTGGGTCCAAGGTGTTGACTTGACCCATCATGGGTCAACTGGTTGACCCCATGGCCTACCTTGGGGTCCACTTAGATTGTATTTAGGGTTAGGGCATCATGGTGGGGTCATGGTGTGGCTAAGGTTCCTGTTTAAGCTAGTTTGACCTTGGCCCCATGGTGGGCCCCACATGGCTACAACCCACTACCTAGGGTCAAATCTTGCTTCTAACCCTAACACCCTCCCCATGCCTAACCCAATCTAAGTTAAGGGTCTAGAAGTAACATGGGATGTTACAAATCCTATAAACAAAAGAATAATTTCGTCCCCGAAATTTAAGTTCGGGTCTACGGGTTCTATTTGTAGAAACTTAAAGGGACTTTTAAAAGATAACATAAAAGGTACCTGATGAAAATAGCTCTGGATGGCGCTCCAACATCAGATCCCTAGGTTCCCAGGTGTGCTCCTCCTTTCCATGGTTGGACCACAACACCTTCACGAGTGGAACCTTCTTTTTCCTCAGCACTCGGACTGCTGAATCGTCGATCCGGACCGGCTCTAAACGAACTGATCGATCTGATGCTACTGGCCCGTCAGTAGTAGAAATATGCTGCTCAGGCCGAAGGAGTGCTCGTCGCAGGGAGGAGACGTGAAAGACGTCGTGCAGAGTTCCCAACTCTATTGGTAGCTGTAGTCGATAAGCCAAGGGGCTGATCCGCTCCAGGATTAAGTAAGGCCCCATATATCTCAGACTGAGCTTCTTGTGCCTCCGCACCCGGGAAACACCGTGCACCGGACGTATCTTCAAGAAAACTCTGTCCCCCTACCTGGAACTCCACCTTACGATGTCGCGCATCGTAATACTTCGCCTGCCTGCTCTAGGCCTCCAACATCCGATCTCTGACCAGACGTATCTGAGCCTCCGTGTCCTCGACATACTCTGAACCGTGAGCTTGTGCATCCTCATATTTTGGGCTACTCATATCGTGAGGACACGTTTCCAAGTCCTTCGGTATTTTATAATCAAAATAATCTTTAACCACTCATTGAATTGTAATCTTACGACTTATAATCATCAAGTAAATTAACAATTTCATAAGTAAGAATCTTTTTCCATTCTGATCCACCTAGGTTTTTACTTATAATTCAACGTGAACTTACAGTCACCCCAAGATATCATATACATTAGATCAACATTATTATTGTATAGCAGTAAATCAACTTCCGAGATCCTGATGTGACGAAAAGATCATCTTTTTATTTCTCCCAACTTCAAGACTCATCACATCTCTATCCAAGCAATTATATATGGTTCGTAATGTGTTCACATTTCGAGCATACACCAAGTGATCATTATGGATATTGATGTTCGTACCAGCGACTCTCGATCACTTTTCACATATAGTCTAATCCATGAGTTTATGAGCGTAACTTTTCAGGTATGGTGATATCTGATACACCCTTCGTTTAGCAAAAAGGAAATCTTATTGAGCACCGATTACCTTTGTATATGCCTTTGATAGTCAAGGTCTATATATCATCGTCACGAAATCTCCTATTGGCGATTATAATGTTACCACGTGTGTATCCTGGTTCTTAATGCTATTATGCTCAAGGGTCATATATACGTGTACAACCTTGACTCGTTCTTTAACAGAAACATTTACTATTAATATGAACGTTGGTAACGAGTTTTTGACCCTCAGTCGTTTTTAATGTTCAGTCTAACCCATAAATTATAAGTGCACATTTTCCAAAATTGAAGTACTTTGATTTCTTCATCGATCGAATCTTAATAAATGTCCTTTTGTTCTTGAGTATTTCACCGTATCCGTGATAACAATCTAACATTGATTACTTTGTTGTCATGAATTTCCCTATGGTGATCATGATGTTATCAACATTCGTGTCTTGGTTCTTGATGTAACCGCAACCAAGAGATCATTCCTATGCATATACTACACTTATCATCGACCATATTCCAATTTGTTGAGTTGTTACCTTTGTAAATGTCATGCCTTGACAATTTTAACTCATTACGTGCTTGAAGTTTCAACTCGGTACGCTCTTAGTAATCCTCTTATACATGTTCATAGGACCATCTTAATTGACAAGCATGGGTGAATATTCATCTAGAGTTATTATACTAATGAGGTTTGCTCAAGCATGTGTAAATTTAATCCTCAAAATTATTATGCCAAGGTAGAGACTATCATATCTCTAAGTTCATGAGTTTTCATCACTCATATATTCCCAAAAGTACACACCTCGCATTATCTAACATAGGTAATGTTGAAACTTATTCGTTTTCCTTGTGCGCAGGATATGCTGGTATTGTCTTCTCACGATCAAGTCTTCTGAATTGTTATAGCATCGGTTCTAAAGGTAATAATATATCCATAATCATGGGTTGATATCGAAATCCCGAACCCTTTGAGGGCGATTATTATTTCATCAAGTATTCTCATTTTGATTCCTGAGATCATCTGAGTCACCTCCACAAGATTATGCCTAGAGCATACATCTTCCAATCTAGTATGTTTCTTCACCCGATTTTATGCTTGTTGGGGTCACTATACTCTCCTTGTTATGGATGTAATCGTTTAGATATTCCAGCATTTCCACTTCATGGAATCTCAAATAACAGTTGAGATTTTATCTTGTCGTTACTTTGTCACAATCTGTATGTTTCCAATTGATGACCAGTGTACGTCACGTAGGCATGGGTGGTGGTGATCAGTCATCATGTTATGCTTCTTTCAAATTTAGATGATTCTTTCTTGATTCAAATTTTTCTAGGGTTATGGTGCACCCATTGTTGTAGACGTAATTATTCAGATATTTCGGATTCTCATTTCACATTGGTTTCCCTTGCAGTACATCTGAGTCCCTTAACCATACGTAAATGATGTATACAGTGTCTGTATTAAGGAAATCACGAGTGTTTGTTAGACTACGATCTAAGCGGGTACTTACTTCCTTAAAAATCGAAATTGGGGAAACTTCTTAAAGTCTTAACGGTCTTCCCTAGTTTCAAGGTCATATAGACGCATTACTAAGCCATTCTTTATATGTCCTTCAAGAAATTTAAACTTACTGTTCCCCTTATTCATTTACTCATATGGTCTTGGAGTAATTATGAGAGTGAAAGGTCATTCTCGAAACATTCTACTTCCTCTTTCACTCGTGAATTTATTGTGTTCACAGCTTGTCGTTAGTAGTCTATGCTGCTTAAGATTAATAATTAGGGTGAAGATCATTGAGAGTCCTAACCTTCCGGGAAGGATTGATCATCATACTGGTCATGTACATACGATTCTCATCTTTACTTGAGCGATCTTTAAATAATCCAAGTTTTTAGATCACTATGTTTGCGACACATTCTTAATGAGGAGGCTTAGGAAAAATCGAGTTGTTATCAATAAGCCCTATAAACAAAAGGTTAAGCCCCCATATATTTTGGTTAATTTTTCCTTTGACTTTCACAATGCAGTCATCCTGTACATGCCATAATCCTTAGAGCTAACAATCCTTGGCATGGTTTTCTACTTCAATTGATATGTTATCTATCTTAGGCCTTCAAGGTTTTCGTATGACAATCTGCTCAAGGTCAACATGTGACCAGACCAGAAAGTGTCTCTTCTAACATCTGAACTCTTATTCGACCTTTGATATTTATCATCGTGGTTGTCTTGACGTAATCAAGTCATCGGTACTAGGATTAAGCTTACGAGTACCCTACTCATCCACTATAAAACTTATGTATCAATTCTTCTCGAGGTGGTACTTATCAGTTGAGTAAGAATTGGTAATATCATTCGATGTGCGAAGTAGGGACATCGAGGTTAAGCCTTAAGTAGGGACTCTGGAATTAATATCTTTCTTTAATCGATTTGGTTATCCTCGTACCATAACTAATCTACATCTGAAGTCGATCTTTGGCCTAAGGTACGACGCAAAATCCTCTTGGTAAGTCAAACTAGGGTGGTGTCCTAGTTGGATTGGCCTAACTCATTGCTTAATGGACTTGTTTATGTGACTTTTTTACACATGGGCACACCATTGCTTCCGCTGCATAGTTTGTCCGCAAACTAATGCTCGAGCGGGGTGTTCTAGTGTTGTGGACTTCTTCCTCATATGATCGTTTGTTCAAGTGATACCAGTTTGTAAGATCCTCCCCCTTACCAAGGGAGCCCTGATCTTATGCCCAGGACCGCCGCCTTACGGTGACACTAACTCACGGGTTAGTCGACACCGCAAGACGCCGATCCTGCCGGCTAGTACGATCATAACCTGTTCGGCCAATATGAGAAACAGAAGCAAGTATATAGTAAACAAAACTACACAAGTCCACAGTCACAGAGTACATATTATATAAAAGAAATGATGAGTACATAAATATAGTCCACAATGAGTACAACAAAGAGAGAAATAAGGGCTTATGCCCATTACATTATATCACTGAATCTCTCCTCACAAAGCAAATAGCGGAAGTCTAAACTATCACGGACATCTCGTCCCTTCTGAGAACGCGCTGCAGTAGTAGTAGTAGTAGTAGTAGTCAGCATCTGCTCCTCAAGTTCTGCCTCCTCGTCGTGCTGGTCCATCTCCTCGAGCTCCTAAAAATAGTATGGTCACCGACCATTAGTCAAAAAGAATAAGTCGTATCCTCAGCACCTCCCCCTGCAACTCCTAGGCACCGTGCGGGAGGACGAAGTGGAGGACAAACAAGGGGTGACAAAGGCGGAGCAGGTGACAGGAAACTAAGCAGAATATGTAATCAAGTAAGTAATGGAATGTAACCTTCACTTATGCGGGTACGCATAAGCAAGGGGTCTTCTACAGGGCTCCCATTGTATATAATGTCCCATACCATTATATACAATGGGGTGTCAGGTGTCACAAGCATATATATAAAAGAAAAGTAACCTCAACCTATAAACATGCCCACTCAGGCTTATAGGCTAAGGGATCGTATAGCAGGTCCTAATGTATAAGCGTCCCATACCACTTATACATTAGGTGACTTAAGTTGTTATGAAGGTTAATGTTATGCATCTATATGGTGGGTATGATATGAACATGCAGTGCAATACACACACACGACTCCGTGATCACAGACCTTTAGTTTCCACTTTTCGAGAGCTAGCATCACTCTCAGGTACCACCGTTGTGGCTACGGCAGCAGCGGAGCGGGCGTCTCCGCCTTCTAGGCGGGTATACACACTACCAGGCCTAGACCTCTCTTGTGCGCCTCTGTACACCGTCAGTGCACTCTAGAGTCTCTGCGTACAACTTTGCTGACTACCCGTCAGTCTTGTTGGGCTGGGTGCGCGTTATTAGGAAAAGCCTTCCAGACTCCAGTATAAACATCCTACTGGTCTTTCTAACCCTCGCACCCGCCTGGTCCACCGTACTGCCGTCGGTGTGACGACTGGCCAGTACCGCATGGCCCGCCACTAATATATGCACATGCAAGTGTAGTATATTGAGCCTCCAGCTCGAAGGACTAACCAGTCCCAAAACTCCCCATCCCGTCACGGGTGAGAATGTGCTACAAAACCTCCAACCCTGCCTGGGTGAGTATATATGAAACCAATCTCATCTTCCAACTCTGTACGGGTGAGCAAGTAGTCAAAGACTCCAAGTCCCTCCAACCCAGCACGAGTGAATACATGTCCAATTTACCTAACCTAATAGGCTACTCTTGTCTACAGTTTATCATACTTAGAGTCTTATGGTTAATCCCAGGAATGCCCAAGGTATTCCCGGTGATGGGCTCTCAGGGGCACTAGGAGCTGCGATGGGCTGAATCCCAAAGCTCCCTTTCTCAAGGATATTTACTTTAGTTGTTGCTTACCCCGGACCCTTTTTCTCTCTCCTATTACATAGAGTGACCTAGTGATTTAAGGTATGGATTAAGGAGTGACAGTCTTCCGTCAACTCTACCTAGGCATGACTAATGTTGCACTATTACTCTCGTCTCTAGAATGCATCTGCCACCCAGGGTTATACCTCCGAACTTAGACTCTAACTCAGTTGTTGATTCATCCCCTGGCGGCCTATAGTCCAGCCTACTCCACCTATGCGCAACCCATGACCTAACACCACCCTGAAATCAAATTTCTAGATTCTTGGTCCCACTGACTCCAAATATTTATCCTGGGGTGGTATGGACTACTAAAATGAATATGTGGGTCTTCATGATTTTCCGAGGTTATTTAAGCCTTTAATTAAATCTTATAAATTATTTACTAGGTCATTTACACATGAAGAGTCATCGATCAAAATCTTCTGACCTAGGGAAATTTTCCTGAGTTGCATATGAGTAAAGTATTACTGTCTACAAGACTTCATAATTTTCCTTTTAATATGTCTATTTATCCCATGATTAATAAAATTTCTACATAAATGCCATTTTCCAAATGAAGTAGGAGAGATACATAAATCAAAATTCCAGGAAAATTACTGAGCAATTGTATTACTATTTTATGACTGATGGCAGAGTTTTATTCATTCCTGAACAGTGATGGCCTAACAAAATTCATTTCTAATTATTTACCAAAATGCCATTTTCCTACATTAATAATTATCAGTGTGTACAAAAATTCTGAAATAAGTATGCAACACTAATATTGATATTGTACATTTATAGAATTACTTCTACAATTTTCCCACCTGTAATTTCCACCAATTCATATATAAATGTAAAAGGGTAAAACAGTAATTTCAAGATTTCTGCTCCAATAATTTCCAAACAGAGGTCTAAAATTTTCCCAAATCAAATAAGACACCACACTTTAACTTGGCTGAATTTGAGAATTTTCTATAGTCAAAATCTATTTTTCCCATTTATTTTCCCAAAAAGGCCTATATTTTGAAAAATCCCATTAAGTGGTATTTTTAATTCCAAAAATGCCAAAATAATTCTAGGGGTGAAACATGCCCTAAAGTATCACTGGAATTTATTGCATGATTTTTGGGTGCCTCAGCTAGGCTAAATTCACAAAATACAAATTATTGCTAAATGCACACCAAGGCCTAAATTAGCCTATACTTACAAGTGAGTTAAGCCAACATGCCTTGTTCCAATTTCAGGGAAATTTCTACCTCTGGTCTATATGGTCCCTATGGATGAGCCACCAAAATTTGGGGCCAATTGGAGTTAGCTAACTCCAAGAATCACCTAGTTAAGCCCTAGGGGTATTTGGGTGATTTCCTCATATTTTATTTTCCAATCAAGCCCATTTTTGGGCAGGGCCTAAATGTGTCCTAATTACACCTCTGACCAAAATCTCAGGTCAAGGGGGCTTCTGGTTTGGCTTGGGCAGCCATTTGAAATTCTGCAAAATTGCTATTTGCAGCCCAAGTCAAATTTCATTTCTCAAACATGCAAGTGAGATTCCTCATCATGCAGTGAATCAATTTAGCCCAAATCTTAAACATGGGTCTAATATACCCATGAGAGGGTGCCACCAAAATTTGGGGCCATTTGGAGTTAGGAAACTCCAAAAATCACATTTATTTACTTTTGGGTATTTTTGTAAAAACTATAGCAAAATGTTCCCCAAAAATTCTGATTTTTGGGGAGGACCTAGATTTGGCTAAATAAGCCACATGCCCAAAATCTCAGTCCATTTGGACTTAGGGTTTGAGCAGGGCATCAATTTTAGTTTCTGTCCTAGTTTAAGGGCAGTCCTAGCAAAACAGCCCTACAAGGCAGCCTACTGGTCCAAATCCTATGATTTCTGTGGCATTTTAAAGTTAACTCATCTACCTAAATATTTCATTCAGAGTCCATCCTAAGGTGGGGCCTATAAGTACCTCATAAACAACATGCAAAATAACTGCTAAATTGTCATAACTTAATCCACTATTCATTAAATTAAATAGTAACAGATTTAATAATAATAACTTAAAATGATTTAATCAATCTTGCACGAATTTTAAAGGCCGATCGGATGGCATCTGTGCTTCTTCTCCATGCACATGCATGCAGGCCAACCCGTGCAGGCCATTCTTGCGGGGCCATTTCCGGCCATCGCCGGCGGCGGGGCCTCCGGCCAAGTCCTCCCCCGGCCTCACGGTGGTCGGGGCTAGAGCTGGCCGGCGACTGGGCAGCGGAGAGCGGCGGACGGCGGCGGCGCAACCAACCCGAAGAGCTCCCAGGCCGCCATTTTTAAACCTATTTTTAAGCTTTTTGATTCCTATGTCGAGCTCGTTTGAGCTCGACCTCTAACCTAGATGATCTAGGATACTAGTACAGTAAGAGGGGAGGGGATACGGACCATTGGCGGCGGTTGTGGTTGAGGGTGGCGGCGGCTTCCCCTAGCATGAATATTCCGGCGAGTTCCTTGGCTTGCCATGGCTGCTGGTAGCTTCCTTTCTCTCTCTCTCTCTCTGGGGTAGGGATGAAGTGGGAGTGAGTGTGTGAGGTCGGTTTAGGCTGAGTTAAGAGAGGGGGGGCGACTTCACCAATGTAATGGGCGATTTCACCAAGGTAGGGGCGATTTCACCAAAGTGAGGGCTCGGGTTGGGTGTGTGGGCTGACTGGTGGCTTGGGAGTGGGTCCCACTGCATTTGCTAGGTTAATTAGACCCTAATGGGTCGGGTTCCAAGGGTAGAGTTGGATTGGGTGAGTGAAGAGGTGGGGTTTTGGTTCACACACATGGAATAGGCTAGGTTGGGCTTGGGTTGGGTTTAGGCTTGACCCAAGGCTGCATGGTGGGGGTCCTACACTTCCTAATACTCATGCATGGTCAGCCAACCCATCATGGGTTGGTGGGATGAGCCCAAATGGTCCAAACCCTTTCTTAGCATCTTCTCTCTCCTACTCCTCCTCTTTTCTCTCTCCTAAGTGTCCTCCCAAAAGTACTATTGCAAGACCCTATTTTTCTCTCCCCTAGGGTTTATAGGGTCACTTTAGGCCCACATGATGAATTTGGGTTGATTTGGGTGGACCCAACCCAATGAATTGGGCTAGGACACCATTTTCACTATTTGGGTCCAAGGTGTTGACTTGACCCATCATGGGTCAACTGGTTGACCCCATGACCTACCTTGGGGTCCACTTAGATTGTATTTAGGGTTAGGGCATCATGGTGGGGTCATGGTGTGGCTAAGGTTCCTGTTTAAGCTAGTTTGACCTTGGCCCCATGGTGGGCCCCACATGGCTACAACCCACTACCTAGGGTCAAATCTAGCTTCTAACCCTAACACCCTCCCCATGCCTAACCCAATCTAAGTTAAGGGGTCTAGAAGTAACATGGGATGTTACATGATGCTTGTTTGCATATCGGAGAAGACTCCGTGATTCTTGCTTGTAGGCATGATGGATAAAGTACTGGAGGAAGTCCAAGAAATTATGAGAGTTGGACTCTCTTGTAGCCGTGAGTTGCTACTTTGTATGAAGTTGAGCCGTGGGGCTGCAACTAGGAAACGTGGAACGGGCAAGGTGAAACTGTACCCGTGTCAGTTCAGGCGTGAGTCTGACGATGTGAGCAACGGGAAAGGTGGATCTGTACCCGCGTTATGGTTGTCTAACCTTGGGTGCTTAAGGCCCTGTTAGGATCACATAGCGAGAGTCGACGGCCTGTGAGCCGATCAGACTAGAATGCTCATATTAAACCGTTATGTCTGGGACCTCTGAACGGTGGTGTGGCCGTGGAAATACGGAACACGGATAATGTGCCCTGAGTGCACGGAGCGTCGGGCCGTCGTGCTGGCGTTTGTGATATGTGACTGTGCGGGCGTGCACGTCTTGCTTAAATTGCTATATATATCATATTGGAAGATTGCTATGCAGGGATGGAATTCCGCTGCCCCGTGCCAGGGGCAGGGTCGTTATAATTGGTCGGCTGAATGCTGACCGTTGCCCTATTTGCCACCGCTTGGTGGATTGGTTATTACAGGTACTGGAGTTGCTGGTCCGAGCGGGACTTAGCGGGCTGAAGCCCAAAGCTGCGCTGCTGCCCTCGAAGGCATTATTTTGTTTCTTTTGTTCATGTATGGCCGGCCTGCGTGCCGATGTTTGTAATCCACACTCTTGTTAAGAGAAACTGTTGTAAGGCCTTAAGGCCAAACTCTTATGATATTTATATATATATTCCAAAGTTTTAGTGGACAATGTTATTTATCTTGAGTTCAATAATTCAACCGTGAAGCTTCCGTTAGAATGCTCTGTGTTAGGATGTGTGGTTATGATATTATTTCGTAGCGTCTCCGCCTGTTTGTGGAATATGGTGTGGCGCCCCGGCCGGACCCTCTATTATATTCTTCTTGGCGGGTAGAGGTGTTACAAGAAGGAATCCTGGCATCTTGAGCAGAAGGTGCAGGCTCTCCCTCAGTTGCTACACCAGAAGGTTTAGCAACAGCATGTGAAGGAGGAGATGGGGTCCTGACCTGAAAGTATCTAGTGTCGACTAAATCCACCTATGGGGGGGGGGGGAATAGGTGTCGTGCAGTCTTTTGCGGAATTAAATTTACCTGGACAAATTAACAAACAGAGCACATAAAACACACAAAGAATTATAGTGGTTGCCCGATTTGGGTACGTGCACTTTCCCCCTTCGACCTATCTCCCACCAAGGGACGACTCGGTCATTTCTCCAAACGGATTGAAATCCAATCCTCACACTACGGAAGGAACCCTTCCAACAAAGGAGTCACAACTCCACAACCATGAGTTGCACCCAACCCTTACAATAAGGAATGAAAATTCCTTTACAACAAACCAAAATTGAATGTAAAAGAAAATACAAACAAAGCTTTTGGAGATTCCGATGTCCTTCTTCGTTCGTTGATGCTTTCTTGAAAGTTACGAAGAGTCCACAAACGGATTACTCTCTTGGAGAGGATCTTGTCAAGATTGGCGGTGGCAAGTGATTGCAGTGGTGATACTTTGTAGATCCAAACTTCTTGACGAAGCAAGCAAGGTCTACCAACGATTTCAGTCGGATCAATCGTCTCCACCAATTCGGAATGGAGAACAAATCTCATTCAACGAATCGAGTGATAAGAGATCTCAAGAGAGATGCGAGAGACGCTCGGCTTGCCTCAGTACTGTCGTCGAAAGATCCAAGAATATCAAAGATTGGCGGCGACGATGAACTGCAAGCGGCTACATGCTATCGGTGGTTTTCGCGATCGGCTAGGGCACAGCGTCGGCTACTTTTGATTTCGCGTTAATAGTTGTCTATAGAGGTTCAAAATACATGTATATATATACCTGAGGCCAACCCTAAAGTCCGTTGTGGGACCCACAAGGAGAAACCCTAGCCCCGGCCGAAACAGCGCACAGCCAGTTGCTCTAGTCCAGCGGACGAGGAAATTTGCCTAAGGAAAAATCGGTGGGAATCGTTGGTGATTCCCGTCGATGTCAGCGGGAATCACTCACGATTCCCGTCGATGATGCCTTGGCAGAATCCCTATTAGAAAACTGTCAGCCGGAAGAATTCGGCGGGAGAGGCTAACTGATTCTTGACGAATCAGAGGGAATCACTAACGATTCCCGTCGAAGTCGGCGGGAATCACTAGCGATTCCCGTCGAAGTTGGCGGGAATGACTTAGTGTTTCCCGTCGATTTTGACTTAGAAGATTTTTCTTTTCCTTCCTTTGAAGACTTGGTATTTGACCCATCTTTGCTCCTTCTTCTGCTCTTGATCTACCTTGACCCTATACTTTAAAATAAGTACACTCCAATAGAAAGAGCACACGTGAGTCAACACACTGATCTACTCAACGAGGGTTTACGTTACGCTGACCCATGTATATTGACCCACTGCACCCTGACATTGGTGCGTACTTAGCATTGAATAGCTGCAAGCACAACTTGATAGAAGATCAAATACATTTTTAATTCACCTTAGCTTATTAAGGGGCTTCTTCAAATCAGGTCAATTGTGGATGCAATACACAACAATCTCCCCCTATTTGAAGAAGCCTAAACCCTACAAGATAAGGTGAATAGAATAGATGGGAATGAAAATCATAAACTAAAAATTCAGTTGAGAGTGAAATTCATTACCATTTTCCTGAGAGCAACATAACATTTGCAGCCACCTTAGCCTTAGCCGAGAGGGTAATCTCCCCCTTTTCGGCTTTTGCAAATCTGGGATTTTACTTAGAGCAAAATTCTCCCCCTCAGTTCTTGCATCCATGCTCGATCTTGAGTTACTAGCAGATGCTTCCCCTTGATCCAAGAGCATTGAGCCCTTCAGTCTTCAATCTTCATAGTTCAGCATGCCGAGTTCAGTTTTGAAGAGACTGAACTTGGCCTCGTCTAGGGGCTTTGTGAAGATATCTTCAATCTGCTTATCCGTGGGGACATAGCAGAGAGAGATATCTTTGTTTTTCACATGCTCCCGAATGAAGTGGTAGCGCACTTCAATATGCTTTGTTCTGCTATACGACACTGGATTGTTCGCAATTGCTATTGCGCTCGAGGATTCGAAATACGTAGGAACTTCTCTGAATTGCAAGTCAAAATCTTCGAGTTGATTTCTGATCCATAGAAGTTGTATGCAACGGCTGCCTGCTGAGATGTACTCAGATTCAGCTGTAGAGGTTGCTACATAGTTCTGCTTTTTACTATTCCACGAAATAAGCCTTCTTCCGAGGAATTGGCACGTCCTGGAAGTGCTTTTCCTATCATCCCTGCTTCCTGCAAAGTCATCATCTTAAAAGCCTATCAGCTTGACATCATTGTTTCTTGGGTACTACAAGCCAAGATTTGGTGTACCTTTAAGGTACCTAAGAATTCGCTTTGCAGCGACATAATGATATTCCTTAGTGTTCACCTGAAATCTGGCACAAACGCATGTGGAAAACTTAATATCCGGTCTACTAACAGTAAGGTAGAGTAGGGATCCAATTATACTTCTGTATTTGGTTTCATCAAAAGGTTTTCCTTTCTCGTCCTTGTCCAGAAACACAGTGAATCCCATAGGAGTCCACATAGAGGTTGCGCTCTCCATTTCGAATTTTATGAGGAGTTTATTTGTGAACTTCGTCTGAGAAATGAAAATTCCATCCTCAGACTATTTCACTTGATGTCCAAAGAAATACTTTAGCTCTCCCATGCTGCTCATTTCAAACTTTCCTTGCATAAGTTTATAAAACTTCTTGCAAAGATTGTTATCCGTTGAGCCGAATATTATGTCATCGACATAGATTTGCACCAGCAAGATCTTGCCTTTGACTTCCCTAAGAAACAATGTCTTATCTATTTTTCCTCTTGAGAACTTGTTCTCAAGAAGAAAACTAGACAGAGTCTCATACCAAGCTCGAGGAGCTTGTTTAAAGCCATATAATGCTTTATTAAGAAAGTAAACATGTTTAGGGAATGTTGGATTAACAAAACCTGGGGGTTGCGCGACATATACTTCCTCTTTTAAATTTCCATTTAGAAACACAGATTTCACGTCCATCTGATAGACACTGAATCCTTTGTGAGAGGCATACGCCAGGAACAATCTGATCGCCTCGAGCCTTGAAACTGGTGCAAAGGTTTGTTCGAAGTCAATCCCCTCCTCTTGTCTATAACCTTGAGCCACCAGTCTGGCCTTGTTCTTGATGATGACACCATGTTCATCGAGTTTGTTTCTGAAGATCCACTTAGTGCCGATCACATTCTGTTTCTTTGGTCTGGGAACTAGCGTTCAGACGTTGCATCGTTCGAATTGATGCAGTTCATCTTGCATTGCCAATATCCACGATGCATCTTTGATCGCTTCATCGAACTTCTTTGGATCAACCTGTGACAGAAAACTAAGGTGCTGAATCTCGTTAATTTCACCTCTGCGAGTTCTGACTCCATCCCGAGGATCTCCTATGATCTGATCTTTTGGGTTATCCCTCACGTGTCTGAGCTCTAAGAGTTTGGCATCTAGAGCTCTAATAGCTTCTCGGGCTCCTCCCTCTTCTGGGAGAATTTCTCTATCCTGACCGTCATCTTCTCCAGTTGGTGTTGAGGTGGAGACCTTCACGTACTTGGGAGTTTCATCTTTAGCAGTCTCATCGAGACTTAACTGTTCAAGTCTTACACCAACATCTTCAAGAATGCCACTGGAAGAATTATTGTGAAGCAAGCTTCCTTCATCAAGTACAACATTAATGGACTCCTATACCACTCGGGTTTTCTTATTGAAAACCCTATATGCCCGACTATGGCTACTATAGCCCATGAAGATGCCTTCGAAGCATTTTTCTCTGAATTTAGTATGTGGGTACTTCCCATTATTGAGTACATAACATCTGCAGCCAAAATCCTTCAATAGGACATGGTCGGTTTCCTTCCTTTCAATAACTCATAAGGCATCTTACGATGATTCTTGTTGATCAATGCTCGGTTCTGCACATGACAAGCTGTATTGACAGCCTCTGCCCAGAATTACTCTGGAAGAGAAGCGTCATTCAATATTGTCGTACATGCTTCAATGAGGGTTCTATTTCTCCTCTCTGCAACTCCATTTTACTGAGGAGTATGCGGGG
This sequence comes from Platanthera zijinensis, assembly GCA_039513925.1. NCBI lineage: Eukaryota > Viridiplantae > Streptophyta > Magnoliopsida > Asparagales > Orchidaceae > Platanthera > Platanthera zijinensis. The sequence continues at coordinate 50,974,354 of CM077089.1, read as the reverse complement.
AGGAATACTCATGAAAGATACCATGTTCTTCAAAGAATTCTGTCATAGCACAAAACTCGAATTCTGTTCCATGGTCACTTCTGATTTTGACCACGGAGCAGTTAAGTTCATTCTGAATCTGCTTGATAAAATTAGTGAAGATGTCAAACGTATCTGACTTTTGTTTCAAGAAGAACACCCACGTAAACCGAGAGTGATTATCAACAATCACTAGCGTATATGATTTGCCTCCTAAGCTATGAACTTGCACTAGACCGAACAAGTCCATGTGCAAAAGATAAAGACATCTGGAAGAGTCTTTGTCAGCAATGCCCTTAAAGATAGCCCGAGTCTGTTTGCCCTTCTGGCATGCAATACAAGGGCTATCTTTGATGCACTTAATAGTAAGGGCATCCCTTACAAAATTCTTGGAAAACAACATATTAATAGTCTTGAAATTAATATGTGCTAATCTCTTGTGCCATTGTTCATAGAGAGATGTACTGCCTTTTGTTACTAGGCACACGGGGGTAGAAGAGTCCAAGCTAAGAAAATCTAAGGAAAAAGTATTTCTGCTCCTAATGCCAGTTAATACCGTCTTCGAAGAGGCACACAATATTATCAAGCACTTTTCCTTGCAGAACTTAATGTCGTATCCTTTATCACATAACTGGCTTAAACTGATAGGGTTATGGTTTAACCCTTCAACATAGGCCACGTCTGTGATAGAGAATACACCGTTGGAAATCATACCATAACCCCTGGGGACTCCTTGATCAGATCCTCCAAAGATGTCTTTGGGTCCATTTTTGACTGGGGTGTAATCACGCAACAGGCTTCTTGTCCCGGTCATATGCCGGGAATATCCACTGTCCAAGTACCAGATTGGCATTTTGGTGGCCTTTTGACATACCTGCAAAACAGAATTTGTTTCCCTTAGGAACCCAATCGAACTTGGGTCCTAGATTCCTTGTTAGCACACTCCCCCTCGGTTGGTTAACCCTACGAGTGGTCGGCCTCGCATTGCTAACATAAGGAGTCTCATTGTATCTTAGATTAAACCAATAATCCACGACACAGTGACCAACTTTGCCACAGTACCAACAGTCAATCCTGTTGTACGGTTTCTAGGCTCCTGCTTCACCCTTAGAGCGGTGGGCCCAGCCGGGGACTTGGATCTGGAGGTGGAGGCATCATGATGACAACAGTCACACGATTTCTTCACTTCCTGTTCCTTATGTATAACAGGCTTGGCCTTTGGTTCCTGCTTCCTATTATGGCCGCTAGAGAAGTGGCCATAATTCTTCACTTGGATTTCCTCATAACGTGCCTTTAAGACACTCTCACCGTAGTTGCGGGGAATGGTCCAACCATCATACCGGCTTTTGGGCTTTTCAACCGAGGGCCGGAAGAACTGGCCGTAGGTTGACTCAAAGTCCTGCTCATTGTAAGGAAAGCCAGGCTTTCTGAATGAAACATGATCGAGTGGGGCCTTTCCCTTTTCTACAGCAGAGGCCTTCTTAGTAGCCTTATTTTTCCTCTAATTTCTTTTTCTTCTGGATGATTTACCAGGCACAACCACATGCCCTAAACCAATCCCCTTAGCCCGAGCAGAGAATTTATCAACCAGAGGAAGAACGGTCTTGGGCATAGAGAAGATTTTTACAATCTTCCTCTCTGCCGCAAGCTGTTCTTCCAGCTTGTTGATTTCTTCCTATTTTTGGTCAAGGAGCCTTAGAGAATCTTAGTGCTCAGAAGTCAGGTCCAGGTGTTCCTGTCGGAGAGAAATCAAGCTAGTGATCTCTTCTCTTAGGGACACACCCTCAGCCTTAAGGAATTTGACTTCCTTCTTCTGATCGCTCAACCTCTTTCGGTACTCTTCGAAGGTATTGAGCAGAAGCTCATACTTTTCGAGTAGTTCAGCTTCACAGGCAGATGGATTGTCCTCATGGTCATCTTCAGGAGACTCAGAGTCAGAGTTAGAGTCAGAGTCAGAGAGGGGGGTGCGATATTTTACCTTCCCAGTAAATGGGGGATAGTCTCCATCTGAGTCGGAGTGACCCATTAGCCCGAAGTAGGCTTCCTCATCATCACTGGAGTCTGAAGAGTCAGATTCACTCAGTTTCTTTGGCTTTTTAGCAATATAGCTCCTCTCCTTCTTATTATCTCTAGAGGACTTGTGCTCCTCTCCTTTCCCCTTCTCTCTCTTACTTTGGTGGCAGTCAGCAATGACGTGACCTGGCTTATTGCATCCAAAGCAGATAATGTCAGTAGAACGATGTTTGTTCTATTTAGACTCATACCTGTCAGAAGAGTAATTCTTCTTCTTATGTATGGAGGAGGAGCCATCCTTTTTTCTCTGATTCCTCAACTTGAGGAACTTCTTGAACTCTTGAGTGATGAAGGAGAATTATTCCTTAGATAGCTCTGAGCCGGATGAGAATGGCTCAGAGTCTTCTTCCTCAGCCTTTCTACAAGATCAGGACGAGGCTGCACCCTTGCCTTTCCTTGAGTGATTAGCTTTCAGGGTCACAGTCTTTTCTTTGGCTGCGGCCTTGTCGGCTTCTTCTTCAGCTTTTCTGGTGTTCAGCTGAAGCTCGTAGGACATTAGCTTTCCAAACAGAATCTGGGGATCAGTTTCTGCCAGCTTGCCAAATTCTCTGATGGCGCAGATCTTGGTGTCCCATTCCTTAGTAAGGGATCAAAGGAATTTTTCATTTAGTTCACCATCGGTGAACACTTTTCCATAACCCTTCAGGGTATTGACGATCTTCAGAAAGTTCTTGAATGTCACTCCGATTTCTTCCTTGGGACCTTGCCTGAAGGCCTTATACTTCTGGTTTAGAAGGGATCTTTGATCATCCCTTACTTCATCTGTGCCTTCCATCAGAATGATCAGGCAGTGCCATATATCCTTGGAAGTCCTGCAGTTGCTGAAATTCTGCATCATGGAATAATCGACGGCGCTTACTAAGATGTTTTGAGCTTTCTTGTCTAGTCCGACAAGCACCATCTCATCCTTATCCATTTCGGAGAGCTTCTTGGGCACCATCTTGGTCGGATCAATGGTGGAGGCCTTATTGCGGATATAAGGTCCCTCCTCCACTATCATGAAGAGTCGGGGGTCGACTTCTTCTAGGTAGAACTTGATCCTTTCCTTCCAGATGGGAAAGTTTAGCTTGGTGCATACTGGGAACTTTCCTTAATACTTGAGTCCATCCATTTCCGAGATCTTCTTTCTTCTTGACACTAGCTACAGGATCTTACTCAAGGTGTTAACCTTACTGATGAGCAACCTCCCTCTGATACCACTTGAGGGTATCTAGTGTCGACTAAATCCACCTATGGGGGGGGGGGGGAATAGGTGTCATGCAGCCTTTTGTGGAATTAAATTTACCTTCACAAATTAACAAACAGAGCATAGAAAACACACAAAGAATTATAGTGGTTCCCCGATTTAGGTACGTCAACTTTCCCCCTTTGACCTATCTCCCACCAAGGGACGACTCGGTCACTTCTCCAAACGGCTTGAAATCCAATCCTCACACTGCGGAAGGAACCCTTCCAACAAAGGAGTCACAACTCCACCACCACGGGTTGCACCCAACCCTTACAACAAGGAATGAAAATTCCTTTACAAAAAATAAAAATTGAATGTAAAAGAAAATACAAACAAAGCTTTTGGAGATTCCGATGTCCTTCTTTGTTCGTTGAAGCTTTCTTGAAAGTTACGAATAGTCCACAACCAGATTTCTCTCTTGGAGAGGATCTTGTCAAGATCGGCAACGGCAAGTGATTGTGGCGCCGATACTTTGTAGATCCAAACTTCTTGACGAAGCAAGCAAGGTCTACCAACGATCTCTGTAGGATCAATCATCTCCACCGATTCGGAATGGAGAACTAGCCTCATTCAACGAATCGAGAGACAAGAGATCTCAAGGGAGATGAGTGAGATGCTCGGCTCGCCTCGGTACTATTGTCGGAAGATCCAAGAAGATCGAAGATTGCCGGCGACGACGAACTGCAAGCGGCTACAAGCGATCGGTGGTTTTCTCGATCGACTAGGGCACGACGTCGGCTACTTTTAATTTCGCGTGAATAGTTGTCTGTAGAGGTTCAAAATACATGTATATATATACCTGAGGCAAACCCTTAAGTCCGTTGTGGGACCCACAAGGAGAAACCCTAGCCCCGGCCGAAACAGCGCACGACCAGTTTGTCCGGTCCAGCGGACGAGGAAATTTTCCTAAGGCAAAATCGGCGGGAATCATTGGTGATTCCCGTCGATGTTGGCGGGAATCACTCACGATTCCCATCGATTCTGCCTTGGCAGAATCCCTGTTGGAAAACTGTCAGCCGAAAGAATTCGGCGGGAGAGGCTAACTGATTCTTGACGAATCGGCGGGAATCACTAACGATTCCCGTCGAAGTCGGCGGGAATCACTAGCGATTCCCGTCGAAGTCGGCGGGAATGACTTAGTGATTCCCGTAGATTTTGACTTAGAAGGTTTTTCTCTTCCTTCCTTTGAAGACTTGGTCTTTGACCCATCTTTGCTCCTTCTTCTTCTCTTGATCTACCTTGACCCTGTACTTGAAAATAAGTACACTCCAATAGAAAGAGCACACGTGAGTCAACACACTGATCTACTCAACGAGGGATTATGTTGCGCAGACCTGTGTATATTGACCCACTGCACCCTGACATTGGTGCGTACTTAGCATGGAATAGCTGCAAGCACAACTTGATAGAAGATCAAATACATTTTCAATTCACCTTAGCTTGTTCAGGGGCTTCTTTAATTCAGGTCAATTGTGGATGCAATACCCAACATGACCTCTAAGGCAGAAGTTATATGTTCTATAGCTAACTGCTCGGGATTCTTCAGCTTTAATTCCCATCTTTGGATGGAGGCCAATGAAATATTTTTCATTTGATGGATCTGAGTACCTTTAGAGGTTTTGAAGGTGACATGATCAATCTCACACAGCAACAAAGAAATTATCCTTGCAAACTTGGGATCCTAGATACTATCCCTGATGATATCAAATAACATCATTCCATATTGTAATTTCTTCCTGTAGATAACAACTGTCATAACATCAAATAGGTCATTGGTTATAAAACCAATGGACCCTGTTCTGCACCACAAAATCTTTCCAAATATGTCTACCATAAGCTTGCCTACATCATTCAAGGCATTCCTCCTTAATGTGATGATATCCTCAGAAACTCCACAAAAAGAGCAAGTTCTGTAAGAATCTTCAGTTGTTAGGTCATCCTCTTCATCCACAACAGACAGCTTTAGGAGCTTTGAAACTATGGTTTTGTTCAACTTGAATTTGATCCCCCTGACTTTAGATTTCAAAACTATACCATTTCTCCTTACCTTAGCATTCCTGAAGAATTCCTCTACATCTGTAAATAAAATCTTGCAGGGTTCTGAAAGAACGAACATCAGACCGACTGTTTCCAGGAGAAGGAGCAAGTTCTTGAAGTCATCAGAAATGTCTGCAATCCCTGTGGCGACGAGTTCACTGCCGACTCCTATTTTCGAACTCTGTGCAATGGATGCTGATGGCGGCGACGGATGGAGCGCAAGATGACGGCTACGACGAAGCTTTCTGTCAGCGGAAGACGAAGAGTATTCGAGAAGACTGATGTCGAACTGGCGGTTGATTTAGGATTTCTAAAATATTATATATATATATAACCCTAGTAATGTCAATTAAGTGTCTAATTAATCTAGGATTAGAGCTGAAATCAAGCGAGTTTTCAAAATAGAGGAAATTAATCAGAAATCAAAAAAGGATGGGCATTTCTCGAGAGGTGGGGTTAGTTCTCGAGAACTGTCAGAGGACTTCTCGAGAAGTATGATATTAGTTCTCAAGAACTTAAGAATCTTCTCAAGAGACAGATCAAAGTTCTCAATAAGTAGCCTGAGTTTTCGTGAATTAGTACTTTACTTTTCGAGAAGTAGACTGAGTTTTCGAGAACTACCTTCCTCTTGAGAAATTTCTTAACTTTTTGAAGTATCCTCGATTCTTGAGCTTTGAACTAATTTCCTGTGACTTATCCTTCTTTGTTCAGCCTCCCAAGTTCAGTTTTGAAGAAATTGAACTTGGTCTCGTCCAGCAGCTTCGTGAAAATATCTACAACTTGCTGATCTGTTGGCACGTATAGCAAATCCACATCCCTTTGCTCCATGTGCTCCCGGAGGAAATGATATCTGAGCTTGATATGCTTTGTCCGGCTGTGTGATACTGGGTTGTTTGCGATTGTGATTGCGCTGGAGGAGTCGCAGAATAATGGAATGTTTTTGACCTTCATATTGTAATCTTCTAGCTGGTTCTTTAGCCAAAGAAACTGTGCACAACAACTACTGACAGAAATATATTCTGACTCGGCCGTTGAGATTGCGACACAAATTTGCTTTTTGCTGCTCCATGAGATAAGCCTTCTTCCAAGGAACTGGAACGTCCCGGAAGTGCTTTTCCTGTCATCTTTGCTACCTGCAAAGTCTACATCTGAAAAGCAAATTAGTTCGCTGTCATTAGTTCTTGGGTACTATTAGCCAAGATTCAGTGTACCTTTAAGGTATCTCAAAATCCTCTTTGCAGCAGCATAGTGGGATTCCTTACAGTTCACTTGGAATCTAGCACAGACACATGTAGAGAACATTATGTCTGGTATACTGCAGTAAGGTAGAGCAAGGATCCAACTATGCTTCTGTACTTGGTTTCATCAAAAGGTTTACCTTTCTCATGCTTGTCCAGAGACATAGCTCAGGCCATTGGAGTCCTCATAGAGGTTGCACTCTCCATTCCGAATTTCTTAATCAACTCCTTGGTGAACTTAGTCTGATAGATGAAAATTCCGTCTTCAGATTGTTTCACCTGAATTCCTAAGAAATACTTCAGCTCTCACATACTACTCATTTCAAACTTCCCTTGCATAATTTTAGAAAAAAATTTGTAGAGGTTGTCGTCTGTGAACTTGTTCTCGAGGAGAAAGATAGACAGCGTTTCGTACTAAGCTCGAGGAGCTTGTTTCAAACCGTACAGCGCTTTTGATAATAAATAAACATGCCCAGGAAAGTTAGAATCAACAAAACCTGGGGGCTGTTCCACATACACCTCTTCCTTTTTGTCACCATTTAGGAAGGCGGACTTCACGTCCATTTGGTAGACTGTGAAGCCCTTCAGTGCAGCATAAGCCAGGAACAGTCTGATGGCCTGCAGCCTTGCCACTAGGGTGTATGTCTGGTCGAATTCGATCCCTTCTTCTTGACGATATCCTTTGGCGACGAGTCTTGCCTTGTTCTTTATGATTGTCCCATCCTCTTCCATCTTGTTCCTATAGACCCACTTTTTTCCGATGACATTTTTACCTTTGGGCCTTGGAACAGGTGTCCAAACTTTGCAGCGCTTGAACTGCAGTTCTTCTTCCTTGGCCAAGATCCATGATGCATCTGAGTTTGCTTCTTCAAACTTCTTTTGTTCCGCCTGTGAGAGAAAACTTAAATAGAGATTCTCGTTAGTTGTACCTCGACGAGTTCTGACACCATCCCGGGGATCTCTTATGATTTGGTCAATTGGGTGATCCTTTAGATGTTTGAGCTCTAGATTCCTTGCATCTGGGACTTCTTCAGCCACTAGAGTGACTTCATCAATTTGGACAATATTTTCATCTTGATCCTCTACCTCTCTAATAGGGGTTGGAGAGGTGATATTGATGAACTTTTCATCTTTACCTTCGTTCGGTTCAACAAGCACACTAGACGATTTGCTTTTCAGCAAGCTCGTCTCATCAAACACAACATGTATGGATTCCTCTACAACCAGAGTTTTTCTATTGAAAATTCTGTATGCCTTACTATGGCTACTATATCCTACAAAAATACCTTCAAAACTTTTCTCACTAAACTTGGTAGTATGATACTTACCATTGTTAAGTACGAAGCATTTACAGCCAAAAATTCTAAAATATTATACAGTCGGTTTCCTGCCTTTTAGAAGTTCATAAGGTGTCTTATCATGATTCTTGTTTATGAGGTCTCGATTTTGCACGTGACATGCAGTGTTGACGGCTTCAGCCCTGAAGTATTCCGGTAGTGAAGCGTCACTCAACATGGTCCTGCAGGCCTCTATAAGTGTTCTATTCCTTCTATCAGCTACTCTATTTTGCTGTGGAGTACGAGGAGAGGAAAACTCATGAAAGATATCTAGGTTGTCACAAAATTATATCATGGCCCCAAACTTGAACTCCGTTCCATTATCACATCTGATTTTGAGTACGGAATAGTTGTATTCATTCTGGACCTGCCCGACAAAATTTGTAAAGATATCGAAGGTATCTGACTTGAGTTTTAGAAAGAACACCCACGCATAGCACGAGTAGTCATCAACAATTACAAACAAATAATCCTTACCTCCTAAGCTTCTAATTTGCAGTGGACCGAACAAGTCCATATGAAGTAGGTGTAAACACCTATTAGAGTTTTTTCCTATGATGATTGTAAAGGTTGCCCTTATTTGCTATCCTTTTAGGCATGCATGACAAGGTCTCTCTTGTTGTGCTTGACATTTGGGGCATCACGTACTAAGTTCTAGGAGAATAATTTATTAATAGTTTTAAAATTAATATGTGCTAGCCTCTTGTGCCATTGATCACCAAGAGACGCACTATCTTTTGTTATAAGACACACTGGTGTAGAAGAGTCTATGCAAATGAAATTTAAGCAAAATATGTTCCTGCTTCAAGTGCCTGATAGAATTGTTTCCATATTGTCAACAGACTTTATCAAGCACTGTCAATGTTGAATTCAACTATGTATCCCTTGTCGCATAGTTGACTTATGCTTATGAGATTGTGTTCCAATCCCTCCACATAGGCTACATCCGAAAAGGATACACTACCGTTAGTGATCATATCGTAGCCTTTAGTTATCCCTCGGTCTGAATCTCCAAAGATGACCTTTGGTCCATTGCAGACTGAAGTGAAATTCTAGAGTGGGCTTATTGTCCCGGTCATGTGTTGAGAGCATCCACTGTCCAAGTACCATATTGGCATTTTGGTGGCCTTTGGACATACTTGCATTCATAATTACTTTGCCTTAGGAACCCAAACATGTTTGGGTCCTTGGTCTCGGGTTAGAATACTCCCCCTACAAAGATTAGCATTCTGAATGGTCAGTCTCATGTTGCCAACTTGAGAAGTAGCAACCTTCCTTGTATTAAACCAACAATCGATGGCAAAATGAACAATTTTTCCACAGCACCAACAGTCCACCCTGTTATTTCTTTGCCTTACATACTACCGCTTGACCTTTTGAGATGGTGGTCTAGCAGGTGTAGCATTCTTGGATGAGGAAGCTTCATGGTGATGGCAGTCACATGATTTCTTCTCCTTCGGAGGCCTTTCCCCAACGGGCATTACTTTAGGTGCTTTCTTGAAGTTGTGGCCATGATTATAAGGACCATAGCCCTGAAGAATCACTTCTTCATAAGTTGCCTTAAATACCCTCTCACAAAAGTTCCGAGGGCGAGTCCATCCTTGGTACCGAGACTTTGGCTCTACATAAGTAGGCCTGGTCAAGTGACCATAGGACGAGTCTAGATCAAACTTATTTGTGGAAAGATAACTTTATTAAAGACAGTCTGATCCAGAGGGGCTTTCCCTTTTTCTTTGGCCAAGGCCATCTTGGCGGCCTTATTCTTCCATTGAGCCTTGTTTCTCCTAGAAGATTTACTAGGAGCGTCAACATGGCCTAGTCCAGCTCATTGGGCCTTAGCTGAGAATTCAGCAATGAGTGGAAGAACTATCTTAGGCTTAGAGAAACTTTCAACAAATTTCTTCTCTGCATCAAGTTGTTCTTTCAACTCTTTGATGATTTCCTATTTAAGGTCGAGGTTCTTAAGAGCTTGATTGTATTCTTCAATAGAAAGATTGAAGTTCTCTTGAAGAGAGACAGTCTTAGCAACTTCTTCTCTCAAGCTGCTCTCAATAGCATTTAGAGACTTAATCTCTTTTTCCTGAGTTTTCACGACTCGGCGACATTTGTCGTAAGTCATGATCAACTCCTTGTACTGGGCCATAAGTTCCGACTCATTGTCAGAAGAGCTGCCCTCATGATCATGCTCAGAACTTTCACATTTAGAGAGAGGAGTGTGATATTTTACCTCCCCAGTAAACTGGGGCTCTTGTTCGTCATCTGATTGATCCATGAGCCCAAAGTTGGCTTCCTCTTCTTCACTCTACTCAGATGAGTCAGATTCGCTGAGAGTCTTGCCCTTCTTGGCAAACAGGATCTTCTCTGTCCTCTTCTTGTGGTATGAGGACTTCTTTTCCTCTCTTCTACCACCCTACTTCTTCTTGTGGGGGCAGTCAGCTATGACGTGACCTAGTTTGTTACAGCAGTAGCAGACAATGTTAGTAGAAATCTGTTTGTTCTGTTTAGAGGTATACCTGTCATGGCTACTTGAGCCTTTCTTTCGCTGATCACCGTCATCTCGTGATCTTCTGTATGAGGCATCCTTGCCTCTCCACTGCTTCTTCTTGTTCAATAATTTCATGAACTTCCGTGAGTGCAATGAGAACTCTCCTTCAAATAGTTCTGAGCCCGAGGTGCTTGGCTCAGAGTTTTCTTCTTCACTCACTTCTTGAGCATGTGCTGGTGAGGCAGCTTTGCCCTTCCTTGAACTGTCAGCCTTTAATGCAACCGACTTCTCTTTTTAGGAGAAGCGACTTTTCTCTTTTTCAGCTTTTCTGGAATTGATCTGCAGTTCATAGGACATCCGCTTGCCAAATATATTCTGTGGGTCTATCTCAGCTAGTCTTCCAAACTCTCGGATGGCACAGACTTTGTTGTCCCATTCCTTTGTGAGAGACCTCAAAAACTTATCATTCAACTCCCCATTAGTGAAGACTTGGCCATACACTCTTAGGCCATTTACTATCTTGAAGAAATTCTCAAAAGTATCTGCAATGGTCTCCTTTGACCCTTCCTTGAAGGCTTCATATTTCTGGTTTAGTAGGGATCTTCTATCATCCCTCACTTCTTCAGTACTTTCCATCAGAGTTACTAGAGACTATCACATCTCTTTAGCCGATTGGTAGTGAATCAGATTCTACAGCATCGAGTCATTTACTACACTTGCTATAATATTTTTAGCTTTCTTGTCCAAAGAAATAAGTGCAATCTCGTCCTTATCTAGATCCATCAATTTCTTAGGAACCTTCTTGGTTGGATCTATAGTGGAGGTAGTCATGGGGACGTAAGGACCTTCTTCAACAATCATGAAGATCCGGGGGTCCACAGCTTCTATAAAAAATTTGATTCTCTTTTTCCACATGGGAAAGTTATTGTTTATGCACAGGGGAAGCTTGGCAAAATATTTGGCCTTGTAAATTGCTTGAATATCCAAGTGACAACTTTCGAGAGTAAATTGATCAAGGTGTTAACCTTTTAACGACCAACCTCCCTCTGATACCAATTGAAAGTGTAAAGTTGTCAACCTAAATCACCTAGAGGGGGGTAAATAGGTGAATCGTGCGTCTATTTGTAGAATAAAATTTTTAATGATCTTGCACAAGAATTCAAGCAGTCATAGAAGATAAGAAGATTTATAGTGGTTCCCCAATCTTGGGTACGTCCACTTTACCTCACCGATCTAGCAAATCACTAGACTCAGCTACTCTACTATCTTTGATTGAAAACAATCCTACGCCTCGGAAACAAGTTCCTACAAACTCGATCCAAATGGATCTACACTCGGAAGATAAAAACTTCCTACAACTCGAAGAGAAATGCTCCTACACTTGGAGAAAATCTCCTACAACAATAACAATGAGATTTGTAAATATAAACACAGTAATTTTTCAGATCTGGAAAAATAAGTCTCTAGGTCTTCTTCTTGAACTTTGCGGCTCTTTCAGAAGTGGTTGAAGAAGACGTGTAGATCTGACCTGAGAAAGCTTTGACCTACTTGATCAAGGAGTGGATGAAGAACCCCTTGAACAATAAGTCTTTCTTGATCGAAAACATAAAACTCTATCTACTCATGAGCGACGACGGTGGCTTCAGAATTTGTTCCTTTTGGGGAGAGACGGCCGATCCAGAAGATTTCAAAGGTACGGACTACCGCTTCTTGTAAAATGTTAGGGTTTGGTCTTAATGAAAAGAATTTATATAAGAATACCCCTAACGGTTAGAAAAGACATTAATGACGATACGTGGACCAATCACGTAAAGTCATTTGAAAATACGGCAGATTTGGACTTAAATAATTTTCTGAAATATTTGACCTGCAGATCTCGAGAAGTAACATTAGTTCTCGAGAACTAGTTTGATTTCTCGAGAACCATACTGTCTGGAACTAAAGTTAGTTTTTGAGACTTCAGGGATAATACTTCTCGAGACCAATCTGGACTTCTCGAGAACCATAAGCTGACTTCTCGAGAACTAAGAAGCTAAGCTTCTTGAGAACTATAAGGACTTCTCAAGAACTACTCGGGACTTCTCGAGAACTATAAGAACTTCTCGAGAACTACACTGGACTTCTCGAGAGTTCGGACTTAGAAAAAAATCTTGAAGCTATATGGACTTCTCGAGAATTAAAAGCTGGGACTTCTGGAGAACTTTGAAGCTATGCTTTTCAAGAACTGAGAGAACTAAGTTGTCAACCTAAATCACCTAGAGGGGGGTGAATAGGTGAAATACGTGCCAAATGCGGAATAAAAAATTAACACAGCACAGATAAGTAATCAAGCAATAACACAGACGACAAGAGATTTACAGTGGCTCCCCAATCTTGGGTACGTCCACTTTCCTCACCGATTTAGCAAATCACTAGACTCGGCTACTCCACTATCTCGGATTGCAAACCAATCCTACACCTCGGAACTACGTTCCTACAAAACTCGATCCCAAACGGATCTACACTCGGAAGATAAAACTTCCTACCACTCGGAGATAAATCTCCTACAATGAAATTGTTTGAAGAAAAATACAAACAAAATAATACAGATCTGGATCTTTGGCTTTGTCTTCTTCGTTGAGAGCTTTCGGCTTGGACAGAAAAAGGTTGAGGAAGACTTGATTGAAATCTGGAATCACCACGATTGAATAGAAATATCAGAGATCGATGAAGCACAACGTGATCGGATGATTCTTCTTGAGTCTGGATCGCTGGAGAAACTGAGATCGATAGCAGCGGTGTGAGAACGACGATCCAGAGCTTCTTCTGAAAACATTAATGGCGGTGGACAAAAAGATTAGGGTTTTCGGGATTTTCTCTTTCTTAAAAAAATAATCTCTGTAAACGCGTGTGTTTAGTCAAGTCTGAAAAGACATATTTATAGGTGGTTTCCAACGGTCATAAACATAATTAAGGATGGCACGTTGACCAATCAGAAAGGACTATTTGAAAATACACAAAGAAACTTGACTTAGAGAAATTTAGGAAATTCGAACATACATACTCGAGAGACAGAGACATACTCGAGTAAGAGGTTACATACTCGAGTGGGTATGAGGAATATACTCGAGTATCAAGATAGAAACTACTCGAGTGCTTCAGGGATCAATACTCGAGTGACTTAGAGAGCCTACTCGAGTATGAGCAAATATACTCGAGTATAAGCACTTAGAAAAATTTCTCAGATAAGTCTAGAAGAACTACTCGAGTATAAGAGTTTGAGATACTCGAGTATGGGGAAGATAGACTACTCGAGTATCTAAGGAAAACTACTCGAGTGACCACTAACCTACTCGAGTATGAAAAACAATCTACTCGAGTACAGAGTTACTTACTCGAGTATTTTAGAGAACTACTCGAGTATGAGGACTTAGAAACTTTCTAGGGTAAGAAGCTCAGATCTACTCGAGTACAACCAGAACGCTTACTCGAGTAACTAACCATCTACTCGAGTATAAGGTATCACTTACTCGAGTGAAGGAAAATCTACTCGAGTATAAGCTCTCATACTTGAGTAAGTAGAGATTCCACTCCGGTAAGTAGTCCAACCTACTCGAGTACAGACTCACTCAATCGAGTATACTATAGAAGTACTCGAGTATGTGGACTTAGAAAATTCTTCAGAGATAGACTTCAAAACTCCATAGTCCAAGTGCATGTTGATGAAGTGTATCCCAATAGAGAGGCTATACATGAGCCAACACCTTGGATCACACAATGAGGAATTACATTGTATGGTCCTGTGTTTGGTGAACCATTATAGACAGACATTGGTCTACACTTGGCAATAAGAACCTGCACACATACAACTCAAACACAATATCAAATACACCTTAATTCATCTTAGTTCAAGGTCTGACTTCCTACAAATCTGAGGTATTGTGGAGACAAATCCCAACAATCTCCCCCTATTTGTAGATGTCAGCATCCTCTACACTAAGGTGAATTACTTAGAGTAAAAAGAACAACAAAACATATACTGATGAAGAATAAAAATGAAGCAGGAGAAATGATAAAGATAGCCATAATTAGAATCAAATATATATATAGAAATGTTTTCAAAAGATTAAATGTCCATTTCCACATCCTCAATCACTCAAGAAGGGGCTCCTCTATGCAGTCTTTCTCTTTTAAGCTCTTGCCTCTCCAGGTAGCTGAAAGGTTTGGGAAAATAGGTCTTGGGCCTTGGAGGAGCAGCTGGATTGTTATATCCCCAATTTCTGTCATGCAATCTGATTTTGATTTGGGATGCATCATATGCTTTCCATTCAGATTATCTGTAGTACTGATCTCTATTTTCACCAAAATCTGTTACCAGCTTTAGGGTATCAAGGATAAGAGACTTGGAGGTAGGACTCCAAACCTCTGCATGAATAACTTCTGGTCTACCTTTTGGAGCTGGGGCAGGCTCTTTCCTTGGTGCAGAACGGCTAGCAGAAGCGCCATCACCATATTTTCTTTTCTTTTAAGGGGCACCCTGAGAGCTTGGAGGAAAATCATCTTGCAACACATCATCATAAGAAAGAGGAGGCTCAGTCATGTCACCAGTAGGTCTAGGTGAGAAGACTGGCACATACTCTGGAAAGTTGGCCTGATTTGGAGCACTTGAGGGAGGATGATCTTCAAGAGGATCTAGGGACTTTGGAATTATGGCAGGGTTAAGCTGGGAGTTGGGAAAATTCTGATTATGCAACCATACTGCAGTATCATAGGTATAGAATTTTACAGATTGTAGTTGAGCTAGAATGTTTGCCTTCATTTCTTTGACTAGATTATCCATAGATGCTTTAGATTGTTCAGATATTTTTTCAACTTGTTCTTTGACAATCTTCTCCCCTTGCTGATGTCTACTGGGGGGGATTGTTGGGGCTGCGGTCCGGAATCGCCCCCGCGCTGCGGTGCTATGCGGTAATGGCTTAACTGGCTGCCCCATAGATCCGCCCGAGGACCTTTGATATAAAGATTAGTTGCACCGTCCTCCATCAGTCCGGGCTTTTGGTGCAGTTGGTTGCGCTAAGTCCTCTCAAATTGTTTCATCTCTGAATGTTCCAACTTCTTCACAAACTTTCATGACATTTGAGGCAGCATCCTTTTCCAATTGAACCTGATTATTTGCAACTGTTTCAGCTTGATCCTTGAGTAGACCTATACTGGTAATAGTATGATCAATGGCTTTGCCACCCAATTGAAACAGTCTCTTGAGCTCATCAGTGTTTGCTTGAATTTTAGCAAATCCTCTACTCATCTCAGTTTCAAGAGTAGAGATCTTGTTGTTCACTGATGCCAGAGAATCATCAAAGTATTTTCTCTGTTCACCGAGCATTTGCTCAATCTTGCTTACAAAATCTGAGGAGCTAGGGTGATCTGAGGCTGGGGCTGAGGCTGAAGGAACAGGAGCAACCCAGGGGGGATTTCAGTAATCTCAACTGAGCTTGCAGCTCTCTTGAAAGGTGGTACCACAACTGAATCTTCTGTAGGGATGAAAGAGGGAATAGAGAAGTCTAGTGTCCTCAGAGGAGCATCCACTAGTTCTGGAGACATGTCCTCGTCATCAGACAGTAGATTAATCTCTGGCTGACCTTGCTGTTTATCAGGGGACTGATCAGGAGAGGTAGGGGGTACCTTTACAGGGGAGGGAGAAGGATCCTTAGCAGGGGAAGGATCTGCATGAGAGTGATCCTCAGGAGATAGCATAACTGAATCATCTTGAAATACTGGATCATCTGTCCTGAGTTCATCAATCAGTCTGTTAATGTCTTCAGCAGTAGTGAGAAGGTTTTATTGAGCTTGAATTTCTGAGGTGAGATCTTCTGGAGGTGGAGAAGGAGGAGGAGTGGGATCTTGGATCAGATCTTGCTGAGTAGAGTCTTCTGATGCTTTGTGCTGAGGATTAGATGAGGCAAGCTCCCCCTCAACTATTGCACCCGAGGTGGTAATAGTGTGATGTAAAGGAGGAGATGGAATCCTGTCATCTGAGATAAGGGGCTCTCTGGGCTCATCTTCTGAGGTGACAGCTGCTTTGGAGGCTTGAGCAGTGTTGAGGAGTTTGATTTCATATCTTTAGATTGAGAGGATGGATACTTTCTTCATATGATGGAGGGGAGTGCCTTTAGATAAATAAAACACTGTAGGATTGATCTCATGGAGGAGGAGTGAGATAATCCTGGCATAGCTTGGTTTTTTCACACTTTCTTTGATCTTGTCCAGTATCATCATTCCAAACTGGAATTTCTTCCGGCACACTATGGCTTGCATAACATCAAAATTTTTTTTGAAAAATTTCTCTGAGGGAATAGGTTTTGCATAGAAGAACTTTGGCAATCACATCCACAAGGAATTTGCCCTCTGAATTATAATCTGCACGACGGAACGAATATGCTTCATACGGATTTATTCCACAGAAGAAACTGGTTCTCTCGAAATCTTCAGGAGTCAGATCATCTTCTTCATCCACCACTGGTAATTTTAACAGAGTAGTTAAGGAAGTTTTGTCCATACGGATTTTGATTCCACTGACCTTGGATTTTAGAACTGTACTATTGCGCTTGACCTTCAGATTCTTGTAGAACTCCTCGACTGCAGGGAAAATGACTTTGCACGGTGTCTGGAGGATGAACGAGAGATCGGCGGTGTCAAACAGAATTAGCAGGTTTCGGAAATCATCGGAGAGGTCGGCTATACCTTCAGGGTCGAGCTCTGAGCCGATTCCAATCTTGGAGGAGGGAGCCATCGACGATTCTGGAGTACGGAGGAGACGAAGCGATAGAGCTCTGCGGGTTCAGGAATATGAAGCGACGACGGCTACTCGAGAGAATGAGGAGTGGAAAGGATTTTCGATTTTTCTAGATATATATAAGACTCTAATTAGGTTTAAGTAGGAGTGATAAAATCATACCTGTTACGGAGCGACAAACGCTTTGGTGCGAATAGAAAAAAATAAGAGATTCAAATTTCTGATTTCCGTATACTCGAGTAGAGTTTGCCATACACGAGTATGAGATGGAGCATACCTGAGTAGATTTAGTATATACACGAGTAGGATACCAACTACTCGAGTATGTAGATTCTGTTACTCGAGTATTTCCGTTTACTCGCGTATAAGTCTCTATATACTCGAGTATATCACTTTGAAATACAATTTACTTGGGAGAAATTTTACTGCCACAGATATCTTCAACTCTGAGCCTGTCTTTGAATCCACTATCACTATTCCTCTTTGTTGAGCAGCCCGAGTTCCGTTTTGAAGAATGAAAACTTGGACTCCTCCAGCGGTTTGGTGAATATATCGGCAACTTGCCTGTCTGTGGAGACATATTGTAGATCTATGTCTCCGTTTTCCACATGCACCCGGATGCAATGATATCGAAGCTCTATGTGCTTTGTCCGGCTGTGGGAGACTGGGTTGTTGGCGATTGCTATTGCGCTGGATGAGTCGCAGAACAGAGGAACGTTCTGGAACTTCATGTTATAGACTTCAAATTGATTCTTGATCCATAGAAGCTGTGCACAATAGCTGCTTGCAGATATGTACTCTGATTCAGTCGTTGAGATGGCTACATAGTTCTGCTTCTTACTGCTCTAGGAAATAAGTCTCCTTCCGAGAAATTGGCAAGTCCCGGAAGTACTTTTCCTATCGTCTTTGCTTCCTGCAAAATCTGCATCTGAAAATCCAATTAGTTCACTATCATTACTTCTTGGGTACTATAAGCCAAGATTTGGTGTACCTTTGAGGTATCTCAAGATTCGCTTTGCAGCAATGTAGTGAAATTCCTTAGAGTTCACCTGAAATCTAGCACATACACATGTTGAAAACATTATGTCTGGTCTACTTGCGGTAAGGTAGAGCAAGGACCCAATTATGCTTCTGTACTT
Organism: Platanthera zijinensis; assembly: GCA_039513925.1. Taxonomy (NCBI): domain Eukaryota; kingdom Viridiplantae; phylum Streptophyta; class Magnoliopsida; order Asparagales; family Orchidaceae; genus Platanthera; species Platanthera zijinensis. The sequence continues at coordinate 50,956,027 of CM077089.1, read as the reverse complement.
GGTTTCATCAAAAGGTTTCCCTTTCTCATCCTTGTCCAGAGACATAGCTGAGGCCATTGGAGTCCTCATAGAGGTTGCATTCTCCTTTCCGAATTTCTTAAGTAGCTCTTTGGTGAATTTGGTCTGTGAGATGAAAATTCCATCCTCAAATTGTTTCACTTGAAGCCCTAAGAAATACTTCAGCTCTCCCATACTGCTCATTTCAAACTTCCCTTGCATAATTTTAGAAAACCTCTTGCAGAGGTTGTTGTCTGTAGAGCCAAAAATAATGTCATCGATATAGATTTGCACTAGCAAAATCCTGCCTTTTATTTCCCTAAGAAATAATGTCTTGTCTATCTTTCCTCTTGTGAACTTGTTCTCAAGAAGAAAGGTAGACAGCGTCTCATACCAAGCTCGAGGAGCTTGTTTAAGACCATATAAAGCTTTTTGCAGTAAATAAACATGATTAGGAAAAGTTGAGTCGACAAAACCTAGCGGTTGCTCTACATACACTTCTTCCTTTATGTCACCATTCAGGAAGGCGGACTTGACGTCCATCTGATAGACGGTAAAGCCCTTAAGTGCAGCATAGGCAAGAAATAACCTGATCGCCTCTAGTCTTGCCACAGGAGCATATATTGGGTCAAAGTCGATTCCTTCTTCTTGACGATAGCCCTTGGCGACAAGTCTGGCTTTATTCTTTATAATTGTTCAATCTTCGTCCATCTTGTTCCGGTAGACCCATTTTGTCCCAATGACGTTCTTCCTCTTGGGTCTAGGAACAAGTGTCCAAACTTTGCATCGTTGGAACTGATTCAGCTCATCTTCCTTGGCTAGAATCCAGGATGCGTCGGAGTTGGCTTCCCCAAATTTCTTTGGTTCAACCTGTGAAAGAAAACTTAGGTGTAAATTTTCGTTAGTTATACCTCGACGAGTTCTGACGCCATCCCGAGGATCTCCTATGATTTGGTCTAAGGGATGATCCTTCACATGTCTGAACTCTAGAGTCCTTACATCTGGGATCTCTTCAGCCACTGGAGTTGCATCTTCAGCTGGGATGTGTTCTTCATCTTGATCATCTACCTATCCAACAGGGGTTGTAGAGGTGATCTTGATGAACATCTCATCTTTACCTTCAGTAGGTTCATCCAAGCTGAGTTCCTTCATCTTTGTACCTGCATATTCAATAGGCACACTAGAAGAGTTGCTTTGCAGCAGACTCGTCTCATCAAATACAAGGTGTATCGGCTCTTCTACCACCAAAGTTTTTCTATTAAAAACTCTATAGGCCTTACTACGGCTACTATAACCTACAAAAATACCTTCCAAGCTTTTCTCGCTAAACTTGGTAGTGTGATACTTACCGTTGTTATGTACGAATCACTTACAACCAAAGATTCTAAATTATGAAATGGTTGGTTTCCTGCCTTTTAGAAGTTCGTAAGGAGTCTTATCATGGTTCTTGTTGATGAGAGCTCGATTTTGCACGTGATAAGCGGTGTTGACGGCTTCAGCCCAGAAATACTCTGGAAGTGAGGCATCACTCAACATAGTCCGACAAGCCTCTATGAGTGTTCTGTTCCTTCTCTCAGCTACTCCATTTTGCTGTGGAGTGCGAGGAGAGAAAACTCATGAAAGATACCTTGACTTTCGCAGAATTCTGTCATGGCTCCAGACTTGAATTCCGTTCCATTGTCACTTCTGATTTTGACTATGAAATAGTTGTATTCATTCTGGATTTGCCGAACAAAACTAGTGAAAGTACTGAAGGTGTCTGACTTGTGTTTCAGAAAGAACACCCACGCAAAGTGCGAGTAATCATCCACAATAACCAACGTATATTCCTTACCTCCCAAACTTCTAACTTGCAGTGGACCAAACAAGTCCATATGGAGAAGCTGTAAGCTTCTATTGGAATCCTTGCCTATTATGCTTTTAAATGAACTCCTTGTTTGCTTGCCTTTGATACAGGCGTGACAAAGACTGTCCATAACGCACATGACATTAGGTGCATCACGTACTAAGTTTTGAGAGAATAGTTTATTAATAGTTTTGAGATTAATATATGCTAGTCTCTTGTGCCATTTGTCAGCAAGAGATGCACTACTTTTTGCTAAAAGACACATTGGTGTAGACGAGTCTATACAAATGAAGTTTAAACAGAAAATATTTCTGCTTCGAGTGCCTGATAAAACAGTTTCCATGTTGTCAACCAATTTTATCAAACACTTGTCAGCATGAAATTCAACCATGTATCCTTTGTCGCATAATTGGCTTATGCTGATGAGATTGTGTTCCAATCCTTCAACATAGGCTACATCCAAAAAGGATACGCTACCGTTAGTAATCATACCGTAGCCTTTAGTTATTCCTCGATCTGAACCTCCAAAGATGACCTTTGGTCCATTGCAGACTGAGGTGAAATTCTGGAGTAGGATTCTTGTCCCGGTCATATGCCGAGAGCATCCACTGTCCAAGTACCAGATTGGGATTTTGGTGGTCTTTGGACATACCTGCAATTACAATCACTTAGCCTTAGGAACCCAAACAAGTTTGGGTCCTTGGTCTCGAGTTAGAATACTCCCCCTACGAGCATTAGCCTCATGAGTGGTCATTCTCACGTTGCTAACTTGAGGGGTTGCAACATTTCTAGGATTGAACCAACAATCGATGCCAAAATGACCAATTTTGCCACAGCACCAACAGTCGAACCTGTTGTATCTTTGCCTAGTGTATTCCTTCTTGATTTTCTTAAGTGATAGTCTAGCAGGAACTTCACTCTTGGAGGAAGAAGCTTCATGATGATGGCAGCTACATGAAGTCTTCTCCTTTATAGGCTTTTCCACAATAGGTTTTACCTTTGGTGTCTTCTTGATGTTATGACCATGAGCATAAGGTCCATAGCTTTGAAGTTGAATCTCTTCATAAGGGGCCTTAAATACACTCTCTCCAAACTTACGAGGACGAGTCCAACCTTGGTATCTTGACTTAGGCTTCTCGGGGATCGGCCTAGAGAAGTGTCCATAGGTGGACTCATAGTCGTATTCGTTCGTAGGAAAGATAACTTTCTTGAACAAAACTGGTTCCAAGGGAGCTTTCCCTTTTTCGTCAGCTAGAGCCTTCTGGGCAGCCTTATTCTTTCTCTTGGCCTTATTTCTCCTAGAAGATTTACTAGAAGCACCAATGTGGCCTAAACCAGCACCCTTGGCCTTAGCTGAGAACTCAGCAACTAGTGGAAGAACTGTCTTAGGCTTGGAGAAACTCTCAACAAGTTTCTTCTCAGCCTCGAGTAGTTGTTCCAATTCTTTGATGATTTCATCTTTAAGGTCGAGGTTCTTGAGAGCTTGATTGTATTCCTCCATAGCAACAATGAAGTTCTCTTGAAGAGAGTTAGTCCTAGTGACTTCTTCTCTCAAGCTTCTCTCAATAGCCTGTAGAGATTTTATCTCTTTGGCTTGAGTTTTCACGACTCTGTGACATTTTTCGTAAGCCGTGAGTAACTCCTTATACTATCCCATGAGTTCAGATTCATCCTCAGAGGAATGGCCCTCTTGCTCATTATCATCATCAGATTCAGAGAAAGGAGTGTGAGATTTTACCTCCCCAGTGAACTGGGGGACTTGTTCATCATCAGAGTGAGCCATGAGCCCGAAGTAAGCTTCCTCTACTTCACTCGACTCAGATGAGTCGGAGTCGCTGAGAGTTTTGCTCTTCTTGGCTAATAAGCTCTTCTCTGTCCTCTTCTTGTGGTATGAGGGCTTTTTTCCTCTCTTCTTCCACCCTCTTTCTTCTTGTGAGGGCAGTCCGCGATGACGTGACCTGGCTGATTACAACAATAACAAACGATGTCAGTTGAAATCTGTTTGTTCTGTTTAGAGTTATACCTGTCATGGCTACTTAAGCCTTTCTTTCGCTGATCACCGTCATGTCGTGATCTTCTGTATGAGGTATCTTTGCCTCTCCATTGCTTCTTCTTATTCAAGAACTTCTTGAACTGCCGCGAGAGCAATGAGAACTCTCCTTCAGATAGTTCTGAGCCTGAGGTGCTTGGCTCGGAGCCTTCTTCTTCACTTACTTCTTGAGGAGGTGCTGGTGAGGCAGCTTTGCCCTTCCTTGAACTGTCAGCCTTTAAAGCAACCGACTTATCTTTTGAGGAGAAGCGACTATTCTCTTCTTCAGCTTTTCTGGAGTTGATCTGTAGTTCATAGGACATTAGCTTGCCAAATAGATTCTGTGGATCTGTCTCTGCTAGTCTGCCAAACTCTCGGATGACACATACTTTGTTATCCCATTCCTTGGTGAGAGATCTCAGAAACTTATCATTCAGCTCCTCATTAGTAAATACTCGGTCATACACTCTTAGTCCATTGACTATCTTAAAGAAGTTTTCAAATGTGTCAGCTATGGGTTCCTTGTGACCTTGTCGGAAGGCTTCATACTTCTGATTTAAGAGGGATCTCCGATCATCCCTAACTTCCTCAGTCCCTTCCATCAGAGTCACCAAAGATTGCCACATCTCCTTGGCAGATTGGCAATGTATAAGATTTTGCAGCATTGAGTCATCGACTGCACTTGCGATAATATTTTTAGCTTTCTTGTCTAGGGAGACAAGTGCAATCTTGTCCTTATCCAAGTCCATCAACTTCTTTGGAACCTTTTTGGTTGGGTCTCTTGTTGATGCAGTCATAGGAACATGCGGACCTTCTTCCACAATCATTAAGATCCGGGGATCTACTGCTTCCATGAAGAGCTTAACTCTTTCCTTTCACATTGGAAAATTGTTCTTGGTGCAGATAGGGAGCTTAGCAAAATCCTTGGTCTTACTCATGCTTGATACTTCTCTTGAGACAACTTGGTGAGGATTAGATCAAGGTGTTAACTTTTTAACGATCAACCTCCCTCTGATACCAATTGAGAGAACTAAGTTGTCAACCTAAATCACCTAGAGGGGGGTGAATAGGTGAAATACGTGCCAAATGCGGAATAAAAAATTAACACAGCACAGATAAGTAATCAAGCAATCACACAGACGACAAGAGATTTACAGTGGTTCCCCAATCTTGGGTACGTCCACTTTCCTCACCGATCTAGAAAATCACTAGACTCGGCTACTCCACTATCTCGGATTGCAAACCAATCCTACACCTCGGAACTATGTTCCTACAAAACTCGATCCCAAACGGATCTACACTCGGAAGATAAAATTTCCTACCACTCGGAGATAAATCTCCTACAATGAAATTGTTTGAAGAAAAATACAAACAAAATAATACAGATCTGGATCTTTAGCTTTGTCTTCTTCGTTGAGAGCTTTCGGCTTGGATAGAAAAAGGTTGAGGAAGACTTGACCGAAATCCGGAGATCTGAAATCTGGAATCACCATGATCGAATAGAAATATCAGAGATCTATGAAGCACACGTGATCGGATGATTCTTCTTGAGTCTGCATCGCTGGAGAAACTGAGATCGATAGCAGCGGTGTGAGAACGACAATCCAGAGCTTCTTCCGAAAACAGTAATGGCGGCGGACAGAAAGATTAGGGTTTTCGGGATTTTCTCTTTCTTAAAAAAATAATCTCTGTAAACGCGTGTGTTTAGTCAAGTATGAAAAGACATATTTATAGGTGGTTTCCAACGGTCATAAACATAATTAAGGACGACACGTGGACCAATCAGAAAGGACTATTTGAAAATACACAAAGAAACTTGACTTAGAGAAATTTAGGAAATTCGAATAGACATACTCGAGAGACAGAGACATACTCGAGTAAGAGGTTACATACTCGAGTGGGTATGAGGAATATACTCGAGTATCAAGATAGAAACTACTTGAGTGCTTCAGGGATCAATACTCGAGTGACTTAGAGAGCCTACTCGAGTATGAGCAAATATACTCGAGTATAAGCACTTAGAAAAATTTCTCAGATAAGTCTAGAAGAACTACTCGAGTATAAGAGTTTGAGATACTCGAGTATGGGGAAGATAGACTACTCGAGTATCTAAGGAAAACTACTCGAGTGACCACTAACCTACTCGAGTATGAAAAACAATCTACTCTAGTACAAAGTTACTTACTCGAGTATTTCAGAGAACAACTCGAGTATGAGGACTTAGAAACTTTCTAGGGTAAGAAGTCCAGATCTACTCGAGTACAACCAGAACGCTTACTCGAGTAACTAACCATCTACCCGAGTATAAGGTATCACTTACTCGATTGAAGGAAAATCTACTCGAGTATAAGCTCTCATACTTGAGTAAGTAGAGAATCCACTCGAGTAAGTAGTCCAACCTACTCGAGTACAGACTCACTTACTCGAGTATACTATAGAAGTACTCGAGTATGTGGACTTAGAAAATTCTTCTGAGATAGACTTCAAAACTCCATAGTCCAAGTGCATGTTGATGAAGTGTATCCCAATAGAGAGGCTATACATGAGCCAACACCTTGGATCACACAATGAGGAATTACATTGTATGGTCCTGTGTTTGGTGACCCATTATAGACTGACATTGGTCTACACTTGGCAATAAGAACCTACACACATACAACTTAAACACAATATAAAATACACCTTAATTCATCTTAGTTCAAGGTCTGACTTCCTACAAATCTGAGGTATTGTGGAGACAAATCCCAACAAGAACTATAAGGACTTCTCGAGAAATACACTTCTGTTTCTCGAGAACTATAGAATGCTACTAGAGAACATCTAACTCTACTTCTCGAGAACTAAGAGGCACTTCTCGAGAAGTGGACTTAGAGAATTTTTTGAACTTAGAGAAAATTTCTCCTAGTCCTGTCTTCATCCCATGCTCCAAGTGTTTGAACATAAAGTGTATCCTAATTGAGAGGCTACACATTAGTCAACACCTTAGATCACATAGTGAGGGATTACACTGTATAGTCCTGTGTTCCTGACCCACTGTAGACTGACATTAGTCTAGACTTAGCATTTAGAATCTGCAAACACAAAACTAGAACAAGGATATTAAATACAACTTAATTCATCTTAGTTCAAGGGTGACTTCAAGTAAATCTGGGTTATTGTGGATACAATACCCAACAATTTGGAAGGCAATTCTTTTCAAGACTGTATCCCATGATAAAATCTCCAAGCCCATATTTAAATTGGTTACAAGAGTCATTCTTCAAAAGAAAACTAACTAAGGAATTGGTAATTTTCGAGAAACTTCTGTATAGTATTCAAGTACCTTCCCTGGGTAGAATTCTTTCCTTATACCTGATTAATGCTTATCTAGAGCACTTCAACAAAAAATAAGTAGTGAAGATTCATTACATGAAAGGAATGGATATAAATACATTGAAAAGATATACCAGGGTGTTGCCCAAGAGTAAAACTAAGAAGAAGGGGCAAAGCAAAAGGAAAGGAAAGAAGTGGTTGTGGCAGATGATTCTGATTATAATTCAAGGAGCAAAGATGTTGGTGACCAAGAGAGTAGTGAACCTTTTCAAAAGGACCTAGGGATAAGTTTGGTATAAGGTGCAACTAAAATGCCACCTCATGTTATAAAATCTCAGCAATCCACCAGTACTTCAAAAAGTTGCATCCTCACATCCATGAAAGCTCTACTAAAAGAGCAAGCATGATCTTTGAAGCCATACATAAATGAGTTTGTTAAGAATATGAAATCTGAAATCTTAGTTGATGTTCAAAAAGTTAAAACAGATATCATAAATAATCTAGATTCTCTGAAAGGTGATACAACATATAAAAATGCACAAGTCATAAAGTGGTTTGATAAAGCAGCTAGCACAGTGCACCAGAATGTTAAGATTCTAACCTAAATGGATGATATATTAAGGCTAATAATACAAGATATTACCAGTATAAAGAAACATTTTAGCCAAACTGATGAGGTTATCAGACAAATTGTGGATCATATTGAGACATATGTGTATTCCACTCAACTTCAGGCTATATAGCTAGCTGAAGAATCATGAGATGTTCTTCTGGAAGATAATGAGAACATTTTTCAAACTTTATCTAGCAGATTTGAGGCCAACACTTCTCATATATATATAAATTTTAAAGAAACCAGAAAGTTAGAGAATATCAATGGAGAGTAAGCTCTATGGGTTCAATAAGGAACCAGGATTGCTCTCCACTTACCTTTGCTTGATGCCAACAAGCCATCTTATTTTGATTTTAGAGTTTAAGAGAGAGTAGTTAAAGATGCTCAATTAGCGAAGAGAAGGAAGAGAGAAGGACTCATATTATATGAGGAGTTCATGGCTATGAGGAGAGCTGAAGATGAAATAGTTCCAAACTCTGATTATTGGAGTGATGATTCTCAGTCAATCATCATCAATTCCTGGATTAATCAAGGACAGATCTTAAAGAACATTTACAGTACATATACTTCAGAGAAATGGATAAAGCATTTGGAAATGAACTCTCTAAGGGAAATGATTCTTAATAAGAATGTAGTTAGGAAGAACAATCTAAAGAGAATGTCATCAAAGAATCTTCCTAAACCCTTCCTTTACTTCAAGAGACAAGAGAACAAGGTCAAGAATGCTAAGAGAAGGGCAGTTGAACAAGGTGAAAATTCTAAAGCTTCTGCACTCAAGAGGAAAGGTATGGATTTTTATGATGTGATCAACCATTCAATTAGCAAGCATCCAATTCCTTGAAGAAATTCAACAATTGCTATAATTTTTTAGAATTGTTTTTATGGGTTGTGTTGGAACCCTTGTTTGGATTTGTGCTAGGTCTACACTTAGGATGTTTTGACCCACTTATATAGCCAGGGTCTTTGTCTAGTATAAGTTAGGTCGTCAGGTTTGTGTAGACCAGCATTGTAGTGGACTCAGAAATTAGACTCAGAAGAATTTAGTGGAATATCTATATCAGTTCGACTATAGTCAAACTCAGCTCGACGATCGTCGATCTCCCATCGACTATCTCAGAGTCTTCTACTCTGAACTGAGCTCGATGATCTTCGAGCTCAGGTCGACGACCTCTTGTTTCTCAGCAGTAATCTCAGTTCTACAACAGTTGTTCTCAGGTAGACGATCTCTTAACCCAGTTTGATGATCTCTGAACTAAGTTCTACGATTTTATGCTGCTTGCAGTTATCAGTTTACAGAAACGGTCTGAAGTGTTTATTTTGCTTAGGATCAATTATTTAATGGAAATTATATTCTGATAATTAATGCTAATATTCTCAAGGCTAATAGCCATATTTCATGAAGCATTAATTATGGTATTCACAGAATATTTTATTGGCTTATCTTATAAAGAAATTTATAGAAGTGCATTTATGTTGCAAGCCATTCTAGCCATTTGGGCTCCTAAATTCTTGCAGAAAATTAAGTATTGTCTTGGGATTTCAAATATATGTCGTTTTCTTTCTTATTGAATATAACAAGAAACAAAGAGAGAAAGCAAGTCAGTCAGTCAGTGAAATAGAGAAAAACATTCCTAAGCAGTACTCATTCTTTCTCAAGGATTGTTACATTGCTTTCAAAGGAAGGATAAAAACATTTTCAAATTAACTCTCTCAAGTCTTCTTCATTCCTCAGCCTTCAGAGATCTATAGAGATCTTCAATCAAAATCAGTCTACAGATCTAGAAGGCTCTATAGCAATACTTTGAAGACTTACACCCAGGACCAAGTTTCCTCTTCCTGAATCAACACATCATCTCAATGGGAGCTTGGGATTTCTACAGCAATCCACATACTCTTCTCATTTGCTTGAGAAAGAGAAGACGTCCATAAACTTTTTCTTTTACCTCCATCTGTATAGGGTTATCTCCCCCTTCAAAAGTGAACACTTGGTGATAGGGCACCTGATCAAAAACCTATTGGATTTTGAGTTCCTGATCAAAAGCTCAAAGGGTCTCTAGATCTACTTGAAAGAGATCTTGTGGTGGCAGGGCACCTGAACAAAAACTAGTAGTGGATTCCTACCTGGGCAGTAGAAGAGTGGATGTACCCAGATTTGGGGAACCACTATAAATTTTCTTGTGTCTTCTGGTTTGCCTTATGTTTCCTTTGTGTGTTGTACTCTGCTGTGTTAGTTTAGTTTGTTTAATTCTCTTACTTATTAGTATCAAAATTTTAACTATGCAATATATCAAAATAAATTTTTAATACTCTATTCACCCCCCCCCCCCCCGCTAGATTAAATTCTATCTATCCCTCTCTTTCAAGATAATTTTTGTAATTAGACTTATCTTGTGTAATTACACCCTCTCACTACAATTTATATATATATTTATATATCTATGATGGTTGTTCTAATTGTTCGTATTATTCAGTTTATCCATCACAGTTGTTATTTGTAATAATTTAGTTTTATTGTGAATGCTTCTTACTATTGATTAAGTTTTCTTGCCTTCTTTAAATAGGGGGAGATTGTTGGGAATATTGCTCTCAATATTCCTAGATTTGAAGAAGCATTACTTTCAATGATAAGACCCTATTGTATTTGTTAGCATAAATGTTTTATGATTATACAAGTATTATCTATTATCTCTAAAACAGGTTTAGAGAAGAGTTAAGTCAAATGGAGATATATAGTTGAGATACATGAAGGATTCTCGAAGGTAGCATCTTGAACGTGGAGTGCTTGAAGACGGAATTGTCCCAAAGCAACAACAGATGAAACTTTAAGCTCTATGTTGAATACCATTGAGATCAGTATATGATTATACACGACATCGACATAATCGTGGAAACTTCTAGTCAGTATCGTAGAGAAGGAACAGGAAGAGGCAGAATTCAGTGCTAGGGTATATTCCATTTAGAAGGAAGAATCTTCTCAATAATATCGAGTTGTCAGGGTTTTATTACCGTTGAGCACACGCAGAGGTGGGATTTCAAAAGTGGTGGTGGCTCAAAAAGTCCTGTCAGATCTTTCTACTCTTGCCCATTCTTTGACGTGACATTTTCTAATATAAGGGCCATTTAAAATGTCAGAGGTATTTAAAGAAAAGTTAGGTCAATGAAAAAAAAATGTTGACCTTTCTCAATCATATCGAACAAACAGCGGTGCACTTTCAATGAGTTAAGCTCTCTATGAAGAAGTTTAGATAGAGTAAGGAGGAGTCAAGCTACAAGGCTCCAATTAAATCTTCTTACTGCTGCTGAAGAAGATCGTGTAAATGAGCCAAGAATCTATACTACCTGAAGATCTTCTTTTCAGATACTGCATCAAGATATTGCTTCCATAACAAAGCCAATTGAAGACTCTGATATATAAAGGTCATTTCTATAGATCCCTTAGTTATAATCTGTATTTACTCACTTTTGTAAGGCTTTTTCCAGAGTTGTAGGTTTTTGCCTGAGGTAGGTTTTGTGTGCCTGAGGTAGGATCTTTATGAAGATCTTAGATAGGAGATAAGTTTAGTCTCTAAGCTGTGGGAGTTGAATTACTCTGAGGTAGGGTTGGTGGACCTAAGGTAGGTATATAGAGCATGAGGTAGTGTCTAAAAGTAGACCTGAGAGATTCTGAGGAATCTGAGTTTTAAGCTCTTAGAGCTGAGTTTTGGTGGAGATTGCTGAGTTTAGCACACTGCTAGATAGGCACGGAGGGGTAGTGGATATACCCATACTCTAGGGAACCACTATAAAATAGTGTGTGTTGTATGTTGTAGTTATTCATATTGTGTTTCTTACATTTATTTATTGCTTCTAAATCCAAAAAGAGACCATCATATAGTAAGTCCACCTATTCACCCCCTCTAGGTGATATAGTCTACCAACAACGTCAATCTTTCAATGAGTATTTTGGACGGCTGATTGGAGAGTAGGCTTAGCTTCTTATGGATGCTCTCCTTTATCATCGTAGGATTTATGTTAACAATAATAATTCTAAAAATTGATCTACTAGACTATTGCCAAATAAGACTGTGCATGGTTACAAAACTCCCATTCTACTTGACTTGATTCCACTTCCTACTAATTATAAATCAAGTCACTTTGCACAAGATTTTGCTCAACACGTTCACGATCTCCACAAATGAATTCAAGAAATGTTTTCCACCCAATAGGATTCTTATCAATCACATGCTAATATACAGTGAAGAGTGTCCAACTTTAATGTTTGCTATTTGGTTTTTGTCCATTTATTTCTCAACAGGTTACCCACGGGCACCGTAAAGAAGTTGGCCCATAGGAGAGCCGACCCAATTAAAATTATCACGAAATTGGGTGACAATTATTTTGTTTTAGGTTTTCCACTAATTAGGGTATTTCCCCTTTTTAATGTTTCGGATTTAACGCTTTATGTCTCTATACTGCTAAAATTACCTCACTCTCCTTTTTTTTCTCTGCCTACATCTTCTCTTGGGGAGGATGATGAGTTAGTTCATGTTTCTCTATGCACGTCGGATCCTTTTGTTCTTACACAAGATATTGATATATTAGCTACTCTGCTTCCTGCTAAAGTTTTTCCATGGTTTCCCAAAACCTATTTTGTGCCTGACAGGATTTTGGAGGATGATGTTCTCACTTTTACTTATGTTGACATCCATTACTACCTTGTTCATTAGCATGATCGCCTTACATTTGATGATTCTTAGGTCCCAGAAGCTAAATTGGAATAAGTATATGATTCTCTCCTTCAACAATCTCATTATGACCACTCACAAGTGATGAGTGCTTTTGAGCGGGGGAGGATTAATGGTGATGGGGCCATCCATCCAAACCTTGTTGAATTCTGTCGCAATCGTAAACATTGCTACGACTTTTGTGCAAAGACATGCGCAGCCACATAGCTTTAGGATGGCTATTACTTGTGTTATTTTTAGTTTAATTAATCTCAGCAGTTTTAGTTTAAGTTAATACATAGTTTAATATTTTAATTTAAGTTAAATCGTGTTAAGTCAATGTTTTGTTTAAATGTTTTTCTAATATTGTAAAACATTATATATATGCTGATTTAGGATGAATGGAATGCTTTTAGACTAATAAAAAAATCTAATGTATTTTTTTCTTGGGGTTGGCCTCGGTTCCTCTAGCCTATTTCGCGGTCCCTATGCGAAGCATCCACCGTAAGCCCCATTGGCCACCTCCCTCTTATCCGGATATGACTGCAATGCCACCTCCAATTCCTCCTACTGTGAGTCCAGTGGAGCTCGTGCCTCTTCTTCCATCCGGTGTGATTTCATTGGAACCTGTGGTAGAGAGATTCTCCCCAAAAATTGTCTTGAGTGCTTGGGTTATGATTTCTCTACTCAATCATGTGTGTTCTTCTTTCTCTATGAGATTTTTGGGTGGAAGAGACCGACGATGCCTTTGAAACCTGGTTGTGATCTTTAGGATTTCATCAAGATCAATTTCTTTATTTTCTTTGAGTTTTCTTGAGATTTTTAAAAGGATTGGGTCAATCCTAAAATCGTTTTTAAATAAAGGATTGGGGATAAGCTTATGCTAATTTCTTGCTGGGAGTTGATTAGTTTGATTTATATAGGATTTTTTGGACTCATTTGGGCTAGTTTTCTCGTACATGCACTTCACGGGTCATTATTGCTTATATTTAACTTGTTCATGGTTCTCACATAAAGTGCACATTTTGGCCCATTGGGGTGTGCTATCGCGCATCTCATTGCAGGGGGAAAGCACATGGTGCTCCCCATGCCTTTTATTGCTTATTTTGTTATATTTTTGCTTGTGCTGGAGGTGTGCTCTAGATGGTGATGTATATTACATATGTGTTGTTCCCTGTAGGCTTAAATTGCTGCATGTAGACATCGCACGATCGTGCGTTTTTCTTAATGAACAACCAGTTCAGTCATGCGATTGCTACATGTTCCTTTTAGTGAATGGCCATCGTGTGTTTTTCTTAACGCACTATTGGATTCAATCGTGTGCAAAGGAAAACACGTGATCTTCCTGATTGCTAGAATTTTGAGTTGTGTCTTGCCCCATGTGATTTGTTCGTGCACGAGAAGTTCTTTCATGTGTGTTCAAAAACACATGTTTGGATTTCTTCTCAGGCTGGGCCTCCTGTGTTGCTATAATCGCACCATCAAAATACACGATCGTGCATTTGGTCCTCTTTCACTTAAATTCTGACTGTCTACTATTTAAGTCGTAAGTATTCGCCCTATCAGAGGGAGATCATCTTCCCTATGTCCTGGTGGAAAGTTTCTGCCATTTTCACCCCTCTCTTGTCGCCAACCTATGGGACGAGATTCGACCACCATTTTCTCTCAAATCTAAGGCTAAGTCATCCTCCTCGGCCTCCTCCATCATCTATGAACCTCCAAGCTCAGTTTCAAGTGATTTCTCGCTACACCTCGGGAGTTCTCTGGTGAAGAACATGGCCAACAAGTAATGCCGAAGAAGACGGGTAGATTGGTAGAAGGTGACAACTCTCCTTATCCCTGGACGACAGTCAAAGTCTGAGCGCGGACGAGGCATGACAACCCTTTCAATCTGGTTGTGAACCTAGGTGATCCTTCTTGCAATAGTCATATTCTTCCCTCCTCCTTTCTTGTAGTGGATTTCTCATTATCGTTTTGGGATTTGTGTTTGATTTGTATGAACCATAAATTGCTTTTATTAAATCCATCCATGTCAATGTAGGTATTTTGTGGTTCATGCATGTGAGTAGCTCCCCCATTTTATTTTGTTGTTGATTCCTTTGTGTTTGTGTTGTCCTAGCGATTGCAAGGAGCATGCGTAGAGAAGAGGGGCTTGCGACCCTCACTAAATTCAATCCATTCCACAAGCTTGACAAATTGGGTATCCACCAGAGCAAAGAGGTGAAGGCAACCCGCATAGATAAATTAGGTTTTATAATTTTAGTAAACCAAATCAAAAAACCCCATTGCTCTAATTGTGCGCTTACAACCGTTTTTCGAAACAATTGAATCACACACCCTAATTTCACTCCTCTGTGAATGATATATGGGGATTAACTCCCATTTTATATTACTTGTGAGACCGATACACATGACATATCCGCACATTATTTTTTTGGCACCATTGTCGGGGAGTTCTAGTGTTGTGTGATTTTTCTTGTAAGGAAAGTACTGTAAGTGTTGTTGTTCCTTTTGAGTTTTTTGTTTTTCTTATGTTCTTATGGAAGGGCATGATCCTGGTGTTTTGGACGGGATTGAGGTTAAGACTGAGAGAGCAAGGTGTGCTTGTCTAAGAGCAATGGACAGAGAGATTCATGATAAACGACTAAGCTAGTGATGCTAACAACCATGTGGGTGAGCAGGTTGTTGATGAGCAGGAGGGAATCTGCCTGAGGATGCAGACTATGCGAGATTTTACCACTCCCACTATAAGGAGTGCATATATTGGTTTAGGCCCCGTGATTATCAACAACCTGTTTGAAATTTTGCCGACCATCCTTAACATGATCTACAACAATGCCCAGTTCTCGGGCTTACCGAGTGAAGATCCTCACCTCCATCTGGCAAAGTTTTCTGAAATCTACGGAACATTCTGCTATGCGGGTATCTCTGATGATGTTGTGAAGTTAAGACTATTTTCGTTCTCTTTGTGTTATAAGGCCAATGCATGGCTTTATTCCATTCCACCCCGTGCTACCATAACTTGGGATGCGCTCTCTTCAAAGTTCCTCTCCAAATTTCATCTAGGTTATAAGATTGTGAATGCTTGGCATGAGATTACTACCTTCCACCAACTTGACCAAGTGTCTCTTTTTGAGGCTTGGGAAAGGTTTTTAGAGCTCTTGTGAAGATGCCCTCAGCATGGCTATGAGTCATGGAACATTGTGGAGATCTTCTACTTCGCAATCAAGATGAATTATCGGGCCATGATCGATGTTGTTGCAGGGGTGGGGGAAATATTATGAATCTGACCCCAGATGAGGCTTTGAGAATTCTGCGAGATACTGCATCACATAATATGTATTGGAACTCCATAAGAAATGCACCAAGGGGTGCAAGATATCTTTTTGTGATGAACACTTCTAGGCCACCATTGGAGAATGTACAGTCAGCTAAGGATAGTATGGTGCTGCTGAAGAGATTGACCCGACCTCCAATTCAGGTATTGGCTATTTCATGATAAGAATGCGGGATCCTTGGGCATCATGCTTTTGAATACCCTACTGGTAAGCAACCTCTTAATCTTACTAATTCTAGTTATGATGAAAGGGTTAACTATATTAATAATCAAACTCGTTCAGTGCTATTTTTAAATGTGTATAACTCGGGTGTGAGAAATCACCCAAACCTTTTGTGGAACCAAAATTCTCCAGGACAACGATCGCAATCGAGCCAATATAAATTTGATGCTCAAGCCACCGGGAGCCAGCTAAGGCCACCATAGCCAGGTTATAACCATCCTGTCCTTACCCAAATAAAAAGCACACTCAAAGAAATGATGGAGAAGTTTATGGAGATTGTCCAGTCCAACATGGCCAACCAGACTTCCTCCATGAGGATTTTGGAGTCACAACTACGCCAGTTGGCTCGAGTTCTCTCCAAATATACTCCAGGCTCTCTACCTAGTACAACTAAGAAAAATTCATGTGAACAGGGGAATAATGATGGTAAGTCTGATGGTCATCAGGAGGGCATGTGTATTGTCGAATATAAGATTAATAATAATGACAAGACCATATTGTGTGATTCTCGATCATCGTAAAACATTCTTGCATTACAAGAAGTAAAGAATATCAATCTTAATATTGATAATGATGACCATACTTCTCTTGTGTTGGTAAATAGGGCAGTCATTATTACTGAAGGAGAAATCAAAGAAGTGGAGGTCATAGAGGAGTGTACGGTTGTCGTCACTAACTTTCAAGTGCACTCAGAAGTAGCAGACAGTAAATATGTCTAAGTCCAGAAGTGTTGAGTGAAGGCAGTTCACTCAACACCTTCATATAAAGAAATTCAACTAAGTCTAGATGTGTCGAGTTTTGAAGGCTCACACGACTCATAAGAAGTTATACTATAAAAGTCTATATGCGTTGAGTAAGGAAGGCTCACTCAACGCACTCAACACCTGAAGATGTCGAATTCTGCTAAGTACTTTTGCGTTGAGTGACAAGGCTTCACTCAATGCCTGAGAAGTCTGGTTGGAATTTACTAAATCCAGAAGCACTGAGTCATGCTAATGTCAGTAGAAATTCAAAAATTGCGGGATTTGCTTGCTAGAAGACAACATGCGCCGCTTGCCTTTAGTACTGCATTTAATGCAAAAGTTGTGTTGTAGTTTCCCATTCTAGGGGTCCATACTGTGCATAAAGCCGTTGGATTTACGGGGAAAAAAATTAGCATTTCGAGAAATTATTTACGGGTTGAACTTTTGGAGAAAAACACACTGCTTCATCTTCTTCATACTAAATGAAGAAGAAGAGCTCAGTAACTTGAGTACAACAACAAGTATGAGAACTTCAGACAAGGTTACCTTATTGAAGAAGAAAAGAACAACAACATCATTTAGTCTTCAATTGAAAATTCAGTAAGTTCACTCTCTAAGTTAGAAGGAGCAGAGCAAGTCTAAGCTACTGTTCATCTTAAAGTCCACTAAATTCAACTCATTTACTCAAAAGATTTGAGGAAACAGTACTCAATAGGGTATTTCACAGCACAAGCAGAACAACCTTGAAGATCTATTCTTGGTGTTGTGAAGAAGATAGAACTGAGTTTTCTCAGTTCAGGAAGAGGCAGACTAAGAGCTCACTTCTCTGAATTGAATCATAAACAACAACCAACACTTCATTTGTAGGATCTTAACATATTTGAGTTGTAAGCCTGATATATAAAGGCTAACTAGTAGGATCCTTCTATGGATCTGAAGCAGGGCATGTGTGCCTAAGCTGTAGGAGATTTATTATAACGCCCCTGAATTTTCGATAATTATTTTAATCCCTTTTGTGGGGTAATAATGACATAAGGGCGTTACATTGATGCATGGTTAATGGTGCGCCATCATTAGTGTGCGATTTTTTTAATTTGGGTGAGACAGCTAATTTTTATACTCATCAGAATTAGAGTTTTTTACTTTGAAAATTAAACTAATTAATTTCAAGCGTGTTTGTAAAGTTTTGTTGGGAACCGGGCATTTTTGGAGAATTGGTGAATTTTCTAAGGATGTTTTGTTGTTTTAACTTCGGGGGATTTTAACCGAAGTTTGGTTGTCAGATCCTGATTTCAACTTCATTGCTGGATTCATAGCACCAGCCTTTAGTTTTGGTGCGGATTTTATCGAAAACTATGGTAATTTGGTCACCCTCATCATTTGAGTTTTTATAGTTATTATATTAACAATATAATATATATATATATATATAACGAAAACCCTATTCATCCTTCTTCCCAAAAAGGGTCTGATCAAGAGAGTCATGAGAGAGACGATGAGTTTTTCATTGTGAATCTTCCCGTAGCTATTTTGAGAGCTCTGGTGGGCGGAATCTTCATTAGAGCATAAATCCGGAAAGCTCTCGCTAAGTTCTATGCATTAGTGGTAGGTATTTTTGTTTTCGGGGATTTTTGACGTTAGGATATTTGACCTTAACCCCTATTTTCCCCAAAAGGTTTCACAGATCATAGGAGAGGAATTCTTGTCGCTGATCCTTGAAGTGGAGCGCTTGGGAGACCGTTTTCTGGAGATTTTGATGCAAGTGGTCGTTTACTCTCTTGCCCCTCTTGTTGACTATCTTGTTTTGTTGTTATTGTTCATTTTTTCATTTTCCTTTTTTCTCTCTTGGGACTTAGAATTGTCGTAGGATCTTCTGCCCTATTGTTTTAGTTGAATTAGGGTAGTATAGAAAATCCATCTAGGTATGTTCATCGAGTCACTTTGAGAAACCAAGGAAATCAGTGGAGAATAGGAAAATTTTGGAGCTGGGTCTTTTTTCGTCAAGTGAAGCAAAATTCGTCGAGTATTGCTGACGAATTCGTTGAGTGTTTCCTTGGAGTCAAATTTGTCAAGTGATTAGCCTTTGGCATCGAGTTAATCGAGTGATTCTATGTTGGAGTCAAATTCATCGAGTGAAGCAAAATTCGTCGAGTGCGTCGAGTGATTCTGTGTTGGTGTCAAATTCATCGAGTAAAGTAAAATTCGTCGAGTGTGTGGAGTGATTCAATGTTTGAGTCGGATTCGTTGAGTGATTATACCTTGGCATTGAGTTCGATGAGTGAAACTATCTTATCGTCGAGTGCGTCGAGTGATTCCAGTTAGGCGCCATGTGAATTAGTCTTGGATTCATATTTGTGGAGTGCTGCCTTTTGTGTTGACTGCGTCGATTGATTCCAATTAAGCATTGAGTGGAGTAAAAAAAGGCGTTAAGTGGAGTAGAAAAGCATCAAGTAACTTTGAATTCGTCGAGTTTTCTCGACAAATCAGTATGGACTTATTAATTTTAGTCAAATGAACTCCAATTCGTCGAGTATATCTTCATAGAAATTTTGGACTTTCTTACTTTTTGTTATTATGGAAATTTGATACTATTCTTAGGTTTTCTTTTATTATCCATATTTTTGGAAGTTTGTTTGTGGACTGGGGTTGACAGTGGATAAAGGACCACCACCTTAGTGCTGGCTTGTCAATCATTATGCCTAGTGGTTTTTTTTTGGACTGTTGGGTTGTGTTAAACAATGTGGCAACCCCCATAATACCTTTACGAGTTGTTTGGTCTGGTGGTTTGTGTTGGACAATGTTGTCATAACCTCACTATCATGTTTCTTTTACCGGTGTTAATGATTCACACTTTACAACCAATCAGTCTTTTTCTTATATATATATGCATATGTTTATAAGCATACCTTGTAGATGTTAATGAAGCATGACTCTTTGTCGCACTTGACACACTTTTACATAATTAACTTCTTGAATTTTTCATTTGCTTACTAAGTGTTGACTTAGGTGTGGTGGTTTGGCAGTATTTCCGTCCTGGGTTGGTAACCCATGGAATTCTCTAATTTATTTACTTTTGTTATTTATTGCCACTTGTTTATTATTGCAGAGGCATTCTTTCTTTTGAATGCCTCCGGCTCGGAGCAGTAGCGGTCTGAGAAGCTAGAGTTAGTGGTTCTTATCGTGGGCTTAATAGATGTGGTTTTCTTCCCTCATCTTCATGAGGAAGTTTGTTGTTCTTGTTTCAGTTCAGACATACTTTTTGTTCTGTTGGTTAGTGTCAGGTTGTTGATGCCCACAGTGAATTATTGTAGATGTTTGTCTATTTGCTAACTTTTATGCTAATTTATTGCTATTTGTCATTCCTACATGCTCTTTGGGATAGTTTTATGTAAGGATTGCATGTTAGTTATTTCAAAATTTAAAAAGATAAATACTTTTATCTCGTACTCGTAGAATCTCCTTAAATCAAATGTCACTCTACTTTAACGAATGTAAAAGCTCTTTAAATACTTATATTAAATCTATAGGTGTGTATATCATGAATAGTCCTTTTAGACCTTCATGCTCATATAGGGTCATAAATGTAATGAACAAGGTATTTATGCTGCTTATATGTATATTTTTACCCTTGGACTTGATGATCCACTGAGCCGATGGATACATCTTTTAAAACTTAAACTCAACTCTCTTTTCATCATGATAACCTTGAGAAATTCATGAGAAGTATTAGGAGTAAATTCTTGCCTGAGCATCTGCAGTTGTCCCCTACACGGTGTGGCATCAAGAAATATATTTTCTCTTACTCTGATATATTAAAAAATGTTGAGAAAATACGGGTTGTGACAGTTGGTATCAAAGGGAGGTTTGTTTGACAATTTGGTTTAACAGCTATCTCTGGGAATGTTTTAGTTGTCTTAACGCATTGCATACACACACCGACATGTTATCAGTATGTCTTGGCTTAATCATGAACACTACACTCATAAGCATGACAAGAAGTATACGAGGCATATTATGTAGTATGGGAAACATAATATGTGTTTGTATATGGATCCCCATAGGAAGCAACATGTGATTGTTATATAGTATGTGATGTATGACAATCATCATATGGATGCCCATTAGATTATGTTTTTCATTACATGCAATATTATATAGTTTGGGATGCATAATATTTCATGTGTACGCCGCTCATAACATACATTAAGACCTTTACTAGAATGCATAACACAATATGCATGACATAACATAGCATTAGCACACATGCCAAGTAAAGATAGTAGCACTTTTGAAAATCTCAGAGCAAGATAGTAGCAAGAGCAAGTATCTATACATGTATCATCTGAACTAAGTTGAGTGGTTCTAGCATAAAGCTAGGTTTTGATGAGTTGTTCGTTGTATTATTAGGAATGCCGCCAAAGCGTATTGTGATGAGGTAGACTCCCTAGTCTAAGGGTGAGTCGTCAGGTGCATAAAGTGAGGCCATGATTTAAGGGCTGCGACAGAGCGATAAGGCTCTGTCAAAGCAGATGGTTACAATGCAATCGCAGATTCAGGCTTTGTTGACTTCCTCTTTAGGGCAGCAGCCTATGGCGTAGGACCCTACAGTGGGTCAGACTATACTTATTCCTCATACTCCTCGGGTGCCTCCAGTTCTTCTACCACTAGAGATGAATTTCATTTTACACTTTTAGCAATTAAAACCTCCTATGTTTGACTGGAGAGCCGATTTCATGATTTTAGACGATTAGATAATTTTCATTGAGGAGATGTTTCATATTCGGGAATTTTTGCGGACTAGAAGGTAATAGTGGTCGCTTACTAGCTGAAGGGCCTTTCTCAGAGCTGGTGGATTCGAGAGAAAGAGAGTCTCGTAGAGGGATGTTCGTGGGAATCTTTTAAAGGGATATTGCTAAAAAAATTTCTATCATCGGTAGAGCAAGATTGTTTAATGAATAATTTTCTACACCTGAAGAAAAGACAACTCATAATTAGTGAGTACGATGTGGAGTTCAGTAAGTTGAATAGGTTTGATCCAGACTTGGTATCCTCTAAGATAGGTTGAGTGAAGCGATTTCTGGGAGGACTTCGTAGCGATGCCCAGTAATTGGCTAGCGCGTACAGATCAGAGATTTATGGTAAAGTAGTAGAAGCTGTATTGAAAGTAGAGGCGATAGATAATGTAAAGAATCGTGGGCTGCAGGAAAGGAAGGACAAGAGAAATTTGGATGACAGTATAAACTCTCGGGCATCTGGCCCCGCTTTGAAGAAAGGAAGCAAAGAAGCGTGTAGTTTCTGTAGCCGGCCACGCCATCCCTATGAGAAGTGTTTCCAGAGGTTGGGAGCGCATAAGCAGTATCAAGTGCTTTCAATTCAAAGCACACTTAAAGGAGACCTTGTATGTGCTTCATGTAAGTAGAAGGGGCACGATGTTGCATATTGTTGGACGATGGATAAGGTCTGCTTCCAGTGAGGTCATAAAGGGCATTTAAAGTCTAAGTGCACGCGATCTCAGCCCCTGCTGTATCCTATTCCACTTCATTCCTTGTCGCCGCCGGATCATCTGGATAAAAAGAAGGGTAAGTTGAATGTTGTGACCATGGAAGAAGCGCAGACTTCCACCTAAGTTATCTCATGTTAGATTCTAATCTAGTTCTTAGCTTTCAGCTTTAGTTTCAGTATTGTTCGGCTAGTTACGTATACAATTTTTAAGGGAAGATTAAGGTAAAGAACTGTTGGGCATATGTTCTTTTCGATTCTTGTGCTACCCATTTGTTCGTGGCTAGGAATTTCATATAACGTCACAAACTGACTCTCGATCAAGTCGGTGATTCATTTTGCATTAAGTTTCCCTCTAGTGACTCATTGGTGTAAGATCAGGGTATCCAGGGTTCTATTATCCTTTTAGGTGATTTCCTAGCCTTTACTGATTTGAAGGTGCTAGACCAGGAGGACTTCGATGTGATTTTGGGCATGGAATGGTTGTCAAGATATGATGCTGCTATCCAATGCAAGGTTAAGAATTTGGACTTCAAGATGGACAACGACCACCCCATGAGTGTGTTTGTTTTTTTGTGCCAGGATTCCCCAATTATTTTCGTGGTATGTTCTCAAAAACTCATAGATTCTGGTTGTTTTTCTTACCTAGTTTATATTTTGAAAACTTTTAGTAGTTTGTCGAGCATCGAAGATATTTTTGTGGTGCGAGAGTTCCCCGATGTTTTCCTAGTTAGTCTTCCTGGTCTTTCTCCCGAGATAGAAGTGGAGTTTATTATTGATCTTGAACTCGGTACTCTCCCTATTCCTAAGGCACCATATCATATGGCCCTGCGTGAGTTGGATGAGTGGCATACCAAACTAGAGGAATTGTTACAGTGTGGTTTTACTAGAGCAATGTTCTTCGTCTGAAGGTGCTCCTGTCTTATTTGTGAAAAAGAAGGATAGTTCTATGAGGTTGTGCATTAACTATAGGGAATTGAATCATATAACCATGAAGAATAATTATCCATTATCGCAGATAGATCATTTTTTTGATCAGTTGCGTGGTAGTACTGTGTTCTCAAAGATTAATCTTTATTCAGGCTACCTTCAATTGAGGATCCATGAGTCGGATGTTCCACAAACTGCTTTTCTTTCTCGACATGGACATTTTGAGTTCTTGGTGATGTCCTTTGAATTCACAAATGCACCCTATTCTTTAATGGACATGATGAATTGTTTGTTTAAAGATTTTGTATATAAGTTTGACGTCATTTTCATTGATGAAGTTGTAGAACATTCCCGGAGTGCTGAGGAGCATGCCCAGCACTTGCGTTTAGTTTTGTCTACTTTAAGAGAGCACAAGTTGTATGCGAAGTTGAGTGATAGTGAGTTTTGGCTTCCTCAAGTGTTCTTTTTGGGTCATGTTGTGAATAAGGATGGAATTTCTGTTGACCCAGAAGAGTTAGCTACTATGATTGATTGGAGAAGACCTACCACACCTTATGAGATTAGAAGTTTCTTAGGGTTGGCAGGGAATTGTAGAAGGTTCATGGAAGGAATTTTTGTTTTGTCCGCACCTTTGACTAAGCTTACGCAGAGGAACACTGCGTTTATTTGGAGCGATGAGTACAACGAATCCTTTCAGGTGTTGAAAAGAAGATTGTGCTCTGCTCCAGCATTGAAATTACCTACCGAAGGAGTGGAGTACACTATTAATGTGGATGCATCGCACGTCGGGCTTAGATGTGTCTTGATGCAAGAGGGAAAAGTGATTATGTATGGGTTGATACAGTTGAAGGTTCACGAAGAGAATTATCCTATGCATGATTTGAAATTTGCGGTAGTAATTTATGCCCTAAAGCTTTGGAGACATTTATTGTATGGCGCGTTGTGCAAGATTTATATAGACCACAAGAGCTTGAAGTACGTCTTCACTCAAAAGGAGTTGAATTTGGGTTAGCACAGATGGCTGGAGTGCGTTTTTGATTATGATATCGATATCCTTTATCATCCGGGCAAAGCTAACGTGGTAGCCAACACCTAGAGTAGGAAGACCGCTCAAATCATTAACCTTTCCGTACAATCCTTGGTGGAGGAGTTCTTATTAATAAACATAACTGTTGGGAGAAGCGACTCGCAAAGTAGCTTGGAAGTGGCAGAGCCTTCCTGGATTACGCTTATAAATGTTAAATTAAACGGACGATCCCGAATTACAGCATATCCGAAGTAGACTAAAAAGGGGGAATTACCAAACTTTTCGATTAATGATGTGGGTACCTTGAAGTACTGTGACAAATATTGTATTATAGGGGTTGGTGATATTCAGACAAAGATTTGTAATGAAGCACATGGTTCTAGTGCTGCATACAACCCTCACTCTACAGAGATCTACAGAGATTTGAAGCAGATCATTTGGTTGTATGGATGAAGAACGACAAAGCTAAGTTCTTATCTTAGTTCTTCACCTGCAAGCAGGTTAAGGAAAATCATAGAAGGCCTGGCGGCAATCAGAGGCCTTTGGATATTCCAAGCTGGTAGTGGGAGAGATCTCTATGGACTTTATTACTAGTTTGTCGAGGTCTCCCCAAGGGAATATTTCTGTTTGGGTCATAGTTGCTAAATTGATGAAGTGTGCTCACTTCGTACCTTTTTAAGATTGGCTATTCCATGAAAAAGATAGCAGAATTGTATTTGGATAAAGTCATCATGGGGTGCCGATAAGTATCGTGTCAGATTGATACTCCAGATTTATGTCGCATTTCTTGCAAAGTCTACAAGAAGGGTTGGGCACTGATCTCAGGTATTCAACCGCTTATCCTACGCAGAGCAATGGTCAAACGGAGAGAGTTTATTAGATTTTGGAAGATATGATCAAATGTTATATCCTGGACCATGGTGGAGCCTGGGACGAACGTATTGGATAGATGGAGTTTGCTTATAATTAAGTTATCATGAAAGTTTGTAGAAGGCCCCCTTCGAGGTTTTTTATGGAAGGCATTGACGAACGCCCTTATTTTGGGCTGAGGTTGGTGAGAGACCGTTGTTTGGTCCAGAAGCCTTAGAGGAAATGAGTATTGTTGTGATACATATTCGTGAGAAGCTCCATGTGGTTCAGGAGCATTACAAGAAGTATGTTAATCGACAAAGGGTTGATATGGAATTCGCAGTTGGGGACATGGTTTTTCTGAAGGTTTCTCCGATACTAACAGTTAAGAAGTTTGGAAGGAACCACAAGTTGGATCCCAGGTATGTGATACCTTTCCAGATTATTTTATGCATCAGAGTGTTAGCTTATAGGCTAGTTTTTTCCCTGGTGCTCATGATGTATTTCAGGTGAGCTAGTTGCGGGAGTGTGTTTTAGTGATCGTCATGTCCTTGACTCGATGCCCTAGTTGTAGCGTAATATTTCTTATATCGAGGATCCAGTTCGTATTCTGGAGACTTAGGCTCAGGTGTTGCGGGGAAAGACAATACCCTTGGTCAAGGTTCTTTGGTGAAATAAATATGTCGAGAACGCAACATGGGAGTTGAAGTCAGCTATGTGAGAGGCTCATCCTCACCATATCTCCTACTCTCCTTGGTAAGTATTTCTATCCGGTAACCTTTGGTTACTTCCTTTATATTCCAGATTCGAATTGCGTAGTAATTTTCAGGACAAAACTTATTTTTAGGGAGAGTGGTTATAACGCCCCTGAGTTTTTGTTAATTATTTTAATCCCTTTAGTGGGGTAATAATGACATAAGGGTGTTACGTTGACACATGGATAATGGTGCGTCATCGTAAATGCGAGATATTTTTTGTTGGAGCTAGACGACCAGTTTTTAGACTAATCGGAATTCGAGTTTTTGACTTAGAAAATTAAAGTAATTAATTTTAAGCATGTTTGTGAAGTTTTGTTGTGAACCAGGCATTTTTGGAGACTCGGTGAATTTTATAAGGATGTTTTGTTGTTTTAACTTCTGGAGTTTTTAACCCGAGTTTGGTTTATCGGATCCTAATTATGACTTCGTTGTTGGATTCGTAGTACTAGCATTTAGTTTTGGTGCGAACTTCATCGAAAACCGTGGTTATTTGGTCACCCTCAATATTTGAGTTTTTCTAGTTATTATATTAGCAATATAAAATTTTATATATATATATACTTATAAAACAAAAACCCTATTAATCCTTCTTCCGCAAAAGGGTCTGATCAAGAGAATCGTGAGAGAGACGATGAGTTTTCATCGTGAACCTTCTGGTAGCTGTTTTGGGAGCTCCGGTGGGCGAAATCTTAAGCGGAGCATAGATCCGGAAAGCTCACACTGAGATCTACGCGTTCGTGGTAGGTCTTTTTGTTTTCGTGGATTTTTGTTGTTTGGAAATTTGACCTTAACCACTATTTTTTCTTAAAGGTTTCAAAGATCGTTGGCGAGGAATTCTTGCCGCCGATCCTTGAAGTTGAGCGCTTGGGAGGCCGTTCTCAGGAGATTTTGAGGCTAGTGGTGGTTTGCACTCTTGTCCATCTTATTGATCCTCTTGTTTTGTTTCTATTGTTCATGTTTTCATTTTCTTTTTTCTTTTCTAGGACTTAGAAATGTCGAAGGATCTGGTGCCCTAGTTTTTCAGTTGAATTAGGGTAGTGTAGAAAATCCTTCTAGGTATGTTCATCGAGTCACTTCGCGAAACAAAGTAAAAGTGAGGGTAAGATCTATCTTAACTCTAGAGGGGGGGGGGTGAATAGAGTATTTTAAATTAAATTTACAATTTAAAAATGCACAGCAGTAAAGGGTTCATTTATGTATAGGTGTAAGGTGCTTTGATGTAGAAAATAAAATTAAAGCAGTAAACCAAAAGCCACAGCACACAGCAAAGATTATCCACAAGAAACCAGAAGACACAAGGAACTATAGTGGTTCCCCAAAAACCTGGGTACATCCACTCTTCTACCACCCTTGGTAGGAATCCACTGTAGGATGAGTTGATCAGGTGTCCTGGGCACCAATGAGCTTTTGATAAGGTGCTCAAAAACCAAACTAGATTTTTTGATCAGGTGTCTTGCCACCACTGAGTTTTGACAAGGCTCTCAGAACCAGAATAAAGACTTTTGAAGGGAGTTTTGATAACCCTTTTACAGCAGGAAAAGAAAAAGGAAGAGGTGAAGTTGCCTTCTCTATCTCAATCACTGAGAGAAGACTTAGTGGATTGATTGTGTTGTCAAAGCTCCCCCTGAGAAAGATGAGAGCTTTGCTAGGGTGATAGGTCTTCAGAAGCTTCAGATCTCCAGCAGAAGATGGTTTCAGCTGAGGCTGAAATATGAATTGTCTGGAGTCCTTGATGTTGAAGCTATGATCACTTTTCAGCATGCCAATATTTAACTAATTCTCCAGGATTGATCACTTGATTTTTTTGAATTGATCTCACTATCCTTTGAATCTGTACTGAGAATTTCTTGTTGTAGATTGTCTATTCTTGTGTAGTCTCTTCTTGTATATCTGTCAGACTAGAAAAGATGATTTATTCTCTGAAGATCCTCTATCCAAGATAGCCGTTAGCAGTCAATAAATGTCTTCCATTAATGTTTTGTCTTCTAGAGGAAAGTCTAATAAACATTCTCTGATAAATCCCTTGAAACTTGCTCCAGAATAAATGAAAACGGCTAGCAGATCTCTTGAAATAAATGCTGAGAGAATTTGAAAAACATTCCAAAAGCTGACTGAATTTGAATTCTCAAAGTCGTCGATCTCTCAGGAAAAACGTCGATCTGAGCTCTATGATCGTCGACCTTAGCTCAGAGATAGGATTGAACATCAGACAAAAAACGTTGACCTGAGCTCGAAGATCGTCGACCGGAGCTCAGCGACCTGAAGAATAAGCTGATGACAGATCGTCGATCTGAGCTCGAAGATCGTCGACTAGAGCTCGACGATTTAGCAGAGTTGAGCTCAGAGAGCGTCGAACGGAGTTCGACGTTTCGTCGACCTAAGCTCGACGATAATTGTCTTTGCCTCAGCTCTAAGTCTGAATCCTTGAGTGGTCCTGGGGGCAGCTTCAAACCTAAGTTCTAAGCCCTAGACTCATTCTAACTTGACCTTTTCAACTATACATCTAGGTCAAACTGATTTCCTAAAAACATAGTGATCCTTCCCCAAATTAGTAATAGGGTGTTCCAACAATCTCCCCCAATTTGGGTTAGGATTACTATTTACAGAACTAAGTAATAAATACAAAATCAACATATAGAAAAGCAAAAATCGAACACAAAAGAGCAGATCATGCAACATAGCAGCAAATAGATGGAATATCAGCAAATGTTCAAAATGAGTATACTGTCTGCTTACAAATGTCATTTCTTTTCACTTCCCTTCTTAAATAAGATTTCCCTGTTGGGATTTAGAGCTTCTTTCTTTGACCTTCTATCATCCTCTGCACCTAAGGAGGTTTGAGATCTAGCCCTGGGAACCATAGCCTCAGGATACAGTTTCATGTAGTCCACTGGGTCAAAGAATTTTCTTGATGTATACCTTTCAAGTTCTGCCTTTCTTTGATCTAACAAAGTAGTAATGTTGGAATTGTCTTTCCCTTGTTCTCTGGCCTTCTTCAGCTAATTTAAAGCAGCAAGTTCTTTCATCCTAGCAGTCCATGATAATGGATTGTACTCTAGATATTCAAAAGGAACTACAGGCTCATATCTGTTGACAGTTTCTGAAACAGTAGGAGTTCTTGTATCAACCATTTCTCTGAGTTTATAGGGGAAAGGACCTTGAGTTGTGTCCATGTGTCTTTGTCCTTCCCTTGCTTGAAATTTGTGTTCTCTTTGATTTCCTCTATATTGTCCCCTTCTGGACTGATAACCCCTTTGATATTGTCCCCTAGGATGATATCTTTGAGAGGATTGGGAGGAACTTTGCTTTGGAGCTGAGGATTGAGAAGCTGAGCCTCCACCTGATCCTGAATCTGGAGGAGGAGGAGGAGGAGGAGACTGAAATTGGGATGAACCTTTCTCATACTTATCAAACTTTCTTTTCTTCCTCATGGCCTTTAGTTGATTTTTAGAATATTGCATCCATGGTTCAGTAATTTGGCAATCATGCAGAATATAGTAGGGTATATCATTAGCATCATTGGCCTTAGCAGAAGGGACTTTCATCATGGTCTTGCTTCTGGCCTTCCTTTTCTAAGTAATGGTACCAGAAGAGTCATCAGAGTCAGTGTGAAACTGATCACTTTCTGAGCTCTAGGGTCTATCATACAGATCATCAATGCTTTTTATGTACTTCTCTTGTTGTTTCAGTTGTTCAGAAGTCAGAGCAGGAGCCACAGCAGCAGCAGAAATAGAACTTATGGAAGCAGCAATAGGAGTAGAAGTAATTGGAGTAACAGGTTCAGGTTCTTCCAGATAAGCAGCAGCATCAGCAACAACAGACGACATTTAAATATCAGAAAATCCAATAGATGTAACAGCAGTAGCAGCAGCAACAGCAGTAAAAATAGAAGCAACAAAATCCTCAGCCTTGAAAGAGTTTACATAAGATGCAATCAGGCTGGGATCACTTTCTAAAACAGGCACAATGGCCTTAGTAAGGTATTCAACTTGTAGAACATGCAGAGAATTGAAGTACACAGTATCAAAAACTGACAGCAGGCTCTGAAGATCTACTGCAAATACTAGAGCAGGTTCTGAAACTTCAACAGCCTCGGCAAAACCAGATCTTCATTAGGCATCTTCCCCTGCATGGATTCAGTGAAAACTGGATCAAGGCACCCAGAAGAAGGGATTTCCTGAGAGGAGAGGAAGGGAGATAGCCGTGTAGACATCTCCTGAACATTTTTCAGCAGTGGAGCCAAGACGGTCTCCAGCAATGAGGTTAGCCTGGGGGCTAGCAGCTCATACAACCTGTCTGCCAAAGCTGAAAGATCAACATGCTCAAGAGGGGCTTGAGTAGAGGTAGGAGTTGATGTAGCTGGAATGATGTTAGTTGGGACTGATGGAATGGATGGTGTAGAGTTAGGAGGTATAGCGATGGATGGCTCAGTAGAAGGAATTGTT
The DNA here is from genome assembly GCA_039513925.1 of Platanthera zijinensis. Lineage (NCBI taxonomy): Eukaryota > Viridiplantae > Streptophyta > Magnoliopsida > Asparagales > Orchidaceae > Platanthera > Platanthera zijinensis. The sequence continues at coordinate 50,925,716 of CM077089.1, read as the reverse complement.
GAGATTGATGTTACTGAAGTGGAGATGGATGATATGGGAGAGGTAAAGGATGGGGTGAAGGATGATTGAGAAAGTATGTCCTGAAGAAGTTGTTGGTAGGAAGATGTAGAAGGAATCTTAGGAGGAGAGGGAGGAGAATCATCCATGAAGGAGTCATCCAGAAGATGAAATGATGGAGTGGTGACAGGTGGATAGTAGTACAAGGGATGGAATGATTCCGAGGTAGTGGCTGGAGGAGGTGAAATGGGTGATGAGATTGTAATGGGGGAATATATGGCTATGGTTGAGATGAGTGGTGAGGTTGATATGACTGGTGCAGAGACAGCTGGAGGAGGAGGAGAAGCAGGCAAATCTTCTGCTGGGGCAGAGACCTGAGGAGGAGTGACTGAGGCAGTCCTTGTGCCTGCAGCAGATGTTGCTGCAGCAGCCCTGTTGGGGTTTATAATATGCCTGTCCGACCTGCTGAAGAGGGCACAGGTGAGCCTTTTGGATGCATTGATGTGCATCCCACTTGAAACCAGCAGATCAGGGCACCTGTGATGTAGGTAAACCCCCTATAATCCTCCCCAAACTGACACAGCTTTTGCTAATTTTCTTCTTGATCAAATTAAAGAAGATTGATCCCCAATCCAGATGTTTCTTATCAGCTAAAGCTCCCATTAAGCATAACTGATACCTTGAGATTGTATCATAGGCTGAGTGCTTTGCCAGATGCACTTTGCCAACAACATCAGCCAAAAATTGAAATTCAATAGATAAATTCTTTTTCAGCAGTTTATTAGGGTTCACAGTAGAGTGACCCATTCGATCTAACAATGAATCATATTCCTCTCCAGACAAATCGATGGAGTCATTCCCAGTACTTAATGTGAATACTTCTGTCAAAAGAGCGGGGGACATTGGTACCTGAATTCCATTGATGGTGCCGACTATAGAGTTTTCATTCTCATTGGTGGCAGTAAAAACCCATTCATTTACTTCATCTGCTGCAATCTTTATTCTTGTGGTCATCAACTGAACTAACTGCTATTCGCAGAACATATTCAGAATTTCTTTGAATCGCTGATCGCTGCCATCGAAAGAGTTCATATCAATGTCAAAGCCTGTATCAAATTTCATTTTGGAGAGAGCGGCGACCGACATTGCCATCTGTACCTGCAAGGATTCAACAAACACGACCAAGTGTAGAGAGTTTGGAGGGAAAGAGAAAAATTTGCAGAGAGTATGGAAGCGTAAACGACGAGCGGCGGTCGAAAAATGATTTTATATTAGGGTTTGACGCGAAAGAGGAAGGATCGTCGATCTTCGTTCGACGATCAGGACTCCTAAGGGAAGCTGAAAGGTCTTCAATATCATAGATCTCAGTTCGACGATCTAGAGAGAACGTCGAGCTCAGTTCGATGATCGAAGGCCTAAAAGAGATAGTATACAACTATCTGACAAGCTCTGAACTCAGGTCGACGTTTTGGGAAAACGTCGATCTCCGTTCGACATTTCTCGGGAAAACATCGATCTCCGTTCAACGCTTTCTGGGGAAGATGTCGAGCACAGATCAGAGACAGAAACTATCCTACATACACAAAAAGAGATGAGTTTTTAGCCTAATCTTGATCTATTTTTAGCTTTTCAAAATCTTGTAATTTATTTTAGGCTTCCTCCATCTAACATGCCTAATTGATTGAGGAAGAAGTTGTGTTTCTTTTCATCCAAAGGCTTGGTGAAAATATCTCCCCTTTGCAAATCAGTTGGAATATATTGAACTTCAATTTTATTTTTCTCAACATTATCCCTTAGAAAATGATGTCTAATTTCTATGTGTTTTGTCCTACTATGGAGGACTGGATTTTGTGCAATGGAAATAGCACTAGTGTTGTCATAAAATATTTTAGACTTCTCTAAGTTGTAACCATAGTCTAGGAGTTGATTTTGTATCCACAATATTTGTGAACAACAACTGCCTGCAGCCATATATTCAGCTTCAGTAGTTGAAGTTGACACAGATGTTTGTTTCTTACAATACCATTAGACAAGTCTATCACCAAAAAACTGACAAGTTCCACTGGTGCTTTTCCTGTCTATTCTGCATCCAGCATAATCAGCATCTGAAAATCCAGTTAAGTCAAATGCTGAATCTTTTGGATACCAGAGACCTAGATTTGGACAGCTTTTAACATACCAAAGAATCCTTTTTACTAAAGTTAAGTGTGACTCTCTAGGGCTAACTTGGAATCTAGCACATATACATGTAGCAAACATTATATCAGGCCTACTAGCTGTAAGGTACAATAGAGAGCCAATCATTGCTCTATATGTTGTCTGATCAACTAGTTTCCCATGTTCATCAGCATCCAATACAGCATTGGTAGGCATGGGTGTTTTCATACATGATGCATCAGACATACCAAATTTCTTAACCAGTTCTTTTACATACTTGGTTTGAGAAATAAATATGCCTTCAGCATGTTGTTTGACTTGCAATCCTAAGAAGAAAGATAGCTCACCCATGCTACTCATTTCAAATTTAGAGTGCATAAGCTTGGAAAACTTTTTGCACAAGTTTGAATCAATAGAACCAAATATAATATCATCTATATAGATTTATATTAGTAGGGTATGAGACTTATGGGTTCTAATAAAAAGAGTTTGGTCTACTCTCCCCCTAATAAAATCATTTTCCATAAGAAAGCATGCTAGGGTCTCATACCATGCTCTAGGAGCTTGCTTTAGACCATATAATGCTTTATGCTGTTTGAAAACATAATCAGGATGAGTTGGAGAGACAAAACCTGGGGGTTGTCATACATAGACTTCTTCTTTGATCTCCCCATTGAGAAAAGCACTCTTCACATCCATTTGGTGGACTTTGAATCCCTTGTGAGCAGCATAAGCCAGGAAGATTCTTAAGGCCTCTAACCTTGCAACTGGTGCAAAGGTTTGGTCATAGTCTATCCCCTTTTCTTGAGAAAATCCTTGAGCAACTAGCCTTGCCTTGTTCCTTACAATAATTCCTTGATCATCCAATTTGTTTCTGAACACCCATTTTGTTCCAACAATGGAATGATCCTTTGGCTTAGGCACTAGTTCCAAGACTTTGTTTCTTTCAAATTGATGCAACTCCTCTTGCATTGCAATGATCTAGTGTGGTTCTTGCTCTGTATCTTGAATGGATTGAGGTTCAATTTGAGAGAGAAAGCAAGTGTGCATCAGGTTTTGGTTGACCTTATTTCTGGTTTGCACACCAGCTGAGATGTTTCCAATCACTTGGGAGATTGGATGATCTCTTGATGTTACTAAATCAACAGGTCGTGTTGATTGTTCACCAACCTGTGTTGTTGTTTCCTCTTGTGGAACAACAACTGGCTCTTCAAGAAGATATTCTTCCAGATGTGGAGCAGCTTCTTCATCTTCACTACTTTCATCCTTTTGAGTAACTTGTAATCTGTCCAAGTCTTTAGCTAGAGAATGTACCTACAATTGTTCTATGGTAGAAGCATTCTTCTCCTTGAAAGACATATTAGTTTCATCAAAAGAAATATGAACAGATTCTTTTATTTTTAGATTAGTTTTATTATAAACCCTATAAGCTTTACTGATCATGGAGTATCCCAGAAACACTCCTTCATCAGCTTTTGCTTGAAATTTTGCTATATATCTCTTGTCATTGTTGTGAATATAACAAATACAACCAAAGATTTTAAAATAGTCTACTTTAGGTTTCTTCCCTTTGATCAATTCATAGGGAGTCTTGCCCTTCAGTTTATGTATTAGACTTCTATTTAACACATAATTGGAGGTGTTCACTGCCTCAGCCCAAAAGGATTGAAGAAGGTGAGCATCTATCAATAATGTAGTTGCAGATTCAATTAGGGTTCTATTTTTCCTTTCTGCTACCCCATTTTGTTGAGGAGTTCTAGGAGCTGAGAATGTATGCCTGATCCCTTCACTCTGACAGAACTCTTGCATAAGAAGAGAATCAAACTCTGTCCCATGATCACTTCTGATCAGGGCAATGTGAGTGTTGAACTCAATCTGTATGCATTTGAGAAACTCTGTCAAACACTTGAAGTTATCAGACTTCTTCCTCAGAAAGAACACCCATGTGAATCTTGAGAAGTCATCTACAACCACTAAAGTGTAGGATTTCCCTCCTAGGCTTTGTACTGTAATGGGTCCAAAAAGATCCATGTGTAACAGATACAAAATCCTAGGTGAGTCACTCTTGTTAAGTGATTTAAAACAATTTTTAGTTTGCTTGCCTAATTGACAAGCCTTGCAAAGTCCTTCCTTCTTGTAAGGGCCAGAAGGTAGTCCTCTAACAAGGTTGTCCTTGGATAGCCTAGCAATGGTTCTAAGGTTAATATGTCCTAGTCTCTTATGCCATAGAATATTAGGTCTAGATATGGAATTGAACAGGCAAATATCTACTTTAGATGAATGAAAATCTACTAAGTAAATGTAACCTTTTCTGTTACCTGTCAACACAATTGTGTTGTCCTCTGACTTGATCTTGCATATAGCTTTGTTGAAAGTCACTTGATATCCTTCATCACAAAGTTTACTGATGCTTATCAAGTTGTGCTTGAGTCCTTCAACATAAGCTACTTTCTTGAAGGTGACTATTCCAATTTGGACTGCACCATATCCTTTTGTTATTCCAAAGTTTGAATCACCAAAGATTACTTTGGGTCCAAGCTTGGCTTTAAAGGATGTGAAGTTGTCCTTGTTCCCTGTCATGTGCTTTGAGCACCCACTATCCAGATACCATTGCTGGTTTGATGTTGGATAGGTCTTCACCTGCACATAAACAACTTATATGTTATTGACCCAGTTTACCTTGGGCCTAGGTTGATATCCTTTAAATTCAGAAATGAAAGACATTCAAGGTTGACTCTTATAACCTTCAGGATGGTATCTCCTAGAAGGTACTATCCATTCAGTGTAGGGGTTGAAACCTTAGGATGTAGGACTTCTAGGATTGAATCTAGATGTACCTTTAAAGGATTGTTCAAAGTCCTGATCTCTGTTCGACGATCGTCGAGCTGAGGTCGACGATCTTGGGTCAGATCGTCGATCTCTATTCAAAGATCGACTATCCTGGAGTTCAGAGTTCAGGTGTCGTCGAGCTGAGGTCGACGATCGTTTCTTGGATCGTCGAGCGCCGTTCGACGATCGTCGAGCTCTGTTCGACGCATTCTGTTGAACTATATTTTTCTTTGGCAAATCTGCATTCTTCCTAGCTACCTCTACAACTTCCTTCCCTTTATCAGAGATAAATTTGATTGGAATTGTCAGAACTATAGGCTGGCTGGATGAAGCTCCCAAGCCCAATGAACTATTAAGTCTAGAGTTCACTGTGCTTGTGATATCCATCAGTTTGATGCTTCTCCCATTAAGGGATTCTTCAAACTGCTTGGCCTTGGATAGTTCACTCTTTAGTAAGGTTATCTCCTCCCTATAGCATTCTAACTCTTCAGAGAATTTGAGGTTCTCTGATTTTAAAGTGCTATACTCAGACAGTTGTTTTCTGAGGGAAGTGATTTCCTTCTCAGACTCCAACAGATCTAGGCATAGTACTTTAAACTCATGTTTAAAGTCCTCAGAACTAAAATCAAATGAATAGATTACCTGATATTCTTCTAGTTGAACTTCTGAATCTGATTCTGACTCTTCTGCTTCTCAATCTGTTTGAGAGGCATTGATAGCCATCATGCAAAATTCCTTTTCATCAGCATCATCCTCATCATCACTGGAGCTGGATGAGGCTTCAGAGTCCTTTTCAGTTTCACTCCATGTCTCAGCAACAAATCCCTTCCTTGTATGTGTGTTCTTGCTGTAGGAGGGTTTGTCTGAGGTGTTCTTCTTGAAGTCTTTCTCCTTTCTTCTTTCCCTTTTATCTTTCTTGTCCTTGTTTTTGTTTTCTGGACAGCCAGGCACAATATGGCCTGGTTTCCTGCAACCAAAACATATAATTTCTTTGTTGTTATTTGATTTATCATACCTTGGCTTATTATGTCCCTTGTATGATTTCTTTCTGAAGTCTTTTCTGGCCATTTTGTAGAATCTTTTGGCCAGTAGACTCAGAAGCTCCTTATTTCCTGTAGCTTTATCTTCATGCTCCTCTTCTGTAGCTTTGAAGGCTATGGTCTTCTCTTTTCTGATGACTGGAGAAGTAGCCTTTTGTTCTTCTTCTCTATTTTTAATGAGCAGCTCATAAGACTTGAGCTTGCCCAGGAGAGCTTCAGTGGTAATCTCATTTAGACTTCTGGCATCTTTGATTGGCTAGATTCTTGAATCCCAAGTGCTGAGGAAGCACATTAGGATTTTGTCATTCAGCTCAGTCAATGAGATTTCTTTATCTAGAGTCTTTAACTCATTAAAAATCAGACATAGTCTATTGTACATGTCAGCCACTGATTCAGCTTCTCCCTTTTTGAAATTCTCATATTGGCTTATAAGATGGGATCTCCTGTCTTTCCTTTCATCAGCAGATCCTGAGACAATTTCAGAGAGTTTGTCCCAAATTCCTTTAGCTGAGTTGTATTCAGCTACCTTCTGAAATATCTCATCAGACATTGTCTGAGCTAAGATATTCATGGCCTTGGCATCTGGAGTCTTCCACTTCTTTATTTCAGCATCTGTTCCTGAAGGAGGTGGAACAGCATTTGTACTTAAGCTTGCTGGTGGACTTGGGCACACTGTCAAAACAGAATTAAATATGTCTTCATCAATAGAATTCATATATAGTCTAATCCTTGCTTTCTAAAGTGCAAACTTGGATAGATTGCACACTGGAGGCCTGGTGCTTGCATAATCTTTGTTCTGTGCCATGTCTTTTTATAAAATTAAATATAATGAAAATAACTCTCTTAAAAGATTGATCTTATCAAGGATCTTTTGGTTCAGGTGTTAGCCTGTATGAACAACCAACCTCGCTCTAATACCAATTGAAAGTGAGGGTAAGATCTATCTTAACTCTAGAGGGGGGGGGGTGAATAGAGTATTTTAAAGTAAATTTACAATTTAAAAATGCACAGCAGTAAAGGGTTAATTTATGTATAGGTGTAAGGTGCTTTGATGTAGAAAATAAAACTAAAGCAGTAAACCAAAAGCCACAGCACACAGCAAAGAATATCCACAAGAAACCAGAAGACACAAGGAACTATAGTGGTTCCCCAAAAACCTGGGTACATCCACTCTTCTACCACCCTTGGTAGGAATCCACTGCAGGATGAGTTGATCAGGTGTCCTGGGCACCAATGAACTTTTGATAAGGTGCTCAAAAATAAAACTAGATTTTTTGATCAGGGGTCTTGCCACCACTGAGTTTTGACAAGGCTCTCAGAACCAGAATCAAGACTTTTGAAGGGAGTTTTGATAACTCTTTTACAACAGGAAAAGAAAAAGGAAGAGATGAAGTTGTCTTCTCTGTCTCAATCACTGAGAGAAGACCTAGTGGATTGATTGTGTTGTCAAAGCTCCCCCTGAGAAAGATGAGAGCTTTTCTAGGGTGATAGGTCTTCAGAAGCATCAGATCTCCAGCAGAAGATGGTTTCAGCACAGGCTGAAATATGAATTTTCTGGAGTCCTTGATGTTGAAGCTATGATCACTTTTCAGTATGCCAATATTCAACTAATTCTCCAGGATTGATCACTTGAATTTTTTTGAATTGATCTCATTATCCTGTGAATCTGTACTGAGAATTTCTTGTTGTAGATTGTCTATTCTTGTGTAGTCTCTTGTTGTATATCTGTCAGACTAGAAAAGATAATTTATTCTCTGAAGATCCTCTATCCAAGATAGTCGTTAACAGTCAATAAATGTCTTCCATTAATGTTTTGTCTTCTGTAGGAAAGTCCAATAAACATTCTCTGATAAATCCCTTGAAACTTGCTCCAGAATAAATGAAAACGGCTAGCAGATCTCTTGAAATAAATGCTGAGAGAATTTGAAAAACATTCCAAAAGCTGACTGAATTTGAATCATCAAAGTCGTCGATCTCTCAGGAAAAACATCGATCTGAGCTCTACAATCGTCGACCTGAGCTCAGCGATAGGATTGAACATCAGACAGAAAACGTCGACCTGAGCTCGAAGATCGTCGACCGGAGCTCAGCGACCTGATGAATAAGCTGAAGACAGATCATCGATCTGAGCTCTAAGATCGTCGACCGGAGCTCGAAGATCGTCGACCGGAGCTCGACGATTTAGCAGAGTTGAGCTCAGAGAGCGTCGAATGGAGTTCGACGTTTCGTCGACCTAAGCTCGACGATAATTATCTTTGCCTCAGCTCTAAGTCTGAATCCTTGAGTGGTCCTGGGGGCAGCTTCAAACCTAAGTTCTAAGCCCTAGACTCATTCTAACTTGACATTTTCAACTATACATCTAGGTCAAACTGATTTCCTAAAAACATAGTGATCCTTTCCCAAATTAGTAATAGGGTGTTCCAACACAAAGGAAATCCGACGAGAACGAGAAAATTTTGGAGCTGAGTCTTTTTTTGTCGAGGGAAGCAAAATTCATCTAGTATTCTCGACGAATTCGTCGAGTGCTGCATTTGAGTCAAATTCATCGAGTGATTTGACTTTGGGATCGAGTTCATCGAGTGATTCTGTGTTGTAGTTTGATTCGTCAAGTGAAGCAAAATTCGTCAAGTGCGTCGAGTCATTCTATATTGGAGTCAAATTCATCGAGTGAAGAAAAAATTTTCGAGTTCATCGAGTGATTCAGTCTTAGATTTGGATTTGTCGAGTGATTATAACTTGGCGTCGAGTTCATTGAGTGAAACTATCTTGGCATCGAGTGGTCAAGGGATTCCAGTTAGGTGTCGAGTGAATCAGTCTTGGAGTCAGATTTGCCGAGTGTTGCCTTTGTTGTCGAGTTTGTCGAGTTATTCCAGTTAAGCATTCAGTGGTGTAAAAAAAGGTGTTGCGTGGAGTTGAAAAGCATCAAGTGAATTTAAATTTTTCGAGTATTCTCAATGAATAGGTCTGGACTTAGAATTTTTTATCGGATGAACTCCAATTCATTCAGTATAACTTCCTAGTTTTTCTGGACTTTCTTACTTTATTTCGTTATGGAAATTTGACACTAAGTCTTAAATTTCTCTTTCGTTATTCGTATTTTTGGAAGTTCGTTTGTGGACTGGGGTTGGCTGTGGATAAATGACCACCACCTCAGTGCCGACTTGTGACTCATTTTGACTAGTGGTTTTTTTTGGACTGTTTGGTTGCGTTGGACAATGTAGCCACCCATACAGTACTTTTACCAGTTGTTTGGTCTTATGGTTTGTGTTGGAGAATGTTGCCAACGCCTCAGTACCGTGTTTCTTTTACCGGTGTCAATGATTCACACTATACAACCTATCAATTATTTTCTTATATATATATGCATATGTTTATAAGCATATCTTTTAGATGTTACAGAAGCATGACTCGTTGTCACACTTGGAACACATTTACATAATTAACTTCTTGAATTCTTTATTTGTTTACTGAGTTTTGACTTAGGTGTGGTCGTTTGGAAGTTTTTTTGTCCTGGGTTTATAACCCTTGGGCTTCTCTTATTTATTTACTTTTTGTATTCATTACCACTTATTTATTTTTACTGAGGCGTTCTATCTTTTGAATGCCTCAGGTTTGGAGCAGTAGCAGCCTAAGAAGCTAGAGTGTGTGATTCTTGGCGTGGGCTTAGTAGCTGTGGTTTTCTTCCCTCAACTTCATGAGGTATTTTTTTTGTTCTTATTTCAATTCAGACATACATTTTGTTCTATGGGTTCATGTCAGGTTATTGACACCCAGAGTGAATTATTTGCTAATAACTATGCTAATTTCTTATTATTTGTCGTTCCTACTTTCTCTCTGGGATGGTTTTATGTTAGGATTGCATGTTAGTTATTTTCAAAGTATAAAAAGATAAATAATTTTATGTCATACTCATAGCATCTCTTTAAATCAAGTGCCACTTTACTTTAACAAATGTAAAAATTCTTTTAATACTTATATTAAATCTAGAGGTGTGCATATCATGAATAGTCCTATTAGAACTTCATACTCCTATCGAGTAATAAATGTAATGAACAAAGTATTTTTCGCTGCGTATATGATTATTTTTACCCATAGAATAGTTGATCCACTGAGCCGAGGGATACGACCATTAAAACTTAAACTAAACTCTCCTTTCATCATGAAAAACTTGAGAATTTCCTGAGAAGTCTTAGGATTAATTTATTGCCTGAGCATCTGCAGTTGTCCCCTGCACGGTGTGGCTTCATAACATGTATTTTCTCTTAGTATGATATATTACAAATGTTAAGAAAATGCGGGTTATGACATTTATTCTCCGAGGTAGGATCCTGTGGTAGATCTGAGTGTAGGGCTATCCTCCTAGCCTGAGTGTAGGACTTTGGATTAAGTCTGAAGTAGGTGAAAGACTTTATTTTCAAGGTCAGCTAACACCTAGTGGGGGGGTGTGAAAATGTTTTATGCCTCTTTTAAAATTATATTGACCTATACCTTACTTTGTTGTAGGTGGTGATTATTTAGTTAAGCTTTCAAGACAATTAACCAGAAGACACAGTAATTTTATAGTGGTTCCCCGGTTTATAAGTACGTCCACTGTCCCTCTGCGCACTTCTAATAGTGTGTTAGACAAGGCTCTTCCCCCTAATACTCGGCTCTAAGGAGCTTATAACACGATCCCGTAGGGCCACTCAACCTTCCTCAAGACTTACGACCCAGGCAATATGCCCTACCACTCAGATCCCAACTGGATCCTACCTCACACTTTATAATACAGGCCTACCACTCAGATTCACACAAGAATCCTACACTCAGATCAATAAAAAATCTTACCTCAGCCTTTATAAGACAGGCCTACACTCAGATTCACTCAAGAATCGTATACTCAGATCCAAGATTAGATCCTACAAAAAATAAAAAAGATTTGAAACAATCAAACACCAGAGAAAACTCTCTGTGTCTGTCTTCCTAGGCAGAAACTGAGTCTCCCCTAACTTCTTCTTCACAGTAACAAGTTGACAGGTATCTTCAGATGAATCAATGGCTTGTTCTAGAAGTAGCTTAAAAAATTCTCTACCTCTTCTCTTTCAGGAATCAGTCCTGACCATGCTGTCGCAGATGAATATCGCAGCAACTATCACTTTTTTACTTTCAGGTAGTCTGATCAAAACTTGTGCTTCAGGCTCGACGTTAATGGTGAGGAAGAAGACAATGTTCTGCCGCTTTGCGTATTCAGATAACCCTAATTGCTTATTGTCGAATCAGAAAATCTTCCTATTTTATTGATCATCGATCAATGGCTCATTCTACTGTGGGCCCCGCTTAAATTGCCGATTTATGACCCCCCCCCCATTTGAAGAATACGACAACAGCTGGCCGCCGACGACATCAATGGCATTATCCATCTTTCCCGCCAAGAATTTGAAGTGCGTTGATTTTGTTAACTTTTGCTGACTCATGTTGTCACCATCTGTGGACTTAGCCAAAATCAAGTAGTATAGGCGTTGAGTGAGCATCACTCAATGCCAAAACACTTAGACAAAATTTTAGCCACTAGGCATTGAGTGAGCAACCATCACTCAATGCCAAAACACTCCGAAAAATTTCTCTACCATTAGGCGTTGAGTGAGCAACCTTCACTCAATGCTAAAACACTTAGAAAATATTCCAGTCATTAGGCGTTGAGTGAGTAAGCTTCACTCAATGCCAAAACACTTAGAAAAATCTTTCTACCTCTTGGCGTTGAGTGAGTAAGCTTCACTCAATGCCATACTACTTAGAAATGATTCTAGTCACCTGGCATTGAGTGAGCAACCTTCACTCAACATATTTAGACTTAGCCGATTTTCCTTCTTGGGAAGCGTTGAGAGTGTTGAGTGTATCTTCATCACTCAATGCAATATTACTTAGACAGATTTTTCCAGTTGGCGTTGAGTGAGTAAGCATCACTCAACGCCAAACTTCTTAACAAATATTCTTTTATTATCTGGCATTGAGTGAGTAAGCTACACTCAAAGCATTTGGACTTAGCCAAATTTCTGTGAAATCAAGATCTCTTACTGACTAAGGTTCAGTCAATGCTTTTTATCACATGGCGTTGAGTGAGCTTGCCTCACTCAACGCCTGTGGACTTAGTCAAATATTTACATAGACTTTTTTGGGCTTTGACTGACCAGGCTATACTCAATGATTTATGTTGTATGACATTGAGTGAGTAGACTTCACTCAATGCTTGTGGACTTAGCCACATTTCAGCCAGTTTCTCCTTAGGCTTTGACTACCTCAACCTATCTCACATCTTTTTGATGTATGGCAATAAGTGATTAGACTACACTAAATTCCTGTGGCCTTAGCCACATTTTCAATTTGCCAATTGTTAGGCTTAGACTAACCTAGCTATATTCAATGCTTTTACTTACCTAGCATTGTGGGAATAGACTTCACTCAACGCATGTGGACTAAGGAAATTTCTAGTCTATCCAGCATCTTCCCTTGTATCTAGCTTTGAGTGAGCAGACTTCACTCAATGCCTGTGGACTTGGTATTATTTTTTTGTCCAACATTCTTTCTCAAGGCAACTAGCATTGAGTTAGCTTGCTCCACTCAACTCCTATATAATTAGTATAATTTCCACCTGATCACCAGCTTTCTTGGTGTCCACCTATCCAATCATTGTAATATGGACTGACCTGCATGCATAAACTCAAACACACATCATGTATAACTAGTGTCTGGGTCATTGACTTGTTTGACTTCTTATAAATCTGGGCATATGGATTAATGGACCCAATAGTAGGTGATCTGGTGCAGATTACTGAGTTGTAGGAGATTATATCTCTGAGTGTAGGGAATGGAGCTTGAGTTAGTACTTGGAGGAGTCTGAGAGATCCTAAGAGATCTGTGTTGTAAGCACATTGAGTTGAGATTGGAGAAGTTGGCCTTGACTAACACACTGTTAGAAAGGTGGGAGGGACAGTGGATGTACCCATATCTAAGAGAACGGCTATAAATACAAGTGTGGTATTGTGTGTTCTTGAAAGCTAACATAAAACTAAATCACAACACACCAAAGCAAAAAGATAGTCATTAAAGACATTAAAACTAATTCCCCCCCCCCCCTCTAGGTGTTTAGCTACTCTTAAAATAAAGATTTTCAAGTGTTTTTAGAGGGAGGTTGTTCAAAAAGGACTTAACAATCTGAACAGATCTCTAAGGTTAGCTAAGGATTATCCTTATTGTTTCAGGAGAGAACTATAAGGAGTTAGGCTCCATGAAGCTTCCAATATACAGAAAGGAGAATTTTGATATTTGGAAAAAGAGGGTTAGGTTGTTCATGGAGGCTTCAGACCCTAGGATCTTCATCACAGCTTAGGAAGGACCCTTCATCCCCATGAAAATTTCTTTCCTTGATACTAGTGTCCAAACCCCAAAAAAATACACTGAGATGACCAAGGATGAGGACATCCTGGCAACCATGGATAAGAGGGCACAAAACATAATTGTTAGTACTATAGATGACACCACATTCTAGAATCTTGTCCATTATAAGACATCCAAGGAAATGTAGGACACCCTGATTGTATACATGGAGGGCACTGAAGAAGTTAGGGATGATAGGATATCCCTACTTAATCAGGAATATGAGGCCTTCAGGCAAACCAACAAGGACAATATAGCTGATTGTTATGAAAAGTTATTTAGAGTAGTCAATGAGCTGAGGATCTATAGGATTTTCTTGAGCAATTATGAGTTGAATGATAAGTTCCTAATATCTCTAACCAGAGATTGGGGCACAAAGATTTGTGTTATTAGAGATGTGGCCAAGCTTTCTAAAACTCCTCCTCGCACGTTGTTTAGAAAATTGCTTTCATATGAGATGCAACTATCTACCAAGAAGGAGGAGACCACCATTAGGTCGCATGCCAAGGAGAGGGCAGTGTCCTTCAAGGCTGAGAGCTCTAATAAGAGCATGGAGAGGATTGCCTCACCCCATAAAAGGCCAGCTGATTTAGAAAGCTCTGATTTCAGCTCATCTGACAGTAATATGTCAGATGGAGAGTTTGCTTCCTTCTCAAAGTAATTCCATAAGATGATAAAGAGGAGGTAGTGGAAGAACAATCCTTCCTCCTTCTCACATTAAAAGAAGGATCACAACAAATCTTGGGAGAAGTTCTCCAAAGGAGACAGCTATGATTCTAAACCCAGCAAAACATAATCCTTCTAAAAATGTTTTTTATTTTTGTAGCAAGCCTGGGCATGTCATTGATGATTGCCCATTCAAAAGATAAGAGATAGGTGAGAAGAAACACCATCACTATAGAGTTAAGAAGGCTGAAAAGATTTTCATGTCCAAGAAGACTGTCAGCCTATCAGATAATGATTCTGAATCTTTAGAATAAGAAGCAGAGGAGGCCTACATTGAACACATATCCATTAAAGAAGATGTTGAATTTCCTGTTGCCCAATATGGCATCAGGGCCCCACTATCCTTAATTGATAGTGGCTGTGAAGAGGATGAGGAATTCAGCCTCATGGCCATATTAGAAGATAATCAGGACTATTCAGTTCCTGATGAGGTACATTCTATCCAAAGCTCCCCTTTTATCTATGAGTTTGGCTCAGAATCTAATGCATCCACTTTCTCTAGTGAGGAAGAGGGATCAAATTCTAAAGAAGATGTCACTCAATTGATTGACAAGTTTGGGGCCATTCTGGATGCTATAAAAAGGTGCAAGTGGCTTGTCAAGAAACAAGCTAAGGAGATTATCTCCCTTCAGCTAGCTGCTTCCCTACAGTTTTACTAAACACCCTTGCTTGATCAGATGAGGGGGGAAGTCAGTAAAATGAAGACTATCTTAATCATCCAGATTGGGAACATCAATCATACGAACAAGATCTTTATGGATCTTGAAGAGAAGCTCCTTAAGGAGAAACAAATTGTGGCTAAATTTAGTAAGACCAAGAAAGTGTTGCCACCGATTGATTCCTCAACCTCTCAAAAGAATAAGAGAGGTTTGGTGTTCAAGTGGAACTCAACTATTGCCCATTCCAAAGGGAAGGGAAAAGCTCCTTTAGTGCCTGAGGCAACCTTTCACAAGGTAATCCTCCCATCAAACAGGTATGACCAAGATATCATTTATGGTCACTGGAAAAATAGGTACACTTCTTGTAATAATACAGGAGTATCTTAAAATGGAGGTAGGATGGACAAGAGTGTGAGTGCACTGAAGGCTCCCCATGAGGAAATTTAGATGCACCATCATGGACAATTTCTGTTTGGTGCTCCTGCCCCCACATTCAAGGATAAGGCAGTGGCCTATTCTCAAGCTCTTCCAGCAACAACTCAGACCAAAGGTAAGTCAGTGAGTGAACTTGACTAGGCCATCTATTATGATATCAATAACTTGTCCAATGGAAAGAAGACTGTTATTGGAGGAACTCAAAGTAAGCAAATACATCTACTGGCAGACTCACTTTCAGTCAGATTCTTATTGAAAGAAATAAGAAAAAGGCTACTGCTCTCCCTTATGAAGATATAGTTGTTGACTCCTTGCACTCCACAAAGGCTATTCAGAAAAAGAGAAACAACATTCTTGAATGTTGGTGCTGTGGTAAAGTGGGACACTTTCAAAAAATTATTGGGAAAACCCTAGTATGCCAAGGGCAAGGGTAAGTCTTCCTGTCAAGAGAGTTGTTTATAGAAATGTTCAGTTTCAAGCTAACAAGAACCAATGACCCAATCCTTTGTGGTTTCCTAAGGTAAACTAAACTTTGTTTGCAAGTTAGTCCAAGTATCCATGCACCAATATGGTACTTGGACAGTGGATATTCCAGGCATATGACTGGAATATGGAGCCATCTAAAGAAATATACTCCAGTGAAGAATGGACCAACCGTGATCTTTGAATGTTCAGAAAGAGGAGTTACCAAGGGCTATGGTATGATCACCAATGACATAATCTCAATCACAAAAGTTTCTTATGTGGAAGGGTTGCAACACAACCTGATAAGCATAAGCCAACTATGTGATATTAGCTATGTATTTATCTTCTATAAGGATGAGTGTCTAATAAAAAGGTCAGGTGACCAAGAGGTCATTTTGACAGGCACTGGGAGTAGGAATATTTTCTGTTTAAACTTTTTATTTTTATGTTCTAACACTCCAATATGTTTGGTAGCAAATGATAAAGTCTCTTACTGCATCCAATGCCACAAGAGGCTTGCTCCATTAAATAATACGGCAATTAGCAAGCTCTTTAGTGAAGGGCTAGTCAGAAATGGATCCAATTTAAAATGCACCAAGGAGGGCATTTGCTCTGCTTGTCAAAAGGGAAAGCAGACCAAAGAATATTTTTAGAGCAATGGGGCCAAGGATTCAACGAGGTATTTGTACCTCCTGCATATGGATTTGTTTGGTCCTATGCCAGTTCATGGTCTAGGTAGGAAAGTTTATACACTTATGATAGTTGATGACTATTCCAAATATGCTTGAGTTTTCTTTCTAAATAAAAAGTCAGAAACCCTACACATCTTTATGACCTTTGTTAGGCAAGTTCAGAATGAAAAAGACAGTTTTGTGGTCAAAATCAGAAATGAACATGGTACTGAATTGTAGTTCGAAGGCACGATAAAGTTCTGTGAAGAACTAGGGATTTGTTAGGAGTTTTTTTCTCCAAGAATAACCCAGTAAAATTAGATAGCTGAGAGGAAAACAAGACTCACATAGAAGCTGGTAGGACACTACTCAGTGACACTTCTCTACTAGAATACTTCTAGGCTGAGGCAGTGAACACTCCTTGTCAAGTCTTGAATATATCCTCTATCAACAAGTATCACCAGAAGACTTTCTATGAGATTATGAAAGGCAGAAAACAAAATCTAGCCTATCTCAGGATCTTTGATAGTAAGTGCTTTGTGCTTAATAATGGGAAGTCTTACTTGACTAAGTTAGCTGCCAAATCCTATGAAGAGATATTTGTTGAGTACAACAATCATAACAAAGCTTACAGGGTCTATAACTTAAAAAATCAAGTTATAAAAGAGTTTATGAATATATTCTTTGATGGATCATTAATGATTAACAGTTAGCTACCTAGCTCCTCTAAATATGATGGTGTAGAGTTGGAGATGGATAAACTAACCATCAAGGACACTTGTCCAACTACCCTAGAAGAAGATCATGGTGTGTGCCTTCCTAAAGAAGGACAAAGTACATAGGATATGGCTGAAGACTAGCAGGATCCACCTACAGAAGTTCATGATGTTGAAGTAAGAATGCCTCCTACAGTAAGGAATTTGAGGGATCATCCCAGAATTCATATCATAGGAGATGCTAGCAAAGGAGTTATAATAAGGAGCAGAAGCCTCAACATTTTTATGTACTCCAGCTTCCTGTCTCAAGTTGAACCTAAAAGGTTTGAAGATGCCAACATAAATCCATTTTGGATTGTGGCTATGCAAGTAGAACTGAACAATTTCAAGAGATGCAAGGTCTGGAAACTAATTCCCAGACCACAAGGACATAACATCATTAGAACCAGGAGGATCTACATGAATAAATTTGATGAAAATGGTGTAATAATAAATAATAAAGCTAGACTGGTGGCCAAGGGATACACAGAAGAGGAAGGTATTGATTTTGATCAAACCATTGCACCAATAGCTAGATTAAAAGCTATAAGACTATTTCTTGTATATGCTGCACATACAGGATTCAAGGTCCACCATATGGATGGGAAGTCAGCTTTCCTAAATGATGACCTAAAAGAAGAGTTCTATGTTAAGAAACCCCAAGGTTTTGTTAATTCTAACTTTCCTGATTATGTTTTTAGGCTTATAAAAGCTTTATTTAGGTTGAAGCAAGCCCCAAGGGAATTGTATAAAACCCTGTCCATCTTTCTTATTGATAACAAATTCTCAAGGGGAAAGATAGACAAGACATTATTTCCAAGGGAAGTCAAGGGTAAGATCTTTCTAGTGTAAATTTTTGTAGATGACATAATATTTGGGTCTACTGATGATGGCCTCTACAAAAAGTTTGCCAAATGTATGCAAGGGCAGTTTGAGATGAGTAGTTTGGGTGAACTCATGTATTTCTTAGGCCTCCAAGTTACACATTCAGAGGATGGACTATCCATATCTCAGTCTATGTTTATTATGGAGTTGATTAAAAATTTTAGAATGGAGAGTGCCTCCATAATGAAAACTCCTTTGGGGTCAAGTGTGTCAATAGATAAGGATTGAACTAGGAAACCTGTTAATGAAACCGTGTATAGAGGCATAATTTGCTCCCTCCTTTATCTCACTGCTAAAAAAAATTGAGATATCTCGAGGGCACACCTAATCTTGGTTTGTGGTACCCTAGGAATAATGACTTTGCACTAACTGGGTATTCCGATGCAGACTTTATAGGTTGTAGATAAGACAAGGAAAGCACCTCTGGCACCTATCAGTTTTTAGGTGGAAGAATTGTCACTTAGAGAAGCAAAAAACAAACAAGTGTTGTTATCTCAGTTGCGAAATCAGAGTACATCTCATCTGTAACTTGTTGTGCACAACTATTATGGATCTAGCATCAGCTCTAGGATTACAATCTCAAGCTAAGTAGAACTCTAATGTTTTTTGATTAGACTAGTGCAATCTCTATTACTAGGAATCTTTTTTATCATAACAGGACTAAGCACATAGAGATTAGGTATCATTTCATTAGAGAGAAGGTTGAATGTGATGACATCAGTCTTGAGTTTTTCTCTACAGACAAGCATGTGGCTGATATTTTCACCAAGCCATTAGATGAAGCTAAGTTCAACACTTTTAAATTTGAATTTGATACGGTAAACTTAGTATAGCTTCAGTATCTCTTCATGCATTTTTGTTGCAGACAATATTAATCCATGTAGGTTAACAAAGGAGTTATAGATTTAGAAGAGAAATGCTCCTGTTGAGGGGGAGCAAGTTCAGTATAATATTTAGGATAAGAGTGATTCTTATCTAGAGACTCTCCAACAAAGATTAGATCAGATTCTTGATGTGCCTCTATGACAAGTTCTCTACTCTTGTTGAGGATGAATATGCTCCTACAATAGTGAAAGAAAAGGTTTAGAAAATTAGTACATGAGAATAGATTGTCTCTAAGGACAATGCTAAGGTTGAGGGGATATTCACTCTAAGCACCTTGCTCAAGATATAATGTATAACATTGACTCCTTTGAGTCTAACAAAGGCAATTCTGATGCTGTTGTACATGTTGATGCACATTCATCAGAGTACATGATGGTTGACTCAGAAGAAAGAGTTTATGCCAGGGATAGAAAAGAAGATGTCTGTGAACCAATAAATAGGGAGCTGCTGTGCACAACTTCTGTGGATACAACATCAACTAGAAGGCTATAATCTCAAGGTAAGCCATTAACTCTTATAGACAGACTCATCCAGTGCAATTTTTATTTCTGAGAATCCTACTAGACACAAAAAGAGAGATTTTTAAGTGATTTAGTGAAAATCCAATTTAAGTTAAGAAATTAATTGTATCCCTCGGCTTAGTGGCTCATCAAGTACACACAAAAAATAGTTTATACGCTGCAGAAAATACTTCATTCATAAGATTAAATATCCTACATGAGTGTAGACATTCCCCACAGAACAACTCATGGTTTGCAAGACTCTAGGTTGATAATAGTACTAAAAATAGCTTTTACAGTTGCTAAATATAATGTGTTAGAGTTTCAAAATATGCTATACATGATATATTAATATTAGGTTTTATACTTGAAAATACCTAACATGCATTTCTAGCATAAATCATCACAGAGAGCACGTAATCAAATTCCTCTAAAAGAGAGCAACTAGCAAGATATCCAGAAATGAAATATCATGTGGGCATCAACAATCTGACACGAACCCATATCAAGTAAAAGTATGCCTAACCAAGTAAAGCAACAAAATGACAACTAACTCGCAATGACAAGGTGAAAACCACAGCCAATTCTGCTTCTCAGCAACTCCAAAATAAGCTCCACTACCTGCTAAAGCTCCGAACCTGAGGCATTCCAAACACACAACACTTGAGCAAGAAGGCACAAGCGGTGGTAGAAAAGTAAGCAAAAAAGTAAACAACGGTCCAAAGGGGTATCAACCCAAGACCAAAAGTACTAAAGTAAAGTACAGAAGTAAAGTACCAAAATCTAGAACTTACGTGAATCTTCACGTACAACAAATCACACCAGATGCACAAGGATAAAAAGGTGGAAAAGAAGATTAAACCATAAGAAAGAATACTCAAAAACCTTATTTGCCACATATGGTCAACTCTACCCAAAAACACAAGCAAGGTGGTCACTCATTTGTACCCTCATATATATATAATATCCGTCTAACTGCGTGGGAGACTCATACACTCCACCATTCACCGCAGACGCCCAAACACCCGGTAGAGTTCTATAAGGTACTAATAAAGGAAACAAACCTTGCGGCGGTGGATTCGCCCACTAACACCCGCAACAACAGAAAATCATTATATAAATCTCAGACATCGCGGAGGTGGTTACGTCAACTAACTCCCACAACCAGATAAAATCATTATATATCTCAAGACTCGGCACATCGGATTCTATATGACATTTTTAGATCAAAAAGCGGTTGATAAACCTAGGTTTGAACTAGGGTTCCATGGTATTCCATCCCTAAATACTTCTAAATCTATTGCTAGGGTTTTCACAAGTGATAACAATGTATTGGCCAAAGTTTCACCTTGTTTAGTTGAGGGGTTCACCACTCAACACCTCTAAGTGCACTTTTTTAAAAAGTAGGCTTATCACCATAAAATGACCAACTTTAGTCACCAAGATACCTCATCAATTCAAATCCAAATGAGTTGATATTTTTTTCTTGACCTTATAACATACCATCTGGTCATCCATCATAGTTTGGAGAAAATTTGAGGCCTATAGACCCTATTTATGTCCCATATATGAATTAGTACATTATTTCAAAAATTATAGAAAAATCATCTCCAAAAAATCTGATTTTTAGAACTATTTATGGTCATGACCAGACCATCTTATGGACCAAATTTCAGGCCATTTTAATGAGTGGGCCACTTGGGGCACTCATTTTAATTTCTGGTTATCCTTTGGACACCTTGCACCAAAAGGTATGCTGAAGGAGATCCAGTAATCCAAATTGGTTGATTCAAATTTTTTATTAAAATAGACACCATGGGCTAGGTTTTCTTTGTTGGACATTTTTACAGAAAATGCCTCTAACTATTTTTAATTTATTAAAAAAATTGGCTATTAAAATATGAAAAATTAAATAAAACATATACATTAAATAATTTATCCTGCGCTTATCAAATCAAGCCAGATCCGACGGTGCCTGCTCATCGTCCCCGATAACCCAAGGGCCATAATAGACTCTACATGGAAACATTCCCGCTCCATTTTCCCGCCACCCGACCACCTCCTTGACCGGCCACCACCACCACCACCTCCGTTGAGGTGGTGGTTATCGCCTCATGGCGGTACAGCCGTCGGAGGAGCGTTTTTCGGCGAACCTGAGAGATAGTTTTTCATGGAAAGTTTCAGATTTTGTCCTCACCGATCGGGCTCAATTGAGCTTGATTTCTCCACCTAATGGTCTAAAGATCTAGCACAGAAGAGAAGGAGAAGGACTAGACCTGCTGGCGAGCTAGGGGAAAGTGAGGTGGTGGTGTGCCATAGCCGATTATCTCAATTCTCCTCCTTGCTGAATTCTCAACTCTCCACCTAAACTAGTGATGTAAACGTTCATTTTGATTGCTTGGAAGCTTTTAAAGCTGATGGAGTGGTTGTTTTGGGGAGTGTGAGAGGCTATACTGAATGGTCATTAATGGCCACGAGGGGGGTGTTCGGCCAAGGTGGATTGGTGCCTTTTCATATGCAGACCTGGTTGGAATTGATGGCAATCTCCTCCCAAAGGTCAGGGGAGATGAATGGAGGCTTAGGGAGAAGAATGCGAAAGCCTCTTTGCATTCTCCATTATTCTCCCCTCTTTCCCTCTCCTCCCTTAAATGAAAACTCCACCTTCTCTCTCCTAGTCATCACCTCCAGCAATTGTGTAGTATTCTAGATGGTTTCTACTTGCTCTAACTAGTGGGCTATCCTAGGCCCATTTTGATTAGGTTGGTTTTGGCTTCCTTCCCCATTTTGGGCTTGGTTTGACCAAGGTTGACTCGGGGGTGTTGACTTGGTCCAGTGAGTGGGTTGACTGGTCTATTAGGAGTCTTGAGTCCCTTGCCACCATCACCCAATTCCATTAGTGACTTGGTGCCATCGACATAGATTAAATTGGGGTAATTTGACATAACTAGGGTTAGGGTAGACTCTGGTAAATTCCACCCCTTGGTTGACCCCTAATGGGTTATTTGGGATTTCAAGGGTCCTTATGGGGTTGAAAATGACATGGTGGGGTAAAGTGATCATGTTGAGAGTCTTTGGACAAACCCTACCTTAGGTGTCCAGGAACTACTATTTGTAGGCCAAGGTGCTTTCACTTATTTTCTTAGGCACCCTTGGTCCTCCCGATCTTCTTAAGGCTTTGTCATGACTTAGTCATGACAAAAATCCTCCTAGGGTCCTGGTTGTTTGTGGGATGTTGTAGGGATAAGTATCAAGATTACTCCAAGGAAGTTGGCAAAGGCCCTTTAGTTACCCTCTCTTGAAAGTGATGAGAAGAGGACATCTCCAACAAGGACAGATATAGTGCGTTGGAATGGTATGAGTAAAATGATGCCAAGATTGGATCACTACGAAGTAAAAAATTCAACCAAAGAGGAAAATTACTTATAAACATAGTTGAGAAAGGTATTATATGCAAGCTTGGATCACATGACAAAATATCAATGCCCATGTTTGAGATAATCACTAGGATTATACTACAAAAGAAGACTTTATGGGCCAATGTCATCTTTTAGAGGATAATTGACACCCTGACGGCTCCAAATATGTGAAGAATCTTATACCTTTGTATGATCAACTCCTATCCAGACAACTTCAACAAGAAGCAAGGAATCAGAATTAACAACCTGAAAAGGATGGACATTAATACATTGAAAAGATTCTCTAAAGTTCTTCCTCTAAGTCAAACCACTGAAGGAAAGGACAAGTCCAAGGTGTTGGGTTCATTACTCACAATGTCCCAGATTTTTAGAAGTCAAACAAGTCAATGGTATACACATAGTTATATTTGAAGTATATTTAAGTTCATGCATGCAGGTTGGACATGCATTCCAAGTGGCTGTGACAGGTGGTCACAAGGTTGAGGAGTGGAGAGACATAAATCTGCCTAAGTACACAAGCATTGAGTGAAGTGAGTTCACTCAACACCAGATGTCAAATAAGGATGTTGGAAAGGCCAAAAATTTCCTAAGTCCACGGGCGCCGAGTGAAACCAGTTCACTCCACGCCAGATGCAAAAAAGCGCTGAGTAAGGTATGGACAGTCAAAGCCCAACAGTTTGCAAGATAGAAATGCAGCTAGTCCACAAGCATTGAGTGAAGGCAGTTCACTCAACGCCATACAACAACAAGCGCTGACTAAAGCTTTATCTATCAAAGCCTCAACAGTGGAAAGCAAAAAATCGACTAAGTCCACATGCATTGAGTGAGTACAGCTCACTCAATGCCATATGAGCAAAATCGTCGAGTATAGACCAGTCAGTCAAATCCTTTGCCTAACACACTGTCACACAACATAAAGCACTGAGAAAAGACTATGCAGTGAAAGCTTAAGAAGAAGGAAGACTGGAAAATTGGATAAGTCTAGAAGCGTTGAGTAAAGCAAGTTCACTCAACGCATTTAATGCCTTAGTAAGTTGGCAGATTTTAGAGTTGTGGTTAAGTACAGAAGCATTGAGTGAATCCAGTTCACTTAACATCTCATCATGAAGACAAGAAGTCAATGAAGCAGCTAAGTACAGGGGAGTTGTGTGATGAAGGCTCACTCAATGCACTCAAATCCTGGTAGCTCAGAAAGTTTTTCCAAGTCAAAAAGCTTTGAGTGAAGTCAATTCACTCAATGTTCTAAATGCTTAAGCAAGGAAGAGAACTTGGCTAAGTACAGATGTGTTGAGTGAAGCTAGTTCACTCAACACACAAAACTCCTGATGATATAGAGAATTTGGCTAAGTCTAGATGCGCTGAGTGAAGCCAGTTCACTCAATGCGCTCAAAGCCTGGATTGAATCTTAAAATTTCGCTAAGTCCACAGATGCTGATGTTAGCCAAAGTCAACAAAAGTCAACGAAATTCAAATTCATTGCGGGAAAGATACAGCCCTCCACTAATGGCACCGGCTGCAAGCTATATAATATATTCTGTAAAATGAAGGCAATATACCAGCAGTTAAAGCTGGGCCCACAGGCCAAGAAAGCCATTCCACAGCGGAAGATAAAAGGAATCAGATTGGTGGAATCGAATTAACTTTTAGGGATTTCATTTCGAAAAGTGGCAGAACTTCATCGTCTTCCTCACCATTATTGTTGAGACAAGAAGAAGATGTTCAAATCAATCAACATGAAAGTTATTCCTACTAGCTGTTATTATCTTCTAGATCAACAGAAAAAAGAAGGAGCAGCAAGGGCTAACCCTAGCTATGGTCACTTCACAGTCCAAGCCGGGAAAATCCTAAAGGTTATTTTCTAGAGCTATGAAGAAGAAATCTGGAAATATCTTTCTCAGGACTGGAGGAAGACACAAAGATTATTTCTTTGTTGTCTAATAATCAACATTAACCAACTTATCTCTCTGTAGGATCCTTCTAGATCGGACTTGTAAACCTATTTATAAAGGCCGAGTGTAGGATCATGTGTTGATCTGAGAGGTAGGATTCTGTTAAGAATCTGAGTGTAGGGCTTTGGCCTGAGTTATAGGATCCTTTGGATCTGAGGTAGGTTTGTGCTCCCAGCCTGAGTGATAGGGCCTTTAGCCTAAGGTTGGCGATCTTCTGTTCACTGGGTTGTAGGGCTTTGTGCATAAGTTATAAGTCTTAGAGGAGACTGAGTGGTCCTACGAGATCATGTTATAAGCTCTTTGGAGCTGAGATATTGGATAAGTGCCTTGCATAACACACTGTCAGAAAGGTAGGAGCAACAATGTACGTACCCATTATATTGGGAACCTCTATATATTATTGTGTCATCTGGGTGAATGTATTGAAAGCAATAGGAAGTAAATCATCACTCACAGCCTAAACTTATAAAAGTTAAAAGATATACTAAAGACCTAGAAACATATTCACACCCCTATGTGCTTTAGCTACCCTTGTAAACAAAGACTTTCAAGTGGTATTAGAGGAAGGTTACTCAAGAAAGACTTAATAGTGTGAGTAGATCTCCAAGGGTAGCAGTCAGAGTATACTTATGGGTTTAAGAGAGAACCATAAGGAGCTTTGTTCTATGAAGCTGCCAATCTGCAGGAAGGAAGGCAGTGGAATTTGGAAGGAAAGGGTTAGACTCTTCATGGAGGCATCTGACCCAAGGATCTTTGTCACAGTCAAAGTGGGACCTTTCATCCCTACTAAAATCTCAGCTATGTGTGCAACTATCCAGACACCTAAGACATATTCATAAATGACTAAGGATGAAGACATCTTGGCCACCTTGTACAAGAGGGCACAAAACATAATTATCAGTGTCATAGATCACTCCACCTTTTAGAATTTGATGCACTACAAGACAGCCAAAGAGATGTGGGACACATTGGTAGTCTACATGGAGGGAAAAAAAGAGTTCAAAGATGACAGGAAGTCCATTCTCAATTAAGAGTATGAGGCTTTTTGGCAGTCCAAGGAAGAGAGCATAGCCAGTTGCTATGAAAGATTCTTTAGAATAGTTAATGAGCTAAGGAGTTATGGCCGGGTCTTCAGTAATTATGAGCTTAATTATTAGTTCCTGAGGTCTCTAACTAGGGACTGGGACACCATGATTTGTTCCATCAGGGAAGTTATAAAGCTGGAAGATACTCCTCTAATAACTTTGTTTGGGAAGTTGCTGCCTTATGAAATGCAGCTGACTGCCAGGAAGGAGGAGGAGAAAAATAGCAAGTCCCAGGCCAGAGAAAAGACTGTGGACTTCAAAGCTGAATCTACAAGAAGCAGGGGAAAGAATCCTTCTCCACCAAGGAGGGTCGCTAAGTCTGACTCAAAAAGTTCAGAGACATACACATCAGACTGCCACATGTCTGATGAATAGTTTGCTGCCTTTTCTAGGCAAGTTTATGAAGCTGATAAAGAGGAACCATTGGAGGAGCAGGACCTCCTCCTCCTCTCATCACAAGGAGGACTACTATATGGGAAAGAAGAAATGCTCCAAGGAGGACAGGTAAGGTGCTAAACCTGGTAAATAGATTTCTACTAAAGTTGTTTGTTATTATTGCAGCAAACTTGGGCATGTAATTTCCGACTTTCCAGTCAAAAGAAAGGAGGAGGGAGAGAAGAAACCCACCATCAAAAGATCAAGAAGGAGAAGTACTTCATGTCAAAGAAGAAGAAGAGCTGAACTGACTCTTCTTCATCAAAATCTGAAGAAGAAGAAGCCTACATTGGGCTGATGGCAATGTCTGAGGAATAATCCAGCCAGGATCAGCCTGGTCCAAAAAATGTTAGACCAAGTTCCCATACCCCTATATGGTACTTGGACAGTGGTTGTTCCATGCACATGACTGGAATAAGGAGTAATCTGAAGGAGTATATTGTAGTAAAGGATGGACCCAAAGTTATCTTTGGTGGTTCAGACAGAGGAGTGACTAGAGGTTATTGTTGGGTTTTATTACAACAATAACCCTGATTTGAATAAGTCCCCCTAAAACTAACGTTAATTGTAGTTGTATTGGATGTCTTTTCTAGTTATGTGTTTGCAGGATATAATTGCAAAGTGTAGACCAATATCAGTCTACAAATGAGTCACCAAATACAGTTCCATACAATGTAATCCCTCATTGTGTGATCCATAGTGTTGACTCATGTGTAGCCTCTCTATTGGGATACACTTCATCTTCAAAGTACTAAAGGAGTAGGAGAAAGACTAGTTGTTGAATTCCTTGAAGAAAGAAAATTTTCAGAATGCAGAATTTTTCTAAGTGATTTACTCGAGAAGTAACCAAGTACTCGAGTAGATTCATAGCCTATTCTCGAGTAAGATAATTCTAGAACTCGAGTAACTGAAGTAGTTCTTGAGAAGTTTTACTGTTAGTTCTCGAGAAGTTAAGTAGTACTCGAGCATATCCTTTCTTATTCTCAAGTTACAGAAAAATCTAGCTCAGAATTTTTCTAAGTATACTACTCGAGTTGCTAAGGTCATTACTCGAGAAGGCCAAGAATTTGTACTCAAGTAACAAAAGTCTAGTACTCGAGTAGTATAACTTGTTCTCGAGAAGTTCAGCTAGTACTCGAGAAGTCAGTTTTTATTTCTCGAGTAACAGAATTTACTTCCCGAGTAGCCAGAAATAATTTCCAAGATTTTCTCTAAGTATTGTTCTCGAGAAATTTACATTCCCTTCTCGAGAAATATTAGTTGCTACTCGAGTAGTCTATAATCTACTCGAGAAATGCAGGTCTGTTGGTACCCTAGTTTGATTTGAGTTCAGTCCTCTCCTTTGTGCCCCTTGACCCAAGAAATATCTATGGTCAATGGTTAGGAGTCTAGCTGTAGAGTCCTCGCTTTTCCAAATTGAGAATTTGGTTAAGTAGGTTTTTCGTTCGACTATAGTCGAACGCCGTTCGACTATCGTCTATCGGCTGATCGACGATCGTCTATCAGATAGTTCGACTATCTGTTCTGCGCTGATAGTTCGACTATCTGTTGATAGTTCGACTATCTGTTCTGCGCTGATAGTTCGACTATCTGTTGATAGTTCGACTATCTGTTCTGCGCTGATAGTTCGACTATCTGTTGATAGTTCGACTATCTGTTCTGCGCTGATAGTTCGACTATCTGTTGATAGTTCGACTATCTGTTCTGCGCTGATAGTTCGACTATCGGTTGGTAGTTCGACTATCTGTTCTGCGCTGATAGTTCGACTATCTGTTGATAGGTCGACTATCTGTTCTGCGCTGGTAGTTCGACTATCTGTTGATAGTTCGACTATCTAGTTTGTTTTGATAGTTCGACTATCTTTTGATAGATCGACTATCTGTGTTCTGAGGTAGGTCGACTATCTGCTTGACAGTTCGACTATCTCTGTGCGCTTGATAGCTCGACTATCTGTCCTAGATAGATCGACTATCTGATAGTTCGACTATCTGTCCTGATAGTTCGACTATCTGCTGCGGTAGCTCGACTATCTATTTGATAGCTCGACTATCTGGATCGTTCGACTATCTGCCCGATAGTTCTACGATCTCCTGGCGTCGTTCGACGATCTTCGAAAGTCGTTCGACGTTTTCTGTCTGCCTTTGTATTTTGTATTTATTTATTATATTTAATTATTTAATACATTTTCTGGCACAGTATTTTAAGCTGTATGATAAAGTTTCCAGGCATTATTTGCTCTATTCTTATTGCCTGAGTTTAAATCTTTTAAGATAAAGTTGTTTGTCTTATTAGCTGTCATTTTAATTTACTTTATCTGCTGACAGCCCTTTATAGCCGTTGGACTGAAAAGTCTTCTTTTGCTATAAAGAGATTGTTTCTGATGTGACTTTATTTAGTCTATCTGTTTATTTGATTTAAGCCTGCAGCTTCTTAGAAAGAGGTTTATTCCTTTTTATAGAATGTTTTGCTGCAGAGATATTTCTGTCTTCTTGATATTTACAACCCAGGTCTCAAGGCTCAGAAGAAGACAAATTAATTCAAATGGAAGAGAGCCGTTGCTTGCTGATGATTATATAAAGAACCCTTTGCTGAAGGATTCAAGCTAGTTAACAGGAGTTAATAGAAGAGAGTGTTACACACATATTCAAAAGCACTCAAGCCTTCATCAAGCTCAAGCTTCCTGCTCTCAGCAAACTCCATCTAACTGAGAAGTGTTAAGATCTTCATCTCTTCTTCACCTGAGTTCTCCTGCTTTCAGGAAGTTCAACTCAGAGTTTCTTTGAAGAAGAAGAAGATTGCTGCTTGAAGACTGTTTCTTTTTATTGTTTACTTTCTTCCTGTAGCTCTTTCCTTCAGAACTTTCTGAAGAGTTTTCTCTGCACTGAAGCAAGACTTCACCTGGACATCTTTGAGCCAGGGGGAGCCTTGATTCTTTAGAGCATTCTAGCTCAGTGCAAGCTTTTGTGCTTCTCTAATCTATTGCAAAATAGAGAAGACATCTTAACCTTCTTCCCCCTCCTGTACAGGGTTATTACTCCCTTCAAAAGTATCCCTTGGTGGCAGGGCACCTGATCAAAAACCTGTGCTTGGTTTTTAGACACCTGATCAAAAGTCTAAAGGGTCTCTGGATCTACCTGAAGAAGATCCTGTTGGTGGCAGGGCACCTGATCAAAAACCTGTAGTGGATTCCTACCGTTTGGGTAGAAGAGTGGACGTACCCAAGTTGTTTGGGGAACCACTATAAAATTCCTTGTGTCGTCTGGCTTGTTTATTATTTTTCCTGTACTGTGGCTGTGAATAGATATAACTAGGCTGCTAGTTGCTGTTTAGGTTTTTCCAAGCTTAACTGTAATTACAGTTAGCTTGTGTTTGTACACAACACTTGTGTTAGGCTTTAAGGTTAAACCAATATCTATAATCTCTTCATTCCGCACTTCACTCCAAGGGAGTTGGGTAGACAGTTAAGTTTTGTATTGTGCAAAATTTGATTACTCTATTCACCCCCCCCTCTAGAGTAGTATCTATCCCTTCACTTTCAAGGTCAATTTGCGAAAATTTTTAAGTCCTAATAGATGTGATTCTAGAAATGATTTCAAACTAAATCTCTTTTATTATTGGTCCACGTATAGTGTCTTTATGATTCTCACCATTAGGCTTGTCCTATAAAAGGTCTAATCAAATCGACTAACCATAACAAGGAGAATACCCGAGAAAATAAAAGTTTCAGAATCGTTCTTATATTCTAAATCGGGGAGCCGCCACCGCTCGTCTTCGATGATCTCGCTGCCGCTTCTTCTTCGATTCCTGTGATTCAGAGCAAGTAAAGATCAACAGATCAAGACGTTCTTATTATTATTGATTTATCCCTTGATCGTGTTGATCCAAGTTTCAGATCCAGAATTATTTTCGGCTTGTCTTCTTCAATCCGTTTCTCAGAAAGCTTCAAAGTTCAAGGAAGAAGAAAGGCTGAAGATTCTAGATCTGAGATATTCTGTTTGTATAATTTTAATCTACAAAATATTTATTCTTGTAGGAGATTGATCTCCGAGTTGTAGGAGCTTGTTCTCCGAGAAATTTTTGTAGGAAGATTCACTTCCGAGTGTAGATCCGTTTTGTGGATCGAGTTCTAGGGGTGTTGCTCTGAGTTGTAAGATTTGTTTTCAATCCGAGGTAATAGTGAAGTAGTCGAGTCTAGCATGTTGCTAGATCGGTGAGGTGGAGAGTGGACGCACCCAAGATTGGGGAACCACTATAGATCTTGCATTCTGTGTGATTTGTTTGCTTATTTTTTGCGCATCATTCATTCAATTTTTTATTCCGCAAAAAGACACAGACTTCACCTATTCACCCCCTCTAGGTGATTTAGGTAGACAATTAAAACATCAATTGGTATCAAAGGGGCATTATTCATCAAAAAGGTTAATACCTTGAACATTTGTCCTCCTAGTTGTCATTAGAGGATTTAAGCATGGACATAGCAAAGGATTTTGCTAAGCTTCCTTTGTGCACAAAGAACAATTTTGTTATGTGGAAAGAGAGAATAAAGTTATTCATGGAAGCTGTAGATCCAAGGATCCTTATGAATATGGAAGAAGGTCCTCATGTCTCAATGATAGACTCCACCATTAATCCAACTAAGCTAGTTCCAAAGAAGCTTGTGGATCTTGATAAAGATGAGATTGCACTTGTCTCCTTAGACTAGAAAGCCAAAAATATCATCGGAAGTGCAATCAATGATTCCATGCTGTAGAATTTGATTCACTGTTAATCCGCCAAGGAAATATGGCAGTCTCTAATCGTCCTGATGGAAGGAACTAAAGAAGTTAGGGATGACAGAAGATCCCTTCTAAATCAGAAATATGAAGCATTCTGACAAAGTCCCAAGGACTCTATTGCAGATACCTTTGAAAGTTTCTTCAAGATTGTCAATGGCTTACGAGTCTATGTCCGACTCTTCACCAATGGAGAACTGAATGATAATTTCCCGAGATCCCTGACTAAGGAATAGTATAATAAAGTCTGTGCTATCCGAGAGTTTGGCAAGCTAGTAGAGACTGACCCGCAAAATCTCTTCGGAAGCTTATGTCATATGAGCTACAAATCAATTCAAGAAAAGCAGAAGAAGAGAAGAGTCGGTCTTCATCCAAGGAGAAGTCTGTCGCTCTAAAGGTAGACATCCCAAGAAAGTCAAAAGCTGCTTCAACACAAGAAGAAAGTGAAGAAGAATCTTTAGAGCCAAGTACCTCACGACCAGAATTATCTGAAGGAGATTTTTCACTTCTTTTAAGGCAGTTCAAGAAGTTCTTGAACAATAAGAAACAATGGAAAGGCAAGGATACCTCATTCAGAAGATCACATCATGATGGTGATCGTTACAAGAAAGGCTCAAGTAGCCAAGATAGGTATCATTTTAAACCGAACAAACATATTTCTTCTAACATAGTTTGTTATTGTTGCAATAAGCCAGGACACATTATAATTGACTGCCCTCACAAAAAGGAGGGTGGAAAAACAGAGGAAAAGAAAACTTCTTAAAATAAGAAGAAGACTTAAAGAAGCCTAGTAGCCAAGAAGGGCAAGACCCTCAGTGACACAGACTCATCTGTGTCTAGTGATAAGGAGGAAGCCTACTTTGGACTAATGGCACACACAGATGATGAAGAAGAGACAAAGTTCCCTGGGAAGGTAAACTTTCATACCCCTCTCTCTGAATAAGATGTCTCTGACAATGATCATGAGGACTGTTCGTTTGATTATGAATCTGAACTCATGATTCAGTACAAAGAGTTGATCAAGGCTTACGACAAATGTCGAAGAGTCGCTAGAGCTCAAACCAAGGAGATTAAATCTCTTAAGGCTGAGGAGAGCACTTTGAGGGAGGAAGTCGAAAAGATGGACTCACTCAAAGAAGAAGCCCATTTAGCTATCGATGAATGCAAAAAATCTATCGATCACCTGGACCTGAAAGAGAAAATCATCAAGGAGTTCGAAAAACAACTTGACGCTGAAAAGAAACTTATTGAAAGTTTCTCAAAGCCCAAGACAGTTCTTCCACTTGTTGCTGAGTTCTCTGCTCAGGCTAAAGGAGCTGTCTTAGGCCCTGTGGCTGGTCCTAGTAAATCTTCTAGGAGAAATAAATCCCAAAGGAGAAATAAGGCTGCTAAGAAAGCTCTAGCCAAGGTGAAGGGGAAAGCTCCTCTAGACCAGACTTCATTTAGGAAGGTTATCTTTCTGACAAATAAGTTTGATCTTGATTCGTCCTATGGTCACTTTGCTAGGCCTACTCATGTAGAGCCCAAGTCTCGGTACCAAGGATGGACTCATCCCCGAAACTTTGGTGAGTGTGTCTTCAAGGCACCTTATGAGGAGAATAATCTTCAGAGCTACGACCCTTATAATCTTGGTCACATCATCAATAAAGCTCCAAAAGTAAAACCCATTGTGGAAAAGCATATCATGAAAAAGAAGTCATATGAGTGTCATCACCACGAAGATTTTACCTCCAAGAATGCTGCCCTTGCTAGACAACACTCTCAAAAGGTCAAGCAGGAGAATATTAGGCAAAGATACAATAGGTTTGACTGTTGGTGCTATGGCAAGATTGGTCACTTTGCCATAGATTGCTGGTTTAACCCCAGGTATTATGAAACTCCTCAAGTTAATAATACGAGGCAGACCACTCGTAATGTTAGCACTTCTAGGGGGATTATGCTAACAAGAGACCTAGGACCCAAACTTGTTTTTGTTCCTAAGGGATTCTAAACTTGTGGATTTAGGTATGTCAATAGGCCAACAAAAACTCCTATCTGGGAAATGGACAAGAAGAAGTTCCAGGACATCTCTTGGAAATAGAAGATTTAAAAAGATGTTGATGAAATTTTGATAACAAAGCAACTGAAGAAGAGTTTCTCCTGAAATTTTTAAGGGGGAGCTTTTAGCTGAAAAACTCTCTCCAAAAGGACCTTAAAGGTGATTGAGCTCTCAGTGAGGAAGAGGCTATGATTGAGTCCTCTACCCTGTCCCCTATTTAAGATGTCAGAAAGGGGGAGAGAGAGAGATGAGAAGAAAATGGAAGAGAAAAAGACAGGGCTGAATGAAGCTATCAGGAAGTGGAGAAATGAATCAGTATTCCCTTAAGAAATGTAAGGCAATGCATTTTTCTTCTCTTTACATTTTTTCCCATGCAATTCAACATAGTATATGGGGTTATGACTTCTTAAAATAGGGGGGGATTGTTGGATTTTGTTACCATAATAACCTTGATTTGAAGAAGTCCCTCTAAAACTAAGGTGAATTGTAGTTGTATTTGATGTCTTTTCTAGTTATGTGTTTGCAGGATATATTTGCCAAGTGTAGACCAATGCCAGTCTATAATGAGTCACCAAAAATAGGACCATACAATATAATCCCTCATTGTGTGATCCATGGTGTTGACTCATATGTAGCCTATCTTTTGGGATACACTTCATTTTCAAACCACTAAAGAAATAGGAGAAAGACTAGTTGTTGAATTCCTTGAAGAAGGAAAATTTTCAGAATGCAGAAAATTTCTAAGTGTTTTACTTGAGAAGTAACCTAAGTACTTGAGTAGATTCAAAGTTTATTCTCGACTAAGCTAAGTCTAGCACTCGAGTAATTGAAGTAATTCTCTAGAAGTTTTATTGTTAGTTCTCAAGAAGCTTAGTAGTACTCATGTATATCCTTTCTTATTCCCGAGTTATCAGAAAATCTAGCTAAGAATTTTTCTAAGTCTAGTTCTCGAGTAGCTAAGTTCATTACTAGAGAAGGCAAAGACTTTGTACTCGAGTAACAGAAGTCTAGTACTCGAGTAGAATAACTTGTTCTCGAGAAGTTCAGCTAGTACTCGAGAAGTCAGTTTTTATTTCTCGAGTAACAGAATTTACTTCCTGAGTAGCCAGAAAAAATTTCCAAGATTTTCTCTAAGTATTGTTCTCGAGAACTTTACATTCCCTTCTCGAGAAACAATAGTTGCTACTCGAGTAGTCTATAATCTACTCGAGAAATGCATGCCATTTTGCGAAAATTCTTATGTCCCGACAGACGTGATTCCGGAAATGATTTCAAACTTAATCTCTTTTATTATTGGTCCATGTGTACTTCCTTTATGATTTTGACCATTAGGCTTGTCCTATAAAAGATCTAATCAAATCGACTAACCCTAACAAGGAGAATACCCGAGAAAATCAAAGTTTTAGAATCGTTCTTATATTTTAAATAGGGAAGCCGCTGCCGCTCTTCTTCGACGATTTCGCCGCAACTTCTTCTCTGATTCCTGTGATTCAGAGCAAGTAAAGATCAACAGATCAATACGTTCTTATTCTTACAAACTCATCTCTTTATCGTGCTGATCCAAGTTTTCTGTTCCAGAATTATTTTCTGCTTATCTTCTTCGATCCGTTTCTGAGAAAGCTTCAACGTTCAAGGAAGAAGAAAGGCTTAAGATTCCAAATATGAGATATTCTGTTTGTATAATTTTTATCTACAAAATCTTTTTTCTTGTAGGAGATTGATCTCCGAGTTGTAGGATCTTGTTCTCCGATAAATTGTTGTAGGAAGATTCTCTTCCGAGTGTAGATCCGTTTTATGGATCGAGTTGTAGGGGCTTTGCTCGGAGTTGTAGGATTGGTTTTCAATCCGAGATAATAGTGAAGTATCCGAGTCTAGCGTGTTGCTAGATCGATGAGGTGGAGAGTGGACATACCCAAGATTGGGGAACCACTATTGATCTGTTGTTATCTGTGATTTGTTTGCTTATTTTTTGGGCATCATTTATTCAATTTTTTATTCCGCAAAAAGATGCAGACCTCACCTATTCACCCCCCTCTAGGTGATTTAGGTAGATAACTAAAATATTAGTTTTGGTAAGATCACAAATTACATAGTCACTATCACAAAAGTAGCTTATATGGAAAGGTTGCAACACAACCTGATAAGCATAAGCTTACTCTATGATCATGGCTATGATATTGTATTCCATAAGGATGAGTGCCATATAAAGAGGTTGAGTTACCAATAGGTCATCTTGACAAGCACTAGGAGTGGAAATGTCTACTGTTTAAATTTTTGGTGTTTAGATATAGACTCTCCTGTATGCCTAGTTGCATATGAGAAAGCCTTATCCTGCGTCCAGTGACACAAGAGGCTAGCTCATTTGAATTATAAAACCATAGGCAAGCTCTTTAGTGAAGAGCTAGTTAGGAATGGTCCTAAGATGAAGTGCACTAAGGAGGGTATCTGCTATGCATGATAATAGGGAAAACAGACCAAGACCTCCTTCAAGGGCAATGTGACCAAAGTCTAAATGAGTTGCTTATACCTCCTACATATGAACTTGTTTGGTCTTATGCAGGTTCATACTATAGGTAGGAAAGTCTACACCCTTATTATTGTTGATGACTTTTCTAAATTTGCTTGGGTTTTCTTTCTAAGGAAGAAGTCTGAAACCCCTCAAGTCTTTAAGACATTTGTCAAGCAAATTAAGAATGAATTTGAAAGTACTGTGATCAAAATCAGAAGTGATCATGGGACTGAATTTTAGTCTGAATGCATGACAAGCTTCTGTAAAGAGCAGGGGATTCACCAAGAATTCTCCTCTCCTAGAACACCCTAGGAAAATTGGATTGCTGAGAGAAAGAATAGGACTCTCATAGAGGATGGAAGGACCTTGTTGAGTGACACATCTCCCCGAGAATACTTTTGGGCTGAGGCAGTTAATACTGCATGTAATGTCCTTAACATGACTTCTATCACCAAGAGCCACAAGAAGACTCCCTATGAGTTCTTGAAGGGTAGAAGACCAAACCTTAGCTATTTCATGATCTTTTGTAGTAAGTGATATGTGCTAAATAATAGAAAGTCCTATGTGACTAAGTTTGTTACCAAGTCCTATGAAGGGATTTTTTTTTTGTTTAGTAATCATAGCAAGGTCTATAGGATCTATAACTTGAAAAATCAAGTTGTAGAAGAGTCTATTCATGTAGTTTTTGATGATTCCACAATGATTAACAGTGAGCTGCCATGTCGATGCGCAGAAATGGAGAGGAGGCTACGGGCACCAACAGCTAACGAGTGTTCGGTCTCACAAGCGAGGTGAAGAAGAAGGTTGCGGGGAGAGAGGAGAGGTTGTTGAGGAGAAGAGGGGGCCGCTTGTAGCGGCAACATTAGACTTTGCCCATCGCGGCTTAAATTCCAGTCTTGCTACGAGCTTTTCTTTTATTATAAATCGAGATTACAACTTGAGATTGCACCTTAACATGGAAAGAAAATTAATGGTACAAACGGGGATGGAAGCTAAGGAAAGAAGTTTCTAGAGGCCGCGCGGACTAAGCAGAGAGGTCGGCCGAGCTCGCGGTTAGCTGATCCCGCAGCTCGCTAGACTAAGCTGAGCGGACTTTGGGATCAGGCTGAATAGATAGGACTGCTGAGGTCGTGCAGAATGAGAAGGTTGTGTACGCGGGAATTGATGCCTTTATATTATCATCCCTTCTCTTCTCCTCAAATGAGAGGTATGGGGTTCTACTTATAGGCTCGTGCCGGAGACGGTACTGGCAACGTTAAACCCGGTATAGTAGTAAGTTGTGCCAGTAGAACGAGGAGTCCGCCTGTTGGGTACGCTGGAAATTGTGTACCAGATTTGGAGAAGCCTCACTTAACTCAATGAAATACATCATTGTGTATTTGAAGGGATGTTGAGTTTCAATGTGCAGGTTATATAAATGCAGGAAAATATTGTAAGTACAAGTGTCGACACTTGTGAGGGAAATGTGTCGACACCAGAAGCCAGATTGTATCGACACAAAGGACTTGTTTTGACACAAAGAAATTCTGTCAGCAGCAGTTATGTAGATACACGGGACTTGTGTCGACACACAGAAGTTCAGATTAGAAGCAATTGTGTCGACACACAGGACTTATATCGACACTCACTCAAGAAATCTGTCAACACCAGCTATGTCGAGACTAGAAGCAGTTGTGTCAACACACAGTACTAGTGTTGAAACACACTCAAGAAATCTGTCAACACAAGCTATGTCGAGACTTGAAGCAGTTGTGTCGACACACAGGACTTGTGTCGACACATCCAACAGAAGATGTGTCGAGAAGATAAAGAATATCTGTGTCAATATATTAGGAGCTGTGTCAACATCATCAAGACTTGTGTCGACACATGGACTATTTGTGTAGACACATTTGAAGTGTTATCCAGACAATTATCTGATGTGATAGAAGTTCAAGGAGGGGTCAGGTATCAAGACTGAAGACCTAAAAGCTGTCATAAGTAACAAAGCTGTCACATCTGTCAGAGCTGTCAGAAGTCCATTATGTACCGGATCAATCGGTAACCTTGGATCGGCTCTATATAAAGACTTATTCTATCACAAATAGAAAAAAAGTGAAGAGTAAACGGTGAATTAAGAGACAAACACAGAAGAAGTAAAGTAAGAAGAAGGCAGATCCTGAACAAGTCTACAAGAGGAGTTCAGATCTAATTCTGAATACAAGAAGGAATCTTGATTGAAGATCAACTCCAACTTCATTTGAAGATCAACCTTACTTTGTTCAGATTCAAGAAGCTTTGAAGAAGCTAAGACAGGTTGGATCTTAAGAAGTCAGTTCAATCAAGAACTTATCAAGAAAGTCTTCACCTTATTCTCTTTCTATCTAGGTAAAGAATTTATTATTTTAAACAATCAATTTTTTTGTAAGATCTCTTATAGATCTGATTGTAGGAGAGTTATCTCTCTGAGTTGTAATCCTAAACATATAAAGGCTGAGGTAGGGCTGAGTGCCTGAGGTAGGATCTTGGTGATCTGACTTGTAGTCCCGGTGGTTAAGGCTGAGGTAGGGCTGAGTGCCTGAGGTAGGATCTTGGTGATCTGAGTTGTAGGTCTGGTGGTTAAGGTTGAGGTAGGGCTGTTGCCTAAGGTAAGATTCTTGGGAAGAATCTGAGTTGTAGGACTTGAAGAAGTCTTAACTGTAGGAATAATTTTGGTTCTGAGTTGTAAGATTTGAGGATCTGAGATAGTGGAAGGAATTTTTGCCGAATCCAGTACTCTACTGGATAGGTGAAGGGGGAGAGTGGACGTACTCATAAATTGGGGAACCACTATAAACCCTTGTGTGCTATGATGTGAATTATCTGTGACTGTTATTCTTTGTGCTATGATAGTTGTGTTGTGTTTAACATTTTTAATTGCCTAAGTTGTTAAAAAGGATATGAACCTATTCAACCCACCCCCCTATAGGTGTTTAGGCTCTATAAACAAAATCTTTCAAGTGGTATCAGAGGGATGTTCACTCAAATATAGACCTAACAGTCTATGTAGATCTCCATGGCAATTAACAGTTAGCCAGAATGGGTTCAAGTGAAAATCAGAAGGAACTTGGATCCATGAGACTTCCTATCTGTAGGAAAGAAAACTTTGGCATATGGAAAGAGAGGGTAAGATTGTTCATGGAAGCATCTGATCCAAGAATTTACATCACAGTTATAGAAGGTCCTTTCATTCCTATGAATATATCAGTTCTTGATGCAAATCTCAATACTCCAAAGAGCTATTCTGAAATGACTAAGGAATAGATCATCCTAGAAACCTTAGACAAGAGAGCACAAAACATAAATATGAGTGCCATAGATGATTCTACATTCCAGAATTTGGTACATTGCAAAACCTCTAAGGAGATGTGGGACACTTTGATTGTCTACATGGAGAGAACTGAAGAAGTAAGAGAGGATAGAAAGTCAATGCTAAATCAAGAATATGAGAGCTTTAGACAAGCTAAGACAGATAGCATAGCTGAATGTTACAAGAAATTCTTTAGAATTATAAATGGGCTAATGACCTATGGAAGAGTCTTTAGCACATATGAACTGAATGACAAGTTTCTCAGGTCACTAACCAAGGACTAGGATACAAAAATATTTGCCATCAGAGAGGTGGCCAGGCTTGCTGATACACCTCCACCAACCTTGTTTGGAAAACTGTTATATTATGAGATGCAGCTCACTGCTAGAAAGGAGGAGGAGAAAAGAAATAGTTCTAAATACAAGGAAAAGTCAGTAGACTTCAAGGCTGAAGCCACAAGAAAGGGTAGGAGAAAGTCTCCTTCTCAACCCAGAAGAATTTTTGTGGTTGAATCAGAAAATCCTAACATCAACACTTCAGACAGCCATAACTCTGATGAAGACTTTGCTGCCTTTACAAGGCAGTTTCAAAGGTTCAGGAAGAAAAAGAAATGGAGAATAAAGCCATCATCATCTCTCTCCAAGGATGACTATTACAAGAAGAAGAAAACTTCTAAGGATGACAGGTATGGCTCTAATCCTAGCAAACAAACTTCTTCTAAAATGGTTTGTTATTTTTGCAACAGACCAGGACATATCATAGTTTATTGTCCTGATAAAAGAAAGGAATCTAAGGACAAGAAGAAGCAACAAAATAAGGGCAAGAAGGAGAGATCCCTTGTTGCCAAGAAGCAGAAGAGTTGGACTGACTCTTCATCATCAGAATCTAGAGAAGAGGATGAAGAAGAAGCCTATATTGGATTGTTCACTACAGAAGAGGATTCTTTAGAAACTAAATTCCTGCAAATGCTGGATTCTATAAATGGGAGTGAAGATCATTATTGTAGACGGCTGATGGCTTTGTTTGAGGAAGATCATTGCCAGGACATCCTAGTCCAAGTAAGGTATACAATCCATCATCAGTCCCTGATTGTTATACTGGATCAGAATCAGAAGCATCAGCATCAAGAGATGAGGATGGTTCTGAATCTGAAGGGGATGTCCATCAACTAATTGATGAGTATGGGGGTCTGTTGCAAGCTCTTAAGAGAAGAAGAATCCTTGTCAAAGAGAAGGATAAGGAAATTGCATCTCTTAAGTTGGTTGCATCAGATTCAGCAAAAGTGCTGGATTTGAAGCTGAAAGAAGTTGCCAAAATGAAAAACATAACTGTTACTCAGATGGGTACAATTA
This sequence comes from Platanthera zijinensis, assembly GCA_039513925.1. Classification (NCBI taxonomy): domain Eukaryota; kingdom Viridiplantae; phylum Streptophyta; class Magnoliopsida; order Asparagales; family Orchidaceae; genus Platanthera; species Platanthera zijinensis. Next base: position 50,885,415 of record CM077089.1, on the reverse strand, counting down.
CCTTATAAATGATCACATCAAGTGTTTGGAAGTCAGACTTCAAAGAGAGAAGGATCTTGTGTTTAAATTCTCAAAGCCAAAGTCAGTCTTACCATTAATAGACAACTTTATCTCCCAAAAGGGTAAGACAGGATTAGGCTTCAAGGAAAGAACTAGGGCAGCTAATTCCAAAAGAAAAGGCAAAGCCCCAGTTTAGCCACTAGCCTTCAAACACCCTATTTCATTCAGAAAAGTGATGCAGCATACTAACAGGTATGATCATGACATCACTCATGGTCACTGTAAGTATGGTAATCTGAATGTCAAGGGAGCAAATACTAATAGGGTAGCCCATGAGCAAACACACCAGGTTATTAAAGAATCCTTAGTGTTTGCTGCTCCAACACCTACACTTAAAAGGAGTACTGACAGCAATATTATTAAGCCTGTACTTAAGAGACGGTACAACAGATTTGAGTGCTGGTGTTATGGCAAGGTGGGCCACTATGCCATTGATTGTTGGCACAATGCTTGTATTCTGGAAAAGGCCAGCTTACCTATCAGAAAGGCTGCAGGTAAGCATGTCAAATATCATGCTGACCTGGACCTAGGACCCAATAACAATTTGGGTTCTAAGGATAGGTAATTTTATTTGAAGCAGGTGAGTCCAAGTGTCCATACTCCTATATGGTACTTGGATAGTGGATGTTCCAGGTACATGACTAGAACAAGAAGGATGCTGAATGATTACTCTCCCATAGAAAATGGACCCAAAGTAATCTTTGGTGGATCTAAAAAGGGAGTCATCAAAGGGTTTGGTAACATTTCCAATAACTCTATTACTCTCACCCAAGTGGCTTATGTAAAAGGTCTAAAACATAACCTAATTAGCATAAGCCAACTAAGTGATCTAAGTTATGACACTTCTTTCCACAAGGGTGTATGCCAAATAAGAAGGTCAAATGATCAAGAGATCATTCTGACAAGCACCAGGAAAGGAAATGTTTACTGTCTTAACCTTGATTGTGAGAATAAGAACTCACCTATCTGTCTGGTTGCAGATGAGAAACATCTCATTGTGTCCAATGGCACAAGAGGCTAGCTTACCTGAACTACAAGTAAATAGGCCAACTCTTTAGTATGGAGTTAGTGAGGAATGGTCCTCAGGTCAAGTGCATTAAAGAGGGTGTATATTCAGCTTGCCAAAAGGACAAATAAACCAGGACCTCTTTCCATGGACATGATACCAAAGATTCTGTGAGATGTCTTTACCTCCTGTATATGGATTTATTTGGTCCTATGCCAGTTCATAGTCTAGATAGGAATGCTTACACATTTGTAATTGTGGATTACTATTCTAGATTTACATGGGTTTTCTTCTTGAGGCAGAAATATGAAATCCCCACTGTCTTCTAGAATTTTGTTAGGCAAATTCAGAATGAACTTAACAATTCAGTGGTCAAAATCAGAAGTGATCATGGGACTGAATTTCAGTCTCAATGCATGACAAAGTCTGTGATGAACTTGGGATTCATCAGGAGTTCTCCTCACCTAGAACTCTACAGCAAAACGGGGTTGCGGAAAGAAAGAATAGGACTCTTATTGAGGCAAGTAGAACACTACAAAGTGACACTTCTCTCCCTGAATACTTCTGGGCTGAGGCGGTAAATATTGCATATCATGTTCTCAATAGAGCTTCCATCAACAAAAGACACAAGTAGACTCCCTGTGAGATTATGAAAGACAGAAAACCAAACATATCCTACTTTAGAATCTTTGGTAGCAAGCGTTATGTTCTAAATAATGGCAAGCACCTTCAAACTAAGTTTGCTGCAAAATCCCTAGAAGGGATATTTGTTGGGTACAGCAATAACAGTAGGGCATACAGGATCTACAACTTGACTACAGAAGTTGTAGAAGAATCTGTCCATGTAGTCTTTAATGAGTCTAAGCTAATTAACTATGAGTTGTCTAGCACTTCTATTACCCCTATAGGTTTGAAGGAAAATATGGACAAGCTAATAATTAGTGAAGACCAACTTGCAAGATAGGATGAAAGAAATTATGGATGCTGTCTAGGGGGAGTACAAGTCTCACTGGATGAAGATGAAGACAATAAAGTACATCTAGATGAGGACAATGAAGAAGACCAAGAGGTGGACAGATTTCCTCCAGCAAGAAGACATTTGAAGAATCATCCAGCACACCATATCATTGGTGATGCAAGACATGGTGTTCTGACAAGAAGCAAGAGCATGAATACAGTTCAATGTTCAAGCTTCCTGTCCTAGATGGAACCTAAGAATTTTGAAGAGGCTATACAAGACACAAATTGGATTGATGCCATGCAGAAAGAGTTGAATCAATTCAGAAGATGTAAAGTCTGGGAGTTGGTTCCTAAACCAAAGAATCACAATGTCCTAGGAACTAAATGGATCTACAGAAACAAGTTAGATAAAAATGGCACTATAATAAAAAACAAAGCCACACTAGTAGCAAAGGGCTACAGACAGGAAGAAGGGATAGACTTTGATCAGATATTTTCCCTAGTGGCAAGGTTGGAAGCAATAAGACTATTCCTGGCTTATGCAGCTTATCAAGGGTTCAAAGTATTTCAAAAGGATGTAAAGTCAGCATTTTTAAATGGTGACTTAAAAGAGGATGTTTATGTTGAACAACCTTCAAGTTTTGTAGATTCTCTTTATCCCAACTATGTACATAGGCTTAAGAAAGCTCTATATGGATTGAAACAAGCCCCTAGGGCTTGGTATGAAACACTGTCTACTTTCCTTATTGAGAATAAATTCTCAAGAGGGAAAATTGACAAGACTCTATTCTTTAAGGAATCAAAAGGTAAGATCATCCTAGTCCAGATATATGTTGATTACATTATCTTTGGTTCTACTTAAAATAACCTTTGTAGAAATTTTGCCAAACTTATGCAAGAGAAGTTTGAGATGAGCAGCATGGGTGAGCTAAAATTCTTCTTGGGACTCCAAGTTAGACAGACTGAAGATGGATTGTCCATATCTCAGTCTAAGTTCACCAAGGAGTTAATTAAGAAATATGGCATGGAGTCAGCCTCCATCATGAAAACTCCAATGGGGACAAGTATGCCTATAGGTGAAGATGAGGCAGGAAAACATGTTGATGAGTCTTTGTATAGAGGGATAATTGGCTCCCTACTTTACATGACTGCTAGTAGATCTGACATCATGTAAGCCACATTGATTCTAATAGTGTTATATCTATTACTATAAATCCTGTTTCACATAGCAGAACTAAACATATAGAAATCAGGTTTCACTTCAATAGAGATCATGTTGAAAAAGAAGACATAAGTCTAGAATTTGTCAACACTAACAATCAAATTGCTAACATATTTACAAAACCTCTGGATGAAAGTAAATTCAATTATTTTAAAATTGAATTAGGTATGTTGAACCTATAATGAGATGTTAGGTCAGCACAAAATTTCTCAATAAATTTGGCTAAGTTAGAAAGTTTGTGTCAATACAAGCCAATTGTGTCGACACTATCAGCAAATTGTGTCGACAAAGAAATAATTTGTGTCGACACAGAAATAAAATCTGTGTCGACAGGAAAAGTTTGTGTTGACACCACTCTGTTGAGACCTTGTACTAGTATATTTTTATGTCGACACACAAAAATCGTTGTCGACACATAGATATATCAACACCCTCAATACTCTGTCAAGACTTAAGTAGTCTATGTCGACACAGGCAAAAGTATGTCGACACATAGACTTGATATCACGTACAAAACTCTGTCGAGACCTAGGTCGTCTATGTCGACACATGTAAAATTTTGTCGACTAGTAAAATCCCTAGTTAGGCGCGTCTTTTGACATTCCTTTTACAAGAATACTATAAATAGGAGAAGACAAAATTTGGCCGACTATGCTTTCAGAACTCTCGACTCTAGACTTTGTGTCGACATGAAATTCTTATATCGAATCTCCCCGCTCTCATTCACTAATGGCGCCACAATAAGAAGACAAGGCCAATGAGAGATATGAACTGGTACGCAAGGCGTTCGAGACTGCATCCCCAGAAATCAAAGCCGTGATTACCCTAATCACCAAAAATGTATTTGAATACTTGGTCTCAGAACCTACAAGGATATGGAAGAAGGAGGTTCTTGAATTTTACTCGTTGGCAACAATGGATTCTACGGGAATGAAAATTAAATCCTCTGTAAATGGTACTAAAGTAAAACTCACACACAAAAGTATAATAATGTCACTTTAACTTCCAAGGATCAAGGAAGAAGATGACATCACATCATCCATGACAAGGAATGCTCTCCAATGGTGCAGACTGGATCCCACTACCAAGATTGGATCTTTAATGACCAGGAAGGGAATGAATTCCCAGGGTAAGTTCCAGTCCGAGATAATAGGCAAGGTTATTCTATGCAAAACAGGAGGACATGATAGGATTTCTGTCTATATGTTCAAACTCATGACCAGAGTTATATACAAGGTCAAAAAAGACTAGTCTGCTGTAATATTTGACAAGATCAAAGAAAGTGCCAAGAATCCCAATCTGGGTAGAATATTAAGCCTGTTTCTGGCTTCCACCATTCCAGAAGTTATGAATCAAACTCCAGGAACCAAGATTAATCACATGAGGAGAATGGATCTGAGAATATTATCCAGATGGGATAGAGTTTTGACAAAAGATGATTCTACCCAACAGAAACAAGTGAAGAAGGATAAGAAAAAGAAAACTACCACCCAGACAGCAGAATCTTCTAGTAATTCTGAAGAGCAGGTTGACTTCAGCTCAGATTAAGAACAAACAAGAAAATCACCTACACAAACACCAGCTAAAGAGGATCATGCCCAAGGGGAGAGCATTCAACTACCATAAAACCAGATGGTCTCCACTCCAGGGGGAGACAACACTTAGATTACATTTGTTCAAGAACCTGAACAATCACAGCTGCTAGCCCAAGAGGGAGGTATTACTGAAGTTGCACTGGATAGTGAGAATGCAACTGATACTGTTATGGACATAGTCTCAAAAATAAACAATGCTGCAACAGTCATCACTGAGAAAGAAGCACAGGATGTGCATATGTCAGACCAAGATCAAGCTGAGCAACACCACTTCTCCAATTTAGAGAAAACCCTAGAAGAGGATTTTGATGTCCAGGAAGAAAAATTTGTGGAAAATGAGAACTTTATGCCTCCTGTTCAGATGCAGCAGGAGGTAACTCTGAAAGAGTTATTTCCTGACTTCCAAGAAGCAAGGACTAAGGGGGAGCTGCCAAGGACTGAGGGGGAGATGCTACTAAATGCCTCAAGTCCTAAGGAAACTGTGGCTATAAAAAGTTCATCAAATTCTCCTATGATGAAGAAGCTTCCAGGGCCAAGAAATGCAAGCTGGTGGAACTCAGGAATTGGAGCTCAGGCTATAAGAAAGCCTTGCAGACTGTCCCTCAAATATCTACTATAGGAATAGACTTCAGTTCACTTTTGGTTAAACTACAAGTGAAAATGGATGAGCAAAGACTTGCTCTGGAGAAATATGTGGATTAGTCCCATAAATAAATGCAGTTCCAGCTGGCCCAAGATATCAAATCTATCAGATTTGAAGTAAATTTGTATAAGAAGGAGATGACATATTGCTTCCATAAGGGAGGTAATGTTGTAGTATACTTGGCCACACAACAATAGGACATGGAAACTAAAATAGCTGACATTGCAGCTAAATAAGGATATATTCTAGAAAATCAATTCAGAATGAAGGAAAATCTCACAGACTCACATGATGTTATTCTCACAAAAATGGGAGGTATTAATACTGATGTGAAAACTGAAGTATCTAACCAGATCAAAGTAGATCTAGTTGCTGTCCAAACAGCAATTTAGGCATCTCAAAAGGCTATTTCTGATCAACTGCTGAAGTTCAGACTTTACTATAAAGAGGGAATAGATTATCTGGCTAATCAGGTAAGGTTTCATAAGAATGATCTAAGAGATCATGTGGCCAGAGAAGTCATAAAGGGGGAGAGAGTGTTAGTCAAAGCAAACTCCAATCATGCTAAATGGGTATCCAATACCATCAGAGCTACTCTTTCATATCCACCCCTTTATGATGATGATAATACTGTATCTAGTATTCAACCTGCTTACATTGAAGGGGTTCAACAGGAAGTTGCCCAAGTCATCTATCCTCCATCTGATCTTGAAGAAGTACAATAGGAAGTACATCAAATGTATAGCCCTCCACAGGAGGCACATAATGTTATTATTGAAAAAGTTGAAATGTCTGAAGCTACTATACAAAGAGAGCAAGAAGTACCGAAAGCTAGGGATGCTCAGAAAGAAGCTCAACTATCTAAGAAAAGATTCAGAGAGCAGGATGAATTAAAGGCTGATTTTGAACAATGGAGTCCAACCTCCAGAAATATCATTCTTACTTCCTGGAATGCTGTTAAAGATAAAATGCATGATAGAGGCAAATGGTACTCTGAATGAGAATGGAGTAAGTATCAGGAAAGGCAAGATGTCATACATCAGTTTAGAAGGGATATCAAGAATAGGAAGTTACCAGCTAACTCTATGGAGCCTAGTAAGTACTTCCCAAAGCCTTATCATTACTTTGACAGACAAAAAAATTCAGGCAGAAGAGCTTAAAAAGAAATATTTGAAAGGGAAGAAGCTAGCTGATGACGCAGAATCCAAGGTGCAAGCTAAGATTCAATCTGGAAAAGGAATAGTTATCAAGGAGCCTGATCAATCTTAGGGATAGATATGCTAGTTTTAGAACTGTGTAATTTTCTATTCTAAAAATCTTGTAAATAAAAAACTAATTCCTGATTACTGAACTTTATCATATTCTGTGATGATATTTCATGCAATTTTTTCATTATGAGTTACCCTGTCTATGTCATGATTATACGGTTCTTAATCTTTGTTTTATTATAAGTATTGTATATCATTGACTAAGGGTTATGACTTCTCCAAATAGAGGGAGATTGTTGGGTACACTGGAAACTGTGTACCAGATTTGGATAAGCCTCACTTAACTCAATGAAATACATCAATATGTATTTGATGGGATGTTGAGTTTCAATATGCAGGTTAAAGAAATGCAGGAAAATATTCTAAGTACAAGTGTCGACACTTATGAGGGAAATGTGTCGACACCAGAAGCCAGAATGTGTCGATACACAGAAATTCTGTCAGCGGCAGTTATGTGGACATACGGGACTTGTATCAACACACAGAAGTTCAGACTAGAAGTAGTTGTGTCAACACACAGGACTTGTGTTGACACACACTCAAGAAATCTGTCAACACCAGCTATGTCGAGACTAGAAGCAGTTGTGTCGACACATATGACTTGTGTCAACACACACTCAAGAAATCTGTCAACACCAGCTATATCGAGACTAGAAGTAGTTGTGTCGACACCCAGGACTTATGTCGACACATCCAACAAAAGATGTGTCGAGAAGATAAAGAATGCTTGTGTCAACATATTAGGAGCTGTTTCGACATCATCAAGACTTGTGTTGACACATGGTATATTTGTGTTGACACATTTGAAGTGTTATCCGGACAATTCTCTGCAGTGATAGAAGTTCAAGGAGGGGTCAGGTATCAAGACTGAAGACCTGACAGCTATCATAAGTAACAAAGGTTTCACATCTGTCAGAGCTGTCAGAAGGATGTTATGCTCCGGATCAATCGGTAACATTGGATGGGTTCTATATAAAGTGCTATTCTCTCACAAACAGAAAAAACTGATGAGTGAACGGTGAACTAAGAGACAAATAGAGAAGAAGTAAAGTAAGAAGAAGGAAGATCCTGAACAAGTCTGCAAGATAAGTTCAGATCTAATTCTGAATACAAGAAGGAAGCTGGACTGAAGGTCATCTCCAACTTCATTTGAAGATAACCCTTACTTTGTTCAGATTCAAGAAGCTTTGAAGAAGCTAAGACAGGTTAGATCTTAAGAAGTTAATTCAATCAAGAACTTATCAAGAAAGCTTTCACCTAATTCTCTTTCTATCTGGGTGAAGAATTTATTATTTTAAACAATCAATTTTTGTGTAAGATCTCTTGTGGATCTGAGTGTAGGAGAGTTGTCTCTCTGAGTTGTAAGCCTAAACATATAAAGACTGAGGTAAGGCTGAGTGCTTGAGGTAGGATCTTGGTGATCTGAGTTGTACGCCTGGTGGTTAAGGATGTGGTAGGGCTGAGTGCCTGAGGTAGGATCTTGGTGATCTGAGTTGTAGGCCTGGTGGTTAAGGCTAAGGTAGGGATATTGCCTGAGGTAGGATTCTTAAGAAGAATCTGAGTTATAGGACTTGAAAAAGTCTGAGCTGTAGGAACAAGTTGGGTTCTGAGTTGTAAGATCTGAGGATCTGAGATAGTGGAAGGAAGTTTGACCCAATCCAGTAGTCTCCTGGATAGTTGAAGGGGGAGAGTGGATGCACCCATAAATTGGGGAACCACTATAAACCATTGTGTGTTGTGCTGTGAATTTTCTGTGATTGTTATTCTTTGTGCTGTGATATTTGTGCTGTGTTTAACATTTTTAATTGCCTAAGTTGTTAAAAAGGATTTGAACTTATTCACCCCCCCTCTAGGTGTTTAGGCTCTATAAACCAAATCTTTCACCGCCGAGTCCGCGCCAAGTTGTGCGGCTAGGGACTTGTTCACCTGAGTTATTCTATAGGCGGACTAGGACGAGTCCGCTTCTACTGTATTGGGCGAGCACCCATCGAGTTTTGCGAGTTGAGGAGTAGTACGCCTCTTGCTTGGAAGTGGTCGAAGCTGGGAAATATGAGTGCTGAGTGGCGGACCGCATATTGAGTCCGCCGAGCCTGTGGCAGACAAGAAGAGCACTCATCCTACTAGAGGCTTGTCCCCCCTATTGGGCAACAAGAGGTTGGTGACCTAGCGGACTAAAGAGCACAGGTCGCACGTACTATTGTTTGAAGCGAGGTTGCTAACCCCTGGCGGGTAGAAGTAGCCGATCCACTTGATGGAGTGAGTGAGCCCGCCACATTCTGGCGGGCTAGAGTTGAGTCCACATAGTATTGCGCGGTCTGGTGTAGAGTAGTTGGGCATGATGTCTTCTCTCTACATGCGGGCTGAGACCGAGTCTGCCCATTGCTGGCGGACAGGAGAGTTGGTCGCCGTCTAGGCGACCTGGAGGACTGAAGACGTAGGTCGCGCAGGTCACCCCTACTACAGAAGTCCGTCTCCTGTTGGATGGATATGCTTGTCGCGTACTGTCGGGCGACCTAGATGCAGGTCGCCTGGCGATGTGGCGGTTTGCCTTGCTATGTGACCTGCAGGAGTGGACTGAAGAAGGTAACTCCTATCGATCATACGGCTACATGGCGGTCTGGCCAAATAGCAATGTCATTCCGCCATTTTGTTGTATAGTGTCTGTTGGAATAGAGAGAACCATTGCATGGTTAGCTGATCTAAACTGCGCAGCCTATAGAGGCTAACTGAGGAAGCAGTCCGCACCACCCTACAGAACAAGTGGTTGATGCGCGACCTGGGCGATTAGACCGGGTTTACCGGCCAAGCCGCTCAGCCTGAGCAGACTGAGAAGTCTGTCTACCCATCCTTAGGACAAGTCACCACCTCCATGTGGAACTTGGAGTAGGCCACGACTTGCAAGCTAGCTACCTTAGGAGGGATCGCCGATTTCTGGGCTAACATAATCCCCGCACTTTTCTAAGTCCTGAAGCAAACTTCAAAAAAGTAGGAGACCCACGAAAATCATGATCCTTCCATCGAAAAATTAAGAGGTAAGGAGAGATGGAACCTGATGTCTTTCCTCCAAAGATATTTTCCAATGTCTATCTTTTTCCTGCAAAGGAAAAGTTAATGCAAGTGAAAAGAAGTACATCTCGTGTGTACCAGAATTTCTTTTGCAAAGATAAAGAAGACGTGAATCTCTTCCAATGAGCTCTGCAAAACAAAGAAGAGAGGAAAGCACAGAAGAATGATAACTTTTAAGTACCTAAAGGAGGCTTGCAAGCACTTGTTAACTTCTGCAAAAGGAAGATTAAGTGGCAGATATGAAATAAAACTAAGTTGCAAGTACCTGGATTGAACTTGCAAGTATCTTCTAATCTCTGCAAAAGGAAGAATGAGTAGCAAATATAGAAGAAAACTAAGTCGCAAGTACCTTAAGAGGACTAGCAAATATCTGCTAATCTCTACAAAAGGAAGAGTAAAAGGCAGGTATGAAATAAAACTAAGTTGCAAGTACCTAAAGAGGTTTTGCAAATATTTGCTAATCTCTACAAAAGAAGAGTGAGCAACAGATAAAAGAAAACTAAGTTGCAGGTACCTGAAAAGGACTTTCAAATATCTGTTCATCTCTACAAAAGAAGAGTAAGCGGCAGATATGAAATAAAACTAAGTTACAAGGTCCTGAAGAGGTCTTGCAAATATCTGCTAATCTCTGCAAAAGAAGAGTAGGCAGCAGATATGAAATAAAACTAAGTTGCAAGTATATAGATGGAACTTGCAAGTATCTGTAAATCTCTGCAAAAGAAAGAGTGAGTAGCAGATATAGAAGAAAACTAAGTTGCAAGTACCTGAAGAGTACTTGCAAATATCTGCTAATCTCTGCAAAAGGAAGAGTAAGTGGCAGATATAAAATAAAACTAAGTTGCAAGTACTTGAAGAGGTCTTGCAAATATCTTCTAATCTCTGCAAAAGAAGAATGAGCAGTAGATAAAAAACTAAATTACAAATACCTAAAGAGGACTTGCAAATATCTGCTAATCTATGCAAAAGAGAAGTTAGGAGCAGATATGAAGGAAAACTATGCTGCAAGTACCTGGATGGAACTTGCGAATGTTGACTGTTGATATGATAAGATATAATTAGATAGCAAAAAAGATACCCGGCAAACTTTTCTATTAACTGAATAGAGATCAAACTGCGATAATGATCTTCTCGCGTGATCAAGTATGATGTTTTAAATATAAAATCCAGATCTGCAAGATGAAACCATCTTGATTAGAATTCAATAGCATGGCTTGTCAATGAAGAGGTATAAATTCTTTAATTGAATAATAGATGCCAATAATAAGCAATATAAATCGTCGGCGAATAGAGCTTCATGAAAGCCGAATATATAAAGTGAGTATAAGCAAAAAGATGCTACAAATCCTTTTGATAGGTTGGACTTAACCTGTGAACCTATAAGAAGGCAAAATGAAAAAGGAGGGCTACACCTGAAGATGATCCCAAAAAGACTGGATGCTGCCACAGGAGTACACTCGTGGGCCTTATGCATCGCTTGCCTAAGAAAAATCATTTAGGGCGTAGTCCTACCTAGAGCAGGCTGGTCACGCTTCCTTTAGAAGGGCACAAAATAAAAACATGCATAGAAAATCCTGAGAAGGATCGATAGATGCACTGCTCTCATTCCTTGGGTTACAAACATCACCGATCAATTAGACTAGATGCTCTAAGTGGCCTATTGCTTGTATATGAAGTGATTAGTGGAGTTGTGGGCGCCGCAAAGGCCCGGATTGAGAGTACCCTAGAGTATTCATCCATTATAATCGTGAGATGATCGAGGAGGCAAGGCTACACTTGATCGTCATTTCTTGCCCAACAAAGATCATTGTAACTATAATATATCCCTAACAAAGCACAGCAGAGCTAACACATGGGACCTCCCTTGATACACACTGTGTTAGATACTGGCTAGGATCTGAAGTCCCGTAATACTCCACACGAGAGTTGAACGGCCCCCACTACACATACGTGAACACTCCCCACTATATGTGTTCATTGTGGTCTTACACAAGAGTCTAATCTTGAGGGGGCCCTCAGCAAGACTCGACAATTTCTCGGTGGTTTAGTGATCTCTAATTCAAAGAGAAAATAGAGGAGGAAACACTCCATAAAGGGAAAAGTGTTAGTATGGGATCTCTGATGTAAAATTTATTGAAATTAATGAACGAAACACTTGAAGCGCTTTAAAAGAGAATGTTTGAATAGTAAAGCAAAAAATAATCGGCAATGATTGCAAGGAGATTATGGTACTATAATGTCCTTTTTACTTCTGAATAGTCTTCCAAGGGAGCCCTCGTCATCGGCATCAATGGTCTCATTGATAATGAGGTTAAGATAATTGTTGATTTGATTCACTCCCTTTGAGAAGCAAGGAATAGCTGCTACTTCTTTGCCTTTTGAAGCTGACGGATCAGAGTGGTAATCATTCGGGAATAGATCGCACATCTTTCCCTGTCGCAGCATCTTTTGTACAAGTTGACGAAGCGTTCAACAATTTTTAGTCAAATGCTCGCTTTATTTGGGAAACTCACAGAACGGATCTGAATCTTTTGATCATTGAACTGTCGGCTGGTAAGGCCTTTTGAAATTAGCCCTACTCTTCATGACTTGGCTTTCTTCTTGCATGGCCTCATCTAGTTCGAACTCTAGTAAGTCATCATCTTGCTGTTGATGAACCAAAGCTGTTTGAGGAGCTGGGGTTGGCAATAATAACAATTGATCTCGGGCATGATCCTGGCCCGAGAAGGGGCATCGATGATGTTGAAATCTTCTTCCCTTCCTTGAGAAGGATGGAAAATCTTTCCGAGGAGACCTTGGAGATTGTTTGTAAGAAGAAGAATCTTTCTCTACTACAAGCCTGGATATGAAACTGGGATTGCTTTTCTCACCTCGAATATATGAGTTGGCTAAGCAAATCAAATCTTGTTATGTCCTTGGTGCTCGGCCACTAGCATCAAACTTGAGTGGTCCTTCGCGCAGACCTTGAATAAGAGCAACTCGATACATTTCTTGATCGACGATCTCAATGTACAAGATTTCTTTCTGAAAACGATCCACAAAATGAGACCAAGTTTCGTTCTCTCACTACCTGATCTCAAAGAGGGATTCTGGACCACCCTTTCTTTTTGTAGAGGTTGAAAACCTGAGCAAAAACTCTCTTCGCAAATCAGCAAAGGAAGAGATGGATTGAGGACGTAGTCCATAGAACCAATCCCTCACTTGTCCATCAAAGGTTGCTACAAACAGTTTGCATTTGGTAGCATTTGAAAGGGTCTTCAGAAATATTGTTGATTCAAAAGCTTGAAGGTGTTTCATTGGATCAGTCTCTCCAGTGTAGATTGGCAACCGCGGCTCTCTGAAGTTAACTTGAGTTAGTTCTTGCCGAACATTCTCTGAAAATGGTGATGGATCTTCTTGCTTTCCTACATCATAAGGAAAATAGGGAGCATAAGTTGTAGCTGCAAAAGGAGCAGAATGATAGAAAGGAAAAACTGATGTGGGAGGAGCAAAGGTAGAAGCTGAAGAGTAGGGATGACTTCCGTGAAAATTTAAAATCTTGGTGGACTTCCTCAAGCAGCTTCCTGGAAGAAGTTTTTATGAGCTATAAACTCATCATTTTGAGATCGCAAAGGGGCTGCAGGCCCTTGCGGAAATGTTGGCAAGTAAACAGGAGGATAGACCGGTGGATAGGCCGGTGGATAAGCTTGCGGAGTCTCCAATGCTGGTCTTGGATTCACTGGACAAATTGGTGCTGTTGTAGATTGCATTTCTAATCGTTGTGCGATCGCAGCTTGAGTATGACAGATTTCTTTAAACTATTGGGCAGTTTCTCTGCGTGATTGCTCCAAGGATTCCCAGAGAGGATCTTCACTAGGACATGAAGGAGCAAGGTTCTCGGCTGGTTTATGGTTTGACATGCGTAACCGCTGATTATCTTTGTCTGTTCGATATCTGAAGGTTGCGTGTTAACTTTTGATGTGCAGAAACGGAGAGGAGGCCGCAGGCACCAGCAGCTAACGGGTGTTTGGTCTCACAAGCGAGGTGAAGAATAAGGTTGCGGGGATAGAGGAGTGGTTGTTGAGGAGAAGAGGGGGGCCGCTTGCAGCGGCAACAGTAGAATTCGCCCGCCGCGACTTAAATTCCATTCTTTCGACGAGCTTTCCTTTGACTATGTATCGAGATTACAGCTTTAGATTGCACCTTTACATGGAAATCAAATAATGGGTATAAAGGTGGAAGTTGGCGGATAAGGAAAGAAGTTGTTTGAGGCCTCGCGGACTGAGCAGAGAGGTTGGCAGACCGCGTAGTTAGCTGATCCTGCAGCTCGCTAGACAAAGCTGAGCAGACTGCGTGATTAGGCCGAGAAGATGGGACTGCTTAGGTCACGCGAATTGAGAAGGTTGGGTCCTTAGGAATTGATGTCTTAACCTTGTCGTCCATTCTCCTCCCCAAAAATGAGAGGTATGGGGGTATATTTATAGGCCCGGGCTGAAGACGGTCCTGGTAATGTTACCCCCGGTATGGCGGTAAGCTGTGCGAGTAGAACGAGGAGTCCGCCGAGTCCACGCCAAGTTGTGCGATTAGGGACTTGTTCACTTGAGTTTTTATGTTAGCGGACTGGGACGAGTCCGCTTCTGCTGTATTGGGTGAGCCCGTGTCGAGCTGTGCAAGCTAAGGAATAGTCTTCCTCTTGCTAGGAAGTGGTCGGAACTGGGAAGCTGGAGTGCTGAGTGGCGGACTGCATATTGAGTCCGCCGAGCCCATGGCAGACAAGAAGAGCCCGCCTACTGTTGGAGGCTTGTCCTCCCTGTTTGGCGACAAGAGGTTGGCAACCTTGCGGACTGAAGAGCGCAGGTATCGCATACTTTTGGTTTATGCGAGGTTGCTACCCCCTGGCAGGTAGAAGGAGCTGATCGTCCTTGCTGCAGTGAGTGAGCCCGCCACCTTCTGGCAGGCTGGAATTGATTCCTCGTGGTATTGCGCGGTCTGGCATAGAGTAGTTGGACATGCTGTCGTCTCTCTGCAGGCAGGCTGAGACCAAGTCCGCCCATTACTAGCGGACAAGAGAGTTGGTCGCCTTCGAGCTTACCTGGTGGACTGAAGACGTAGGTCGCACAAGTCGCCCCTACTTCAAAAGTCTATCTCCTATTGGATGGACATGCTTCTCACGTACTGTCGGGCGACCTAGAGGCAGGTCGTCTAGCGATGTGGCAGTTTGCCTTGCTATATGACTTGTAGGAGTGGGCTAAAAAGGTAACTCCTGTCGATCATGCGGCTACTTGGCAATCTGGCCGAATAGAAATGTCAGTCTGCCATTTTGTTGGATAGTGCTTGTTGGAATAGAGATAACCATTGTGCAGTTAGCTGATCTAAACTGCGTGACCTACAGAGAAGGACTGAGGAAGCAGTCCGCACCCCCTACATAATAAGTGGTTGTTGCGCGACCTGGGCGGTCAAACCGGATATACCTCCCAAGCCGCGCGGCCTGAGCGAACAGAGAAGTCTTTTTGCCTATCCTTAGGACATATCACGACCTCCAGGTGGAACCTAGAGCAGGCCACAACTTGCAAGCTGGCTACCTTGGGAGGGAACGCCGATTTCTAGCTTATCATGCTAGGCTCCTCTTCTAGTCCCATAGGTACTGAGCTGATGATGGGCAAGCTGACTACCAAGGAGGCTACACCATCAGTTCAAGATTAATCTGGCAGAGTGTGCATTACATAGGAAGCACAAGGCATAGAGGTTATGGATGATGATCAACAAAGTGAAGATGATGAAGATCAGGAAGCTAAAGCAAGATTTACTCCTGGAGCCAGGCATATAAGGGATCATCCAAGATAACTAATTATTGGTTATGCTAGTAGAGGAGTGGTGACCAGGAGCATAAGTATCAACACAACATTATACTCAAGCTTCCTGTCACAAGTATAGCCCAAAAGATTTGAAGAGACAAACATATATCAGCTCTAGATTGTAGCTATACAAGAGGAACTGAACCAGTTTAATAGGTGTAAGGTCTGGAAGCTGGTTCCCAGACCACAAGGACATAATTTCAATGGAGTCAAGTGGATTTACAGGAATAAAATTAATGAAAATTGCGTTATAATCAATAATAAGGCTAGGCTGGTAGCTAAGGGGTACAGACAAGAAGAAGGTATTGAATTTGATCAAACCTTTGCCACTGTAGCAAGATTGGAAGCGATCAGACTATTCCTTCCATATATCGCATACCAAGGATTCAAAGTCTACCAGATGGATGTAAAGTCAGCCTTTCTGAACATTGACTTAAAGGAAGAGGTTTATGTTGAAGAACCTCGAGGTTTTATATTCCTAACTCACTTGATTCTGTTTAAAGGCTTAGGAAAGCTCTATATGGGTTAAAGCAAGAGCCTAGAGCATTGTATGAGACATTTTCTAGCTTCCACATTGAGAAAAAATTCTCAAGGGGGAAGATAGACAAGACTCTATTCCTAAGGGAATCTAAGGGCAAGATCATCCTAGTCCAGATTTATGTCGATGACATAATCTTTGGATCTACTGATGATAACCTTTGCATGAAGTTTGCCCAACTTATGCAACAAAAGTTTTAGATGAGTAGTATGGGTGAGCTCAAGTTCTTCTTGGCCTCCAAGTAAGACAGACTGATGATTGTTTGTCCATATCCTAGTCTAAGTTCACCAGAGAGTTGATCAAAAAGTTTGGTATGGAGAATGCCTCCACCATGAAAACTCCCATGGGGTCAAATATGCATATAGACAAAAATGAGGCAGGGAAACCTGTTGGTGAAACTTTGTATAGAGGGATAATTGTCTCCCTTCTATACCTTACTAAAAGTATGCAAGACATCATGTATACTACTAATTGCGCAAAACTATGCCTACAACCGATAACGGAAAGTGTACCGTATCAAAATTAGTATAGGTTTATGAAAACCAAGGTTCTATTAGACTCTGGTTGTCAAGTAATTCTACTTTGAAAATCTTTATTGTCTTATCAATTATAACTTGGAGTTCGGGTTACGAATAGTAAAAACTAGAAATATTAACAGATTTAATTTGATGGTTTAAGAGCAAGTACCCGATCTTAGAATCACCTTGGAATTTGAAAACATCAAAATGAAAATAGAGTGCAATTCTCTTGTTGAAGAGGATTTGACCGTGGAGGTTCCCGAAGCATGAACGCTGAGATTTAAATTACTAGATGTTGACGCTTGGGGTGTCCTCCTAAGAAATCCATCAAAGATGATGGTCATAGGCTTGCTCATTGCACCTTCTCCACTATACTTCATACTCAAACAACTTTATGGATCTCTAGGACTTAAATAGGATGTAACTTAAGGCTTGAGTTTAAGGGTGAGATAAATAATTATAAATATGAAGACGTATTTCACTTAAACAAAGAGTTTTGAGCTAAACTTTTATTTTTCTTTTTCATCATAATTGGGATCATTCCAAGCATGCACGTGCATACCTAGGCCGCATATCATTATAAAATTTTACTTTTTCACCCATATTATTTTCCTTTCACAGTTGGGATCATTCCAAGTACGCATGTGCATACCTAGGTCGCATATCACTATGAAATGTTTTTTCTTTTTGAAATATTTTTTTTTCTCGACACCTGTATTTTTCCAATGTTTGGCTCTTCACCGCATCACCAAAAATGAAACCTCCAAGTTTAGCTCAATTTTTAAGTGTTCATGGGTTTGGCTTTATATCGTTTGTGGTGAAGTGGTGAGGGTGGATCAAAAAAAGGGTAAAAGGCTCAAGTTGTGTCAACAAAGGTAGTATTTTTAGGATTAGAATGCAATGGCTCAAACTATCCAAATAAAGGACTAAATCATTTCCGAAAGAAAATTATTTTAAAGTGCAAATGTTCTGAAGTTTATAAAGGTCAAATCCTAGACGTCAAGAAAAGACACCCTTCCATTCGAGTCGAGTAATAGCTTTCTAACGATCTTCTACACATTCTTCTAAACTACTTTTAGATAAAACTGGATTCAAATTAAAAGTAAAATAAACTCTTTCTACGCAAGATAAAAGATCACAATTTTAGATCTATGCCAAGAATTAAATTCTACACCAATACTACTAAACATATGCATTTAACTAGAAGCACTACACCAGTCAACAATTTTACTCAAATGTTTCAAAAACTATTTTAGCATGAAAAATTCATAGTCCACATGAGAAATAAAATTTACTTAGAACTTACAACTAAATAAACAAGGAGATTTTAATAAACGAAGCGAAAAAAATAAAAAATTATACATGATATATGTATTTTTCTTTTGGTTAATTCCTAGACATCCCGAGGTCTTCCCTGTGAAGGGCTCGCAGCGGTACTAGGAGATATGATGGGATGACAAGCTCAAGTTTTCTTTTCTAGGAAATTACATTTCGATTTTCTAGATTTTTTTTTTAGTTTTTTTTAAGTGCTAAAAAATGCAAGATATAAGACTAGATTTTTTTGTTTTTAAACAAACTAAGTTAAAAATTAACTAATATTGCCCCTCCATACTTAAAGATAAACATTTTCCCCATTGTTTAAAACTAGTTATGAAAACTTAGAAAAAAAATGCTTAAAAAAAGAAGATTATAAGAAGACTTCCCCAACTGATCGTCGGGGTTGCTACTTATAATCCGGAGAAAGAGCCTGCAAAACTTATCAAGTCATCGAGAGCACGACGTGGGAATATGAGTCGGCAATGGGGGAATCTAATCCTCATCTCTTCTCTTAGTTTCTGGTATGTCTCCCTATTTTTGGTGAATGTTGGTTTTTCTTGTTTTTGTTTGATTTTGAAGTTACGATAGGTTTCAAGACGAAACTTATTTTTAGGGGGAGTTACTGTAACGCCCCCGATTTTCCGATAATATTATTTGAATTGCTATCTTCATATTTATAACATCGAGGTATTACTTTTTATGTCATGTTGACGGCGCTGTACCGTTAGTGCTTTTTTCATGTCCGTTGGGTCTGTTTGACCAGATTTTGGGATTTTGATTAAATTGAATGTTTTCCTTGATTAAAAGGGATAAAGTTTTGAGTTTTTTGAACTTGTCCAGTTTTAATTGTGATCCAAGCGTTTTTGAGTCTCGACGCGTGTTTGGATCCATGTGATGATTTTTGCTTAAGTAAGTAATCATTTGCTGATAATGACTCAAGATTGGTGCGTCTGATTCTAGGGTTAACTTTGTTGTTTAATTCATTTAAATCGACAGGCGTTTAGGACCTCTGTTTTGAACTCGTATTTCCTTATTCAACTATTTGAATAGGATTATTATTATATTAAATACGTATGCTTGTTTTGATTATCGGGAAGCCCTCCTTAAGGGTAGGTTTTCGTCGACCAGAGGTGGGAGACGAATTCTTTCGACGCTGTTTGGAGATTGACGAAGCGTCGAACGGAGGTCGACGATCATCGAATGGAGGTCGACGATCATCAAAAAGAGCTTGATAAAGCGTCGAGCGTAGATCGACGAAGCATCGAACGAAGTTCAACGAAGCGTCGATCGGTCCTAACTTCGACGAACTTCGAGCAGTATTCATCGAACAGGGTTTTTCCTTTGTGCTCGACAAACATCGATCAAAGTTCGTCGAACGGGTTTTGTGTTCGATAAACTTCGGCCAAAATTCGTCGAATGGGGTTGTTTGGCCCTCTAGTTATCGAGAAGTTTTTCCATACTTGAGAACTGCCTTGTTGTTCTCAAGAAATTCTTTTCATTACTCAAGAACTGCCGTGTTGTTCTCGAGAATTTCTTTTCAGCACTTGGGAAGCCATGTTGCTCTCGAGAAGTGTTTTATTTCTAAAAAGGGCATGTCGTTCTCGAGTAGTTCTTGTCCTGTTCCCAAGAAGTCTTCTTCTTCTCGATAGGTCCGGTCCAGCTAACCCTCTTCCCCGGTTCTTTCTTAAAAATATAACTATTATAGGTATAAATTATTTTTTTTATAATTATTCCTTATATATATAAGAAAACTTCTTATTCCTCTTTAAGCCGATCAGACTTCTGTTCATTCTCCCAAACCAGAGCGACGTGAGCGAGAGTGTTTTTTCGTGATTCTTCTGGTGGTCGCCGACGGTGCTCCGGTGCTCAAAATTTCCAACCGATCGTAGATCCGGAAACCTCTCAGCAAGAGCTTCGTCATCGTGGTAAAATCTTTCCCATTTCTTGAGTTTTTCTCATTAGGGTTTTTGGCCATAACCTCTAATTTGGCCTTTTCTCATTAGATTTCGAATTCCCTCGTCTTCTTTAACCCTGATCTATGATAAGGAGTGATTTGGAGAGTTTTTCCGGGAAAACCAAGGCAAGTAGTGGTTTTCCCTCCTTCCCTTTTTTTGACCTTGATGGTAACTGTTAAACTTTTGTTCTTTAATCTTTCTGCACTTTTGTCATTCCAATTTGTAGATATGTTTAATCTTCCCTTGGAATCCACTTGAATTTATAAATTCTTGTCTTGATATTTAAACTTTGTAATGTGGTTGTGATTTGATGAAATGTTATATTGTTGGATTTAATCGCCCTTAACTATTATTGTAGAAAGTGTTAGAGTTTAATCTAGGATTATGAATCCTTCCTGAAGGTTGATCAACCGCTTCTTAATCTAGAAATGTAAAATATAATCTGAAGTGCCAAGTCTTGAGATATATCATGATTCTCTGATTTGCGGGAGTTAGTGGATGTAACCACCTCCGCAATGTTTTGAGATTTATATCATGGTTTTCCTTTGTTGCGGGTGTTAGTGGACGAAACTACCACCGTAAGGTTTGTTCCCTTTATTAATACCTTTTGGAACTCTACCGGGTGTTTGGGCCACCTCGCATGTGTTTTTGGGTAGAGTTTACCACATATGGCTAATAAAGTTGAGAATTCTTTCTTATTATTTAATCATGCTTTCCACCTTTTTAGCCTTGTGCATCTTGTGTGATTTGTTGTACGCGACGATTTAAGTAAGCTCTATTTTCTAATTTTGGTACTTTACTTCTGTACTTTACTTCAGTACTTTTTGTCTTGGGTTGGTACACCTTTTGACCTTTATTTACTATTTGGCTTA
This sequence comes from Platanthera zijinensis, assembly GCA_039513925.1. Taxonomy (NCBI): domain Eukaryota; kingdom Viridiplantae; phylum Streptophyta; class Magnoliopsida; order Asparagales; family Orchidaceae; genus Platanthera; species Platanthera zijinensis. The sequence continues at coordinate 50,864,564 of CM077089.1, read as the reverse complement.
CTTTTCTGCCACCGCTTGTACCTTCTTGCTGAGGTGTTCTGTGTTTGGAATGCCTCAAGTTCGGAGCTTTAGTAGGTAGTGTACCTTGTTTTGGAGTTCCTGAGCAGTAGTGTTGGCTTTGGTTTTCGCCTCACCATTGCGATGTAGTTTGTTTTTTTAATTTATTTTACCTAATTCAAACATACTTCTGTTTTATGCGGGTTCATGTCAGATTGTTGATGCCCACAGGATAGTTGATTTTGGATACCTTGCTAGCTGTTAGTTGTTTTCTTTGTGATGGATTGGATTACTTGCTCTCTGGGATGTTTTATGCTAGGACTGTATGTTAGATATTTTTAACTTATAAAACCCTATTATTAGTATATCATACATGTCATCTCTTTCAAAATTAAGTCACTACTTTCTTGTTAGCGTAATGACTTTTAGCTATACTTATTATAAATCTAGGGTCTTGCATAGCATGAGTTGTCTGTCGGGAACGTTTACACTCTTGTAAGATGTTTAACCTCATAAAAGAACTATTTTCCGCAGCGTATAACTATTTTACACTTGGACTAGATGAGCCACTAAGCCGAGGGATATGCCTAACTGTTTAACTTAAACTGGATTTTTCTCTAAATAACTTAAAAAAAATCTTTCTTTATGTGTCAAGTAGGAGTTTTGCCTGAGCGTCCGCAGTTATCCCTACTAACATGGCATCATGACGAGAATTTTACCTTACTCTGATTTATCTGTAAAGGTAGTGAAAATGCGGGTTGTGACATTAGTGATTCAATTTTTCCGGTTGAGGGGTCACCGGGGTGATATAGTTTTAATCGGTGCCCATTAACTTTGAACGAGCCATTTTCTGGGTGTTCAATTAGCACGGTCCCATATGGCCAAACCTCTTTGACAACAAAGGGTCCGGACCAGCGAGACTTAAGTTTACTCAGGAAAAGCCTTAAACGTGAGTTATATAAAAGGACTAGATCCCCTAGTGAAAAAGACTTTGGATTTTTTATTTTTTTATCATGATAAAACTTATTACGCTCCTTATAAAATTTGTTATTTTCCTAGGCGTTAGCATGTCTTTCATCTAATTCATTAAATTGAAATTTTCTTTGTTGATAGGCTAAGTTTAGATCTAAATTTAAAATTTTGAGGGCCCAATATGCGCAATGTTCTAATTCCACCGGTAAATAACAGGCTTTTCCCTAGACTAATCAGGACGGTATACAACCGATCGCAGTCTTGTAAGCTGTTCGATTGGCCCATAAAGCATCATATAATTTTTACGAGCAATCCTTTCTATTATTAGACACCATTTTTTCTAGAATTATTTTTAATTCATGATTTACCACCTCCACTTGGCCATTTGCTTGTGGGTGATAGGGGGTGGAGAGTTTGTGGGTAACACTATACTTAGCTAAACTTTTAGTAAGTTGGTCGTTACAAAAGTTGGTGCCCCTATCACTTATTAGTGCGCGGTTCGTGCTAAATAGTGAAAATAATTTTTTATAAAATTTTTCGACGACTCTCGCATCATTAGTGGGGAAAGCTTGCGCCTCAGCCCACGTTGACACGTAGTCAACCGCAACAAGGATGTACTTATTATTATGAGAAGGTGGTAGTGGACCTATGAAATCTAAGCCCCATAAATCTAAATTTTCACATTCTAAAAATATATTTTGGGTCATTTCATCCCAGTTAGAAATGTTACCTGACCGTTGGCAGCTATAGCATTTGCTCACAAATATGTGAGCATCTTTTAATAAAGTGGGCCAATAAAAGCCTGCCTCTAGCACCATCCAAGCGATCCAGTTTGCTTGAAAATGTCCACCGGTTGGTCCTTCGTGGTAGTGCCGCAAAATTTGGACGCCTTCCTCGCCTGATACACACCTTCTTCCCACTTAGTCTTCGCAGACACGAAATAAAAAGGGGTCTTCCCAAAAGTAATTTTTCAAGTCCGAAAAGAATTTTTTCTTTTTTTGTATGTAATAATTCCTTGGGAGGACCCGTGCCACTGAGTAATTGGCTAGATCCGCGTACCAAGGGGTGGAGGAAGTCATTACCTGATCGGTGGCGAGGAGGTTCTCTTTAGGGAATTTCTCGTATATTTCGGCCTCCATCAGCGCTCCTACAGCCGGATTCTCCAATCTTGAGATGTGGTAGGCCGCCAAGTTCTCCTCTCCCTTTTTGTATCGAATTTCCAAGTCGATTTCCTGAAGGAGGATAACCCATCTCAATAGCTGGGTCTTGGCATCCCCTTTGTTCAACAAGTACTAGAGCGAGGAATGATCTGAAAAGATAATAACTTTTGAAAGTGTAAAAAAGAATGGAATTTATCAAATGCAAAAACAATCGCCAAAAGTTCTTTCTCCGTCATTGTATAATAAGCTTGTACTGATGTAAGTATTTTGCTTGCGTAATAAATTGAGTGAAAATATTTATTCACCCGTTGGCCTAAAACAGCCCCTATAGCAAAATCACTCACATCACACATTAGTTCAAATGGTAAAGACCAATTTGGCGCAATTAAAATCAGCGAGTTTATTAGTTCTTTTTTTTCAAAAGCTTTTGAACATTCATCGTCAAAAAAAAACGCGGATTCCTTTTCTAAGAGATGAGTTAAAGGTTTTGTTATTTAAGAAAAATCTCGAATGAATCACCTATAGAATCTTGTGTGTCCTAGAAAAATCCTAATAGATTTGATATTTGTGGGCAGAGGAAGTTTTTTTATGACTTCGATCTTGCCCCGAACGACCTCGATCCCCTTACTATATATTTTATGTTCGAGGACCAACCCCTCTTGGACCATAAAGTGACACTTCTCCCAGTTGAGTGCCAAATTTGTGTCCATACAGCATTGAAGAACACAGTCAAGATTATTAAGACAATTTTCAAATGATTCACCGAATACAGAAAAAATCATCCATAAAAACCTCCATGAACTCCTCTACTAACTCTACGAAAATAGCCAACATACATCTTCGAAATGTACACGGGGCATTACAAAGACCAAAAGGCATCCTCCGATAGGAGAAGGTGCCGAACGGGCATGTGAACAGGGTTTTCTCTTGGTCTTCGGGTGCAATTGGGATTTGAAAGTATCCCGAAAGACCAACAAGAAAACAATAGTGTGAGTGATCAGATAGACTTTCTAAGATTTGGTCAATGAAGGAAAGCGGGAAGTGATCCTTACGGGTGGCATCATTTAATTTTCTATAATTGAAGCATACCCGCCAACCCGTAACGGTACGGGTTGGGATTAACTCATTATTTTCATTTTAAACAACTGTTATCCCCCACTTCTTAGGCACGACTTGCACCGGATAACCCAAGTGCTATCAAAAATATGATAAAGAATTCCCGCATCTAATAATTTTATTATTTTGGCCTTAACAATGTCCTTCATATTTGGGTTGAGGCATCGTTGTGGCTGAACGGTGTCATGAGAATTATTTTCTAATGTGATTTTGTGAGGGCAAAATGAGGGGCTAATCCCCTTAATATCAGAAATTTGTCAAGCAATTGCATGGCAGTGATTGTTTAAAATATTTATTAATGCAGAAATTTTTGCATCGTTAAGCGCAGAAGAGATAATTATGGGAAATTTTGAATCTTTTTCTAGAAAAATGTACTTAAGATGATCCGGGAGTTGTTTTAACTTTAGACTCGGTGGTTCTTCGTAAGACGTGTTAATTTTAAAATTATTTAAATTAGTTTGCTTGAATGGTAGCAGTCGAGTAATTTATTTTGAACAAGTTAATTTTGCTAAACCCAACTCTTCCAAATTTTTCGAGATTATTTCAGCAAATGACGATAAATCTTCATCAAAATTTATTTCTCATATATAATAAGAGTCATCATTTAGAAGAGCATTTTTCAATGAGGAATTGATGCTAAAAGTAACTTCTTCTCCCCCTACTCATAGGAGAAGCTTTCCGTTACTTACATCTATAATTGTCCGAGAGGTGGCGAGTGGTGGGATTTTTCTCCACAATACCTCAGATTTGTAGGAAGTCAGACCTTTAACTAAGATGAATTAAGTTTTATTTGATACTATGTTTGAGTTGTATTTATGAAGGATCCTATTGCCAAGTGTAGATCAATATCAGTCTATAATGGGTCACCAAACACAGGACCATACAATGTAATTCCTCATTGTGTAATCCAAGATGTTGACTCATGTATAGCCTCTCTATTAGGATACACTTCATCTACATGCATTTGGACTTCTGGACTGGAGTATTGAAGATTATTTCAGAAGATTTTTTTTCTAAGTCCACCTACTTGAGTAGTATCCCTCATATACTCGAGTAAGTGACTTAGTACTCGAGTAGTTCATTCAACATACTCGAGAAGACTCTGTATACTCGAGTATGTAAGCTTATACTCGAGTAGATTTTCTTTTACTCTAGTGGGAGATATCTCATACTCGAGTAGATGGTTAGTCACTCGAGTAGGTTATGTTTTATACTCGAGTAGATCCCGCTGTGATCAGTCTGAAATTGTCTAAGTCCACAAGCTCGAGTCCTTCTTTTATATCCTCGAGTAAGTGACTTAGTACTCTAGTAGATTTATCTTATACTCGAGTAGTTCTGGTTTCTCCTCTAAGATTTGTTTTATTAGTCTTTTTGACTCTATTAGACTTATCTAATACTCGAGTAGTTGCTCAAGTACTTGAGTGGATCCTTTGTTTTTACTCGAGTAATTTGTCTTCTCTGCACTCGAGTATTTCCAATTCTTATACTCAAGTAGTTCTTCAAGTTTCTTTCTGAGAAATATTTCTAAGTGCTTATACTCGATTATATTCTCTCATACTCGAGTTGGTCTTAGATTGTACTCGAGTAGTTGTCTTCTGTTGTACTCGAGTAGTTCATCTAAGATACTCGAGTAGTTTCTTTCTTTGTACTCGAGTATATTTCTTCTCTCGAGTATACTGGTTCAGATCTCCTGGAATATTTCTAAGTCCAGTATAAACTGTTATTTTGAAATAGTCTTTTCTGATTGGTCCATGTGTCATCATTAAAGATTATTATGACCGTTATAGATCGCCTATAAATAGGTCCATTCCAATTTGACCTAAAAACAACAATCATAAAAGAATACAGAGATTATTTGTTTTAAGAAAGGAAATTCCGAAAACCTAATTTTCCACCAGCCGCCATTACTGGTTTCAGAAAGAGACTTTGGATCGTCGTTCTCACAGCCACTGCTACCGATCTCTAACCTTCTAGCGATCCAGACTCAAGAAGAATCATCTGATCACTCCGTGCTTCATCGATCTCTGAAATATCTACTCGATCGTGATGATTCCAGATTTCAAATCCGTGGATTTCTGTCAAGTCTTCTTCAACAATTTCTGTCCAAGCCGAAAGCTCTCAACGAAGAAGACAAAGCCAAAAATCCAGATCTATGTTATTCACTGTTTGTATTTTTCTTCAAACAATTTTCCTTGTAGGAGATTTATCTCCGAGTGGTAGGAGGTTTTATCTTCCGAGTGTAGATCCATTTGGGATCGAGTTTTGTAGGAACGTGGTTCCGAGGTGTAGGATTGGTTTGCAATCCGAGATAGTGGAGTAGCCGAGTCTAGTGATTTGCTAGATCGGCGAGGAAAGTGGACGTACCCAAGATCGGGGAACCACTATAAATCTCTTGTCGTCTGTGTGATTGCTTGCTTACTTATTTGTGCTAGTTGCTTAATTTTTTTATTCCGCATTAGACGCACATATCATCTATTCACCCCCCTCTAGGTGATTTAGATAGACAACTTAGAACTTTCAGCAAGGAAGGGTCGTCCGAGTATGAGTGGTACCTCGGCGTCCTCTTCAATGTCGAGGATGACAAAGTCTACCGGGAAGATAAACTTATTATCCTTAACTAGCACATCCTCTACTACACCTATTGGTTATTTTATTGACCGATCTGATAGTTGAATGCTCATATTAGTTGGTCTTGGGATGCCGAAAGCAAGCTTTTTAAATAAAGAATATTGCATGAGATTAATATTAGCGCCTAAATCGGCTAAGGTGTATTTTATAAATAAATTACCGAACAAGCATGGGATGGAGAACTGCTCGGGGTCGTTTAATTATTGTGGTAATTTATTTAATAGAACCGCCGAACATTCTGCGTTCAAAGAAATACGCGAAAAATTATCAAGTTTCTTTTTATTTGAAAGTAAATCTTTTTGATATTTAGCGTACTTGGGCATTTGGGCAATTGCTTCGCAGAATGGAACATTTATTTGTATTTGCTTTAAAATTTTAATAAATTTTTCATATTTCTCCTCTTCGCGCTCATTTTTTAATTTTGATGGATAAGGTAAAGTAGAATTTTGAATAATGTGTGGAACTAAAATAGAAGAAGATTAAACCTCCGGAGAAGTAAATTTTGGAGGTGAAGCTGAAACATTTACCTCGTGTCCAGCCAAATTTGTAGAAGTTACCTCCTTTCCACTGCGGAGGTTTATTACGTTGGCACTCTCCCTTGGATTGGGCTCGGTGTTGCCCGGCAAAGTTCCTTGTTTGCACTCGGAGACTAATTTGGCTAATTGTCCAATTTTATTTTTTAAATTTTTTATAGATCCAGTAAGATTCCGGATATTGGACTCATTTGAGGCTATGTATTTATTGAAGACTTCTTCAAGTGAAGAAGGCTTGTGTGATGATGGTGGAGCTAATTCGGGAGGATTCACCTACAATGGATGTTGAGCATTATTGGGGTTACTCCATGAAAAGTTTGGGTGATTCCACAAAACTAGGATTATAACTATTATTGAACGGAATATTATTATTCGCGGAGGACGATAGGAGTTCCCCATATAATCTACTTGCTCTTGAAAATTATTATTAAAATTATTATTATTATTATAAGCCTAATTTATGGCGGAGGAAGCAGACATCTCCGCCACTTTCTTTGTGAGCATTTCTAGTTGAAGTGCCAAATTCGGGGTGGCCTTGAATTCAAAGAGTCCGGTCGGCTTGTTAGGGTGCGACCGTGTCATATTCCATTGATAAGCATTCATGGCCATCTCCTCAAAAATCTCTTGAGCGGCCTTGGGGTTTTTGTTATTAAGAGTTCCCCCTGCAGCTGCATCGATCATTTACCTTTTTGGAGATTCTTACCATTGTAGAAAGTTTGAACTTGTTGCCACATAGGAAGGGCAGGATGAGGAAATCTCCGCAAAAGTTCCTTGAAGCGCTCCCATGTGTCATAGAGAGACTCTGAATCTATTTGCGTGAACGAGAGAATGTCCGCACGTAATTTAACGGAATTTCCCGGAGGAAAATATTTCGTTAAAAATTTCTTCGTCATTTCAGCCAATGTAGTGATTGATCCTTTAGGAAGAGAACCCAGCCACTTCTTGGACTTAGTCCACAAAGAAAACGAAAATAAACGCAAACGGATGGCATCATCAGTGGCGCTATTTATTTTAAACATATCGCAAATTTCCAAAAAAAATTAAGCAGATGTAAATTTGGATCTTCATCCGGTAAGCCATCGAATACAACCGATTGATGTACCATCTGAAGGAAACTCGTTTTAATTTCAAAATTATTATTCGCTACTGTTGGGTGAATAATACTAGATTGTATTCCCTCCAAATACGGTCTCGCATAATAGGACATGGTTCGTAGCGGGGCCACATTAAGGTTAGGAACTTCCATTATTCCCTCGTTAGTTTCTCTGATTGACTCTTCTTGAATTATTGGTAGATCACTAAATCGGAGACGTCGTCGAAAGGTGTCCTCGATTTTCGAATCAAAAATGAATTCAAAATTATTTGAAGAGTTTACTCGGGTCATAAACTAAAAAGAAGTGTGGGAAGAGGCTAAGAGAAATAAATGAAGAAGAAAATTTATTATATTATTATAATATTAATTAAATATATAAATTTTTCCCTTTTTTCTTCAAAATGTGGGTTAAGTTAGTGCCGAACTTCCTGAGGTCTACCCTGTGAAGGGTTCGCAACGGTACTAGAGGGTGTACTGGGATGAAAAGCCCAACCCGTCCTTTCCGAGAATTTAAGTTGCGCATTTTAATTTTTTTTTTAAAAAAACTAGGTGAGAAGAAAGAGAACGATAAAATTAATAACTATTTCTTTTTCAAATTATCGACCAAATTCCCCGACAACGGCGCCAAAGACTTGATTGCGCGAAACTATATCCGCAAACAACAACGACAAGTGTACTGTATTAGGAGTGGTATAGGTTTATAAAAAATCAAGGTCGTATTAGGCACGGGTGGTTGAGTAATTCTACTTTGAAAATCATTATTATTTTATCAATAGGAATTTGGGTTGGAGGTTTCGAATAGTGAAAACTAAAAATGCTAATTGAATTAATTCGATGGGTTAAAAGCTTCTACCCGATCGTTGAATTACCTCGGATATAGAGAATAACGAAATGAAAATAAAGCGCAATTCTCTTGTTGAAGAGGCTTTGATTGTGGAGGTTTCCGAAGCATGAACTCTCCTCTCTCGAGAATTAGGTTAACCTAAGCTAAGTTGTATTGACCGAACTTTTGTTCTCAAATCGCATCGCCTAAGACTTGCTTTAGGTTGTAAACCTCCCTATTGGATTTTACTCCAATCTGGAAGAGTTACGTCGTCCTCTCTCGAGGGTTGTGTTCTACTCTTTTTACCAATAAGTGATCGATTCACCTTACGATCCTCTCGACCAACTAAAGAGCGAAAAATATTTTGAAAACTATATAAAATATATAGCCTCAATGAATTAATCAACGGTAAATCTTATGCATTCAACCAATTGAGAAAAGCAAAACTAAAATCATAGCAAAAATTATCTCATCCTCAGATCATCGCGATCGAGCACTATAAAAATTAGCTACTCATAGAGATGGGGGGAATCATTATAATAAAAATTCAACATAAAGTGACAAAAATGGAAATAAGAATAAAGCTTTAGGAAAAAAATAGAAATAAACTTTTATTGCTAGTAAAAAAAATTACAAGAACAAAAATTTGCGAGGTTAAAAGATTTTCAAAACCTAAGTTGAAAGAAAAGGAACTTATAAGAATTACGATACAAAATAAACACAGGGAAAAAACAACATGACGAGCGATTTTAAGTTAAATTTTCTCCAAACTTAATCTAAAAATTCTTCTCAAAAATGAAATACCAGCCTCAAACTTCATGAATTGGACAAAATGAAACTAAATATATCTCCAAATTCTTCTCAGCCAAAAATCTCTCCCAAAATTTTGATTAACAATGCTTTTTATCTCTCTAAAAATCTGCATTTCTTTTTTTTCATGCACAGCTGGCGGGTTGCATGGCATGGAGGAAGCTAAGGAAGCCGGGTGAGCTTGGTGGTGTTGTAGAGGTGGCGGAGCTGCTTCTTGCTGGAGGTGGAGCTACTGGAGGAGGTCTTCTGCATGTTGGAGGAAGAGCTGCTGGAGGTGGAAGGTTTCTATGGAAAAGCTCGGGTTGCTTGGAGAGTTGCTGCAGGGTGGTGGCCGGAGGAGGGGTTGTTATGTACTTAGAGGAGGTAGAGCTACGGACCATGGAACTGATACTAGGAGGATGTCACAACCCGCATTTTCACTGCATTTAATAATTTATCATAGTAAGGGAAAATGCGTGTCATGATGCCACGTCAATAGGGGATAACTACGGACGCTCAGGCAAAACACCTACTAGACACAAAAAGAGAGATTGTTGCGAGCTAGGGTTCGAAGAAAATAAACGCAACCGAACTAGCAACCCGATGAGGCAAGTATACCTATCGAATTGTAGCAAGGGGACACAAGCGTCGTATTGAAATCCGGGAACTGTTGGCTAAGCTTACTCACACGAACGCTATTATCTTATCGACGGAAAAACTAGGGTATTAGAAAATCTAAGTGCAGGGGAGAAAGTAAAGCAAACTAGAAAGAGAACTACCGCAATTAAGTTACGCTATTAAGAAAAGAACTATGCTAGAAAGGAAACTACTGCAGTTAATTAAAGAGCACAAGATAGGAGATTACTACTAAAGGAAGAAAATATGAAATGGAAATGCACCCGATAAGATTCACCTCGGCTAAAGACGATTAAGAAAATGCGATAAAAATCTAAACTTAATAGGATAAGGGTCCTTGACCGTGGAGGTTCCTAAAGCTTGAACACGCTTCTCTCGAAGTCATGCCCAACTGAGTTTAGGAAGGTCCGACCGACTCTCGTCTAAATCGGAGGCCTAAAACTCGCTTTACGCGGTGAACCCCACTATTGGATTTTACTCCAATCCGGGAGATTTGGACGTCTGCCTCTCTCGAGGGGTGCGTACAACTCCCTTTACTCTTGAATGCTCACTTCATTCTTTCGGCCTCTCGGCTAGCCCAGAATGAAAGCAAAGGCGGAGAGTATATATCGAAAATATACCCCCAACCCGTGATTAATCAAGAGTAATTCAAGGCCCTAACCTAAAAAGAAAAGATTAATTAAAACATCATAACATAATCGCTCTAACCTCGGATCATCAAGATCGAGTACAAGGAGGATTAGTTAATCATAATGGAGTGGAGGAGGGGAGATGAGTAGAAAAACATAAGAAGAACACAAGCTAAGGGAAGAACAATTTTATTAATGAAAAAGGGCAAGTTACACTAATGAAAATAAAATTACAAGTGCAAGAAAATTAAACCCTATTCTAGCCCTACATTAAGCACTAAGCAAGAAGAAAATTACAATAAAAGCTAGAACAAACTAAGATTAAACTAGGGTTAAACAAAAAGTACAAAGAGAGGGGGAGAGAGAGAGAGAGAAAGCATGAAAAAAGGATCAAGAAACAAAGGGGCAGCACCTCCCCCACTCAACCAAAGCTTGCTGAAATGGAGAGGGGGGCTCACTGGGGCGTGTCAGAGGGCGTGACCAACCCGAGAAAAAAATCTATAAATAGAGCCCCCCCTCTCCATTTCAGCAAGCTTTGGTTGAGTGGGGGAGGTGCTGCCCCTTTGTTTCTTGATCCTTTTTTCATGCTTTCTCTCTCTCTCTCTTCCCCTCTCTTTGTACTTTTTGTTTAACCCTAGTTTAATCTTAGTTTGTTCTAGCTTTTATTGTAATTTTCTTCTTGCTTAGTGCTTAATGTAGGGCTAGAATAGGGTTTAATTTTCATGCACTTGTAATTTTATTTTCATTAGTGTAACTTGCACTTTTTCATTAATAAAATTGTTCTTCCCTTAGCTTGTGTTCTTCTTATGTTTTTCTACTCATCTCCCCCACTCCACTCCATTATGATTAACTAATCCTCCTTGTACTCGATCTTGATGATCCGAGGTTAGAGCGATTATGTTATGATGTTTTAATTAATCTTTTCTTTTTAGGTTAGGGCCTTGAATTACTCTTGATTAATCAAGGGTTGGGTGTATATTTTCGATATATACTCTCCGCCTTTGCTTTCATTCTGGGCTAGCCGAGAGGCCGAAAGAATGAAGTGAGCATTCAAGAGTAAAGGGAGTTGTACGCACCCCTCGAGAGAGGCAGACGTCCAAATCTCCCGGATTGGAGTAAAATCCAATAGTGGGGTTCACCGCGTAAAGCGAGTTTTAGGCCTCCGATTTAGACGAGAGTCAATCGGACCTTCCTAAACTCAGTTGGGCACGACTTCGAGAGAAGCGTGTTCAAGCTTTAGGAACCTCCACGGTCAAGGACCCTTATCCTATTAAGTTTAGATTTTTATCTCATTTTCTTAATCGTCTTTAGCCGAGGCGAATCTTGATCGGGTGCATTTCCATTTCATATTTTCTTCCTTTAGTAGTAATCTCCTATCTTGTGCTCTTTAATTAACTGCAGTAGTTTCCTTTCTAGCATAGTTCTTTTCTTAATAGCGTAACTTAATTGCGGTAGTTCTCTTTCTAGTTTGCTTTACTTTCTCCCCTGCACTTAGATTTTCTAATACCCTAGTTTTTCCGTCGATAAGATAATAGCATTCGTGTGAGCAAGCTTAGCCAACAGTTCCCGGATTTCAATACGACACTTGTGTCCCCTTGCTACAATTCGATAGGTATACTTGCCTCATCGGGTTGCTAGTTCGGTTGCGTTTATTTTCTTCGAACCCTAGCGCGCAACAAGTTTTTGGCGCCGTTGCCGGGGATCAAGAAACAAAGGGGCAGCACCTCCCCCACTCAACCATAGCTTACTGAAATGGAGAGGGGGGGCTCTATTTATAGATTTTTTTCTCGGGTTGGTCACGCCCTCCGACACGCCCTAGTGGGGGCGTGTCAGGGGGCGTGACAAGTACGGATTTGACCTCGGGCTCTGGATTCTGGCGGGAGGGATGATTGCTTCGGTACGTCGGTGGTCACGCCCTAGGTCACGCCCGTGACAGGGGGGCGTGACAGGCATGTCATGTCCAAATCATTGGTCGGAAATCCGTCAGTCACCGAAAAAGGAGGGTGTCACGCCCATGTCACGGGCGTGACATGGGGCGTGACAGTACTATTTGTGTGCTGAGGCGGAACGGCATTTAATGCGGCGGCAGGCTTTGCGGCAGAGGGCGACACGCCCATGTCACGCCCGGTGACACGCCCGGGGAGGGCGTGTCATGGGGGGCGTGACAGCGGTTTTTGACCGTTTTTTTTCCACTCCAGCAGGTGCCCTCGGGGTCGGGTGACACGCCCTAGGTCACGCCCAGGGAGGGCGTGACAGGGGGGCGTGACAGGTCATTTTGGCCAATTTTGTGGAAACCTGCAAAAAGACAGGAAAAAGTTAGTAGCAATAAAGTTTACATAAAAAGGATAAAAATAAACTAATAATAGACATAATTTGTACAATATAAAATATAAAATACGATAATAGTTTAGGCTACAAAACGTATTATCAAATTCCCCCAAGCTTAAGCTTTGCTTGTCCCCAAGCAAAAATATAAAAACTAGAAATTTATAAAAAGGACTAATCAAAAAGTTCTAATTATGCCTACACAAGTACTATGCAAAATTCTAAGTAGGGAAAAGGTGAAATGTAAGTCTAAAACAATTATTTAGGTATGGTAAAACTTTTATAAACTTTACTTAATAAAAACAAATCATCCAAAATTTTAACGAGATTTTTTTTAAATGGACTTAAGTAAAGCAACGAAAATGAAAAACACGCATTGAGTTGTTACTAGATCCAAGCAATGCATTATAATTATATCAATTTAATTAACAAAAATCTAGGTTTAAATCTAAAACTAAAACTGATTTACTGTTTTTCTTTTCTTAGTTGTTAAATAAAAAATCAAAAAGCGTGAATCAAAAGGACTTAAATAGGACAGAAACGTTTGGTTTAGGAAAATGATTAGTAGTGGAATTCAAAGATAAACGTGAAGGTTTAAAATCACACTAAACCAAAGCAAAGAGTTTCAAAAACTTTCATAAAAATATATACACATTTTTTTTCTTTCTTTTTCTTCTTTTCTTTTCCATTTTTTTTTTCAAAACAAAGGCCATAAATATTTTTTTTTATTTTCTTTTTGGGTTGGCCAAACAAAAATAAACATCATATTCGAACATACTTTTTTTTCGAAAACCTTTCTCCCACAAAAATCACAAAATACCCTATCAAAATCGTCAAAATAATTTATGAAACTCAAAAAGGCTAGTGTGATTCGATAGGTTGGAAATTTTGGCTTTGGTGAAACTGAAATGAAGGGAGGAGCTATCAAATGAAATCGGAAAAAGGCTCAAAAACGGCTAACTAGTGGTAAAAGTTTTTAGGTTGGCAAGAAAGCTCAAACGAAAACAAAAACGGCCTAAATCATTTTCATGCTTTTGAATTTATTTAAAACAAAGGTTTGAAAAATTTTCAAAAAGCGAGTCCTAGATAATAAAAGAAGATTGATGAAATTAACTTGAAAATAGAAATAATAGGTGACTTGGATCGTTCACATCTACTACGTTATTCAAAAGTTGACTTTACAAAAATTATTCAAAAACGAAAAAGAAAATAGTGGATGATGAATTTTTAAGAAAGTAAAGGAAATAAACAACAAAAAACCATAATAGAAATGCGAGTTTTAGAAAAATATTTCACCTTAACATGCTACCGTGAATTAGAAACACAGCATGGCCAACATTTTACTTGTGAAACATAATTAAAAAGAACGATTAGAAATATTATAATTAACTAAGTTGTTTATAGGAGATTTTGAGTAAAACAAAACTAAAAACTAGGGGTACTATTGAAATACCAAAATGTCTAAACTATTCAAAAACACATATATATATATATATATATTTTTTAATTTGCGAAATATTCTCTTTTTTTGGATTTTGGATCATTTTTTCTCTTTTTTTTGGAATTTTAAGATATTCATTTTTTTTTTTGGAAATATTTACAATATATACAAAAAGGAAATTATTTACATTAAGCAAAAATGAAGGAGGAAATCCTCCCCCAAGCTTAAAACAGACATTGTCCTCGATGGCTAAAGAAGGGGATTGGAGAAGGAGAGAAAAATAAAGTACAGAATTGAAAGACAGAATTGAAATACAGGTACTTCCCCGGATTTATTTGCTGCGAAAGCTGAGTGATGCCGCTCCCCGAATGTCTTCTTTGGACTTTGTGATGGATTCAGCAATGTTGGAGCAGGCGATCGCAGAAGCTTCAGCTTGTCGGAGCCGTCCGAGGCAAAAATTGTAAAATAAAGAAAACAAAAAAAAGATAACTTGGGTTGCCTCCCAAGGGCGCCCTTTGGTTAAAGCGTCGTTGAGCTCGACGCATCAAAAAAATAATATTGTCCAAAAATATTGTTGTCCCGAAATAAAATTGTTTTTAGCAAAAAATAAAAAGTTTCAGATTAGAGTTCGTGAAGCAGAAACTTAATAATGTTTGGACTGATATCATCATCACCAGAGAAATACAGTTTAAGACGCTGACCATTCACTTTGAAATTACCCTTATCAGGGTGAGAAATTAAAACAGTTCCATAAGGAAATACTTCTAAAACAGAAAACGGGCCAGACCAGCGAGATTTTAATTTGCCCGGAAATAAACGTAAACGAGAATTATATAAAAGGACTTGGTCGCCCGACTTAAAGTTTTTAGGGTGCCTTAAGTGTTTATCATGTAAACGCTTCGTCCGCTCTTTATAAAGTTTGTTATTTTCATAAGCATAAGAGCGCCACTCATCGAGTTCATTTAGTTGAAATTTTCGAAGGTCACCGACTGAGTGCGGATCGAAGTTTAAAAATTTTAAGGCCCAAAAGGCGCGGTGTTCTAAATCTACGGGCAGATGGCACGATTTTCCATAGACCAGCCGATACGGCGTACATCCGAGGGCGGTTTTGTACGCTGTTCGGTAGGCCCATAAGGCATCGTCAAGTTTGGCTGACCAGTCTTTTCTAGAAGTTGAAACAGTCTTTTCTAATATTCTTTTTATTTCTCTATTAACTACTTCGACTTGACCGTTAGTTTGGGGGTGGTAGGCAGTGGATAGTTTATGCGTAACGCCGTATTTAGTAAGGATTTTTGAAAATTGCGCGTTACAAAAATGGGAACCCCTATCGCTAACGATTGCGCGTGGCGTACCGAATCTAGAAAATAATTTTTTAAAAAACGTGACTACAACTCGGGAGTCGTTCGTAGGAAGAGCTTGGGCCTCAGCCCATCGTGAAACATAATCAACAGCAACTAAAATATATTTGTTTCTGAAGCTAGAAGGAAGGGGGCCAACAAAATCAATTCCCCAGAGGTCGAAGATTTCGCACTCTAAGAAATAATTTTGCAGCATTTCATTTTTATTAGAAATATTGCCCGACCGTTGGTAACTATCACACCTGCTCACAAAGGCTTGTGCGTCCTTAAACAGGCTAGGCCAGTAAAAACCCGCGCAAAGCACCTTATGAGCGGTGCGAGCAGCTTGATAGTGCCCACCTGTCGGACCTTCATGCAAATGTTTTAGAATATCAATTCCTTCATCAAAAGAAACACATCTTCTTATCACTTGATCCGCACAAATTTTGAAAAGATGCGGGTCTTCCCAGAAGTAGTTCTTCAGCTCAGAAAAGAATTTCTTCTTTTGCTGAGAGGAGAACTCTTTTGGGAGCACCCGGGCCACTAGATAGTTGGCGATGTGCGCGAACCAAGGAGAAGTAGATGTATTAACTAAAAGCAGCTTCTCATCAGGAAAATAGTCATTAAAAGATTTTTCATTTAATTTTTCTATAAAGGGGTTATCTAATCTTGATAAATGGTCGGCGGCCAAGTTCTCGGCTCCTCGCTTATCACGGATCTCTAAGTCAAACTCCTGGAGGAGTAAGACCCAGCGAATCAAGCGAGGCTTGGCATCTATTTTGGCAAGAAGGTACTTGAGGGCCGAGTGGTCCGTAAAAACAATGATTTTTGAAAGAGTAATGTAAGGGCGAAATTTATCAAACGCAAATACTACAGCTAAGAGCTCCTTCTCGGTTGTGGTGTAATTTTCTTATGCAGATGTGAGGGTTTTACTAGCGTAATAGATGGGGTGGAAGTTCTTAGATATGCGTTGACCTAATACGGCCCCCACCGCAAAACTACTCGCATCGCACATAATCTCGAAAGGAAGGTCCCACACCGGAGCTATCATAATTGGCGCGTTAATTAACTTTTCTTTAATTAATTCAAAGGCAGAAATACAAGAGTCATCAAAAATGAATGGAGCGTCTTTTTCTAAGAGATGGGTGAGGGGCTTTGTGATCTTGGAGAAGTCCTTTATAAAACGACGATAAAAACCAGCGTGGCCTAGTGTTGGAACACCCTATTACTAATTTGGATAAGGATCACTATGCTTGTCTTAGGATCCTAGTTGACCTAGTTGTATAGTTGAGAAGGTCAACATTAGAATGAGTCTAGGGTCTAGAACTTAGTTTTGAAGCTGCCCCCAAGACCACTCCAAGATCAAGGATGAAGAGCTAAGTCTAAAGCAATTATCGTCGAGCTGAGGTCGACGAATCGTCGAACTCAGTTCGACGCTCTCTGAGCTCAACTTCAACAAATCGTCGAACTCCGGTCGACGATCTTCGAGCTCAGATCGACTATCTGCTTTTAGCTAGCTTTTGCTTAATCGTCTAACTCCCCTCTACTATCGTCTAGCTCGGTTCGACGATGCCTCCTTCAGCTGTTTCTCAGGTCGCTGAGCTCGGTTCGACGATCTTCGAGCTCAGATCGACGATTTCTGTCTGCTTATCTCGGTTCATCTCTGAGCTCAGTTCGACGATCTTCGAGCTCAGATCGACGATTTCTGTCTGCTTATCTCGGTTCATCTCTGAGCTCAGTTCGACGATCTTCGAGCTCAGATCGACGTTCTCTTTGGAGAGATCGACGCTTTCAGGATTTCAAATGCTGCTGTTCTTTGGAATGTTTTTGAATATTATCAGCATTTATGACAGAAGATCTCCCAGCCGTTTGGAGCAAGTTTCAAGGATTTATTCAAGAATGTTTGCTGGACTTTCTCCTAAAAGACAAGACCATTTATGGAAAACATTTATGACTGACCAACGGTTATTTTTGGACAAGAGAATCTTAGAAATTATTATTCATCTCTTCTGCCTCTCAGTCTAGAGAACACATACACAGATTGACAAGAAGAGTGAACACAGAATAGAGAATACTGATAGCAGAAGAATAACAGAACTGCAACTTCAAAATTCTTACTGACTGAAAAGTGTTCAAAAATCTCATCATCTCCAGACATCTCATCACAATCTTTTGCTGGAGATCAAAGTTCTGAAGACCTATCACCCTTCTGCAAAGCTTCTCTGCCTGAACCTCTCTACATCTCAGGGGGAGCTTTGACATCTTCAATCCACTTGTGCTTCTCTCATTTGACTGAGAACAGAGAAGACAAACTCAACTTTTACTTTTTCTTTTCCTGCTGTAAAAGGGTTCTTGAACTCCCTTCAAAAGTTCTGTCTGGTTCTGAGAGCCTTGTCAAAACTCAGTGGTGGCAAGACACCTTATCAAAAAATCTAGCTTTGGTTTTTGAGCACCTTATCAAAAGCTCATTGGTGTCAGGACACCTGATCAACTCAGTCCTGAGTGGATTCCTACCAAGGGTGGTAGAAGAGTGGATGTACCCAGTTTTGGGGAACCACTATATTTCCTTGTGTCTTCTGGTTCTGCTTGTGTGATTTGTCTGCTGTGTGCTGTGTCCTTTTCTTTTTAGTTTTTAAGTTTCTGTTAGCACTTTACACTATAGCTTAAATAGAATTTTAATTTGTGCTATTTTAATAATTCAAAAATATTTTTAAGTAAACTCTATTCACCCCCCTCTAGAGTTGAGATAGATCTTACCCTCACTTTCAATTGGTATCAGAGGCAGGTTAGTTGTTCATACAGGCTAACACCTGAACCAAAAGATCCCTGATAAGATCAATCTCTGTAGAGGATTATTTTCTACACATCTATTTATTTATTTAAAGACATGGCACATAACAAAGATTATGCAAGCACCAGACCACCAGTGTGCAACCTTTCCAAGTTTGCACTCTGGAAGGCAAGGATTAGATTGTATATGAATTCTATTGATGAGGATATCTTTAATTCTGTCTTGACAGTGTGTCCAACTCCACCAGCAAGCTCAAGTACAAGTGCTGTTCCACCTCCTTCTGGAACAGATGCAGATATAAAGAAGTGGAAAATTGCAGATGCTAAGGCTATGAACATCTTAGCCCAAACTATGTCTGATGACATTTTTCAAAAGGTAGCTGAATGCAACTCAGCCAAAGAAACCTGGGACAAACTCTCTGAAATTGTCTCAGGATCTGCTGATGAAAGAAAGGATAGAAGGTCTCATCTGATAAGTCAATATGAGAACTTCAAGAAAGGAGAAGGTGAATCAGTGGCTGACATGTACAACAGACTAAGTCTGATTGTCAATGAGCTAAAGACCTTGGACAAGGAAATCTCTTTAACTGAACTAAATGATAAAATCCTGATGTGCTTTCCCAGCACTTGGGATTCAAGAATCTGGCCAATCAAAGATGCCAGAAGTCTGAATGAGATTACCACTGAAGCTCTCCTGGGCAAGCTCAAATCCTATGAGCTGCTCATTAAAAATAGAGAAGAAGAACAGAAGGCTGCCTCTCCAGCCACAAGGAAAGAAAAGACCATAGCCTTCAGGGCTGCAGAAGAGGAGCCTGAAGATAAAGCCACAGGAAATGATGAGCTCATAAGTCTACTGGCTAAGAGATTCTACAAAATGGCCAGAAAAGATTTCAGAAAAAGGCCATACAAGGGTCATGATAAACCAAGGTATGATAAATCAAACAACACTACAGAAATCATATGCTTTGGTTGCAGGAAACCAGGACACATTGTGCCTGACTGTCCAGAGAACAAGAATAAGGACAAGAGAGATAGAAGAGAAAGAAGAAAAGGAAAGGATCACAAGAAGAACAACCCAGACAAAGCCTCTTTCAGCAAAAACAAACATACAAGGAAAGGCTTTGTTGCTGAGACCTGGAG
This sequence comes from Platanthera zijinensis, assembly GCA_039513925.1. Lineage (NCBI taxonomy): Eukaryota > Viridiplantae > Streptophyta > Magnoliopsida > Asparagales > Orchidaceae > Platanthera > Platanthera zijinensis. Next base: position 50,845,155 of record CM077089.1, on the reverse strand, counting down.
TGAGACTGAAGAGGAATCTGAAGCATCATCCAGTTCCAGTGATGATGAGGATGATGCAGATGAAAAGGAGTTCTGCATGATGGCTATCAATGCATCACAACAAAACTCTGATGAAGAATCAGAATCAGATTCAGACACTCACCCAGATGAAGATCAGGTAATCAATTCTTTTGATTTTCATTCTGAAGATTTCAAAAGTGAATTTAAGACACTATGCCTAGACCTATTAAAATCTGAGAAGGAGATAATATCTCTCAGGAATCAATTGTCTGAGCATAGTATCCTAAACTCAAAGAACCTCAAGCTCTCTGAGGAGTTAGAATGCTGTAGGGAGGAGATAGCTTCACTGAAAAGTGAACTATCAAAGGCCAAAAAGTTTGAAGAATCTCTAAATGGGAGGAGTATCAGACTTATGGACATCACAAGCACAGTGAACTCTAGATTCAATAGTACACTGGGTTTGGGTGCCTCCCCCAGCCAACCTATAGTGTTAACAACTCCAATCAAATTTGTCTCTGACAAAGGAAAGGAAATAGTAGAGGTGGCTAGGAAGAATGCTGACCTGCCAGAGAAAATTTCAGTTCAACAAAATGCGTCGAGCAGAGCTCGACGATCGTCGAACAGAGCTCGACGATCTAAGCACAGATCGTCGACCTCAGCTCGACGACACCCAAACTCTGAACTCAAGCACTATCGATCTTCGAACAGAGATCGACGATCTGACCCAAGATCGTCGACCTCAGATCGACGATCGTCGAACAGAGTTCAGAATTGTGAACACATTTTCAATGACTCAGTCAAATTCAATCCTAGAAGTTGCACATCTCATGGATTCAACCCCTATACTGAATGGATAGTACCTCCTAGGAGATACCATCCTGAAGGTTATAAGAGTCAACCTGAGATGTCTTTTATTTCAGAATTTAAAGGTTATCAACCTAGGCCCAAGGTTAACTGGGTCAAAAACAAATAAGCTGTTTTTGTGCAGGTGAAGACCTATCCAGCATCAAACCATCAATGGTATCTGGATAGTGGGTGCTCAAAGCACATGACAGGGGACAAGGACAATTTCACTTCCTTCAAAGCCAAGCTAGGACCCAAAGTAATTTTTGGAGACTCAAGCTTTGGAACTACAAAAGGATATGGTGCAGTCAAAATTGGCCCAGTCACATTCAAGAAGGTGGCATATGTTGAAGGACTAAAGCACAACTTGATAAGTATCAGTCAACTGTGTGATGAAGGATATCAAGTGACCTTCAACAAAGCCATATGCAAAGTCCAGTCAGTGGACAACACAACTGTGTTGACAGGTAACAGAAGAGGTAACATTTACTTAGTTAATTTTCTTTCACCTGTAGTAGATATTTGCCTGTTTAATTCCATTTCAAAACCAAATATTTTATGGCATAAGAGACTAGGGCACATTAACCTTAGAACCATTGCTAGGCTATCCAAAGACAACCTTGTTAGAGGACTACCTTCTGGTCCCTACAAGAAGGAAGAACTTTGCAAGGCATGTCAATTAGGCAAGCAAACTAAAAATAGCTTTAAGTCACTTAATAAGAGTGATTCACCTAGGATTTTGTATTTGTTGCACATGGATCTCTTTGGACCCACATCTGTACAAAGCCTAGGAGGGAAGTCCTATACTTTAGTGGTTGTAGATGACTTCTCAAGATTCACTTGGGTATTCTTTCTGAGGAAGAAGTCTGATAACTTCAAGTGTTTGACAGATTTTCTCAAATGCATTCAGATTGAGTTCAACACTCACATTGCCCTGATCAGAAGTGATCATGGGACAGAGTTTGATTCTCTTCTCATGCAAGAGTTCTATCAAAGTGAAGGGATCAGGCACACTTTCTCAGCTCCTAGAACTCCTCAACAAAATGGGGTAGCTGAAAGGAAAAATAGAACCCTAATTGAATCTGCTACTACATTGTTGTCAGATGCTCACCTACCTCTATCCTTTTGGGCTGAGGCAGTGAACACCTCCAACTATGTGTTGAACAGAAGCCTGATACATAAACTGAAGGGCAAGACTCCCTATGAATTGCTCAAAGGGAAGAAACCTAAAGTAAACTATTTTAAAGTTTTTGGTTGTATTTGTTATATTCATAATAATGACAAGAAATATCTAGCAAAATTCCAAGCTAAAGCTGATGAAGGAGTGTTTCTGGGATACTCCATGATCAGCAAGGCTTATAGGGTTTATAACAAATCTTCTTGTAAAATTGAAGAGTCTGTTCATGTTGTTTTTGATGAAACTAACATGTCTTTCAAGGAGAAGAATGCTTCTACCATAGAACCTTTGCAGGTACATTCTTTAGCTGAAGACTTGAACAAACTGCAAGTTACTGAAAAGAATGACAGCAGTGATGATGAAGAAGAAGTTCAACATCTAAAAGAAAATCACCTTGAAGAACCAGTTGCTGTTCCACTAGAGGAAACAACAACACAGGCTGGTGAACAATCAACACCTCCTGTTGATTTAGTAACAATAAGAGATCATCCAACTTCCCAAGTCATTGGAGACATCTCAGCTGGTGTGCAAACCAGAAATCAGGTCAACCAGAGCCTAATGCACACTTGCTTCCTATCTCAAATTGAGCCTCAATCCATTCAAGATGCAGAGCAAGATCCACACTGGATCATTGCAATGCAAGAGGAGCTGCATCAATTTGAAAGAAATCAGGTTTGGGAACTAGTGCCTAAGCCAAAAGATCATCCCATTATTGGAACAAAGTGGGTATTCAGGAACAAGCTGGATGATCAAGGAGTTATAGTCAGAAACAAGGCAAGGCTAGTTGCTCAAGGGTACTCCCAACAAGAAGGAATAGACTATGACCAGACCTTTGCACCAGTTGCAAGGTTAGAGGCCATCAGAATATTTCTAGCTTATGCTGCTCACAAAGGCTTCAAGGTCTATCAGATGGATGTGAAGAGTGCTTTTCTCAATGGGGACATCAAAGAGGAAGTCTATGTTAGACAACCTCCAGGTTTTATCTCTCTAACTCACCCTGATTATGTTTTCAAATTGCATAAAGCATTATATGGTCTCAAGCAAGCTCCTAGAGCATGGTATGAGACCCTAGCATGCTTTCTTCTGGAAAATGATTTTACTAGGGGGAGAGTAGACCAAACTCTTTTTATTAGAACCCATAAGTCCCATACCCTACTAGTGCAAATTTATGTGGATGATATTATATTTGGCTCCACTGATTCAAACCTGTGCAAAAAGTTTTCCAAGCTTATGCATTCTAAGTTTGAAATGAGTAGCATGGGTGAGCTGTCCTTCTTCTTAGGACTGCAAGTCAAGCAACATGCTGAAGGCATATTTATTTCTCAAACCAAGTATGCAAAAGAATTGGTTAAGAAATTTGGTATGTCTGATGCATCAAGTATGAAAACACCCATGCCCTCAAATGCTGTAATAGATATTGATGAACATGGGAAACCTGTTGATCAGACAACATATAGAGCAATCATTGGCTCTTTATTGTACCTTACAGCCAGTAGGCCTGATATAATGTTTGCCACATGTCTTTGTGCTAGATTCCAAGTTAGCCCTAGAGAGTCACACTTAATCTTAGTTAAGAGGATTCTTAGGTATGTTAAAAGTTGTCCAAATCTAGGACTCTGGTACCCAAAAGATTCAGCATTTGACTTAACTGGATTCTCAGATGCTGATTATGCTGGATGCAGAATAGACAGGAAAAGCACCAGTGGAACATGCCAGTTCCTTGGTGACAGACTTGTCTCCTGGTTTTGTAAGAAGCAAACATCTGTGTCAACTTCAACTGCTGAAGCTGAGTATATGGCTGCTGGCAGTTGCTGCTCACAAATATTGTGGATACAAAATCAGCTTCTAGACTATGGCTACAACCTAGAGAAGTCAAAAATTTTCTGTGATAATACTAGTGCTATTTCTATAGCCCAAAATCCAGTCCTCCATAGTAGGACAAAACACATAGAAATTAGGCATCATTTCCTAAGGGATAATGTAGAGAAGAACAAAATTGAACTTCAATATATTCCTACTGATTTGCAAAGGGGAGATATTTTCACCAAGCCCTTGGATGAAAAGAAACACAGGTTCTTCCTAAATCAGTTAGGCATTATAGATGGAGGAAGTCTTAATTAAAATCCAAGATTTTGAAAAGCTAAAACAGACCAAGACTAGGCTAAAAAATTCTGTCTTTTGAATGAGTTTAGACTCTGAACTGCGCTCGACGTTTTCTCAAAAATCGTCGAACGGAGATCAACGATTTTCCAAAAATCGTCGACCAGAGATCGACGCTTTTGCTATCGTCGATCTGAGTTCAGAGCCTTCGCTAGATCTAGAATTTTTCTTCTTCTGTTCAGAGGCCGTCGAGCTGAGCTCGACGTTTCTCAACATCGTCGAACGAAGTTCGCCGATTTGTTGAAAACTCTTCAGATTCCCTCTGTAGCCTAAATCGTCGAGCTGAGATCGACGCTTCGTCGAGCTGAGCTCAACGATTTTCTTTTTCGCCGTCGAACCCTAATATAAATTCATTTTCCAGCCGTCGTTCTCCTTTTTACGCTTTCATACTCTGCAACCTTCTTCCTTTTCCCTCCAAATTTTCTACGCTTGGTCGTTTTTGGTTTTCTGTTGCAGGTACACATGGCGGATTCGAGTGCTGCTATTGCCAAGATGAAGTTCGATGCCGGTTTCGACATAGACATAAACTCATTCGATGGAAGCGACCAGCGCTTCAAGGATGTTCTGAATCTATTCAGAGAACAACAGCTAACCCAGATAATGACTACCAGGATGAAGATAGCAGCAGAGGAGATTAAGGAATGGTGTTATACCGCAGCAGATGAGTCTGAAAATACTGTTGTCGGCACCATTAAGGGGACCCAGGTAATTCTATCCCCGGCTTTATTAACTGAAGTCTTTCAACTCAGTACTGGAGAAGACTCCATTGATCTGTCTGGAGAGGAGTATGCCTCCATGTTAGATAGGATGGGTCATAATGTCCTTAACCCCAATAAGCTGCTGAAAAAGAATCTGGCTATAGAATTCCAGTTCCTGGCTGATGTAGTAGGGAAGGTGCTGTTGGCCAAGCACTCGGCTCATGACACAATCTCCAGGTATCAGTTCTGCCTGATGGGAGCCTTACTGGATAAGAAGCACCTCGACTGGGGCTCCATCTTCTTCAACCTGATTAAGAAGAAAATCAACAAGTCTGCAGTCTGCTTTGGAAGAATCTTGGGGGTCTTTCTGCACTCAAGGTGCCCTGACCTTTTGACCTCCTCTGGATTATTCATCAATGCATCCAAGAGGCTGTCCTGTGCCCTCTTCAGTAAATGGGACAGGCAGATCATAAACCCCTCCAGGGCTGCTGCAACACTTCACTCAGGCACAAGGACCACTTTGGTCACTCCTTCAGTAGAAGAGATGCCTGCTTCTTCCTCTCCCCAAGCCATATCCACCCAAGCCTCATATACTCAAGCCCTCACCTCCTCTCAACCAGTTTCCACCATAATCCCTTCCTCCCCAATTACCATTTCCTCACCAATGTCATCCCCTATTACCATCTCTTCACCAGCCTCATCTCCTCCAGCATCTACCTCTGAGGTATTCCTCCCTCTCTTCTCTTACCAAACCCTTACCTCTCCATCCTACTCTCTTTTAGAGGATTCCCTCATGGATGACTCTCCCTCTTCTCCTCCTGAGACATCTTCCCTCCATCAAATGCTCACTGACATCCTCTCTCAACCCTCCTTCATACCCTCCTTTACTCTCCCACTCTTCTCCTCAACCTTCTCTATCCCCATCATTCCATCTTCTGAACCAACAATCCCTACTCCACCTACCTCTACCTTTTCAGCATCAGTCACCATCCCTCCATCCACCTTGACTACTACCTCTGCTCAAGCCTCACTTGGGCATGTAGATCTTTCCAGCCTGGCTGACAGGCTCTATGAGTTGCTAGCTCCCAAGCTGGTCTCTCTGCTGGAGTCCTCCCTGACTCCACTCCTGAAGCAAGTCCAGGAGCTGTCCACCAAGCTTGATTCTTTTTCCTCCTCCCAGGCAATCCCTTCTACTGGGTGCCTTGGTTCACCTCTCTCTGAACCAAGGCAGGGGGAGATGCCTTATGAAGAAGTGATTGTGCCAGCTCCAGCTCCAGCTTCTACTCTCTCAGCAAGCTCAGGATGTGCTTTTGCACTTAATCTGCAGAGGTTACTATCCAGTTTTGATACAGCCTATCTCAGATGTCTGCCTCCAATTTCTGCTGAAGATCTGACCAAGGCCATTGTGCCTGTACCTGTCTGTAATCCCAGCCAGATTGCTTCCTATATCAAGTTATGGAAGGCTGTGGATGTATCTGTTGCTGCTACTAAGGCCACTGTGCCTCCTTTTGTTGATACTGCTGCTGCTGCTGACATTGAAATGATTCCAGCACCTAATGCTGAGGAAATTGTTGTTGAAACTGATGATGCTGTTTCTGCTATCCCTGCTGCTCCTGCTCCTGCTCCTGCTCCTGCTGCTGCTGCAAAGCTCAAAGCTCAAGAAGAATATCTAAGAAGAATTGATGCTTTATATGATCAACCTCAGAGTTCTGAAAGTGATCAGTACAGAACTGACTCTGATGACTCTGCCAGCACAATTGCCAAAAAGAGGAAAGCCAGAAGCAAAGCAATGATGTCAGTTCCTCCTGCTAAAGCCAAAGACTCCAATGACATTCCATATTACATTCTGCATAACTGCCCCATCACTGAACCATGGATGCAATTTTCCAAGAACCAACTAAAGGCCTTGAGAAAGAAAAGAAAGTTTGACAAATATGAAAAAGGATCATCTCAACATCAGCCTCCTCCTCCTCCTCCTCCAGACTCTGGATCAGGCTCAGCTCCTCATGCTTCAGCTTCTAGACAAAGTTCCTCTCAATCCTATTCTAAGTATTACCAAAAAGGTCAACATCCAAGAGGATATCAACCCAGAAGGGGTAATTATAGAGGAAATCAAAGAGGACAGAGACCTTATCAAAGGGAAGGACAAGGCCATTCTGACTCTACTTCAGGCCCTTACCCTTACAAATTGAAGGACACAGTTGCTCCAAGGACATCTCCTGCTCCTGAATCCCTCAACAAATATGAACCTGCTGTTCCATATGAGGATCCTGAGAACAATCCTGTGGCCTGGACTGCTAGGATGAAAGAGTTGGCTGCTCTTGATCAGATTAAGAAGGCTAGAGAACAAGGCAAAGAAATATCCAATATTACAACCTTATTAGAACAAAGAAAGAAAGAACTGGAAAAGTATGCTTCAAAGAAATTTTTCAATCCAGAAGAGTACATGAAGCTGCACCCAGAGGCTGTAGTTCCAAGGCCAAGATCTCAAACCTCTCTAGGTGCAGAAGATGACAGAAGGTCCAAGAAAGAAGCCCTAAATCCTAACAGAGAAATCTTATTTAAAAAGGGAACTGAAAAGAAGTGATCTGTGTAAGCAAACATATCATCTACCTTTGGATATCTGCAGCTATTTATCTGTGATATGCATTGCTGTTTCTCTGCTTTTTGTATTTAACTTCTGTAGTATTAAATGCTCTTTATGATTGTCTGTAAATAGTAATCCTAATCCAAATAGGGGGAGATTGTTGGAACACCCTATTACTAATTTGGATAAGGATCACTATGCTTGTCTTAGGATCCTAGTTGACCTAGTTGTATAGTTGAGAAGGTCAACATTAGAATGAGTCTAGGGTCTAGAACTTAGTTTTGAAGCTGCCCCCAAGACCACTCCAAGATCAAGGATGAAGAGCTAAGTCTAAAGCAATTATCGTCGAGCTGAGGTCGACGAATCGTCGAACTCAGTTCGACGCTCTCTGAGCTCAACTTCAACAAATCGTCGAACTCCGGTCGACGATCTTCGAGCTCAGATCGACTATCTGCTTTTAGCTAGCTTTTGCTTAATCGTCTAACTCCCCTCTACTATCGTCTAGCTCGGTTCGACGATGCCTCCTTCAGCTGTTTCTCAGGTCGCTGAGCTCGGTTCGACGATCTTCGAGCTCAGATCGACGATTTTTGTCTGCTTATCTCGGTTCATCTCTGAGCTCAGTTCGACGATCTTCGAGCTCAGATCGACGATTTCTGTCTGCTTATCTCGGTTCATCTCTGAGCTCAGTTCGACGATCTTCGAGCTCAGATCGACGTTCTCTTTGGAGAGATCGACGCTTTCAGGATTTCAAATGCTGCTGTTCTTTGGAATGTTTTTGAATATTATCAGCATTTATGACAGAAGATCTCCCAGCCGTTTGGAGCAAGTTTCAAGGATCTATTCAAGAATGTTTGCTGGACTTTCTCCTAAAAGACAAGACCATTTATGGAAAACATTTATGACTGACCAACGGTTATTTTTGGACAAGAGAATCTTAGAAATTATTATTCATCTCTTCTGCCTCTCAGTCTAGAGAACACATACACAGATTGACAAGAAGAGTGAACACAGAATAGAGAATACTGATAGCAGAAGAATAACAGAACTGCAACTTCAAAATTCTTACTGACTGAAAAGTGTTCAAAAATCTCATCATCTCCAGACATCTCATCACAATCTTTTGCTGGAGATCAAAGTTCTGAAGACCTATCACCCTTCTGCAAAGCTTCTCTGCCTGAACCTCTCTACATCTCAGGGGGAGCTTTGACATCTTCAATCCACTTGTGCTTCTCTCATTTGACTGAGAACAGAGAAGACAAACTCAACTTTTACTTTTTCTTTTCCTGCTGTAAAAGGGTTCTTGAACTCCCTTCAAAAGTTCTGTCTGGTTCTGAGAGCCTTGTCAAAACTCAGTGGTGGCAAGACACCTTATCAAAAAATCTAGCTTTGGTTTTTGAGCACCTTATCAAAAGCTCATTGGTGTCAGGACACCTGATCAACTCAGTCCTGAGTGGATTCCTACCAAGGGTGGTAGAAGAGTGGATGTACCCAGTTTTGGGGAACCACTATATTTCCTTGTGTCTTCTGGTTCTGCTTGTGTGATTTGTCTGCTGTGTGCTGTGTCCTTTTCTTTTTAGTTTTTAAGTTTCTGTTAGCACTTTACACTATAGCTTAAATAGAATTTTAATTTGTGCTATTTTAATAATTCAAAAATATTTTTAAGTAAACTCTATTCACCCCTCTCTAGAGTTGAGATAGATCTTACCCTCACTTTCACCTAGGAAACTTCTTATAGCTTTTATGTTTGTAGGCGGCGGCAACTTCTCAATAACTTCTATCTTGGCAACGTCTACCTCAATACCTTTAGCAGAAATTTTATGACCCAAAACAAACCCTTCCCTCACCATAAAATGGCATTTTTCCCAATTTAGGGCAAGGTTAGTTTCTTCGCATCGTTCTAAGACTTTTTCGAGGTTTTCTAAACATCTATCGAAGGTATCGCCGAACACGGAGAAATCTTCCATGAATACCTCCATAATGCTTTCTACGTACTTGTCAAATATTGCGAGCATACATCGCTGGAATGTAGCTGGCGCATTGCATAATCCAAACGGCATTCTTCGGTACGCGAAGGTGCCGAAGGGACAAGTAAACGTAGTTTTCTCTTGGTCCTCGGGAGAGATGGGTATTTGAAAGTACCCCGAGAGGCCATCGAGAAAACAATAAAAGCTATGGCCGGAGAGACGTTCTAAAATCTGGTCGATAAACGGTAAAGGAAAGTGGTCCTTGCGGGTGGCGTCATTTAACTTACGGTAATCTATGCACATATGCCAACCCATCACCGTCCGTGTCGGGATTAATTCATTATTCTCATTACTAACTACGGTTATCCCTCCCTTTTTTGGAACTACCTGAACGGGGCTAACCCACTTACTGTCCGATATAGGGTAGATAATTCCTGCGTCTAATTGTTTCATAACCTCGCCCTTAACTTCTTCTTTCATATTTGGGTTTATACGGCGCTGAGGTTGAATAGAGTTACGCGAATTATCTTCCATTAAAATTTTATGTGTACAGAAAGATGGGCTTATGCCCTTGATATCAGAAATTTGCCAAGCAATAGCCCGACGATGCTTACGTAGAACTAGAAGAAGTTTATCGTTCTGCGTATCCGTGAGGTAGGCCGAAATGATAACTGGTAACTTGGAGTCTTTTTCTAAGAAAGCATACTTAAGGTGTTCGGGAAGTTCTTTAAGTTCTAGGGTATGGGGTTCTTCATAAGAGGATTTTGAGATTCTTTCTTTTTCAAAAATAATATCTTCATAAATTTTTTATAAGGAACGTAATAAGGGGTGGGGCTAGCAGCCAAGACAGCTTCTTGTAGAGATTCAGTGGGAAGAAAAGAGGAAGAATAAAAATCAGAAAATTCTTTTTCAAACTCAGAAAGACAATAAGAAGATTCATCACTTCCTTGCAGTGATTCCGTTGTAAGAGAAGAGGAGCAAAAAGTAGAAAATTATTTTTCAAAGTCGGAGAGGCAGTAGGAAGAATCATCACTCACGGCGTCTATGAAAAAACATGAGTCATCGTTCGCTAAGGTGTTCTTCATCGAAGGGGTGATAGAAAATGTGACTTCGTCGTCGCCTACTCGAAGAAAGAGCTTACCATTGCTTACGTCAATGATGGCTCAGGAGGTGGCAAGGAAGGGTCGGCCAAGGATCAGGGGAACCTCGACGTCTTCTTCGATGTCCAAAATGACAAAGTCCACCGGGAAGATGAACTTGTCGACTTTCACTAGAACGTCCTCCACTATTCCTAACGGGTACTTGACGGATCTATCGGCAAGCTGGATACTCATACGCGTGGGGTTAAGACTACCAATCCCTAACTTTTTGAACAACGAAAAGGGCATCAGGTTTATACTCGCGCCTAAGTCGGCTAACGCGTGTTTAACAAAAAGATCACTGAAGACACACGGGATAGAGAAACTACCCGGGTCACTGATTTTCTTCGGCAAACCGTTTGTTAAAACGGCGGAGCACTCGGCGTTTAGCGTGACGTGCGAAAGATTCTCTAACTTCTTCTTGTTTGTGAGGAGGTCTTTATGATATTTGGCATATTTTGGCATCTGCGAAATAGCCTCGTGGAAGGGAAGATTAATGTGGATTTGTTTGAAGATTTCTAAGAAGCGGGAGTACTGATCATCTTGACGTTGTCTATTAAGTTCAGAGGGGTATGGAGGAGTTGAATTATTTTTGAAGATGGGTGGTGGAGTGAGATTATTTTCTAAAGCAGGGGTGATTACTTCTTCAGCAGATGGCGGAATTTTTAAAACGGGAGCGGAGCTTTGATTTTTAAAAACGGGAGCAGAGCTTTGATTTTTAAAAGCGGAAGCAGAGCTTGCCTCGGGCTCTTCACTTACCATACCGGATACTTGCTTCCCACTCCAAAGAGTTATAGCTTTCGCTTGCTCTCTCGGGTTGGGTTCGGTATTGGAAGGAAGAGACCCTGCGGGTCGCTCAGAAATTATTTTCGCGAGCTGTCCTACCTGATTTTCTAAACTTTTTACGCTTTTGGTTAAAGTTCTTATGGTGGCGTCATTTGTGGTGATATATTTAGAAAGTAATTCCTCCAAGCTTGGAGGTTTTGGGTAATTTTGAAGAGGTGGTGGTGGTGGTGGTGCAGAAAAATCATTTTGCGGGGGTGGGCGCATCGCATTCGATGGATTACTCCATGAAAAGTTCGGGTGATTTCTTAAAGCGGGGTTATAACTATTCGGAAAATTAAAACCAGGCGGATGAAAATTCGCAGCAGAAAAATTATTAAAAGCAGTTCTAGGAAAATTATTAACATAATCTAAATGTTCTGGAGTAGGGGTTGCAGATTCCCATACCTGAGGGGCGGAGGCAACAGTCATCTCCGTTATCTTTTTGCTTAGGATTTCTACCTGCAGAGCGAGCTGGGAGACGTTGTCCACTTCATAGATACCTGCAGGCTTGTTCGGGCGGGACCTAGGCACATTCCACTGATAAGTGTTCATGGCCATGTCCTCAAAAAGCTCAAGAGCGGCTTCCGGGGTCTTATGATTTAAAGTACCGCCAGAAGCTGCGTCTATCATTTGCTTCGTGCTTTGATTTAGCCCGTTATAAAACGTCTGCACTTGTAACCATACAGGCAGCGCGTGATGTGGGCATCGTCTTAATAATTCTTTAAATCTCTCCCAGGTTTCGTATAGGGTTTCAGAGTCTATTTGTCCGAAGGCAGAGATGTCGTTCCTAAGTTTTGCAGTTTTAGCTGGCGGAAAATACTTCGCCAAAAATTTTTCAGTTAATTCATTCCAAGTGGTTATGCTATTTTTTGGAAGTGTGTTAAGCCACTGCTTAGCTTTAGTTCTTAGAGAGAAGGGGAAGAGTCTTAGCCTGATTGCATCATTTGTGACACCATTTGTAACGTCCCAATTCGCGCTAGGCCCCTTGATTGCGTATTCGAGTCAAGGGGGCTGTAGTGAGCCCAATGGGGGATGTGGGGGAACAGGTGCGGACGTACGGGAAATGAGGAAAACAAGGCAAAACAGCATTTTTGGCTGACACGGGTATGGACACGGCCGTGTCCATACCCGTGTGCCTCATAAAAATAGGCTTACCAGTCAGAGAGGTACACGGCATTGGGACACGGGCGTGTCCCTAGCCGTGTGCCAAGGACACGGGTTGGGACACGGGCGTGTCCCTAGCCGTGTGCCAAGGACACGGGTCGGGACACGGCCGTGTCCCTACCCGTGTGCCGCAACCCTGACCCGGCAGAAAGTGGATCTGGGAGGAACACGGCCCTAGACACGGCATGCCACACGGCCGTGTCACCTGAACACGGGTAGGAACACGGCCGTGTGCCTACCCGTGTCTGCGATGTATAAAAAGGAAAAAGTTGGAAACCCTAGCATTCATTCTCCTTTCTTCTGCCCCGAAATTCCTGAGAGAGTTCTTGGCTGGAGGAGGAGGAAGAGCTTGCCGGAGCCATCTTTGGAGGAATCAAAACGCCGCCATCGTCAAGGGAAAAATAATGCCGCCGCGAAGGAGTGCGAGGCTCATGGCTGGCCATGGTGGTACCGCTGGACTTGAGGTGAGCTTCCTCCCCTCTCCCTTGGTGCTAGATCTATAGTTATGATAGGAGAGACATCGACTCCATAGAGTCTTGATGTGAGGAGGAGAGTTCTTAGGTTAAAGCCATGCCTAGGTTTTAGGCTTAGTCTCCCTCAACCTTCTCATCCTTCAAAGTGGAGATGAGAGGGGTTTTCGTTGAGGGTTTGGCTTTGAAAGGAGAAATAAGGTTGGGTGATTTTTGGAGAAGTTTATGCGAGGTCGTTGCAAGGAAGAAGATGAACGGATGCCGTTCACCTCGCCTTAAGATGCGTGCAGAAATCTGATTTCTGCACGCTGCGACCTTCGTGGCCAATTTCGGAGGTGTTCTGGCCAAATCTGGGTGAACGACTCAACACGAAAGTCGTAGCCCTCGAAATTACCTTTCCAACGAGTGGTTGCTCGTTTCCATGCGATACCTGTAGCCACGGGAAAGCTGGTTCGAGTCCGCTGCGTTCGGGAAAATTCCTGTACAGGAAACTATTTCCTGTACGCTTTCGAGTTGAATTTCTGGTATGTTGCAACCAGATCTGGGTGATCGACTCAACACGAAAGTCGTAGCCCTCGCGAATACCTTTCCAACGAGGGGTTGTGCATTGTGATCGGATTCCTGTAGCTCCGGGAATCCCAGTTTTAGTATTGGACTATCCTATGTTAATGCACTTGTTAAATTATAATGTTAGCACTCTTGCAATGATTGTGATTTGCTTATGTGATATCTTGCTCCCATATAACTATAATGTCGTTGTTACTATAATTTAGTATGGTTACTCATTTGGTTGTGTAATAAGGGATAACCATGCAATGGTAGAGAAATGGATTGGATGGGAAGGCTAGTAATTAAGAGTTGAGATTGGTATTGAATTTATTTATATAGTTTGATGTTGAACATATTAATTATGCGAAGTATTGAGGTGAAATCAGTGAATAGAGGGGCGTGAATATGATGAACACTATGTGAGGAGTATTTTGTAACCGTAATCCGAGCCCAAGGGGTTTATTAACAACTGATGCTTAGAGTGGTAGTCTCCCTACGGGTAGCATCGAGTGAGTTGTTTTGGGGCATGTGATGTGCGACGATTCATCGTGTCGCGGTGTTGAGATAATGAATGTGGCAGGTCTACGGGTTCGCCAGTCGTCACACCGATGGGAGCCAATGGGTAGACCTTGGGCGGTAGGGTTAGATACTTGGTGTCCATAACCCGAGATCTCCTCCGTGCCATGAGAACGGTTGGGCTTGCACCTCGTGCGTTTCCGAGGTTCCATCCGGTTCGAAATCAAAGGCCAGGTTGGGCTGTGTTCTTGGTGCACATTTACCCAAGACCCCTTCTGAGCCGTAGTACGCATGTGAGCTCCGCTGTTGTGTTCTTAGCGTTGAGGCGTACGGGGGCCTAGGATAGGTAGTGTGATACCACCTAGTAGTGGAGACGCCCGCTCCACTGTCGCCGTCTGGCCACGACGGACGACGCCTGAGAGGTTAGCTACCTGCTCGAAAAGTGGGAACTTCTAGTCTGTGTCGACATAGCAACTTGCATGTGCGTGCGCATGAGTCGGTCATAACATAACATTCATAACATGTCATTCATTGCATACACAAGATCCTCATCGTATAAGTTTGTATGGGCACTCTTATACGATGAGTTACTTTACTGTTAAGCCGATCCTTAACTTATAAGTTTGTATGGGCACTCTTATAAGTTAAGTTACTATTCTGAGTACTTATACCTACTGTCATTTACTATGGATATTTGTAGAACTGCTAGTTGTGTAGTGTAGCTTATTCTCCACTATATTTACTGTCACCTGCTTGTTTACTTGCTTATATATATACATATTGTACCTTGTTCCTTTCTCCGCCCGGTGCCGAGGAGTCGCCGGGGGAGCGGATGTGAAGCCACTTAGTCTTATGACTAACGGTTGCTACGTCTTCCTTTTTAGGAGGAAACCCCGCAGGTAGAGCGGCAACGGACTATGCAGCAGGACAGCCAGGCCCGGATGATAGGACCTGAGGTGGTGGTGCCATCGGCACCGTCAGTGACAGTAGTGAGTGTTTTCATGTAGCCGTTTGGCAAAACATTTCTAGACTCTTGTTTATTTGTACAAGCATGTTGTGCTTGTTATCTTCCGCTATTTTGGACTTTAACTTAGCTGTGAACTGAACTGCTTTTAGTTTTACTTTTCTGTTATGGTTGGGTTGGCATAATTGTATTGATATGGATTGTAGCCGGCGGAATAGGCGTCTTGTGGTAAAGGCTAACCCGTGTGTTAGTGCTACCGCAAGGCGGCTATTTCGGGCATAAGACTCCCCTCGTGCCGTGTGTTGTGTTCCGGGAGGGGGGTCTTACAAATGGTATCAGACTAAGCCGATCTTCACCTACAGCAGTCAGGTAACAATGGGCCACTCCCGTTCGATTAGTCGGTTTGGGGACAAACCGACTTAGCGGAAGCAGTGGTGTGCCCATATGTAATTCACACTAAGTTGTCCAACTTTGACATTAGTTTTAGCCAACCTGACCCTAGTTTGTACCTTGCGTATAGGTCCCAGCGCAGGTGGAGCCGGTTGGGGGCACTCCTACCCCTTCCGTCCCTTCACAATTCCAGCAGTCGGAACTGGGACAAATGCTGTCAGCCATATTGGATGCATTTAAAGCCCAGCAAGCTCCGGTGCAACAACAAGCGCCAAGCTCCAACTGGTTGAGCACCTTCCGTGCCCTGTCCCCTCCTGCCTATCTTGGGACAGAATCGCCGGTGCGCACCGAGGAATGGCTTGATACCGTGCAGGAATTGATGGCTGGCATAAGATGTCCGAACAGCATGGCGGTGACATTGGTAGTGACGCTGCTAGAGCTGCACGCCAAAAGGTGGTGGAAGTCCCTCATGGGCTCCACTTTCCATAGGCGGTTGTACACGGACATCAGTTGGAACGAGTTCACCGAGGCTTTTCTGGATCACTTCATCCCTTCTTCTGCTCGGGATGGACTTGAAGAAAAATTTCTGCAGCTGAAGCAGGGATCGAATTCGGTAACGGAGTACCAGAGGGAGTTCCAACACCTCGCTAGGTTTGCCGATTCCTATGAGTTGGACGATAGAGGCTATGCGAAGCGCTTCTACAAAGGGTTAAGGGACCCCCTGAGGCAGGCCCTTTTGTTTATAGCCGATGGAAGCCTGGCAGAAATCATTGACATGGCAAAGAGACTGGAGGCGGACCACATGGGATGTGGCAAGAGACCTGCGGAAGGTGTAATTGAAGTCGGCCCTAGTAATAGAAGGCGGAATGATCATGGCAGAGGAAGGGGAAACTACAGAGGCGGTCGGTGGGTCAACCGGAACTATCGGGTGGAGTACCCAACTCCGCAACCACTACCTTTACCACCACCACCGCAGCAGCAATATTATCAACAACCTGGGGGCCGACGTGAGATGATATGTTTTGAGTGCAATCAACCGGGGCATGTCCGACGAGTTTGCCCGCGACTGATCGGTGGTGCCCCTATCGCTCCCCCTCCAGTAGCTCCACGGGGACGAGGGCACATACGTGGCCGAGGAAGAGGACCACCAGGGAGAAATCAAGGACATGCACGGGAGCATGTATTCGCATTGGATATGACTCAGGAGAGAAATCCGCAGGAAGTCATCACCGGTACGTGCAAATTGTTTTAATATTATATGACTTTTGGATTTATGATACAAATGATACGCGCTATTCTGAATAGTGATTACCCTTTTGGAACCTAGGCACTGTCGTGGTTAGCGGGAGACCCGCCTATACGTTATTTGATACGGGTGCGTCTCACTCGTTCATTTCGGAGGACTTCGTGAAGGACTTGGAGGGAGTGCAACACTTCACGGGCATTACTCAAAGGGTGCGCCTTCCGGACGGCTCTGAGATGACGTCGTCAGCAAGTTGCGACTTCGACACCCTTATTGGAGGAAAGTTCTTTGAAACTCCGGCTACAGTGTTAAGAATCCCGGAGTTCGATCTCATCCTGGGCATGAAGTGGTTGGACTGGCACCACGCCAGGATCAATTGTGCGGAGAAGCAAGTTATGTTGAGGCATGGAGACTCGGAAGTCATCTTCCAAGGTATTAAATTCGCACCCCGTAAATTATTATCTTCAATCCAAGTTATGAAATCTCATATGGAAGGGGACGAAGTCTATGTAATTTGCTTCGAGTTGAAGAAATTGACATTAGAGGTCAAGGATGTGCGGGTGGTGCGAGAATTTCCCGAGGTATTTCCCGAGAAATTGCCAGGACTACCCCCGCATAGGGAAGTGGACTTCCAAATCAAGCTAATTCCGGGTGCCAAGCCCGTCTCGCGAGCTCCATACCGAATGGCTCCGAAAGAACTTGCAGAGTTTAGAGTCCAGCTTCAGGAATTGGTAGAAGCAGGGTTCGTTCGCCCAAGCTCGTCGCCTTGGGGAGCGCCCGTTTTGTTCGTCAAAAAGAAGGATGGCACCTTGCGGTTATGTATTGATTATCGAGAGTTGAACCGGTTAACGGTGCGGAACACCTATCCCCTACCGCGCATTGATGAATTATTCGATCAATTGGTGGGATCGTATTGGTTCTCCAAGTTAGATCTGCGTTCGGGATATTATCAGCTGAGGATACAAGAAGATGACATTCAGAAGACGGCGTTCAGTTCGAGATATGGTTTGTATGAATTCACCGTGATGCCGTTTGGGCTCACGAACGCCCCTTCCGCCTTTATGAGCTTGATGAACAAGGTGTTCGGCCCTTATTTGGACATCTTTGTCATCGTGTTCATCGATGATATCCTAGTCTACTCCAAGACTGAAGCAGAACACGCCGAACATCTAACTTTAGTGCTGAGGAAACTAAAGGAGCACACTTTGTTTGCCAAGTTCAGCAAATGTGAGTTTTGGCTTCGAGAGGTCGCGTTCTTGGGCCATGTGATTAGTGGGGCGGGGCTAGCTGTAGATCCGGCCAAGGTGCGGGCCGTGAAGGAGTGGTCGCCATTGAAGTCAGCGGCCGACATACGAAGTTTTCTTGGACTTGCCGGGTACTATCGCAAGTTCGTGAAAGGCTTCTCGAAGATCGCCCTTCCCCTTACCACGCTGACCAAGAAGGGTGTGCCGTTTGAATGGACACCCCAGTGCGAAGCTGCATTCCAGGAGTTGAAAGACAGATTGACGACTGCACCCATCCTAGCTCTTCCATCTGGGAAGGAGGGCTTTCAAGTCTACACGGATGCGTCGTATCAAGGGATGGGAGCTGTGTTGATGCAGAATGGGCATGTGATCGCTTATGCTTCAAGACAGTTAAAGAAGCATGAAGCCAGCTACCCGGTGCATGATCTAGAGTTGGGAGCGGTGGTATTCGCCTTGAAGATGTGGAGGCATTATTTATATGGCGTCCACTGCGAGATCTACTCGGATCACAAAAACCTGAAGTACGTGCACACCCAAAAAGAGTTAAACTTGAGACAGCGGCGGTGGTTGGAGTTCTTGTGCGACTACGAGTTCACCTTGAACTACCACCCCGGGAAGGTTAATTCCGTAGCTGATGCCTTGAGTCGAAAGGCACCGGGAACGAGCACGGAATCCCGCTTGATGAGGATGGAGTTAATCCGAACGCTACAGGAGATGGAAATCACTTTGGTCTTTAAGAATCAACCGGAAGAGTATACAGAATATTTGGCCGCGATGAGTATAGTTTGCAACATACGAGACCGGATCCGTACGGAACAAAAGAAGGATGCGGCTTTAACCCCAGCTTTCAAGTCAATGGAGGATGGGACTACGGAAGAATACTCCCTAAAAGACGGCCTCGTCCATTTTCGTGGCCGGCTTTACATCCCCGAAGGTGACAACATTCGGGAGGATATTCTAAAGGAGGCCCATTGCTCCAAGTACTCGGTGCACCCGGGGATCGCGAAGATGTACACCGATTTGAGAAAGACGATGTGTTGGCCGGGCATGAAGAGGGATGTCAAGTACTTTGTTACTCATTGTGTGGCCTGCCAAATGGTGAAGGCAGAGTGCCGAAGCCCCGGTGGAATGCTACAGTCGTTGCCCATTCCCGAATGGTAATTTGAGGACATCTCCATGGACTTCGTCCACGGGTTACCTCGCTCGCGCTCGGGGAATGATTCTGTGTGGGTGATAGTTGACCGGTTGACCAAGGTTGCCCGATTTATCCCAATGAAGAAGGAGGCGCAAGTGGGCGTCTTAGTGCGTCTCTTTGTGGAACAATTTGTGCGGTACCATGGTGTGCCCAAGACGATCGTCTCCGACCGGGATGGTCGGTTTACTTCAAGAGAATGGAGGGCTGTACAGGCTTATTTGGGCTCGCGCCTCGCCTTTAGCACAGCCTTTCACCCACAAACGGACGGGCAATCTGAACGAACCATCCGAACATTGGAGGACCTATTGAGGTTGTGTGTGCTAGATAAAGGAGAACCATGGGAGAGACTCTTACCTCTCGTGGAGTTCTCTTATAATAACAGTCATCAAGCTAGTATTGGAATGGCACCTCATGAAGCTTTGTATGGAAGGAGGTGTAGAATGCCCCTGTCCTGGGTGCAAGACGAAGATCCGAAGACATTGGGAAATGAGTATATTGATGACACGGACGCGGTGGTTAGGTTGATCCGGAATCGAATGCTAGAGGCTCAAAGCCGACAGGCGAAATATTACAACGCAAGGCACCGTATGGTAGAGTTTCAAGTGGGTGATAAGGTGTTCCTGAAGATTCGACCGATGCACGGAGTGTCACGAGTACGTGGAGTCAAGAAGCTCAGCCCAAGGTATGTTGGGCCCTATGATGTAGTGGAAAGGATTGGCCCTCTGGCCTATCGATTGGAGTTACCACCGGAACTGGAGAACCTTCACGACGT
Source organism: Platanthera zijinensis (assembly GCA_039513925.1). Taxonomy (NCBI): domain Eukaryota; kingdom Viridiplantae; phylum Streptophyta; class Magnoliopsida; order Asparagales; family Orchidaceae; genus Platanthera; species Platanthera zijinensis. The sequence goes on along the minus strand of CM077089.1, from coordinate 50,825,255 downwards.
GTTCCATGTATCGTCGCTTCGGAAGGCTTTGTTGCGACCTGAACAGTATATCCCCACGGCGGATGGTGCCATGGCGTCTGATAGGTCTGTGCGACTGGAGCCGGTGCGGATCGTTGATAACGAGATAAGAACCTTGCGCCGCAAAAGTGTTCCCTTGGTGAAAGTGCTATGGTCTAATCATGGGAAGGAAGAGTGCACATGGGAGCCAAGGGATTTGATGCAAGGGCGCTACCCGGAATTATTTACTCCAGGTAAAAATTTTATTTGAAAGCATAGTTCCCTTTTTATGTGTTTCACTCCCATAGGCTTACCCTGATTTCGGGGACGAAATCTTTTATTTTGTTTATAGGATTTGTAACGTCCCAATTCGCGCTAGGCCCCTTGATTGCGTATTCGAGTCAAGGGGGCTGTAGTGAGCCCAATGGGGGATGTGGGGGAACAGGTGCGGACGTACGGGAAATGAGGAAAACAAGGCAAAACAGCATTTTTGGCTGACACGGGTATGGACACGGCCGTGTCCATACCCGTGTGCCTCATAAAAATAGGCTTACCAGTCAGAGAGGTACACGGCATTGGGACACGGGCGTGTCCCTAGCCGTGTGCCAAGGACACGGGTTGGGACACGGGCGTGTCCCTAGCCGTGTGCCAAGGACACGGGTCGGGACACGGCCGTGTCCCTACCCGTGTGCCGCAACCCTGACCCGGCAGAAAGTGGATCTGGGAGGAACACGGCCCTAGACACGGCATGCCACACGGCCGTGTCACCTGAACACGGGTAGGAACACGGCCGTGTGCCTACCCGTGTCTGCGATGTATAAAAAGGAAAAAGTTGGAAACCCTAGCATTCATTCTCCTTTCTTCTGCCCCGAAATTCCTGAGAGAGTTCTTGGCTGGAGGAGGAGGAAGAGCTTGCCGGAGCCATCTTTGGAGGAATCAAAACGCCGCCATCGTCAAGGGAAAAATAATGCCGCCGCGAAGGAGTGCGAGGCTCATGGCCGGCCATGGTGGTACCGCTGGACTTGAGGTGAGCTTCCTCCCCTCTCCCTTGGTGCTAGATCTATAGTTATGATAGGAGAGACATCGACTCCATAGAGTCTTGATGTGAGGAGGAGAGTTCTTAGGTTAAAGCCATGCCTAGGTTTTAGGCTTAGTCTCCCTCAACCTTCTCATCCTTCAAAGTGGAGATGAGAGGGGTTTTCGTTGAGGGTTTGGCTTTGAAAGGAGAAATAAGGTTGGGTGATTTTTGGAGAAGTTTATGCGAGGTCGTTGCAAGGAAGAAGATGAACGGATGCCGTTCACCTCGCCTTAAGATGCGTGCAGAAATCTGATTTCTGCACGCTGCGACCTTCGTGGCCAATTTCGGAGGTGTTCTGGCCAAATCTGGGTGAACGACTCAACACGAAAGTCGTAGCCCTCGAAATTACCTTTCCAACGAGTGGTTGCTCGTTTCCATGCGATACCTGTAGCCACGGGAAAGCTGGTTCGAGTCCGCTGCGTTCGGGAAAATTCCTGTACAGGAAACTATTTCCTGTACGCTTTCGAGTTGAATTTCTGGTATGTTGCAACCAGATCTGGGTGATCGACTCAACACGAAAGTCGTAGCCCTCGCGAATACCTTTCCAACGAGGGGTTGTGCATTGTGATCGGATTCCTGTAGCTCCGGGAATCCCAGTTTTAGTATTGGACTATCCTATGTTAATGCACTTGTTAAATTATAATGTTAGCACTCTTGCAATGATTGTGATTTGCTTATGTGATATCTTGCTCCCATATAACTATAATGTCGTTGTTACTATAATTTAGTATGGTTACTCATTTGGTTGTGTAATAAGGGATAACCATGCAATGGTAGAGAAATGGATTGGATGGGAAGGCTAGTAATTAAGAGTTGAGATTGGTATTGAATTTATTTATATAGTTTGATGTTGAACATATTAATTATGCGAAGTATTGAGGTGAAATCAGTGAATAGAGGGGCGTGAATATGATGAACACTATGTGAGGAGTATTTTGTAACCGTAATCCGAGCCCAAGGGGTTTATTAACAACCGATGCTTAGAGTGGTAGTCTCCCTACGGGTAGCATCGAGTGAGTTGTTTTGGGGCATGTGATGTGCGACGATTCATCGTGTCGCGGTGTTGAGATAATGAATGTGGCAGGTCTACGGGTTCGCCAGTCGTCACACCGATGGGAGCCAATGGGTAGACCTTGGGCGGTAGGGTTAGATACTTGGTGTCCATAACCCGAGATCTCCTCCGTGCCATGAGAACGGTTGGGCTTGCACCTCGTGCGTTTCCGAGGTTCCATCCGGTTCGAAATCAAAGGCCAGGTTGGGCTGTGTTCTTGGTGCACATTTACCCAAGACCCCTTCTGAGCCGTAGTACGCATGTGAGCTCCGCTGTTGTGTTCTTAGCGTTGAGGCGTACGGGGGCCTAGGATAGGTAGTGTGATACCACCTAGTAGTGGAGACGCCCGCTCCACTGTCGCCGTCTGGCCACGACGGACGACGCCTGAGAGGTTAGCTACCTGCTCGAAAAGTGGGAACTTCTAGTCTGTGTCGACATAGCAACTTGCATGTGCGTGCGCATGAGTCGGTCATAACATAACATTCATAACATGTCATTCATTGCATACACAAGATCCTCATCGTATAAGTTTGTATGGGCACTCTTATACGATGAGTTACTTTACTGTTAAGCCGATCCTTAACTTATAAGTTTGTATGGGCACTCTTATAAGTTAAGTTACTATTCTGAGTACTTATACCTACTGTCATTTACTATGGATATTTGTAGAACTGCTAGTTGTGTAGTGTAGCTTATTCTCCACTATATTTACTGTCACCTGCTTGTTTACTTGCTTATATATATACATATTGTACCTTGTTCCTTTCTCCGCCCGGTGCCGAGGAGTCGCCGGGGGAGCGGATGTGAAGCCACTTAGTCTTATGACTAACGGTTGCTACGTCTTCCTTTTTAGGAGGAAACCCCGCAGGTAGAGCGGCAACGGACTATGCAGCAGGACAGCCAGGCCCGGATGATAGGACCTGAGGTGGTGGTGCCATCGGCACCGTCAGTGACAGTAGTGAGTGTTTTCATGTAGCCGTTTGGCAAAACATTTCTAGACTCTTGTTTATTTGTACAAGCATGTTGTGCTTGTTATCTTCCGCTATTTTGGACTTTAACTTAGCTGTGAACTGAACTGCTTTTAGTTTTACTTTTCTGTTATGGTTGGGTTGGCATAATTGTATTGATATGGATTGTAGCCGGCGGAATAGGCGTCTTGTGGTAAAGGCTAACCCGTGTGTTAGTGCTACCGCAAGGCGGCTATTTCGGGCATAAGACTCCCCTCGTGCCGTGTGTTGTGTTCCAGGAGGGGGGTCTTACACCATTTATCTTGAAGGTGTCACAAATTTCAAGAAAGCTAGCTATATGTGCGTTCAGATCTTCATCTTGAAGTCCGTCAAATTGCACATATTGCTGCACCATTTGAATTATGCTAGGCTTTAGTTCGAAGTTATTATTTGCTATAGCAGGGCGGACTATACTTGATTCTGTTCCCTCGAGGTTCGGTCGTGCATAATAGGACATAGTCCTTTGCACGGCCTCATCTACGTTGGGTTCTTCCATTCTTAAAGTATTAAATGACTCGGAGTCCTCAACCGGCACTTGGATAGTAGGACCTTGAAATCGCGATCTTCTCCGAAGAGTACGCTCAATTTCGTGGTTCAAGTCCAAAATAACCGACGGACTCCCGCGGGTCATGCACTAAAAGAACAGAAAAGAAGAAGAGAAAGAGAAAAAGGATAAACTAGAAAGAAAAACTAGATTTAGAAAATTAAATTAATTTTTTTTTCTTTTTGAAATAGATTTTTTATAGATTAACTCCCGAACTTCCCAAGGACTACCCCGTGAAGGGTTCGCAAGGTACTAGACAAGACAGTGGCACTTAAAGCCCTTTGCCCTTTTCGAGAGAATTAGGTGGCGTAGAAAAATTGTGAAGTTGGTTACTATTAAGAGCGGTGATAATTTTTTTTTGATTTTTAAAATTTAAAAGAAAGGGGATGAGAATGAGAAGAGATAAAATTAATAGGTTCGTGTTTTCAAAATATCAACGGAAGTTGGTTCCCCGACAACGGCAGGTATCCGAACCCTAGTTGTCGGGGAACCAACTTCCGTTGATATTTTGAAAACACGAACCTATTAATTTTATCTCTTCTCTTTCTCATCCCCTTTCTTTTAAATTTTAAAAATCAAAAAAAAATTATCACCGCTCTTAATAGTAACCAACTTCACAATTTTTCTACGCCACCTAATTCTCTCGAAAAGGGCAAAGGGCTTTAAGTGCCGCTGTCTTGTCTAGTACCTTGTGAACCCTTCACGGGGTAGTCCTTGGGAAGTTCGGGAGTTAATCTATAAAAAATCTATTTCAAAAAGAAAAAAAAATAATTTAATTTTCTAAATCTAGTTTTTCTTTCTAGTTTATCCTTTTTCTCTTTCTCTTCTTCTTTTCTGTTCTTTTAGTGCATGACCCGCGGGAGTCCGTCGGTTATTTTGGACTTGGACCACGAAATTGAGCGTACTCTTCGGAGAAGATCGCGATTTCAAGGTCCTACTATCCAAGTGCCGGTTGAGGACTCCGAGTCATTTAATACTTTAAGAATGGAAGAACCCAACGTAGATGAGGCCGTGCAAAGGACTATGTCCTATTATGCACGACCGAACCTCGAGAGAACAGAATCAAGTATAGTCCGCCCTGCTATAGCAAATAATAACTTCGAACTAAAGCCTAGCATAATTCAAATGGTGCAGCAATATCTGCAATTTGACGGACTTCAAGATGAAGATCTGAACGCACATATAGCTAGCTTTCTTGAAATTTGTGACACCTTCAAGATAAATGGTGTCACAAATGATGCGATCAGGCGCCATGTCACGCCCGTGACATGGGCGTGACACCCTCCTTTTTCGGTGACTGACGGATTTCCGACCAATGATTTGGACATGACATGCCTGTCACGCCCCCCTGTCACGGGCGTGACCTAGGGCGTGACCACCGACGTACCGAAGCAATCATCCCTCCTGCCAGAATCCAGAGCCCGAGGTCAAATCTGTACTTGTCATGCCCCCTAACACGCCCCCACTAGGGCGTGTCGGAGGGTTTGACCAACCCGAGAAAAAAATCTATAAATAGAGCCCCCCTCTCCATTTCAGCAAGCTTTGGTTGAGTGGGGGAGGTGCTGCCCCTTTGTTTCTTGATCCTTTTTTCATGCTTTCTCTCTCTCTCTCCCCCTCTCTTTGTACTTTTTGTTTAACCCTAGTTTAATCTTAGTTTGTTCTAGCTTTTATTGTAATTTTCTTCTTGCTTAGTGCTTAATGTAGGGCTAGAATAGGGTTTAATTTTCATGCACTTGTAATTTTATTTTCATTAGTGTAACTTGCCCTTTTTCATTAATAAAATTGTTCTTCCCTTAGCTTGTGTTCTTCTTATGTTTTTCTACTCATCTCCCCCCTCCACTCCATTATGATTAACTAATCCTCCTTGTACTCGATCTTGATGATCCGAGGTTAGAGCGATTATGTTATGATGTTTTAATTAATCTTTTCTTTTTAGGTTAGGGCCTTGAATTACTCTTGATTAATCACAGGTTGGGGGTATATTTTCGATATATACTCTCCGCCTTTGCTTTCATTCTGGGCTAGTCGAGAGGCCGAAAGAATGAAGTGAGCATTCAAGAGTAAAGGGAGTTGTACGCACCCCTCGAGAGAGGCAGACGTCCAAATCTCCCGGATTGGAGTAAAATCCAATAGTGGGGTTCACCGCGTAAAGCGAGTTTTAGGCCTCCGATTTAGACGAGAGTCGGTCGGACCTTCCTAAACTCAGTTGGGCACGACTTCGAGAGAAGCGTGTTCAAGCTTTAGCAACCTCCACGGTCAAGGACCCTTATCCTATTAAGTTTAGATTTTTATCGCATTTTCTTAATCGTCTTTAGCCGAGCTGAATCTTGATCGGGTGCATTTCCATTTCATATTTTCTTCCTTTAGTAGTAATCTCCTATCTTGTGCTCTTTAATTAACTGCAGTAGTTTCCTTTCTAGCATAGTTCTTTTCTTAATAGCGTAACTTAATTGCGGTAGTTCTCTTTCTAGTTTGCTTTACTTTCTCCCCTGCACTTAGATTTTCTAATACCCTAGTTTTTCCGTCGATAAGATAATAGCGTTCGTGTGAGTAAGCTTAGCCAACAGTTCCCGGATTTCAATACGACACTTGTGTCCCCTTGCTACAATTCGATAGGTATACTTGCCTCATCGGGTTGCTAGTTCGGTTGCATTTATTTTCTTCGAACTCTAGCGCGCAACAAGTTTTTGGCGCCGTTTCAGCAAGCTTTGGTTGAGTGGGGGAGGTGCTGCCCCTTTGTTTCTTGATCCTATTTTCATGCTTTCTCTCTCTCTCTCTCCCCCTCTCTTTGTACTTTTTGTTTAACCCTAGTTTAATCTTAGTTTGTTCTAGCTTTTATTGTAATTTTCTTCTTGCTTAGTGCTTAATGTAGGGCTAGAATATGGTTTAATTTTCATGCACTTGTAATTTTATTTTCATTAGTGTAACTTGCCCTTTTTCATTAATAAAATTGTTCTTCCCTTAGCTTGTGTTCTTCTTATGTTTTTCTACTCATCTCCCCACCTCCACTCCATTATGATTAACTAATCCTCCTTGTACTCGATCTTGATGATCCGAGGTTAGAGCGATTATGTTATGATGTTTTAATTAATCTTTTCTTTTTAGGTTAGGGCCTTGAATTACTCTTGATTAATCACGGGTTGGGGGTATATTTTCGATATATACTCTCCGCCTTTGCTTTCATTCTGGGCTAGCCGAGAGGCCGAAAGAATGAAGTGAGCATTCAAGAGTAAAGGGAGTTGTACGCACCCCTCGAGAGAGGCAGACGTCCAAATCTCCCGGATTGGAGTAAAATCCAATAGTGGGGTTCACCGCGTAAAGTGAGTTTTAGGCCTCCGATTTAGACGAGAGTCAATCGGACCTTCCTAAACTCAGTTGGGCATGACTTCGAGAGAAGCGTGTTCAAGCTTTAGGAACCTCCACGGTCAAGGACCCTTATCCTATTAAGTTTAGATTTTTATCGCATTTTCTTAATCGTCTTTAGCCGAGGTGAATCTTGATCGGGTGCATTTCCATTTCATATTTTCTTCCTTTAGTAGTAATCTCCTATCTTGTGCTCTTTAATTAACTGCAGTAGTTTCCTTTCTAGCATAGTTCTTTTCTTAATAGCGTAACTTAATTGCGGTAGTTCTCTTTCTAGTTTGCTTTACTTTCTCCCCTGCACTTAGATTTTCTAATACCCTAGTTTTTTCGTCGATAAGATAATAGCGTTCGTGTGAGTAAGCTTAGCCAACAGTTCCCGGATTTCAATACAACACTTGTGTCCCCTTGCTACAATTCGATAGGTATACTTGCCTCATCGGGTTGCTAGTTCGGTTGCGTTAATTTTCTTCGAACCCTAGCACGCAACAAGTTTTTGGCGCCGTTGCCGGGGATCAAGAAACAAAGGGGCACACCTCCCCCACTCAACCAAAGCTTGCTGAAATGGAGAGGGGTGGCTCTATTTATAGATTTTTTTCTCGGGTTGGTCACGCCCTCCGACACGCCCTTGTGGGGGCGTGTCGGGGGGCGTGACAAGTACGGATTTGACCTCGGGCTCTGGATTCTGGCGGGAGAGATGATTGCTTCGGTACGTCGGTGGTCACGACCTAGGTCACGCCCGTGACAGGGGGGCGTGACAGGCATGTCATGTCCAAATCATTGGTCGGAAATCCGTCAGTCACCGAAAAAGGAGGGTGTCACGCCCATGTCACGGGCGTGACATGGGGCGTGACAGTACTATTTGCGTGTTGAGGCGGAACGGCATTTAATGCGGCGGCAGGCTTTGCGGAAGAGTGCGACACGCCCATATCACGCCCGGTGACACGCCCGGGGAGGGCGTGTCAGGGGGGGCGTGACAGCGGTTTTTGACCATTTTCTATCCACTCCAGCAGGTGCCCTCGGGGTTGGGTGACACGCCCTAGGTCACGCCCAGGGAGGGCGTGACAGGGGGGCATGACAGGTCATTTTGGCCAATTTTCTGGAAACCTGCAAAAAGACAGGAAAAAGTTAGTGGCAATAAAATTTACATAAAAAGGATAAAAATAAACTAATAATAGACATAATTTGTACAATATAAAATATAAAATACGATAATAGTTTAGGCTACAAAACGTATTATCAGAGATCTTTAAGTGATTTAGTAAAAATCCAATTTAAGTTAAGCATTTAACCGTATCCCTCGGCTTGGTGGCTCATCAAGTCCACGAAAGAAAAATAGTTTATACGTTGTGAAAAATACTTCATTCATGAGATTAAACATCCTACATGTGTATAGACATTCCCCAGGGAACAACTCATGGTATGCAAGACTCTAGGTTTATAATAGTAGAAAAAATAGCTTTTACGATTGCTAAATATAATGATTTAGAGTTTTAAAATATGCAATGCATGAAGTACTAATAGTAGATTTTATACTTCAAAATACCTAGCATGGATTCCTAGCATAAATCATCCAAGAGAGCAAATAATCCAATTCTTCATAAGAAAACAACTAGCAACTAGCAACGTATCGAGAAAATAACTATCTTGTGGGCATCAATAATCTTACACGAACCCACATCAAGTATAAGTATGCCTGAACCAAGAAAAAACCCAAAACAACAACTACCTCGCAACGGCGAGGTGAAAACCACAGATAACACTGCTGCTCAGAAACTCCAAAATCAGCTCCACTACCTACTAAAGCTCCGGACCTGAGAAATTCTAAACACAGAACACCTCAGCAAGAAGGTACAAGCGGTGGTCGAAAAGTAAGCAAAAAAAGCAAACAAAGGTCAAAAGGGTTACCAACCCAAGACCAAAAGTACTCAAGTAAAGTACAGAAGTAAAGTACCAAAATTGGAAACATAGAACTTATGTGAATCATCACATACAACAAATAACACAAGATGCACAAGGATAAAAAGGTGGGAAGCAAGATTAAATCATAAGAAATATTACTCAAAACTTTATTAGCCACATGTGGTCAACTCTACCCCAATAACACAGGCGAGGTGGTCACACATCTTGACACACCCTCACAGATATATAATATCCATCTAACTGCGGGGGAGACTCATACACTCCACCATTCACTGCAGACGTTCAAACACCCGGTAGAGTTCCACAAGGTACTAATAAAGGAAAACAAACCTTGCGGCGGTGGATTCGGCCACTAACACCAACAACAAAAGAAAACCATGATATAAATCTCAAACATTGCGGAGGTGGTTATGTCCACTAACTCCCGCAACCAAAGAATCAAGATATATATCAAGACTCGTCACATCAGATTCTACTAGAGATTTCTAGATTAAGAAGCGGTTGATCAACCTTCAGGAAGGATTTACAATCCTAGATAAACTCTAACACATTCTACAACTATAGTTAAGGGCGATTAAAGCCAATAATATAACATTTCATCAAATCACTACAACACTACGAAGTTGAATAATCATAACAAGAACTTATAAATTCAAGTAGATTTCAAGGGGGATTAAACATATCTACAGTTGGAATGACAAAAGTGCAGAAAGATTTAAAGAACTAAAGTAAAATAGTTACCATCAAGATCAGGAAAAAGGGGAAAAAGAGGGAAAACCACCACTTCCATTGGTTTTGCCTGAAAAACTCTCCAAATCACTCCTTGTCGTAGATCGGGGCTAAAGAAGATGAGAGGAGTCGAAATCTGAACAAAAATGGCCGAAATAGAGGTTAGGGCCAAAAACCCTAACGAGAAAAACTCGAGAAATGGAGAAAACTTTACCACGATGATGAAGCTCTCGCTGAGAGCTTTCAGGATCTATGATCAGTTCAAGATTTCGAGCACCGTAGCACCGTCGGCGGCCATCGGAAGAATCACGGAAGAACTTTCTCTCTCTCGCTCATGCCGCTCTGGTTCGGGAGATAAACAGGAAGTCGGTCTAAAATGAAGGAGGAATAAGAAGGTATATATACAGTAAGTGTAATATTAGAATAATTGCACTTAAGAAAATGAACCGGGAAAGAGGGTCAACTGGATAAGACCTCTCGAGAAGAAGTCAATAATTTCTCGAGTGGAAAGAAGACTTCTCGAGTATATCGAAACTTCTCGAGAACAGAAGGGCAGTTCTCGAGTACTAACAGAAACTTCTCAAGAATAAAAAGGCAGTTCTCAAGTAATAAAAAAAACTTCTTGAGAACAGAAAGGCTGTTCTTGAGTACTAACAGAACTTCTCAAGTGTAGAGGAAAATATTTCTCGAGAATAAGAAGCATTTCTCGAGAACAGGCTCCAGGGCTTCTCGAAAACAAGGTAAGACTTCTCAAGAACTTATGGCCTTCTCGAGAAAAAGAATGCAACTCGAGAGAACTAAAACGTACCTCTCGAGAACTAAGAAGGATTTCTCATGTACTAAAAAGGCTTCTCGATAACCAACAAGGGTTTCTCGAAATCATAAAATCTGGGATACTTGAGAAAAGACTATGGACTTTTCGATAAGGACTTCTTGACCTCTTGAGAACAAAGACATCATTTCTCGAGAAGAATTATAAAATTTTCGGGAACAGCTCCTTGCTTCTCGAGAAATGAGAATGGTCTTTACGAGTACAAGCATGGTTTTTTCGAGAACTAAGCAGGAGAGTATCAGAAATTCAGATTTGACTAATATTCCAGGATAAGATGTCAACTATATAGAATTGGCAGCATAGACAAACCCTAGAATCCGACGCACCATTCATGAGATACAAACATCAAATGCTTATTCATGCAAAAATCATCACAAAGATCCAAACACGCGCCGAGACCCCAAAACGCTCGGATCGCAATTAAAACTTGACAAGTCCAAAAATCTCAAAACTTCACCCCTTTCAATCAAGGAAAACATTCTATCCAAATCAAAATCCCAAAATCTAGTCAAACAGACCCAACGGACGCGAAATCACACTTACGGTGCAGTGCTGTCAACATGATGTAGAAAAAGTAACGCCTTGACATCATAAATATGACAATACCAAATCAAATAACATCATCAGAAAAAATCGGGGGCGTTACATTCACTCCCCCTAAAAGAAGTTTCGTCCTGAAATATAACACAACTTCAAAAATCAAACCAAAAAGAGAAAACCAATATTCACCAAAAATAGGGAGACATACCAGACACTATGAGAAGAGATGTGGATGAGATTCTCTCATCACCAACTGCAATTCCCATATTGCACTCTCGACGTTTTGATTTATCCAAAGAACCATGACCATAGGAATGGTCCTTCTCCGTAACATTCCATCTTGAGATTCCAAAAAACGGACTGTCTCTTCCACAGACGAAAGGTTGGGATGAATCTGGGGAACTGAGTCAAGGAATTAACGATCACTACGAACACACTTCCGATACTGGCTCTCATGGAACACATCATGGACACCAGGTAAGGTAGCAAGCAAATCCAGTCTACAAGCTGACACTCCGATGGGCTCCAGAATTTGAAAAGGTCCCACATACCGAGGGTCTAACTTGTGGTTCCTTCCAAACCTTTTAACACCTGACATTAGAGACACTTTCAGAAACACCATGTTCCAATTGTCAAACTCCAGATAGACCATTTGTCGATTATCTTATTTCTCAAAACGCTCTTGTGTTATACCGAGATTTTCTCGAATATGAGTCACAACACATTTCATCTCTTCATGGGCTTCCAGACCTAACAGCGGTCCCTTACAACCTTCATCCCAAAACAAAGGAGTCCTACAACGCCTTACGTACAAGGCCTCAAACGAGCCCATCTACAGACTCTCTTGATAACTATTATTCTAAGCAAATTCCATGAGTCTGAGGCATTCATCCCAAGCACCACCATAATCCAATATGTAATATCTTATCATGTCTTCCATGATTTGATTTACCCTTTCCATCTGACCATTTTTCTGCGGATGATAGGCAGTGGAATACCTTAAATCGGTACCAAACCCCTCTTATAAACTCTTCCAAAAGAGAGTCGTAAATTTAGAGTCTCGATCTAATAAAATGCTAACAGACACTCCATGTAATCTGATGACTTCATCAAGGTATAACTCAGCTATCTTCTTCATAGAATACCCAATCTTAAAGGGCACAAAGTGAGTGCGCTTGGTCAATCTATCGACTATCACCCAAAAAGAATCGTACCCATGGGGATTTTTGTAAACTGATGATGAAATCCGTTGAAATACTCTCCCATTTCCGTCCTGGAATATCAAGTGGTGTTAATTTACCACCAGGCCTTCTATGGTCATCCTTAACACGTTGTCACGTATAACATTCCGACATAAACTTTGCTATATCATTCTTCATTCCCGACCACCAAACAATTTGCTTCAAGTGTTTATACATTTTGGTGGAGCCATGATGGTTGGCAACACAGGAACCATGAGCTTCGTTACAAATCTTAGCCCGAATGTCACCAAAAGCGCGAATACAAAATCTACCATGGTATTTCAGAGTATCATACTCATCCAAAGAAAAAATCAGGTAGATCTCCCTTCTCAGTCCTATTCAAGAGATGTAACAAATCAGGGTCATCCTTCTGGTGCACTCTGGTAAGAGAAATCCAAGAGGGCTCTTCTGCTTCCAAACTAGCAGACACAGTAGTACTCCCAACTTCAATGTCCATCAACAAGAATTCTTCCACCAAAGATTGCATAGATAGATTGAAGATTTTGGCAGTCTTCCTACTCAAGGCATCGACTACTACCTTAGCCTTTCCTTGGTGGTAAAGGATCTCTACTTCATAATTAGCCACATACTCTAACCACCTATGCTGGCGCAAATTCAGCTCCTTTTGAGTGAAGACGTATATAAAACTCTTATGGTTTGTATAGATCTTGCACAGTGCGCCATATAATAAATGTCTCCAAAGCTTCAGCGCATAATTTACAGTAGTAACTTCCAAAACATGTGTAGGATAGTTTCTTTCATGAATCTTTAATTGTCTTAATCCGTACGCGATCACCTTTCCTTCTTGCATCAAACCACAGCCAAGTCCAACATGTGATGCATCCACATAGACAGCGTACTCGACTCCTTTAGTAGGTAAGGTTAATACTAGAGCAGTACACAATCTCTTTTTCAACTCTTGGAATGCTTCTTCGCACTTATCGCTCCAAATGAATGCGGTGTTCTTCTGTGTATGTCTAGTTAGAGGAGCGGACATCACAGAAAACCCTTCCACGAACCTTTTATAATAACCGGCCAGACCTAAGAAGCTCCAAATCTCTTTAGGAGTAGAAGGACTCTTTCATTCCATCACAGCAGAAATCTTGGTCGGGTCTACGAAAATACCATCCTTGCTCACAACACGGCCCAGGCCGGAAAGACACCTAGGGTAACCAGAATTCGCACTTACTCAGCTTGGCATATGATGGAGACGATGGCCCTGAACATATTGAAGATGGTGACAGCGCGCTTATAGAAGAACTTTCTCCGCCTTCAAATAAAGATTTGCGGCGCCGTGATGACCATGTGGAGCATCACCATAATATCAGTCGAGGGCGCAAACCAATTTATAAATAATTATTAATAATTATAAAGTCAATTTTATGTTTGTTTTAATTTTCATTGCATGTGTAATGATGGGTGCTTATAACCATCAAGTGTTATTTTAATTATTTCATTTCATGTGTTATGATGGGTGCATATAACCATCATATTTTCAATTTGAATTTTGAATTTTGAATGGAGGGAGATTGAGTGGTGTAGGCTATATATAGCCATATTATGAAGAATTGATTAGAGAGAAGAAGAATAAGAAAATAATCACCCTAAAGATCGCGACCAGCTTCTTGAGATTTAGCTATTCTCGCCTCGACCTTTCAGGGCCCTCTTGCTTGGAATCCAGGAAGGCTTCCAGGGTGTGAGGGAGGAAAGAGGCGACTACCGAGTCAAGCCCGCGGACTCGTCGTCCTCGGAGTCCACGGTGAGATCTACGCGAACAGTGTCGGGGTTCAGTAAAAGGGGTCGAGCACCGCCAGGGAAGAACAAAATTCGAGAAAGCTAAAGGCATACCATGCACATCCCTCTCCTCTAGGCCGACATGAGGAGGGCGGATTTCCCAGCCTTGCCTCGGCCATGGAGAGGAACCTCTAAAGAAAGGCGAGTAAAGCCGGGGGTGGGGATGATCTCGGTCCCTTCCCCCCGGATGCAGAGGCGAGATGCTACTGAAAGGGATGGCGAGTCGATGACCTTGGCTTTTATAAGTAAAGCCCTGTGGTGCCGAAGCTGGGGAGCGAGGCCCGTAAATGATCGATGGTCTCCTGATTTCGCGGGCTGCTGAGAGGGCTCTTAGCCCGCGGTGCAGATTTTTCCCTGTTATGCCCCCGGCTGGTCTGGTCGGCGGGAGGAAAGATGGCCTCCTTCCCCCAAGGGATGCGGAGTCGCTTGAGTAGAGGAGTCAGACCCATTATTCATGGCTGTCTGGAGCTCGGTGTAGATGGGCTCAGCATCTTTTTTAAGTATAACCCTCATAACGATATTTTCTGAACTGTCGCCGCTCTATGCTAATTACATTCCTCAAAAGACCGACACTCCGGGATTTATTCCCAAATTTTATTACTTGTGCGACTGGTGCGCTTGCCAATTTCCACGCGGAGTGTCGCTATCTCTTTGCTTAGGGTTGGCGAGCTGTAGGCTTTGAGATTTGTCAGTGGTTGCGCTGCCATCATATAATTTTAGCTGGTGCCCATTGACTTTGAAATTGTCTCCGCTTTTGCTGGCTATTTCGATGGCGCCAAAGGGGGAGACTCTGATCACTGTGAAGGGGCCGCTCCACCTCGATTTTAGCTTTCCTAGAAATAAGCGGAGGCGGGAATTGTACATCTGGACTTGGTCTCCTGGTTGGAATTCTTTTGGGATGATGTGACGGTCATGCCATTTATTTGTTTTTTCTTTGTATATCCGCGTATTTTTGTTTGCGAAATGCCGGAGCTCCTCTAGTTCGTTCAGTTGAGAGCGGCGCTTATCTACTGCGGCTTCAATGTCCATGTTTAGTAATTTGGTTGCCCACAATGCTTTGTGTTCTAGCTCGGCCGGCAAGTGGCAAGCTTTTTTGTAGACTAGTTGAAAAGGGGTCATACTGATAGGGGTTTTGAAGGTAGTTCTGTATGCCCATAATGCGTGGTTCACCTTCTTGGCCCACTCTTTTCTGTTGGAATGGATGGATTTTTCGATGATTCGTTTGAGATCGCGGTTTGAGAATTCTACTTGCCCACACGTTTGGGGATGGTAGGCAAGAGAGATTTTGTGGTGGACTCCTAACTTCTTCATGAGTTGCAAGAATGACTTGTTGTAGAAATGGCTCCCGCCGTCGCTGATGATGGTGCGCAGGGCGCCGAATCTGGAGAAAATGTTCTTGTGTATGAAATTCAATACGGTGCGGGCGTCATTTGCGGCGACAGCTTCGGCTTCGACCCACTTGAAAACATAGTTGATTGCGATAATAATATAGAGTTTTTCGTGCGACATTGTGAAGGGTCCCATGAAGTCCATCCCCCAAACGTCGAATGGTTCACAGACGAGCATGCTGTTGAGAGGCATTTTGTTCCTCTTGGAAATATTTTCGGTCCTTTGGCATTCATTGCATTTTGCAACGTATGCTTGGGTGTCTCTAAAAAGGGTTGGCCAAAATAGGCCACATTGCAGTACCTTGCGTGCCGTTCTAGTGGAGCCAAAATGACCGCCATCCTCCTGGCCATGGTAGTGTGTTAAGACAAATTGGAATTCGGTCTCGGGTATGCACCGCCTGATGATGCCATCATTGCAAGTACGGAATAGTAACGGGTCTTCCCAGAAATAGTATTTAGCATCAGACAATAGGCACATGGCCGCCATCCTCCTGGCCATGGTCGACGTTGTGGCGATCGGCGATCGTCGAGTGTAGGCACATGGCATGGGACAAGGGCGTATCCCAGGGCGTGTCACGCTCGGGAGATTTTTTAGTGAGGCACACGGGCCATGACACAGGAACAGACATGGGCATGTCACATGTGACACGGGCATGTCCAGTGCCGTGTCGCAGGCCGTGTCCTTCTCTGGAAAATCCTGGGAGTTGCACACGGGGCGTGACACGGGTATTGACACGGCCGTGTCACATATTACACGGGCGTGTTGGAGGCCGTATCATAGGACATATACTGGTCAGAGTGCCGTGCGAGACGGCGAATGGGCGACACGGCCCTAGATACGGGCGTGTCGCAGGTCGTGTTCGGCCCAGATTTTGTATTTTTGGCCCCAATCGTGGCCGTTCGTTTTCTTATGTTGGGAACCGACGGCTAGGGGTTGGTGCTGGCGGTTTAAACTCGGAAATAGGGTTTGTAAGCTCTCATTTCATCCCCTTAGTTCTCTTTCTAAAGGCTAGAGAGAGGGGAGAGCAAGGAGGAGGAGGAAGGCAAGATCCGGTCACCGGCGGAGCTTCGGAGCTCCAAATCGCAAGCCGTCTTCGGATCCGCGGAGGTAAGGAGATTGCAGTGCTTTCCATCCGTGTAGATTTCCATGGAACCAAGAAGAAATGCTAGGGTAATGATTTTCATCTCGAGCATGTGAAGCTCTTCTTCCTTTTCATGGGAAAACCCTTCTCCCGCAAGTGTGCGGGGAGATTGTGGTATTCCTTGGGGTAGATATGTAAAGTCCCCCTTATTAGAGTCTGGAATCGTAGTACGGACATAGGCATGATGTGTGAAGCCTACCCGGACAAGTTGGTCTAGATCGATGATGTTCATTGCAATTTAGCCAGAGAAGACTCTGTGCCCTTTTGTTGTTTTCGGGTTTCTACGGGGTAGATGGCAGCAGGGATCCTTGGGAAGTAACCCTAAGGCGCACCCGGAAAACTGGGCGGAAAAGCATTTCCGTCATCTTGGTGGCCAGGGAGCAAACCATGAACATTACTTGGTTATGTGCTTGTGTGATCGAACTTTGGGATCCGGGAGAAGCTTGGCCCGCGCGTACATCTTAATATGACTATGCGATATGAGCAACGGGCAAGTGGATGTGGACCCGGGCTATGCGGTTTGGTGACAAACATTTGAAAAAGTGACTGGCAATTGGCATGGTCGTGCGATTATTATGCTTACATCGGAAAGACTATATTGCTCACGAGTTTTGCCGTCCAAGGGATGGTGGTGAGACCACGGTTATGACCGGGTTCACCGAGTTAGTGCCCTGAGAGCACGGGGTATGTGGCTGTTTGAGCCCGCATCTGTGATGATATTCTTATTCTCTATTTTATTGGCTAGGCTAATAAGTGCAGGGAAGAAGCTTTGCCGCCCCGAGCTTGGGGGCGAAATCGTTATAATTTGGTCAGCATAGTTGACTGTTGCCTTTGTTTACCACCGTGTGGTGGATTGTTGCTTGCAGGTGCTGCAGAGCCGAGCGGTAAATAGCGAGCTAAAGCCTAGGTTGCTATGCCGGCCCTCGAAGGCCAGCTTTTGAGTGTTTACTTATTTACTCATGTGTGACCGGCCTATGTGCCGAGGTTTGGAAAACACTTCTATTTAAGCAAATTGTTGTAAGGCCTTAAGGTAATTATTTCTATGTATCGTACATTCCTATGGGACTATTGTAGTGGACATCCATGTTGTGGTTGGGTTCTTTTATCTTGCAACTTAAAAATCTGCTTCCGCTAGATGCTCTGTGTAGGAGGTTGTGATTGGTTGATTGGTTTCAATAACTAACCAACCGGACTGTCCATAGTATATGGCGTCGGGCCCCGGACGGACCTACTGCTATATGTTATGTTATGGATAGGGGTGTTACAAATTAGTATCAGACTACCGGTTTCGGTGAAGCTTAAATGAATTCATGGGCAAATTCACTTTAATAGGTGCTGAGCACCTGTGTGTGCGTCATCGTTATAACATGAAAAGAACCCCTGAATGTCCACTTAGGAATGAAAATACACATGTTTGAGGAACCTGCGTGTTCCTATAATTGTTGTTTGCAATATTGTTGGGTTGCCTATCGGTGTTTTGCACGATTATAGGTGACTAGAAGTGGTGCTGGACCGTCGGAATGGCCAGGTTCTGAGGCAAGCAGCGCACCTAATGATGCGCCTGCAATACCCCATCAGCCGAGACCATTAGATTGGTGGCAGAAGCTGTCTTTGCTATGATCAATGCGCAGCCTGCAAGGCAAGTGCAGCAGCCTGCTCCTGCTGTGGAGCGAGTGCCGCTCCAAGCGGCGGAGCCTAGAAGGGTTAAACAGGTGGTGGTGGAGCCGGAGTTGCCTCGGAGAGCAACTGAGAAACAACTTAATCATGTGATGGGCTTCCATCCGCTAGTGTTCTCTGGAACAGGAACCCCGACTCAGGCAGAGGATTTCCCATCGAGAGTCAAGAGAGTGCTGACAGCAACGGAAACCGAAGAGTGGCAGAAGACCACGATTGCGAAGTTCTTGTTGGACGGGGATGCGAGGTTATGATGGGAAGGGCTGGAGCTACACCACCTAAGGGGAAGGCAGTTGGTGGAAGTCTCTATGGAGGAATTTTTGAGGTTGTTTATGGCTCGATACCTTTCCTTAGCGCAGAGGATCACGTTGGAAAATGAGTTTCAAAAGTTGGTGCAAGGAGATAGCACCATTGACGAGTATCTCCACGAGTTCACTCGTTTGGGAAGATACGTTAGTGCTACCTTTGCCGATGAGGAGCGCAAGATGAATCGCTTCTATGAAGGGTTAAGAGACGAGCTGAGGTTGTTACTGTCGGGGCCTATGGCGCATGGTTTCATGACCTTGGTCAACTCGGCCCGGTCCTTGGAAAAGGACATGAAGAACGTGCAATTGAAGAAGGAACCCGGTGTCAAGAAATCGGAGTTTAAGGTGCCGACTTCAAAGTCTGGATTTCGAAGATGGAATAAGAAGGCTAGGACGTCGGGTTTAGCCCTTTCTTCAAGTGCCTCGGGGGCAACTACCAACCGAACCCAGGGCGCTTGCTTTACTTGCGGAAAGACGAGGAACATTGCTCGCGATTGTTGGAGCGAACGCCCAAAGTCCGAGAGAAAACAAGGAGCCACTTATGAAGAAAAGGGGAAAGCGGTGGAGTCAACCGCGTCCCATTATGCTCCGACTCAACCTAGAGTCTACAACTTGGGCCAGCAAGAGGACATCAAGCAGGCCGACGTGGTGACAGGGACAGTTTAATTTATAGCAAGTTAGCTTTAAATACTGTTACCTAGTGCTTGTTAGCTTAATACTATTTGTGTAGGCTTTGTTCTTATTGGCGATAGTTCGGCACGAGCACCTTTCGATAAGGGAGCTTCACACTCCTTCTTGTCCGAAAGCTTTATATCGCGCATCGGAGTCCCTTCTTCGATGGCGAAGGACAAATTGGTTGTGCTACTACCGAATGGGTGTTCAATGCGTGCGGTCAGAGTGTGCGCCGTAAAAGTTCATATTGGAAACCAAATGTTCGACTTGTTAGCGTCATTGCTACCGCTAGTAGAGTTCGACGTTATCTTTGGGATGGATTTGCTTTCGGAGCAGAAGGCCTATATTGATTGCAATGGTAAGGAGGTCAAGCTGGGTGTTGGGCGGGAGATAATATTCACGGGACTTAAGGGGTCGAGCAGGACGCTGATGTCTGCTCTTCAGGTTGTAAAGGCAGTTCGTGCTGGCACAGAGTTGTTCTTCGCGATAGTGGGGGCTGTAGAGCCAAAGTCCACTTGGGATAGTATCCCCGTAGTTTGTGAACACCCCGATGTGTTCCCGGATAATCTTCTCGGAGCCCCACCGTAGCGAGAGATCGACTTCACGATCGAGCTCGTGCCAGGTGCCAAACCTGTTTCATGTTCTCCTTATAGGTTGGCGCCTAAGGAGATTGCGGAGTTAAAGGTTCAATTGGAGGAGTTGATGGAGCAAGGGTATGTGCATCCAAGCTCATCTCCTTAGAGCGCATCGGTCCTCTTTGTTAAGAAGAAGGACGGGAGTCTGCGGCTGTGTATCGACTATAGGGAGTTGAAAAATCTAACGGAGAAGAATAAATACCCGATCTCAAGGATCGATGATCTCTTCGATCAGTTGGTCGGATCTTCGGTGTATTCGAAGTTGGATCTGAAGTCTGGGTATTATCAGTTGAGGATAAGGGAGTGTGATATCCCGAAGACGGCATTCAGCACAAGGTTTGGGCATTTCGAGTTCACGGTCATGCCGTTTGGACTGATGAATGCGCCATCGGTGTTTATGGATTTGATGAATAGGACGTTCCGAGAGTACCTAGACCACTTTGTGATCGTCTTTATTGACGATATATTGGTATACTCGCAGTGCGAAGAAGATCACTTCAAGCACTTGCATCTGGTGTTGGAGACTCTTAGGAGGAATGACCTCTATGCAAAATTCTCCAAATGCGAGTTCTGGCTACCCTCAGTAGCATTCCCTTGTCATATTGTCAGTGGGGAAGGTATAGCGGTGGATCCGGCGAAGATCATTGCGATACGGGAGTGGCCTGTGTTGTCTTCTGTAGCGGAAGTCCGTAGTTTCCTCGGGCTTGTCGGTTATTACAGGCACATCGTAGAGAACTTCTCGCGGATAGCGTTACCTCTCACGAAGTTGACAAGGAAGGATCAAAAGTTATTGTGGACGCAGGAGTGCGTGCAAGCATTTGAGGAGCTAAAGGGATGATTGACCACGGCGCCGGTGTTAAGTTCGCCGAGTTGGACCGAGGGCTTCGAAATTTATAGTGATGCCTCAAGTAGTGGATTGGGCTGCGTGCTGCTGCAGCATGGGAGTGTGATAGCATATGGATCGCGTCAGCTAAAAGTGCACGAAAGGAATTATCCGGTCCATGACTTGGAGTTGGACGCCGTAATATTTGCGCTTAAGCTGTGGAGACACTACTTGTATGGCGTAAAGGTCGATATCTTTACCGACCACAAGAACCTGAAGTACCTGTTGGATCAGAAGAATCTCAACATGAGGCAGCGTAGATGGATGGAGTTCCTGGGGGACTACACATTCAAGATTCATTATGTACCCGGGAAGGGCAATGCAGTTGCAGATGCGTTGAGTTGCAGGGCTCCCGCCCAAGCCAACTAGTTGTCGGTTCATGATGAGAGGCTAGTACGGGAGTTGTTGGCGTTGGAGATCTGTTGCGTTGACAAGCAGACGAGCGCCAAATCAATGTTGAACTGGACGGATGTTCAGTTTGACCTGGCTGATCGCGTTCGATAGGCATTGGAGTTAGATGGCTCGATGAAGGAGGTCATGGATGCAGCCATGGATGGGTCAAATTCAAAGTTTTCAGTTGAGCATGGGCTCTTAAGGAAGGACCATCGTTTGTGCATCCCAAGCAGGGGAAATCTATGGGAGGAGTTGTTTTACGAGGCTCATAATACCAAGTACTCAATCCACCCAGGGAGCACGAAGATGTACCAAGACCTAAAGAAGCTATTTTGGTGGTCAGGGCTCAAGAAGGATGTGTCACTATTTGTGGCTAAGTGTCAAACCTGCGCCTTGGTAAAGGCGGAATGTCAAAAGCCTGGAGGATTTTTGAAATCCTTGAATATTCCGGAGTGGAAGTTCGATGACATATCGATGTACTTTGTGCATGGCTTGCCAAGGTCGCAGAAGGGGAATAACGCCATCTGGGTGATCGTAGACCGGTTAATGATGGTGTCACACTTTATTCCACATAGGAAGGACGATTAAGTGGAGAGACTGGCAAAACTATATGTGGATAATATAGTCAGATTACACGGTGTGCCGCGCAGCATCATGAGTGATCGGGATGAGCGTTTTACGTCTAATTATTCGAGGTTGGTGCAAAAAATGTTGGGGACTAAATTGAAGTTCAGCACAGCCTTCCATCCGCAGACGGATGGGCAAACCGAGAGAGTCAACAGAACGTTGGAGGACATGCTCCGCATGTGTGTTCTAGACTTCGGTAAGCATTAGGAAGACCACCTATATTTGGTGGAGTTTGCTTACAACAATAGCTACCAGGCGAGTATTCAAATGGCGCCCTTTGAGGCCCTTTATGGTAGGAAGTGTCGCACGTCGTTATCGTGGCTAGAAATGAGTGAGGCAAGGTTGTACAAGAAGCAGGAGGTGGAGAATGCTACTTCTTTGGTGCGGATCATTCGAGAGCGTTTACTGATCGCTCAGGACAGGTAAGCTAAGTACTACAATGCCAAGCACCGGAACATGGAGTTCGGGGTTGGCGATTGGGTGTACTTGAAGATAAAGCCATTCAAGGGTGTTTCACGGGTGCGACGATTGAAGAAGCTGAGCCCAAGATACCTTGGACCCTTTGAGATTCTGGAGCGGGTCGGCGAAGCGGCTTATCGTTTGAGGCTATCGGTGGAATTGAGTGGACTACACGATGTATTCCACATCTTTGTATTGCGGAAGGTGGTGCAAGAACCTTCGCAGATGATCGCAGTGGATCAAGTACCGGTTGACGAAGGGTTGACGACTAAGGTCAAGCCCGTTCGTATTGAGAACTTTGAAGTTAAGCGACTCCATAACAAGGAGATCTGGATGGTCAAGGTCCGGTGGCACAATTGCGGTCTGGAGGAGCTCAATTGGGAGCGAGAGAAAGCTATATTGGAGGAGTACCCGGATTTATTCCGCTCAGGTACTGCTTAAAGTTTTCCGTTTTCTTTCCTTTAGTAATTTCTTGGGCGAAATTCTTTTAAGAGGGGGAGAGTTGTAACACCTCGAAACTCAAAAGAGGGACGGTTGATGTTTTTAAGCCGAGTCTGGGACTTGGAGCAGGTGACACGGGTGTGTCACGGGCGTGTCACGGGGGTGTTTGGCCATGGGTCGCGTGGTCGATGTTGTGGCGATCGGCGATCGTCGAGTGTAGGCACATGTCCTCGGACACTGGCGTGTCCCACGGCGTGTCACGCTCGGGATATTTCTGAGTGAGGCACACGGGCCATGACACAGGCACAGACACGAGCGTGTCACATGAGATACGGGCATGTCCAGTGCCGTGTCGCAGGCCGTGTCCTTCTCCGGAAAATCCTGGGAGTTGCATACGAGGCGTGACACGGGTCTTGACACGGCCATGTCACATGTGACACGGGCGTGTCAGAGGCCATGTCACAGTCCGTGTACTGGTCAGAGTGCCGTGCGAGATGGCGAATGGGCGACACGGCCCTGGACACGGGCGTGTCGGAGGCCGTGTTCGGACCAGATTTTGTATTTTAGGCCCCGATCGTGGCCGTTCTTTTTCTTATGTTGGGATCCGACGGCTGGGGGTTGGTTTTGGCGGTTTAAACTCGAAGATAGGGTTTGTAAGCTCTCATTTCATCCCCTTGGTTCTCTTTCTAAAGACTAGCGAGAGGGGAGAGCAAGGAGGAGGAGGAAGGCAAGATCCGGTCACCGGCGGAGCTTCGGAGCTCCAAATTGCGAGCCCTCTTTGGATCTACGGAGGGAAGGAGATTGTGGTGCTTTCCATTTGTGTAGATTTCCATGGTGCCAAGAAGAAATGCTAGGGTAATGATTTTCATCTCGAGCATGTGAAGCTCTTCTTCCTTTGCATGGGAAAACCCTTCTCCCACAAATGTGCTGCAAGATTATGGTATTCCTTTGGGTAGATATGTAAAGTCCCCCTTCTTAGAGTCTGGAATCGTAGTACGGACATAGGCATGATGTGTGAAGCCTACCAGGACAAGTTGGTCTGGATCGGTGATGTCCATTGCATTTTAGCTGGAGAAGACTCCGTGCCCTTTTGTTGTTTTCGGGTTTCTATGGGGTAGATGGCAGCAGGGATCCTTGGGGAATAACCCTAAGGCGTACCCATAAAACTGGGCGGAAATGCATTTCCGTCATCTCTGTGGCCGGGGAGCCAACCATGAACATAACTGGGTTATGTGCTTGTGTGATCAAACTTTGGGATCCAGGAGAAGCTTGGCCCGCGCGTACGTCGTAATATGACTATGCGATGTGAGCAACGGGCAAGTGGATGCGGACACGGGCTATGCGGTTTGGTGACAGACATCTGAAAAAGAGACTGGCCATTGGCATGGTCGTGCGAGTCTTAGGCTTAGACCAGAAAGACTATATTGCTCACGAGTTTTGCCGTCCAAGGGATGGTGGTGAGACCACGGTTACGACCGGGTTCACCGAGTTAGTGCCCTGAGAGCACGGGGTGTGTGGCCATTTCAGCCCACATCTGTGATGATATGCTTATTCTCTATTTAATTGGCTAGGCTAATAAGTGCATGGAAGAAGCTTTGCCGCCCCGAGCTTGGGGGCGAAATCATTATAATTTGGTCAGCATAGCTGACCGTTGCCTTTGTTTACCACCATGCGGTGGATTGTTGCTTGTAGGTGCTGCGGAGCCGAGCCGTAAATAGCGGGCTAAAGCCCAGGTTGCTGTGCTGGCCCTAGAAGTCCAGCTTTTGAGTGTTTACTTATTTACTCATGTGTGACCGGCCTGCGTGCCGAGGTTTGGAAAACACTTCTATTTAAGAAAACTGTTGTAAGGCCTTAAGGCCATTATTTCCGTGTATCGTACATTCCTATGGGACTATTGTAGTGGACATCCATGCTGTGGCTGGGTTCTTTTATTTTGCAACATAATAATCTACTTCCGATAGATGCTCTGTGTAGGACGTTGTGATTGGTTGAATGGTTTCAATAAGTAACCAACCGGTCTGTCCGTAGTATATGGCGTCGGGCCCCGGCCGGACTTACTACTATATGTTATGTGACGGATAGGGGTGTTACACTTGGCATCTTTCTTCTTGAATAAATACCTTTGTGCAACATGGTCAGTGTAGACAATCACCTTAGATAACACTAAGTACGAATGGAATTTTTCAAAAGCGAAGATTACTGCTAATTGCTCCTTTTCTGGAGTGGTATAATTAAGTTGGGCATCATTGAGGGTCCGGCTGGCGTAGGAGATAGTATAAAAGATTTTGTTTTTCCTTTGACCGAGCACCGCTCCTACTGCAACATCACTTGCGTCACACATGACTTCGAAGGGTAAAGTCCAATCTGGTGCCACCAAGATTGGAGTGGAGATGAGTCGGTCTTTGAGAGTCTCGATGGCTTGCATACACTTTTCGTCGAAGTCAAACTGGGTGTCCTTGGCCAGTAGATTTGTGAGGGGCTTGGATATTGATGATAAATTACTGATGAATCTTTTGTAGAAGCCGGCGTTTCCCAAGAAGTTATGGATACCCTTGGTGGAAGACGGAGGAGGAAGATTTTTGATGATGCTGACTTTCACTTGGTCAACTTTGAGCCCCCTATGAGAGACTTTGTGGCCTAAGACGATGCCCTCTCGTACCATGAAATGACATTTTTCCCAATTCAAGACGAGGTTTGTATCTTCGCACCGCTTCAGAGCTTTGGCTAGATTCGCGAGGCAGGAATTGAAGCTGTTCCCGAAAAGGGAAAAGTCGTCGATGAAAACTTCGAGAAAGTCTCTGATCATGTCGCCAAAGATGGCGATCACGTATCACTGGAAGGTTGCTAGGTCGTTGCACAACCCGAATGGCATTCTCCTGAATGCGAAGGTGCCGGATGGGCACGTGAACGTCGTTTTGTCTTGGTCATCGGGGTCAACTGTGATTTGATTGTATCCTGAATACCTGTCGAGGAAACAATAGCATTCCTGACCGACCAATTTTTCCAGCATCTGGTCGATGAAGGGTAGCGGGAAGTGATCTTTGCGTGTAGCCTCATTCAGTTTCTGGTAATCTATGCAGACTCTCCACCTGGTGACCACGCGGGTGGGTAATAATTCATTCTTTTGGTTGGCCACCACGGTAATTCCGCCCTTTTCTGGAACCACTTGTACTGGGATTACCCATTTGCTGCCGCTGATTGGGTAAATGATACCCGCATAAAGCAATTTCATTACTCCTGCCTGTACCACTTCATGCATCTTGGGGTTCAGTCTTCTTTGAGGTTGTACCAACGGTTTGTATTGATCTTCAAGCAAAATCTTGTGCATGCAAAATGTCGGGCTGATTCCTTTTATGTCAGCTAACTATCATCCAAAAACATTTTTGTATTTCTTTATGATGTCGACCAGGGCGAGTTCGTTGTCGGCAGAGAGGGATTCGGTGATGATGACCAAGCACGTTGTGCCTTCCTCTAGGAAAGCTTATTTCAGGGATTCTGGCAGCGTCTTCAGAGTTGCGGCTGTGGGTGTGATGGTAGATGCGATGAAAGGTTCTTTGGTCTGATGCGGGGTTCTCGGGACATTAGTTCAGATGGTTGTGTCGGGTGCATCTTCTTATTCCCACGCTAGCTCGGCTTGGTCAAGAATCATTTCGCTGTGCATATCTGGTTCTTCTATCAAATCTGCTTTTTCGCATTCGGTGATTTTGAGATGTTGGGGAGGTTCGTGGATGTTGAAAGAAATCGATTCTTCCCCCAGGCTTAGGGTTAGCTCTCCTTGGTCGACGTTGATAATGGAATGGGCTGTGGCGAGGAAGGGCCATCCTAGGATTATAGGTTCTTTGGGATCGACCATCATGTCGAGGATGACGAAATCTGCTGGGAAGGCGAGGTTGTTGACCATAACAGTGAGGTCTTAGACTATCCCGGCTGGTTTTTTTATCGATCTGTCAGCTAATTGCAACCTTAGGTGGGTGGGCTGTAGAACCCCAACTCCTAGCTTGTGGAAGATGGAGAGAGGAATTAGATTTATCGAAACTCCCAAATTACATAATGCACGGCCGAATCTATGGAGGCCGATTCTGCACGGGATGGTGAAACTGCCGGGATCTCTGCGTTTGGTTGGGGAATATTTGGCAAGGAGAGTTGAGCATTCTTCGGTGAGGTTGATCGTTTTCAGTTCTTCTAAGGATTTACCCCTCGAGATGAGGTTCTTTAGGAACTTGGAATATCCTGGGATCTTAGTGATAGCTTCTATCAGAGGTATGCTTATTTGGACTCCTTTCATGATCTCGAGGAATTTATGGAATTGCTTTTCAGCCTTTTCGTTTCGCAGTCGGTGGGGAAATGGCAGCTTCACGGCGTTCTTCACGGGTTGTGGTACTGCCATGGGTTCTTGCTCGGTCGGTGAGGATGGAGGTTGCTTTATCGAATCGGTAATGGGCTCGCGGAGTGATTTTGCGGGAATATCGGGAGGCGAGTCCCTCTCTAGGCTTTTTTCGCTTCTCAATCTCATTGTATGTACCTTTTCCTGTTTCTGATCGACCGAACATAGTAGCGTTTCCGTGAGAATCCCTATGGCGGTTTGTAGGCGTTGAATGGTGGTTGCTTGGTCGTTGAACATCTCCATCATTCTACACACATAAGCAAAAAATTGCTCTGTCTTTGACGAGGGATTGCGGTCGGTGGCTTCATTAGAGACTATTGAATTTATCTCTACGGGAAGGTCGGGAGAAGGCGGAGAGTTCCAATGCCTACTTGTTTGGGCAATGTTGTCTATCACTTCCCAGGCGTCCTTGCTGGATTTGTTAAACAGAGTTCCTCCGGCAGTGACTTCGAGTAATGGTCGGAATATGTCTGAGATGCCGAAGTACAAAGTTTGGATTAGGAGGATGTCTGACATTTCCACTCTGCAGCATTCCCTTCGCAGGGACTGGAAATGCTCCCATGTATCGAACAAGGTTTCTTCATTTCTTTGGGTGAAGGTGATGAGCTCCTTGTAATTGTCTATGGCTAGCATTTGTTGTCGGAATTATGCAAAGAATTTCCCTTCGAGTTGTTTCTAGGAATAGGGTATTCCCTTTTGGATATCTTAATACCATCGCTTTGCTTCTTATTTCAGGGAGAAGGAGAAGAGTCGGATCTTCTGCTGCTCGCTTTTGGCAGCTTTCGGCGTACAAGTGTTGTAAATTTCTAAGAACCTCTGCACGTGGCATAATGCATATACATTTTCGTATCCACTGAATTGGTAGTTTTTGATGATGTATTCGATGAGGTCAAGCAAGATCTCGAAACTATTATTTCCCATTTCTGCTCGGTATGTAAGGTTTGTAAGGCTTGCTTTATAAGTCTGCTGCTGAATAGTATTCATTAAAAGTTTCTTGAATGAAGAGGGATTAGTAGGCTACTAGATCTCTTGTGGCTCGATCCTGCATTCACTGCGGTAAACTACACAAGGAAACAACAGTCAAAAACACTAACTCTTATAACAATATTTTCAGTCATTAGGAGTCGCTCTATAGTTGCATTCCCCGGCAACGCCGCCAAAAACATGATGTGTGTAAATTGGCAAGCGCACCGGTCACACAAGTAATAAAATTTGGGAATTAATCCCCGAGTGTCGGTCTCTTGAGGAATGCAATTAACATAGAGCGGCGACAGTTCAGAAAATATCATTATGAGGGTTATACTTAGAAAAGATGAAAAACGGGGCTTGTGACATTATGGTTTCTTGATCTAATAAACTAATTAAGACTATGCGGGTCGAAGGCACCGCTTCGCAAAGTGAGGTGAGCGTATCGGCCGCGATTCCAAACTTCGGTTGGGCGAGTGGACGGAAAGCTAATGAATGGAAGGGTTCTTATGCGGATTGCAATCGGGTGAGACAAGTGTATGGAGTGGATGTGGAGTGGGGTGAGGCGCATTAACAACACACAACTCAAAAATACAATGGAACTAGAACAGTTTAATTAGAGATCAAATACAAATGTAGTTCGTTACATATTCAATCATTCCATACAACGAAGAAAAGGGAAGAGGAGTAAACCAATAGAGAATGAAGGTCCGCCGCAGCTCATGGCCGGAATAACAAGTTGTCAATCTGCTTCCGAGCTCAGTCAGGCTTCCGGTACCAACAAGCTGTCACCTTGAAGGCCTTTGAGTCCGTTCTCTAGGTCGTCTTCTTCTCCAACTCCGGTGGAAAGCTTGGATTTGAGATCATCAATGGCCGGGAGCTCTGCCGGAGGGTTTGGAAAGATTCAGAATCACCGGTTATGGACTTCCGATTGAAGTGATGAAGATGGAGGTGGATGGAGCAGTTGGACAGCGAAACGGCGGACTGGCGGCAAGTCCCGATCGAGTGGTAATTAACCTAATTTGCGGAATGGACCTTTATATTATAGAAGAATTTGAATACCGTGCACGCACATCGGCGCACGACCAGTGGTCATACGCCCTGATGTTTGCGCTCGTGCGGCAGCAACCTGTAGGACCTGCAATAAGAAAATAGAAGAACACGCTCGAGCACGGGCGCATGATCGGTGATCGTGCGCGAAGGAGGTGATGCTCATTCAATAGCGAAGACAGGAGCTACAGAAATTATCAGTAAACGCGCACGAGCGACGTCGCACGATCGGTGATCGTGCGCGGTATGTTCGGCGCACGTGCGATATCGGAGACAGGAATGAAAGAAAATTAGTCGTGAACGCGCACGATCGGCAACGTACGATTGGTGATCGTGAGGGGTATAGTTAGTGATCGTGCGATAGCCCGGGACAGGGCTGGTGAAAATCTGGCATGAATGCGCACGATCGACGATCGTGCACCAAACGATTCTCTGGTCGTGCGTGTGTTAAAACGCACGACCATTGACTCTTTGGCTGAATAATGGCCAGGATCAGTCCCGGATGCCCACATGATCCCCGTACCTGCAGGAAAATAGATCGGGCTGTCGAATATGGCGTTCAACGAAAACAATGAAACTCAAATACAACACAGCACATGCGTAAAGAGATATGAAATAAGTAAACGCATGGAAATGGGCTTAAATAGTGCACATGGAGTGGAATTGTGTAGTGATCCAAATGGAGTGGTATTGGTGCTAAAAGGAAGTGCAATGGCATTAAAATGAGCCCAGATAAGTCCGGAATCCGGTATAAAATATGGAATCATCAGGCTCGACGGACGGCCCAGAGCTCGACAAAAGGCCCAGAGCTCGACGAACAGCCCAGAGCTTGATAAAAGGCCCAGAGCTCGACGAACAGCCCAGAGCTCGACGAAAGACCCAGAGCTAAACGAATAGCCCAGAGCTTGACTAAATGCCTAGAGCTCGACGAACAGCTCAGAGCTCGACGAAATGCCCAGAGCTCGACGAATAGCCCGAAGCTCGATGAAAGGCCCAGAGATGAACAAACAACCCAGAACTCGACGAACGGGGCTTCGCGAGTACAATCTCGCCTCACAAAAGCATCTCACCCTGCATGGGCATGTCTGAGACTACCAAGTTCACCCTCCCTGCCGAGCTCGCCCATGGACACAGACTGCCCGA
Organism: Platanthera zijinensis; assembly: GCA_039513925.1. NCBI lineage: Eukaryota > Viridiplantae > Streptophyta > Magnoliopsida > Asparagales > Orchidaceae > Platanthera > Platanthera zijinensis. The sequence goes on along the minus strand of CM077089.1, from coordinate 50,794,997 downwards.
TTTGGCCGGTATAAGTCCTGCTGACCCACTTGCCGGATATGGGGTAGTACACGTACAATCCCCGCACTTTACGAGTTTGACATATGCTCGGAAAGAAACATCCAATCCCACAGGATTCAGTGAGTGTGGCAGGAGCCACAGAATCTTTTGGTGGGGTCCATCAGTGACTATAAATATACACCTGCGTACCTGGGTGACCTTTGCCATTCCCTTTGCTCTAAACTTGTCGAGATGCCTATCCCCAAGGAGTTCTAAGAGAGGCATATGAGGTATCGCGAGGTCTCCTCTACTCATGTCACCAACTTGACCGTTGTTCCTCTTAGCATCCCACAGAGCATCCCGGCAGAGTTCAATTCTACAAAGATGGCGAAGCTATGTGCCCAAGCAGCCGAGCACATCTTCCAAGACTTAAAAATAACCCCGGAGCCTAAGGCCGGCTCCTCTACTATGCCTGCCCGTAAGAAGGAGAGAAACTTTATTGACCTCTGCACCGACCCAAACAACCGACGGGGGGACGGCGAGGTCACCACGCCACGAGCTTATATCCCTCCTGATGACCCGTGGTTCAAAACTCTGGAGGTTCGTCGACGCGAATCGTCCCCTCACTTTGGGAATCTGGGGTTAGACTCGCAGAGGCCGGGCTCACCAGCCCGCACTCGGCACGCGTGCCGAGTGCAAACCTGACGAGGCCAAGCACCTTTTGCCTGAAGTCCTCGAACAACCCCACTGTGGCGAGAGGCGGGGGAGGCGAGTCAGACCTGTCTGAGCCTTGCCCTTCTCCTCCCGTCATCGAGCATACTGAAGATTTTCTATATTGACCACACTCCACGCTCACCACACCAAAATGTTGAAACCGTAAATTCGGTCTCTGTGGAGTTCACCCTTGGGGAATGGGTGATCGCGCACCTACTTCTCTCCTACAAGAAAAATGACAAATGAAAAAGAATAGGGAACTGACCCAAGGGCTTGGTGAGGAGGACCCACCACACACCCAAAAGATCTCAGAGCGCTTCCCCTCCTTAGCCAAATGTCTAGCTAACGTACCTCAGAAAGTGCTAGAAGGCTGAGAGACAAGTGAGCATGCCTTCTGAGATATCCCTTGTGTCCTATTGATAGATTTCTAAAAATGGCCTGCAAATAGCCAACCTCCGCTATTCTAAAAAGCTATGTGCATCCCAACTCGGTCTGCCAATAGCGCTACGCCACTGTTCTAACTGGCTATGGGCAGGGCAGTGGGGGTAAAATGGTAAAAATACCTCACAGATCATTGAGCGAGTAGCCCTCAACAATCTCTGCTCGGCAAGGGCGGCGAGTGCTCGATGGAGCTGGCACTCGCCACTTACACTCAGCCTTTGGCGAGTATGGGCCCTGTTGGGTATTGCATCCACAATAACCCAGATTTGCATGAAGTCACCCTTGAACTAAGATGAATTAAGTAGTATTTGATCCTCTATTTTGGTTATGTGTTTGCAGGACATTATTGCTGAGTGTAGACCAATGTCAGTCTGTAGTGGGTCATAAACACAGGACCATACAATGTAATTCCTCATTGTGTGATCCAAGGTGTTGACTCATTTGTAGCCTCTCTATTGGGATACACTTCATTTTCAAGCACTTGAATCAAGAGATGAGATGTTGGTGTTGAGCTTAGTCAGAAGAAAAGTTTTCTTAAAAACAGAAATTCTCTAAGACCTTTACTCGAGTAGTCCTTTAGTTCTCGAGAAATAGAAGTTTAGTTCTCGAGTAGTATATTTGAGAGTTCTTGAGTAGTCAGTAACATTATTCGAGTATTATCCTTAGTTCTCGAGTAGTGCTAACTTAGTTCTCGTGAAACTAAGTTTAGTTCTCGAGTAGACTCCTTCTCTACTTCCCGAGTACTGATTTGTTATATCAGAAAATTTGTTTAAGTGTACTTCTCGAGAACAACTCTTAGTTCTCAAGAAATGCTATTCCTAGTTCTCGAGAAACTTTCCTTCTCTCGATAAATAAATTCTCGTTCTCGAGTAAACCATTTCTTTTTTCTTGGAAAATTCAGACAGTACTCGAGTACTCAACAGTAAAAGCATTGAGAGCGTTGAGTGCTACGACCCGACTCAACGCCATTGGTTGCCTTTTTTTCGAGAAGCAATTCTTAGTTCTCGAGTAGTATTGTTCTTTCTCGAGAACTGAAGTTCCGTTTAGCAGAAATGTTGTCTCGAGTAATCCTTTGTCTTCTTCTCGAGTAATAAGCATTACTTCTCGAGAAATATCATTCTTCTCGAGAAACGTAAGTCATTTTCTGCAAAAATTTCTGTTAAGTCCAGAAAGATGGGATTTTCAAATCACTTGATGTGACTGGTCCACGTGTACGTCATTAAGACTAATTATGACTGTTAGAGAGATCCTATATAAAGACAGGTCAATCGACTAACCCTTATACCAAGAATACGAAAGATCTACATGCCGTTGTATATTTTTCTCAAGTCGCTGAATCCTCTATGTCTTTCAAAAATGAGACCCGCCGCGGATCTTCATCATGCAAGATTTAGGGTTTTCGATTCAAAAGATTCAGACAAAGATTGATTTCCTGATCGTGATTGTTTCTATTTCTCCATCAACATTCCGATCGGGTGAAGTCAAAAGAAAATCTTTAGATCTAGTTCTAACCATGAGTTTTTCTTCAACAAATCTGATAAAGCCACAACTCTCAAAGAAGATGATCAAGCCAGAACATCTCAAGATTCGAAGATCATTTGTTTGTATTTTCAATTTTTGATTATCAATTCTTGTAGGAGATTTTTCTCCGAGTTGTAAAAAGTTTTATCTTCCAAGTGTAGATCCATTTGGATCGAGATTATAGGAACTTGGTTCCGAGACGTATGATTGGTTTTCAATCCGAGATAGTGGAGTAACCGAGTCTAGTGGTTTACTAGAACGATGAGGGAAAGTGGACGTACCCAAGGTTGGGGAACCATTATTAATCTGTTTGTTGTCTGTGTTTTCTTGGTTTATTTGTGTGCAAGATATCAATTTTTTAATTCCGCAAATAGACGCACAACTCACTTATTCACCTCCTCTAGGTGATTTAGGTAGACAACTAAACTCCTTCAATTGGTATTAGAGGGAGGTTGGTCATTAAAAGGTTTACAGCTTGATCAATTTCCTCTTCAGTTGTCACTTGAGAATTTGCCAAGCATGGACAAGGGTAAAGATTTTGCTAAGCTTCCTTTGTGCACTAATAACAACTTTCCCATGTGGAAAGAAAGGATTAAATTTTTCATGGAAGCTATGGATCCCCGGATCTTCATGATTGTTAAAGAAGGTCCTCACATTCCCATGACCATCTCCACTATAGATCCAACTAAGCAAGTACCTAAGAAATTAATGGATCTAGACAAGGACGAGATAGCACTTGTCTTATTGGATAAGAATGCTAAAAATATAATAGCAAGTGCAGTCGATGACTCAATGCTGCAGAACCTGATTCATTGCAAATCTGCTAATGAAATGTGGCAGTCTCTTGTCACCTTAATGGAAGGAACAGAAGAGGTAAGGGATGATAGAAGGTCCCTCCTGAATCAGAAGTATGAAGCCTTCTGGCAAGGGCCAAATGATACCATTGCAAACACTTTTGAAAATTTCTTCAATATAGTCAACAACCTAAGAGTCTATGGCCGGGTCTTTACTAATGGGGAGCTGAATGATAAGTTTCTGAGGTCTCTCACAAAGGAATGGGACAACAAAGTCTGTGCCATCCAGGAGTTTGCAAACTAGCTAAGACAGACCCACAGAATCTATTTGGCAAGTTAATGTCCTATGAACTGCAGATAAACTCAAGAAAGGCTGAAGAAGAGAAAAGTCGATTCTCTTCAAAGGAAAAGTCCATTGCTTTAAAGGCAAACAGTTCAAAGAAGGAGAAAGCTACCTCACCAGCACCATCTCCAGAAGAAAGTGAAGTGGAATCATCTAAGCAAAACACTTCAGGCTCAGAGCTATCTGAAGGAGAGTTCTCACTGCTCTCAAGACAGTTCAAGAAATTCTTGAACAAAAAGAATCAATGGAGAGGCAAGGATGCCTCATACAAAAGATCACGACATGACGGTGATCGACGAAAGAAAGGCTCAAGTAGCCATGAAAGGTATAATTCTAAACCTAACAAACATATTTCGATTGACATAGTTTGTTATTGTTGTAACAAGCCAGGTCAAGTCATTATTGATTGCCCCCACAAGAAAAAGGAGGGTGATAAGAGAGAAGAAAAGAAGTCCTCATATAACAAAAAGAGGACAGAGAAGAGCCTGATAGCCAAGAAGGGAAAAACTCTTAGTGACTCTTACTCATCTTAGTCGAGTGAAGAAGAAGAAGCCTACTTTGGGCTTATGGCTCAGACAGATGATGAACAAAAGCCCTAGGTCACTGGGAAGGTAAACTCTCACACTCCTCTTTCTGAATTTGAAGTCTCTGAGCATGATCATGAGGATAGCTCTTCTGACGATGAGTCTGAACTCATGGCCCAATATAAGGAGTTGATCAAGGCATACGACAAATGTCGAAAGGTCGTGAAAACTCATGCAAAAGAGATCAAGTCTCTAAAGGTCGTAGAAAGCTCTCTGAGAGAGGAAGTCGTTAAGATGGACTCACTCAGAGAAGACTTAGATACTGCAGTCGATGAGTACAACAAGGCTATCAAACACCTTGATCTGAAGGATGAAATCATCAAGGGGTTGGAAGAATTACAAGAAGTCGAAAAGAAACTTGTTGAAGGTTTCTCTAAACCCAAGGTAGTTCTTCCTCTTGTTGCTGAATTCTCTACTCAGGCCAAGGGTGCTGGACTAGGCCATGTAGAAGCTCTTAGTAAATCTTATAGAAGGAATAAGGCTGATGTAGGCCACTCGAAAAATGGAATTAAGGCACAAAAGACAAATTGATTTCTAAAGGGAATTTAAGCGAACACGTGGTGTGCGTGCAAAACTCGAAATTTCAGCAGAGTTTCGTTGTGCACGATCTCATAAGGGGGAAAATTCCACCCAAACCTGCATAAACATACACATTTACTAATATCATATCCTAACCATACATCTAGCATTGCATCACAAACATTTCCAACCACATAGAGGGCAATTCGGACTAAGATTTCAATTCGGAAAGTAGTCCAAATATAACCCTCCAAACAAAACCATACGAGGATATACCAAATCAACTTGATCCATTCGAAACCAAAGGCTAAACAAACCCCGGTTTGCAAACATCCAAGGGGACCTACCCTTACAGAAATCTTCGCGAAAATCGGATTTAAAAGCAATAAAAATTCAGATTTTTTATAATGCAACTTGAATCAATAGTTAGGATAAAATTTTGAAACCAAAGTCTCCACTACACTCACAATACAAGATGAATTTCACACAAGTTTAGGGAGAGGAAATCGTTACCCAAATCTGAAATTAGAGAGGAGGAGAAGGAGATGGAGAGAGATAAATATGGAAGAGTCGCACTTCCACGGGTTAACCGGAGTCACACCGGATGAGGAGAACCGAGCCGCCTTCTTCAGAGTCACACAGGAGAAGGTAGGGGTCGCCGGAGCAGCAAGGAACATCCCCAAATAGGGCGGCAGCAGCAGCAGGTCAGCGTTCCTGGGCGTCGGGTTTCGGCCAGGCCGAATAGGGGTGGTGGCTTGGGCAAACCGAGCACTTAGGGGTTTTCTTTTTATTCTTCTCTTCTATCCCTTCTCCCATTCCGCATAAATATATATATATATTGTTACACTACTCCATCCAACCCTTCATCAAGATCAAAACTAAATCCTAGCCATTAAAATGTTTTAACCAAAATAAAAAAAATAAAAGGAAATAACAACATCATAATAATAAGACTTTATGAGATAACTTATGAAAATAAAGAGGAGGATTATAATATTATTTCAAAATTGAATAATCATTATAATCATAATGACGTGACGAAATGACGGCGGAGGCGACGACGGTTGCGGCAACGACCATCAATGTCCACAAACATGTAGCGGCGGCGATCAAAAGAGACATCCATGTGGTGGAGGCGACGACGGTTGCGGCAATGACCATCAACGTCGATGAACAAGTAGCGGCGGCGATCAAAAGAGAGGTCCATGTTGGCACTGGCAGATGGCGGGACATCCTCTCCATCAATCCTCCCCCGCTCAAAATCACTCATCTCCGATGAGTGGCCAGGGAGAGAATAGCAGGAGGCAGCAACATCCACAGGTAGCATAGCAAGAGCGGACATCCACGGGGCCGGATAAGCAGTGCGGGCGTCCGCAATAGAACAGAGCCCGTTAGGAGCAAGAACAGAAAAAAACCTCATAGATGTGTCAGTATAAAGAAAAGAAGTGCAGATCTTACCATCCAATGCGAGAACCAGGAAACCCAAATGGAAGTGCAACACGAAAAAAATCTCACCTCTCAACCCACGAGAATTTGAAGTGGAAGAGAGAAACGTCGGAGAAAGCCGCTCATATGGAGACCAGATTGGCAAAATTAAATCCGAAAAATTGAAATGTGGTGAAAAACTGATTGCATCGTAAAAATCCAAAGAAATTGCATTAAATCCAAAATTCTTGAAAATCATGAAAGGATTGGCACTCCAATGTAATAATTTGGTAACGGAACCCGAAGGTATCCACTCGGGGGTTAACCAGACTAAATTAGAATCAACAATTCTGCGGTCAGAAGCTCTCAAAGGTGAACGGACGTGAAAGTGATGCAACTCATAGACACTGGCATAAGGCAACGATATGTTTACATGCAGCTCGTACCAGGATGGACGAAAGATATGTGCAATTTGATTTGGCGGGTAACAATGTCGTGAGGGCACCAAATCAATAGGCACAGTCGCCGTGAAATCATACGCAATCGCTAATGAAAACATGCCCGCCGGCGGATACTCACCAATATATAGCCCACTAGTCATATCAAACGGAGGTGCTAATAACGGCAGTTTAACTAAGTGGATCGGACTAGGTAAAATCAAGTCGTGTCCTAACAAGTCCGTTAATCGATCCAAAAGGACGGATCCCTCGCAAGGTAAATCTTCCAACTCAGTAGGTACGTCAGCTAACTCTGGGCCATTGTATGGTTCCTCAACTAACATAGGAGACGGGCCTGAAATATGGTCGAGGGGAGGACGGTTAATCCTAGGGAGGGATACCTCAGAGGAGACATCATGATCCAGGTCACTAGGATAACCAATCTCCTCATCGTCACTACAGTCATCAGAACAATTGGCATCGCACTCAATGGTGGGCTCAGATATCACAGCTAGTAGAGTCAAAGCCCTAGGCTTTGTGGGGCACTCCACGGCATAGTGGCCAATCAACCCACAAGCATAGCATGTAGCGTTCTCCTTGCAACTTTTAACTATTTGCCTAGGCTTATCCCGCGGTTTTATAGCATCCCTAGTTGAGACAACGACAGGTGGCGGGACAGAGGACCTAACCTTTTCCTTCTCACTAATGGTAGGTGTACAAGTGCTCAAAATAGTCAGATCTTGGCGGAGCAAGGATCTATCGTGAGGCTTATAGTCACTCCTATGATCAGAAATGGGTCTAGTGCCCTGGAGGGAAGAAACAAAATCATGAGATATCTGAGTATGGGAGTACGAGGGGACATACTAGTTCGACGTAGGCAAAATCTTAGGCAGCAACTCACTCAAATAATCAGAAGACGGAGAGCGGAAGTATCGAGGGTAATACTCATCCGTTAATAAATTCTTCATAATCCTCCAACCTACATGTGAGTCGTCGAGGGACGTCCCAAAACGTCGCTACTCATTGAGCCAGAAGGTTTGCACATGACCAAATAATTGTAGTTTCGCAATGGGAATCCTGTGGAGATCCACAATCTGATATCTCTCAAAATAGCGCTCCATATCCTTCACCCAACATAAAAATACTCGCGGATCACCTAACCCATCATAGGTCGGAGCAGGAACTTTAATAGTCCTAGAGGTGCGCGGTGGTGGTGTCAAATATTGTGATAACATAACGTTACGCTCAACGAATGAAGGTGAGTGTGCGGAGCTCCCAATATACGCCATAACGGACCAATAGAACACTCAAACTAGGTAAACATGCAAAACAAATTTTTTTTTTGTTTTTATATAACTAAAAATAAAATTTTTAAAACCAACAAAACGTGCCTAAGTGCAAATGGGGGGTGTGGGGTGGCTCGGAATGAGCGGATCGTTGCCAAGTTGAGAAATTAACAAACCTCCCTCTGATACCAAATTGATGCAGACTAGTCCTTTTGGGCATTATGGTGATCGACGTAACTAACGCAACGCTCTCCAATAACCCTCACGCCACGCTCAAGCCTTAAACCCAGCAACAAAACAATTTGTATTTTCAATATTCAGAGATTACGGAGGGTTCGCAAAGCCCTTCAAGATAATACCAAGGCGATAGGCCAGGTCCTCTCAAGCGAAAGGAACCCACACGGTTCGGTCGGGCGTTGTTGTACCAAAAGAGAATCCACCTTGAATAAAAGATTCGGACAAGGGTGGTTCTCTCCCAAAAAAATAAAACGAGGGCCGCCACACCTCATAAACTTAAACGGAAAAAGGAAAACACCAACAAGATCTATGAAGAAATTAACCACGAAAATTCAAGCGTTTCACAAGCCACGCAACACACATATGCCACAAGATCTATCAAGAGGGAAAATCACAGAGTAGAAGATATATTCATTACCCAATCGGAATTGATGATTTTGATTACTCTCTACTTGGTTTGACCTTCAACGGCTCAACCGGAGTCACGCCGGATGGAGAGGAACTTGTCCTACTTCGTCGCTTCACGCTGGGATTTAAGAATCCACAAAGCAAGCCTCTTGCCTTGGCCGAATTTCTTCAAGGAGGGTGGTCCAAAGTTTTTGCAAGTGGAGGTGGTGTTGTTGTTGGCGGCTAAGAAGGAGGAGGCTATGGAATAGGGGGAGGTGGCCTTGGCCGAAATTTCAAGGGGGGAGAGTAGGAGGAGGAGGAATATAGAATAGAAAGGAGGAGAGTGGTGGCCGGCGGCAAAGAGAGGGGGAAAAGAAAGGGGGAGGCCGAAATTTTGGAGAGGAGGAGAGGAGAAGAGGAGGAGGAAACGAATTTTCCAAGGGGGGAAGAAAGAGTGGGAGGGGAATTCAAATTCAGATAAGGAATAAGGCCGCCAAGAAGGCCTTGGCCAAAGAAAAGGTGAAGGCCCCTCAAGATCAGACTATCTTTAAGAAAGTCATATTTCCAACTAATGAGTTTGATCTTGACTCATACTACGACCACTTGACTAGGCCTACTTATGTAGAGACAAAGTCTCGCTACTAAGGATGGACTCACCCCAAAAACTTTGGTGAGAGTGTCTTTAAGGCACCTTATGAAGAAGTCATTCTTCAGGACTATGGTCCTTATGATCATGGTCATAACTTTAAGAAAGCACCAAAGGTAAACCTATTATGGAAAAGCCTGCGAAGGAGAAGAAATCATGTGATTGCCATCATCATGAAGCCTCCTCCTCCAAGACTGCAACCCCTTCTAGACCATTATCGCAGAAGTTCAAGCAGGAGTACCTAAAGCAAAGATACAACAGGTTCAACTGTTGGTGCTATGGCAGAATTGGTCATTTTGCAATAGATTGTTGGTTCAATCCGAGAAATGTTGCAACTCCTCGGGTTGGCAACATGAGAATTACCACTCATAATGCTAATCCTCATAGGGGAGTTTTCTAACACGAGACCAAGGAACCAAACATGTTTGGGTTCCTATGGCAAACTGATTATGATTGCAGGGATATCCATAGGACACTAAAACGCCAATCTGGTATTTGGAGAGTGGATGCTCTCGGCACATGACTGGGATAAGAAGCCTACTTCAGAACTTCTCTTCAGTATTGAACGAACCAAAGGTTATCTTTGGAGGTTCAGACCAGGGAATCACTAAAGGCTATGGTATGATCACTAACGGTAGTGTATCCTTTTCATATGTAGCTTATGTCGAGGGATTGGAACACAATCTCATAAGCATAAGCCAACTATGTGACAAAGGATACATAGTTGAATTCCATGCTGACAAGTGCTTGATCAAGTCTGTTGATAATATGGAAACGATTCTATCTGGCACTCAAAGCAGGAATATATTTTGTTTAAATTTCATTTATATAGATTCTTCTACACCAGTGTGCTTTTTAGCAAAAGATAGTGCGTCTGTTGTTGATCTATGGTATAAGAGATTAGCACATATTAATTTTAAAACTATTAACAAATTATTTTCACAAAACCTGGTACGTTATGACCCAAAGGTCAAGCACATCAAAGATAGACCTTGTCATGCTTGTGTGAAAGGCAAGCAAATGAGAACTACTTTTAAAAGAATTATTGGCAAATATTCAAATAGATGTCTACATCTACTTCATATGGACTTGTTCGGTCCACTGCAAATTAGAAGTTTGGGAGGCAAGGAATATACATTGGTTATTGTTGATGACTACTCGATATTTGCGTGGGTGTTCTTTCTGAAACACAAGTCAGATACTAATGATGTCTTTACGAATTTTGTTAGGCAGATCCAGAATAAATACAATTATTCCGTAGTCAAGATCAGAAGTGACAATGGAACTGAATTCAAGTCTGGGGCCATGACAGAATTTTGTGGAAACCTAGATATCTTTCATTGGTTTTCCTCTCCTCGTACTCCACAGCAAAATGGAGAAGCTGAGAGAAGGAACAGAACACTCATAGAGGCCTGCAGGACTATGTTGAGTGATGCTTCACTACCGGAGTACTTCTGGGAAGAAGCTGTCAACACTGCATGCCACGTACAAAATCGAGCACTCATAAATAAGAATCATGATAAGATACCTTACGAACTTTTAAAGAGCAGGAAACCGACTGTCTCATATTTTAGATTTTTTGGTTGTAAATGCTTCGTGCTTAACAATGGTAAGTATCACACTACCAAGTTTGGCGAAAAGATTTTTGAAGGTATTTTTGTAGGGTATAGTAGGCATAGTAAGGCATACAGGATATTTAATAGAAAAACTCTTGTTGTAGAAGAATAAATACATGTTGTATTTGATGAGACGAGCTTGCTGCAAAGCAACTCTTCTAGTATGCTTATTGAAGATGCAGGTGCAAAGTTGAAAGAAATTAACTTGGATGAACCAAACAAAGACGAAGGTGAAAAATTCATCAAGATCACCACGCCAACCCCTATTGGAGAGGTAGATGATCAAGATGAAGAAGTAGTCCAAGTGTATGAAGTCACTCCAGTGGTTGAAGTTCCAGATGTAAGGACTCTGGAGCTTAGACATATGAAGGATCAGCCAATTGACCAAATCATAGGAGATCCCTGGGATGGTGTCAGAACTCTTAGATGTACAACTAACGAGAATTTATATTTAAGTTTTCTCTCACAGTTTGAACCAAAGAAGTTTGAGGAAGCAAACTCGGACGCATCATGGATCGTGGCCGTGGAAGAAGAACTGAACCAGTTCAAGCGCTGTAAAGTTTGGAAACTTGTTCTAAGACCCAAAGGTAAGAATGTCATCGTGACAAAGTGGGTCTACAAGAACAAGATGGACGAAAATGGAACAATCATAAAGAACAAAGCCAGACTCATCGCCAAAGGATATCGTCAAGAAGAAGGAATCGACTTTGATCAGACATATGCTCCAGTGGCTAGGCTGGAGGCAATCCGATTGTTCTTAGCATATACTGCACTAAAGGGATTCACTGTCTATCAAATGGGCGTGAAGTCCGCCTTACTTAATGGTGACATAAAGGAAGAAGTGTACATGGAGAAACCCCTAGGTTTTGTTGATTCTAACCTTACTTGATTATGTTATCTATTATCTAAAGCGATGTACGGTTTAAAACAAGCTCCTCGAGCTTGGTATGAAATGATATCTAATTTTCTTCTACAGAACAAGTTCACAAGGGGAAAGATAGATAAGACATTATTTCTTATGGAAATAAAAGGCAAGATTTTGTTAGTGCAAATCTATGTCAACAACATTATATTTGTCTCTATTAACGACAACCTCTGCAAGAAGTTCTCAAAACTTATGCAAGAGAAGTTTGAAATAAGCAGCATGGGAGAGCTGAATGATTTCTTAGGGCTTCAGGTGAAACAATCTGAAGATTGAATTTTCATCTCCCAGACTAAGTTCACCAGAGAGCTAATTAAGTAATTCGGAATGGAGAACGCAACCTCTATGAGGACTCCAATGGGTTATGCCATGTCTCTGGACAAGGATGAGAAAGGGAAACCTTTTGATGAAACCAAGTACAGAAGTATAGTTGGATCCATGTTATACCTTACTACTAGTAGACTAGACAAAATGTTCTCTACATGTGTCTGTGCTAGATTCCAAGTGAACTGTAAGGAATCTCACTACGCTGCTGCGAAGTGGATTTTGAGATACTTTAATGGTACACCAAATCTTGGCTTATGGTACCCAAGAAGTAATGATAGCGAGCTGATTGGTTTTTTCAGATGCTGACTTTGCAAGTAGTAAAGATGACAGAAAAAGCACTTCCGGGACATGTCAATTCCTTGGAAGAAGACTTATTTCATTGAGTAGCAAAAAGCAAAACTGTGTCGTAATCTCAATGACCGAGTCAGGATATATTTCTACTGGCTGTTGTTATGCACAGTTGTTTTGGCTAAAGAATCAGCGGGAAGACTACAATATGAAGGTCAAAGACATTCCATTATTTTGCGACTCCTCCAGCACGATAGCAATTGCTAACAACCCAGTCTCGCACAGCTGGACAAAGCACATAGAACTACAATATCACTTCATCCGGGAGCATGTGGAGCAAGGGGATATAGATCTGCAGTATGTTCCAACAGATAGGCAAGTTGTAGATATTTTCACGATGTTGTTGGACGAGGCCAAGTTCAACTTCTTCAAAACTGAACTTGGCATGCTCAATAAGGAAGAATAGACAAGGTGGAATTATTTCAAGGCTCAGAAATCAAGGACAAGTCAAAAGGTTAGAAATTTCTCAACGTGGACTTCATTTCTCGGCATATAGAATGACTTCTCGAGAAGTAACTTCTAATTACTCGAGTACTTTCTTCTTCTCGAGAAACAGAAAAAATATCACTCGAGTACTATTACTCGAGTAATAGTCTTCTTCTCGATAAGTAAAGAACTCACTCGAGAAACATAATCTAACTTCTCGAGAACTAGTCATTCATCTCTCGAGAACTAAGTCTCCACTCGAGAAATGACTCTTCACTTTTCGAATTTTTTTTGTTTTGAATTCTTCTATTTCGCTCTAAGCTTGATTTCCTCCCTAATCTAAGGCTTAATTTATACCTAATCATCATTACTAGACTTATATAAATAGAGAACTTTAGATTTCATTAAACCTACACAATTTCAAAATCCATTTCTCGAGAAATTGTTTCGTCTCCCGCCGCTGAACAAGAGTTTTCATCGTCGTCATCTTCCCTCTACCTCTCATCTTTTTATTAAAGAATCCATGGCGCCGCAATCCAAGATCGGTGTTGGAAGTGAGTTAGTTGTTGCTGGGATCGCAGAACTGTCAGGCGACTTCAAAAATTTGCTGATACTTCTCGACAGTGCAGGTTTTTCGTTTGTTCTTCAAGAACCCTGCAGAATACTATTTCCAGAAGTTGAAGAATTTTTCAAGAATATCAAAGTAAGGAAAAATGGCCAAGTACGGAAATCTAATGTTAAAGGTATTAAGATTAAGTTGAATAAGACCATTGTCGCTCAACTGTTATGAATACCAGTTGTAGATGAATAAGATGATTTTGCTGCCGAAGAAAATGCCTGGGCTTGCAGTTACTGTGGAATCTCTACTGAAGCAAATTCTGTTAGAAGACCATATTTGAATTCAGAGAGCAAACTGCTGCTAGACATCATTGGAAAAATCCTCTGGTTCAAGACATGTTTTATAGGATTTATATTTAATGACTTGTTTACAGTTCTCACAGCCATAATTTGCAGGAAGAAATTTTAATTTGGAATGATGATTCTTGATAAAATAAGGGAGATCATTAAGGCTCCAAATTTTGCAAGGATAATATCTCTAATGCTTCATGAGATAAATCCTCAAGTTTTTGATACTTCAAAGGGTACTCCCATCCACTATATGAAGAAAATTTCTATTGCTTCCATTCAAAGATGGGAAGTCAGATTACAGAATCCATCTCAGGCTGCTAAGATTTTAGAAGCCCCTGCCTCGGAGGACAGGACCCCATCTCCCTCTCATCCAGAGATTGCTCACACTGATGGTGTAGCAATTGAGGGGGAGCCTTTCTCCTCTGCTCCTGCTGTCAGAATTCCTTCCTCCTCTCCATTCAGATCTCCTCATCAAGACATTTCTATAGCACTATATATAGATGAACAAGTTCAGGATACTCTCTTATCCACATCAGAAGATATTGATAGAATGATAGAGGAACTTACTGAAAAGGAGCCACCTCAGGTCCAACTCCAGAAAAAACTCAATCTCCAACCCCTGCTACTTCACCAGTATAGTCTTCAAAGTCATTTCCTGCTGCCTCAGAACCTGCTGATCAAGACAAGCAAGAAATTGTCCTCCTCACTGATGATGACCAAGGTTCTCCAAAACCAGTTGAACCAGCTTTGAGGAACTTAAATTTCTCTCTTCCTATCTTTACTGATGTAGAAGAAGAAACTATTCTTGATCACATTAAGAGAGATCCAAGCTCTATGGTAATTGAAAAAATTAAAACATGATGTTGGCTGACCAAAGAAAGCATTTTGATGATTCCTTGCTATCAGTGCAAACTCAAGTCACTGCTCTTGAAAAGGAGATGAGAAGAGGATTTGTAGAAATTCAACATAACACTGATCAACTAAAACATCTATTTCAGATTGGTGGGAAAGCCTTAGACCACACTATTACAAGTGTTGGTTAAGTGATGAATCAATGCATAACTCTTGTAAATAATCAGATTTTTCTTGAGAAGAAAGGCCAAGAAAATGTTATGAAGGTATGTGAGGAAGTTGGAACCTTTAAAGATGACACAATAAGCTCTCTCTGTGTAGAAATTAGAAAGGGGAGACTATAGTAAAAGAACATGTAGCCAAACTTGTAGATGAATTCACTAAAAATGATCATGCTCTTTGGACTGAAAAGTTAACAAATATCAACAAGGATGTTCTTTCCCAAATCCAGTCTGTCAAATTTCATACATATGATACAGCAGTCTGGATGCACAATCAGATATTTCCAGAATTTCAAGCAGATCTAAATATTATTCCTCATCATCTCAATCCTCTTGCTGAAAATCAGTCTGCTCAATCTGCTCAGATGCATATTCCTGCTCCTATGCCTACATTATCTCTTAGACCTTCTGATGAGACAATTCCTCCAGATTCTTACACTCAAGTGTGGGATGATATTATTCCCCAGGACATACCTAAAGGTCACATTCCTAATAAAAGAAAATATGGTGAAGGTCCCTCTGCCTCTAAATCAGTTCCTAATCCAGAGACAGAGAAGAGGAAAGCCCAAGAATATGCTGAAATCTTGAGCCACACTTCCAAGACTTTGATTTTAGATACTTTGAAGCTGGTAATGGATCACAATGAAAGAAGATCTACCCATTACAGTTCTACTGAATGGGACCTCTATGAGAAATCCATGATAAAGAGAAGGATCTATGACATAGAGTATGGCAGAAATAATCCCAAGGCACCCCAAGACCACCTAAGTACTACCCAAATCCATTCAGCTATTTCAAGAGGGAACAAGAGAAGTCTGAAAAGCTACATCATCAACAACATCAGAGCTAGGACTGTATTTTTGGATGTTGAGAATATGTATTGAATGAATATAGAATTTAAATCTGAAACTATTCTTATTATATAAACTCTAGTTTTGATAATTATGTGTTTATCTTTATTTCTTGCATTTCTTTGTATTCTTAACTTTTCATCTCTAGTTCTTTTTATTGTGATATAATTATCCTTAGTGTAGAGGGTTCTGACTTCTACAAATAGGGGGAGATTGTAGGGTATTGCATCCATAATAACCCAGATTTGCATGAAGTCACCCTTAAACTAAGATGATTAAGTTGTATTTGATCCTCTATTTTAGTTATGTGTTTACAGGACTTTATTGCTATGTGAAGACCAATGTCAGTTTGTAGTGGGTCATAAACACAAGACCATACAATGTAATTCCTCATTGTATGATCCAAGGTGTTGACTCATGTGTAGCCTCTCTATTGGGATACACTTCATTTTCAAGCACTTGGATCAAGAGATGAGATGTTTGTGTTGAGCTTAGTCAGAAGAAAAGTTTTCTTAAAAATAGAAATTCTCTAAGTCCTTTACTCGAGTAGTCCTTTAGTTCTCGAGAAATAGAAGTTTAGTTCTTGAGTAGTATATTTGAGAGTTCTCGAGTAGTCAGTAACATTATTCGAGTATTATCCTCAGTTCTCGAGTAGTGCTAACTTAGTTCTCGAGAAACTAAGTTTAGTTCTCGAGTAGACTCCTTCTCTACTTCTCCAGTACTGATTTGTTATATCAGAAATTTTCTAAGTGTAGTTCTCGAGAAATGCTATTCCTTGTTCTCGAGAAACTTTCCTTCTCTCGATAAATCAATTCTCGTTCTCGAGTAATCCGTTTCTTTGTTCTCAGGAAATTCAGACAGTACTCGAGTACTCAACAATAAAAGCATTGAGAGCGTTGAGTGCTAAGACCAAACTCAACGCCATTGGCTGCCCTTTTTTTGAGAAGCAATTCTTAGTTCTCGAGTAGTATTCTTCTTTCTCGAGAACTGAAGTTCTGTTTAGTAGAAATGTTGTCTCGAGTAATCCTTAGTCTTCATCTCGAGTAATAAACATTACTTCTCGAGAAATATCATTCTTCTCAAGAAACATAAGTCATTTTCTGCAAAAATTTCTGTTAAGTCCAGAATGACAGGATTTTCAAATCACTTGATGTGACGGGTCCACCTGTACGTCATTAAGACTAATTATGACTGTTAGAGAGATCCTATATAAAGTCTTGTCAATCGACTAACCCTAATACCAAGAATATGAAGGATCTACACTCCATCGTATATTTTTCTCAAGTCGCTGTATCCTCTCTGTCTTTCCAAAATGAGACAAGCCGCCGCAACCGATCTTCATCGTGCAAGAGTTAGGGTTTCCGATTCAAAGGATTAAGACAAAGATTGATTTCCTGATCGTGATAGTTTTTCTTTCTCCATCAACATTCCGATCGGGTGAAGTCAAAAGAAAATCTTCAGATCTAGTTCTAGCCGTGAGTTCTTCTTCAACAAATCTGATAAAGCCGCAACTCTAAAGAAGAAGATCCAGCCAGAACATCTCAAGATTCTAAGATCATTTGTTTGTATTTTCAATTTTTGATTATCAATTCTTTTAGGAGATTTTTCTCCGAGTTGTAGGAAGTTTTATCTTCCGAGTGTAGATCCATTTGGATAGAGATTGTAGTAACTTGGTTCCGAGACGTAGGATTGGTTTTCAATCCGAGATAGTGGAGTAGCGGAGTCTAGTGGTTTACTAGATCGGTGAGGGAAAATGGACGTACCCAAGGTTTGGGAACCACTATAAATCTGTTTGTTGTTTGTGTTTGCTTGGTTGATTTGTGTGCAAGATCGCAATTTTTTTTTATTCCATAAATAGACGCACAACTCACCTATTCACCCCCCTTTAGATGATTTAGGTAGAAAACAGAATTCCTTCAGGCCCGGCCTTCCCTGCTCGCATGCCGCGAGTTCGTTGAGCGGTCAGAACTCGGTGAGCGGCCCAGGGCTCGACGGACGTCCCAGATCTCGACAAAAGGCCCCGAGCTAGACGAATAACCCAGAGCTCGACAAAAGGCCCAGTGCTAGACGAACAGCCAAGAGCTCAATGAAAGGCCCAAGCGCAGCTCGACAAACAGCCAGGCAGAGCTCGATGAAAGGCCCAGGGCTCGATGATGAGTCCGATTTATATAGGGTTTTTCGGACTTTTTTGGGCTTGTTTTCTCATGTGTGCACTGGATTTTAACCGGATATCAGTTATATTTGCATCGTTCGGTCTTTGACCTCATTGTGCACTATTGTGGGCCCAAGGGTGTGCAACTGCACGTTCTGCTATTGGGGGTAAGCACTTGGTGCTCCACGTGTTTCTTTCTGCTGCTTTGATTATTTTTCTGTGCTGTTGGAGGGTCCTCCTTTGCTATATTCTTGTCTCTAGCAGATGGTCAGTTTTCCTCTTTTCATAGTTCTGATTTGAGGAAAACGCACGGTTGTGCATTTTCTTAGTGCACGGTTGTTTTTGGTCGTGTGTTTTCTACAAGTTAATCTGGAGGATTGACCGGCCCGTGTCATTACTTCACGCATGATTTATTCGGAACCGTGCGCGAAGGAAACACGGCGCGACGGTTTTTGCTGTAGCTTTGGTTTTTTTGTCGTTCTGTGGTTAATCGTGTGTTTTCCTTCATGCGGGGGCGGAAGCGCCCGTGCGCGAGTTAAACGCATGATTCCACCTGGTTGCCTGCATTTTTATGCATTCTGTCGTTACCCGTGCGACTTCCTTAGCGCACGGGCGGAATCGCCCGTGCGTGAGTAAAATGCATGGGTCAACGCTTCTTCTTCCTCAGGCATTTTCTGAAAGTAAATATCACACGGTTCACGCACAGTCGTGCGCCAGACCGTGCGTGACCATTTTTTCTTACATTTACTATTTAAGATGCAGATTCCTTCTAGACTTGGAAAACTCTATTTTCGCCCGCCATTTCTGCTCCGTTGAGCAGGAAATCATCCCTACGACCATCACTCTCTCTCTCCCCTCCTGGGGAAGCTCCTCTGGCTACCATTTCTCCTCTGAAAGCTTGCGAAAGTTCCGTCTCCGGCCATCTTCATCTTCTTCGAGCTCCAAGCTACCATTAGATTTCCTTATTGCTGCACTTGAGAAGTTCTCCATTCAGATCCAACTTAGCGACTCAACAGGAAGAGGACGGGTTATAAGAAGGAAGTGACAGCCCTTCTGGATCTCGGACGCCTTCCGAAGATCGAGCTAGGACGAGTATTGACAACCTTTTCTTCCGGCCGTGAATCTTGGAGAGCTTTTGTGCGCTCGGTTGTATTCCTTCACTTTTCTTAAGCTTGTTATGTTCTAAACTTGTGCTAGTGAAATAGTAACTTGATAGCACTATTTTTGCTTGAGTTTTATCAAGGTTTGTTAGTGATGTTCTAATCTTGGATCGTGTTTGAGCCGTTTTAGCGATTGCTAGAAGCGCGCACTGCGAAGAGGTGTTTGCGACCCTCAATAGTTCGTTCATCTCTGTTATTACTCGTTGGAGTAATTGACCCGAATGACGAGGTGACAGCGACCCTCACTAGTTTAATCTTGCTTAACGTAGGAACCTAACACCAAACCCCCCTTTTTCATAGTTGCACTTGCACTCGTTTTTCCAAAAGTAAAGTGCATGCTCCCTACTTGCACTCCGCGTGAGATCTATATCTGGGGAAGCTACTCCTCATCTTTATTACTTGACCTTGATTGGTAAACTTATCGAGAGCACATCAATTTTTTGGCACCGTTGCCGGGGAGTGCAACAGTTGCCTGCGATTTTTGTTTCTTTTGGGAAAAAGTTTGTAAGTGCTTTAGTGTTTTAATTTTTTGTGAGATGTATGACAGATTTGAACCCTGGTGAAGGGGAGAAGATTTGTGTGCTGACCCTGAGACCGCACTATTAAGGAGAGTTCTCTTGTGTGCTGCTGTAGTAGAGGAAAGGATGGAAGACTTGGGCCATGGAGGAAATGGCCAAGGTGAAAGAGTAGTTGAAGGACCGGAGGTGGTCAAACCTCGTGTTAGGATGATGCGTGACTTCACAACTCCTACGGTAGGGAGTGTCTATCAAGGATTTGGACCAGCCATTGCCAACCCTCATTTCGAGATAAATCCTGTAATCTTGAACATGATTAGAAACAACGCACAGTACTCGGGTTTGCCGAGCGAAGACCCTCAGCTCCATTTGGCGTAGTTTTCTGAGATATGCGGTACATTTCGCTATACTGGCATTTTGGATTATGTGGTGAAGCTGAAGTTATTCCCTTTCTCGCTGCGAGATAGGCCGAAGACATGGCTTCATATGATTGCCCCTGGCACCGCAACTACCTCAGAAATTTTATCTTCTATGTTTTAGCTAAGTTCCACCCAATAGATAAAATTGTTAATGCTCGCAGGGAAATTGCTACATTCAGATAGCTGGACCAAGAGACCTTATCTGAAGCATGGGAGTGCTTCAATGATCTACAACTTCATTGTCCCCAACACGGTTGCGAGCCGTGGAACCTTGTAGAAATATTCTATTTTGGTGTCGAGCCAAACTACCGAGCTAGGATTGACGCTGCAGCAGGCGGAAAAATTATGAACCTATCTCCTGAAGAGGCTTTGCGGCTCCTTAGAGACACGACTTCCCACAGTACGTACTGGATGGCAGGAAGGAATGCCCCAAGAGGGGCAAGAAATTTATTTGATGTAAATGCGGTGGGGAAACAAGCAGAAAAAAGCCACCCTATGATGGATGGAAGAAGGATGCTAACCAGATCGACTATTCCTCCGGCTCCGGTTGGAGGCATATTGTGTCAGGGATGTGGAAATCCCGGCCACCACACTTTTGAATGCCTAGCTAGAGATTCATTTGCGGAACCGGTAGGTATAACCTTTGATGAAAATGTTAATTTCATAAGCAATCAAAACCGTACTGTGCCCTATAATAATGTTTATAACCCAAACGCGATAAATCATCTGAACTTCTCGAGGAACTAAAACTCTCTCGGTCAAAGATGGCAGGGAGGCCAGCATCAATTTGATGCTCAGGCTTATAGCAGCTAGCTGCGACCGCCTCAGTTAGGTTATAATCCGAATATGCAAGGGACGCATACGAGCGTGTTAGAGGAGATGATGGAAAGGTTTGTTGAGATGGCCCAATCTAACATGGCCACTCAAACTGCTTCTATGAGGAACTTAGAGACATAGCTGGGGCAGCTTGCCCAAGTTTTCTCCGAGCGTACTCATGGCGTGCTCCCAAGCAATACGAAAAAGAATCTGAAAGTGAGTGTAAGATCTACCTTTACTCTAGAGGGGGGGTGAATAGAGTTTTAAAATAATTTACAATTTAAAATTGTAAAGTAGTGGAAGTCTTGATTTATGTATATGTGTAAGGTGCTTGCAAAAAAAACTAAGTAAGAAAGAAAGCAAAATCACAGTACACAACAAAAACAAAACACAGCAAGCCAGATGACACAAGGAGCTATAGTGGTTCCCCAATAACCTGGGTACATCCACTCTTCTACCACCCTTGGTAGGAATCCACTGCAGGAATAGTTGATCAGGTATCCTAAGCACCAATGTGCTTTTGATAAGGTGCTCAAAAACCAAACCTAGATTTTTTGATAAGGTGTCTTGCCACCACTGAGTTTTGAGAAGGTCTAAGAAACCAGCTACAAAACTTTTGAAGGGAGTTTTGAGAAACCCTTTTACAGAAGGAATAAAGAAAAGCAAAAAGGTTGAGTTGTTCTTCTCTAGCAATAATCTGAGAGAAGACAAGTGGAAGATGTTGTCAAAGCTCCCCCTGAGATCTGTAAGGGTTCAGGAAGATGAGCTTTGCTTAGGGTGATAGGCCTTCAGTTGCTTCAGATCTTTAGTAATAGATGATTTCAGCAGATGCTGAAATGTGTGATGTCTGGAGTTCTTGATGTAGAAGCTTTTGAACACTTGTTGCTTGAAGGAGTAGAATAGCAGATGATCTCCTTCACACTAATGTTCCTTTTGTTCTTAAAGAATTCTGACTCAGTAATTCTGTAGGCTTTTGTCTACTGAGTATATTCCCAGAAGATGAATTCTGATGAATAATTTTCTTATTCTCTTTCTGTTCTTTTTCAAATCTTGTCAGTTCTTGTATTTCAAAATGACTCTCTAGGGAGTATATCAGATTCTGACTTCTTGATAGTCGTTAATCAGTCATAAATGACTACCTTAACTGATATCTGCCTCTGAAGGAAACTCCTTAAGAAACATTCCAATTAGTCTTCCTTAAAACTTGCTCCAGATTGATTGAAATGGCTACAAAATCCTTTGCCATAAATGCTGAAAATAAGTCTGAATGAATTCCATAACTGTCCTGAATTTGAATCCTGAAATCGTCGATCTCTCAGAAAAATCGTCGATCTGAGCTCAACGATCGTCGAACTGAGCTCAGAGATTGGATTTTAACTGGAAACAGAAATCGTCAAACTGAGCTCTACGATCGTCGAAATGAGCTCAGAGACTTGGAAAACAACTAGAGATAGAACGTCGACCTGAGCTCGAAGATCATCGAACGGAGTTTGACGACTTGTTGAACTGAGCTCAGAGATCGTCGAATGGAGTTCGACGATTTGTCGACCTGAGCTCGACGATTCATCGACCTGAGCTCGATGAAAATTGTCTTGGTCCTCAGCACTGAATCTTGATCTTTAGAAGGTCTTAAGGGCAGCTTTCAAACCTAAGTACTAACCCTAAGACTCATTCTAATTGACCTATCAGACTATACAGCAAGGTCAAAACAAATTCCTAAGCACATAGTGATCCTTACCCAAATTAGTAATAGGGTGTTCCAACAATCTCTCCCTCTTTGGGTTAGGATTACTATTTACATGACAGAATTTGAAATAACAAGCATACATTAGAAATAAAAATAAAACAGAAACAATAACGCAGATAACACATGTTGAGCATTGCAGAATCACAGCAAGAATCACAGATTAAGTTAGAAATAGATATAAGTTTAAGCTTACTCAAATTACTCATTGCCCTTTTTGAAAAGAATTCTCTGTTGGGATTGAGGGCTTCCTTCTTGGATCTTCTATCATCATCTGCACTAAGGAGGTTTGAGATTTTGGCATTGGAACAACAGCCTCAGGATGCAGCTTCATGTAGCTCTCTGGATCAAAGACTTTTCTGGAAGCATATCTTTCTAATTCTTTCTTTCTCTGCTCTAATAGTGTTGTGATGTTGGAGGTATCTCTGCCTCCTCTCTTGCTTTCTTGATCTGATCTAAAGCTGCAAGTTCATTCATTCTGGCTGCCCATGATTGTGGATTGTTCTCAGGGTATTCAAATGGAATTGGAGGTTCATATCTGTTAACTCACTGAGTCAGTAGGAGGAGCTCTAGTGACAACTATATCTTATAGCTTGTAAGGGAATAGTACCAGATGGAGAAGTTAGTAGGGCTTGTACTTGTACTTGATATGGGGTGTTGTCTAGCTTGATTTCTGGAGGAGTCCTGTAATCTCTCTGTCAGCCTCTTGACTGACCTCTCCTTGACTGATACCTACTGTTTGTTGTTGGACTCTTGGGATAATCTTATCTTGAACTGGTAAGAGCTTGGCCTTAGCAGCAAAAGAAGATTGAAAAGCTAAACCTCCACCAGATCTGAATTCTGGAGGAGGCAGGCAGGAGGAGTGGATATGGGAGGATCCCTTTTCATACTTATCAAGTTTTCTCCTTTTCTTCATGGCCTTAAGTTGATTCTGGAATATTGCATCCAAGGCTCAGACATTGGACAGTCATGAAGAATGTAATAAGGTATATCATTGTCATCTTTTACTTTTTCTGGAGGAACTCTTTTCAGTGTCTTGCTTCTTGCTTTCCTCTTCCTTACAATAGTTGCAGAGGATTCATCAGAATCAGTATGGGTGTGTCACTATCTGAACTTAGAGGATTTTATAAAGCTCATTAATCCTTTGATTATATTTCTCCTGTTGTTTGGTTTGTTCAGCAATAGTGATGGAAGCAGCACTCTCATATATAACAGTAGCAGCAGCAGGCTCAGCTGGAGCAGAAACACTATCAGCAGTAGCAGGAACATCACTAACAGTAGGCAACACATCAATTTCAGTAGACTCAACAATTTTATCAGCAACTATATCAGCAGTAGCAGCATCACAAAAAGAAACAATAATTTCCTCAGCCTTAAGAGAATTGACATAATAAGCAATCAGGCTGGGATCACAGCAAGCAACATGCACAATGGCCTTAGTCAGATCTTCAACTTCCTGAGTTGGTGGACAGCTGAAGTGAAGAGTATCAAAAACTGATAACAGTGACTTGAATTCAACTGTTAGAGTTGGAACTGGAGCTAGAACTGGAACTGTCTCTGGCAAGAATTCTTCTGAAGCAGCAGGCACTGTCTCTTCTTCACATGGAATCTCCCCCTGCCTTGATTTAGTTGGAACTAGATCAAGGCACCCCATAGAAGGGATTGCCTGTGGAGGGGAAATAGAGGATAGCATGGCAAACAGCTCCTGTATGGATTTCAAAAGTGGGAGCCAGGAGGTATCCAGCAGGAATGCTAGCTTGGCGGCTAACATCCTATAGAGCCTGTCTGCTAGGGTAGGAATATTTACTTGCTCAAGTGAGACTTGAGTAGAGGTAGAGGTTAGAGAGACAGAGATAGATGGTGAAGGAGCTGTAGAAGTAGTGATAGAAGTGGTGGATGGTAGGATGGATGGTTGAGAGATTGGAATTGTGGAGATGGAAGATATTGGTGTGGAGATGGATGGGATGAAAGATGGTTGTGCAAGAATATCATGTAGAAGTTGTTGGTAGGATATGGTGGATGATGGAAGCTCAGTAGGTGAGGAGGGGGAATCATCCATAAAGGAATCTTCCATGATATTGAAGGATGGTATGGTGGTGGGTCTAGGTCAAGAGGTGGATAGAAGTGTAGGGGATGGAATTGGTCTTCTGGGTTGGAGGTGAGATGAAATGGTTATGGGGGAAGAGATAGAGATGGTGATGGTGGATGAGGGATGGTTGAAGGAAAATTGGAGAAGGTGGAGAAGAGGAGGAGGCAGGCAATT